>CM045991.1:105828159-106486056 GCA_025175895.1 Wurfbainia villosa
CCTTGAAGGCAAATGCATCAATCCTTATCCATTGCGTAAATGACCAAAACCCTAAAATGTAAGTTATTCTTATTTTTGGTAATTAGATTAAAGTATGTATAGTTGAACATGAGAAAATATATCTAAAATTGACAACTTTCTAAACTTCATATAGTGCTCTTCGGATAAAAGTGCATAATAATAAACCATTGACGTATATTAAACATTAACTAATAAGGTTATCACTCTGATATATATCTTGAACTAAGGTTGTCATTTTGATCTATATCTTGATTATAAGACCTTTACAAGCTAAATAAAAATAATATCTATATCCTAGATTAAAACTTACAAACCTTATTAATTTTTCACAACTTAATTAGGGTTGCTATGCAAAATTGAATATTATATTGGTCTACTGTATAGATCGAGAAGTATAATGCACAAGTAGCATGTATTTCAGAATAGTATAGAAAATGAGGAAATGTTGATGTGTCATAAACAAGAGGGTTCATGTAAAAAAAGCATGAGGCAAAAAGTAAGATTTTTTCCCATATATAATAAAAGTATTAATAGGAAAATTCAGGAAAAACACTAATATAATTGAATAAAATTATTTTTATAATGAAAACATACTCCTTAGAAAGTCAATTATAAAGTAGCACATCCAATTGTTTTCGTTACTCTCCTTCTATAGCTAAAACGTTGAACCACGCCCTAATTCAACAATAACAGATAAGGAATAGGGTGCCAACTAGCTCACTCAGTTGGTAAGGGCCTTTGTAAATTTTTGTAAATGCCTTAGTTTTAAAATCTTCCTTTGCTCAAATGTGAGTGTTCGAGGAAAAAGAACAGACCTGCGAGTAAAAGTTCAAAGCTTTAGCGTATTGTCCTTTGGTACATCACTCAGTTCCCTTCTGCTTCGAGTCCAAGGCAGTTTCCTTGTTCTTCCAACAGAGTGTCAGCTCTGTCAACTCCCTAATAACCTAAAGGAAGGAATTAACAGACTTAAAATCAAAATATTTCATGAGATAGATGAGGAGGAGGCATGTTCTCCGTCGGCCTGAAGACTCGCCGCCAAGACCGACGCCCACCCATAAGAAGTCAAGAATCAAAGAAGAAGAGAGAGATGTACCACGACGAGGAGATGCACTCACCAACGAGAAGCGACGGCGACGCTTGGAGAGGGTGGCCGACGAGATGTTTGTCAGGCGCGAGAAGAAGTGGAATGGGGACGAGGAGTGGAAGGGACGGCGGCGCGAGCGTGAAGAAGTGCGGAGAATAGGAATTTGGGGGAAAAAAAATCGTTGGCTTATCTTTATTAAACCTAATATAACCACAGTTCATATTATATATAAAATATATTAATTAAGTATATTTATTACGAAATTAATTAAACGATATTGCAAAATTAATTAAACAGCATATAAACCTAATACAAACACCATTGATAAAATATATTATTAATTATATTATATTTTATATATATATATATATATATATATATATATATATATATATATATATATATATATATATATATATATATAAACTCTTGCAGGAGCACTGTGTTAATAAAGAAGCCTCACATATACGAACACATTTTTTGTTAAAGGGGAAAAGAATAAATATGACTCAACCTATGAAACTTGTAAGAAATTGCCATTCACCTTTTCCTCCAGAAGCTGCCACTGCAACACGCTCACCAGGTCTAAATAGGTTGTTATCCATAATGACTTTATGTATCTCGTCTTCAAAAACAATGTAGAAGCATTCCTTGCAGATCTACAAGAAACAAAATGAAATATTCATCAAGTGTATATCATTTTACATATTACGAAATTATATTTTTAACGGCGTACAATATTATATGCTGTGAATAAATATACATTTAACAGCATACATTAATGCGCGCTGCGATTAGTAGACTTTTAACAGCATATCTTAATGTGCGCTGCAATTAGTAGACTTTTAACGGCATACTTTTTAGTGTGTGCTGTTATTTGAAAAAATATACTACTATCCGCAAACTTTATTAAAGCCGCTATCAAAACTATTATTATTACATATGTGTGTTGTAGTGTTTCCAATGATCCGATTAGATCTTCTACTTGCCTTTTTAGGATTGAGTTCTCTTCCTCAAGCTTTTCAACTTGAGTTGAGCCTCTATCCTTAATTTGGCAAGTCAAAGTCTTCAAGTTGACTTGCTCCTTAAGTACTTAGACTTCCTTAAGTAGTGAGTTGACTCGATTCTCGAACTTAGCTAACTTCCTACCTAGCCATGTAATTATATTGTACAACTTATCTTCTAAGAGAGAATTTACCTCATCTAGTCCATCAGAAGCACTTGGAGGCTTAGAGAATTGATGAAAAACCCTTAGAGAAGCCCTCCTTTTATAGCCTTTGAGCCCCTCATCGAATGGGTCTTCAACCAATCACAAATATGAACAAAGCTCCTTGGAATGAGGTGATAAGGCTTGACTTCTTGAAGTTGATCCTTGACCATCAGTCGACTGATGACAGCGCCAGTCGAGTCGCAACACTCAGCAGTCAATTGATTTTAGGAAATTGAGTGGCTCTTGTGGGCAGTCGACTGATGCTAGCTAAAATCACAAGTTAGCTTAACAAAAACATAATTTCGACGGCCATTGACCATCCGATCTCAACCTAGACCATCCATGGGATATCTTTGGTTGGATCTACGCTTAAGACCATCCCCGTAAGGAGGATACGACCTCACTTACGCTCACACACACGAGCTTACCTCGATACTTACTTTGTAGCTCTCACTTCCGACCTCCCACTCGATTCCTTCGGCTCCCTCCGAAGTCACTCGAGTGTCGCCCGACCACCGCGGCTTCCTCCGGGTGTCACTAGCCTTCAGCTCCAACTTTAGCACTTTTCTGCACACTCGATTTAGCTCGTGAGATAATGATATGAGCTTAACTTGTTATCGTTTTCTATAATCAAAACTTAGGTTCGACTTAGGTGCCTACTGTACCAAAACAAACTACTCCCTAATCCTAGAATTGGAGAATCTACTCCATGAATACGAGATGAGAGTCACAATACATTATAGAATTCATGAGTAAAACGATAAACGTGCAAGAAATATGAATTATAATGTAATTGCAGCTCTTCCCTCTAGCGTTGTGGTGTAGATCTAGATCCTCAAGCGGCTCTCTCCTTCCCCGATGTGACTTCCCGAAGCTTTTTAGGGCTTCAGAGTGTTGTCCCAGTCGGCGTGCCTCCCCCTAGGGTTTGGGCGGAGCTTTCCTTATATAGACATAATGTCGGATCTTGTGAAATCTGGAAAAAACCCTAGTCGAGTCAAATCACTTGGCCACCACATGGTCATGTGAAAACACATGTTGGCCGTGTGATGTCGGTTATCGTTTTTCCCCGAACACGATGAGTGTAGACACACGCCTGTGTTCCTTCTTGCCAAATGTCTTCTTTTTGCTTAGTGCACCGTTATCCCCATGAAATGCTATCCTACACACAAAAGTATACAGAGCAGATCTCCGAACTAAAATAGGAAATGCATGGAAAACAAAGTAAACTATGCATGAAACCAACATAAAATGAGATGAGATTTGGCGAAAACTACTTTTAAAACCCTATATGTTTTGCTCACATCAATTCCCCAGACTTGATCTTTGCTTGTCCTCAAGCAAATCTCGGTCCATGAAATTTTAAAAAGTATTATTCCATACTTAGCATGTTAACTAGATTTATCAAGTGGTATTTGCAATCAAAACAAAATAGATATGTTCTAGAAATTCACTATGTTAGCTCCTCGTGCTCGTGCTAAGTGAATCTTCTTAGGGGATACTCATTCCATGGTGAGTTAAGTCATCATCCTATAGCTTTCCTAAGGTCTCTTGCTCTTAGGCACTTGCACCCAAAGCGAGGGTCGTTCCTAGATCTAGCACAAAGTCTCAAAGGCATGCTCGGTATTGAGAGAAATTGATAGGTATTTCCCGATCTAACTTTCGGTCTCAAAGGGGCACCAAACCATTTCCACGCACAACAACTATTTTTTCATCCCTCATAATCTCTTTTTCTTCTTTCTTTTCTTTTTCATTTCTTTTTCTCTCTCTCTCTCTTTCTCTCTTTTTTTTTCTTTTTTTTCTCTCTTTTATTTCTCAGCTCACTGGGATTTTGATTTTTTCGAATGGGCTTACACAATCCGAGCATCTCCAGTAACTAAAATGCTAAACTTAGGGTCACTTATGGATTCCAAAGTACTAGACTACTGAGATGAATCATAACAAGGTATGTACTAGACTCTCCCTTTCAGAATGTTCGATATGTGTAGATGTGAAAATAAAAGCTAACCAGTGTAAGTATAGAACATTCATTAGAGCAAATAAAATAAAATACCATGAGATAAATAAAGTTAAGCTACCTATGGGAACAACTCATGAAAGTAACTTTAAAAAAAAATTACTACTGAGGCAGCTTAAAGATAGTCAAGACTAAGTGCAGGAAGAAACTAAACACACTATGCATGAATAAATGAATGCTAACTAAAATGCAAACATTAAGAAAGAAACCATTGCTAGAAACAAAACAAAACTTGGGGTCCCCCACCCAGACTTAAGTGAAGCATTCCTCTAGTATGGTGGACGAGGTGGAAAGTCTGGTAGCCTCGGCATCTCAGGATCATGGGAGAATCTGCTACTGAGTCACTGATGCCACATGTACATGTGGTCAATCTGAGAGCTGATGGATGCAGCGGCTGCTCGGTGCTCCTCCTCCCTAGCCCACTGTGCCTATTGGGCTGACATATGTTGCCGCATCTCATGGTGGTAGGCGGCTTCCACCTGGTGACGGGTAGCCTCCTCCTGGAAGTATATGTGGGCCTTATCGTAGAACTCCTCGGCGCGCTAGAAGTCCTCCCGGAAGCCCTAAAACTCCTCCCATGCTGCCTCTGCATCTATTTCTCAGCATATATGTTATCGAGGCACGATCAAAACTCCGAAAAATAGTAGGCAAATGTACCTACGTCATGCTCAAAAGTAGAAAAAGGTGGCGGTGCAGGTGCAGGCTCATGTCGACGTGGACTAGGTGGGCTCCTATGCATGTGTGGACTGGAGGGAGCATGATGCAAAGGGGAAGAGATGGGCACTGATGTGGATGGTCCCTCAAATGGTGGGGACTCCACTATCAGGTCCAAGCGCTAGTTGGCGCATGTGGTGATGGTGGTACGCTCAAGGTCGGGGAGCCTAAGGGCCGTCATGTTTTTCCTTACAAAGCATAAGGAGTGTCCCTCTCTTACAATCATCTTCATGGCCATACACACTCCCAGGTGGATCCTAGGGCTCCCTTCTATGCTATCTAATGCAGTGTAGTCATACCCCATCCTATGGCAAATGTGGGTAAGCAGGCCCCCCACATTAATCTCTCTCATTGATTTGCCCATTTTCACTAAGTGTCTAATGAAATGAGACCCTACATCGATGCTACTCCTTTCTTGTAGCATGTCCCATAGGCAAAGAAGCTCGCTAGCTCTCACTACACCGTCACTCTCCCCACGACAAAATATAGTGCTTGCCATGATTTGGTGGAGGTATCGGAAAATGGGGTTTTGGAGGCATGATGCTTTAGCCCTAGAAGGGTCGTAAGCGTGCTCTCCTGTCAATTCAGTCCAAAAGATTCGAGAGTTGAACCCTATAGGAGTTCTTCTTTCTCCTCCACTCGGCAAGCCAAAGCATGAGTTCCATTGGTGTAGTGTTCATTCATGCTCAATGTTAAATATCCTAAAGGTAATCCTACCCTATTCGCTCTCTCTACCCGTTAAAACTTCAGGTTCTAAAGAACTTAAAAATTCCAAAACTATCCTAGGGTAGGTTGAGTGTCTTATCCCCATTATCTCTCCCCACCCTATTTTTGCAAATAGGGCTTGAATGCCACCCAACAACCCTAAGGACTTTAGTAAATCATCATCAAGATACCTAGTTGCAGTGATTTTATGAGTAGAAAGCATGTTATATTTATCCCTATGCTCATTGTTGTGAAAAAGAAGGGTTGGAAGAGCATTACCCTCCTCTGGAGCTTGAGGGGCGTCAGTTCTCCTTGCTCGTCGCTCCGAAGCACCTGATCGAGATACCACTTGCTTGGTCCTCCACATCCTTGCTTCTTTTGGCTTCTTTGAAGGTTGGAAAAACTTCTAGGTGGTGGGGACGAAGGATCCACATGGCTAGGGCAAGAAAAATCAAAATACACGGCGCATTTGGGGCGAAAACATACGGTGTGCCCTTTTTAACCTCTCACGACACGACCATGTGAAAACACATGGCCATGCTGTGTGCGCCTCGGGTTGGTCAGGCATGGCCGTGGAAAAACACACGGCCATGCTCTGTGTCCCCTATTTTCCTTCTTTTATGCACAACGGTACGAATTTTCTCACACACTTCACCGTGTAAGCTAAAAATTGATTTTATTTTTACCTAGCAAGTTCTTTCTGTTCCTAATGCTAACTGAAATGGAAATCAAAGTTCAAATTAACCAAATGAATGCAATACAATCAAAAGAAAACCTAAAAAAAACTAAACTAAACTTGGGTTGCCTCCCAATAAGCACTTTGTTTATGGTCGTTTAGCTCGACCACACTCTATTATCAACTTGGCTCTGGAGGTTCTGTGAACCTCCATTCATCCGTCTCGGTGTCTACATTCGGTGGGCTCGACTTTATCCTACTGAAAGTAAAATAGGAGCTCTACACTCTGATAGGTTGAAAATGATGATCTCCCCATCTACCTCTAAAGAGATCTGGTGTGCCTTTACATCTATGCACGCCCCCACAGTTGCTAGAAAGGGCCTTCCCAAGATGATGGGATTCTGGGGGTCTGGTCCTGTGTCGAATATAATAAAATTTGTATATATCATGAAGTTCTCGACAACCACAGGCACATGTGTTAGCATGCCGACGGGTTTCTTGACTGAGTTGACCCCCATACGAACACCAAGGTTCGCTGGTTAGAGCCCATTCAGTCCCATCTTCAAGTAGTATGCATAGGGAATCACACTTACTGATGTCCCTAGGTCGTACAATGCTTCATCGAAGCATTCCCCATAAATCGAGCAGGGGATAACAAATTCACCAGGGTCCTCAAGCTAGGGTGGAATTTTATCTTCATTTTCATCTTGGTCTGGTAGGGTGGAAATCATGGTTGTAGACCCCTTGGTGAATCTGTTTCACTGTGCTACTCTCTCGTTGCACACTCCTTCCTCCTTAACTTGACTCGGCTCAGGTAATGATAGAGAATTATCCATAGGTTGCGACACGATTATTCTGGGCCTATTGTCTCCAACATCCTTGTGTGACTTGCAAGACCATCAATAGTGGCCTTCAAATCTCTGAGTGACTCCTCTATTTTTTGATGTTGGCGACGAAACTCTTCATTGGCCATCGTTTGGGTAGCAATGAAGTCTTCCATCATCAATTCTAACCTAGACTTCTATTGTCGCTATTGACCATTGCCCCGCTACTGCCCATACTCTCCTAATGGTTGGAAGTTCCCCGATTCATTCTGATAGGAAAAGTTTGAGTGGTTCTTCCATCCAGGGTTGTAAGTACTGAAGAATGGGTTGTTGAGCCTTTGATTGTAGTCCCCAACCGCATCGCAATGCTCAATCTATTCTTCTAAGCTACCTTGCCCTCCATAGTTCCTCCCGATATGTTGTTGCTCCTTCTTCAAAATTAATGGCTACACATGCAGATGCAAAATTTAAAGAGTCAAATCGTCTGCTAAGCGCATCCATTCTCGCTGCTAGGTGATTCACGGAGTTGACAGCATATCGTCCCGCTGCAGGAGCTGGGTGAGCACGTTCGAAAGCCCATTAATGGTGGTTCTGGGCCACCTCTTCTATTAGCTCCTCAGCTTCCTCTATGGTCTTATTCATAAGTGCTCCTCCTGCGGCAGAATCGCAGGACATCTTTGTGGCGTACGTGACCCATTGTAGAAGATGTGGATCACCAGCCACCTTTCCAGTCCATGGTGAGGGCATTGGTAAAGTAGCCCCTTGTAGCGATCCCAAGCTTCAAATAGGGACTCCCCCTCCTTCTGATGGAAGCTTGTGATCAGATGGCGCATGTGAGCAATTTTGCTTGGTGGGAAGTATTTGTTCAAGAACTGCTGCTCACATTGCTCCCATGTAGTAATGCTTCCCGAAGACAAGGAGTGAAGCCATGCCTTAGCCTTATCCCGCAATGAGAACGGGAATAGGCTCAGGCAGATCACGTCTGCAGGGACTCCATTTATCTTCATCGTCGAGCAGATTTCCAAGAATGACTCCAGGTGTCGGTTCAGGTCTTCAGTCGTAGCTCCCTCGAATTGACTCTGCTGGACCATATGTATGAGTGCTGGCTTTAGTTCAAAGTTGTTTGTCAAAATGGATGGTCCAGCTATACTCGACCTAAATCCTTTAGCGTTAGGGGTTGCGTAATCTCGCAAGGGTCGGCTAGCTATATTCACTTCGAATGCAGCTTGGTCCTCCATCCTCTTCTGTTTAGCTTTCCAGCGATAATAGGTTTGTTCGATTTCTAAATCGATCGGAATCAGGCCTTTCGATCCTAAGCATCTAAGCATACGAAGAACCGAGCCACAAAATTAGGAGTATTTACCTAAGGTTTAGAAATAGGAAATAAACTAATTTAGCCAACTAAATCGAAGAACAAATAAGAAATAGAGAATCACTGCTAAAATAAAATAAAAACTAAATCTAGAAATGAAAAATCTAAAAATTCAAATAAAATAAAACTAAAAATAAAAATAAGCAAGTAAAAAAAATCTAACCTAAGTCTGATCCAACTATCCACTATCTCGATTCGATATCGAATCAATTAGTCCCCGGCAACGTCGCCAAAAACATGATGCACACAAAAGTGATCTCAAATCTCGCAATGGAGACCGTCGAGGACTCGAAGTGCTCCTTACGCTCAACGCCCACAAGTGCATGGATGTCATCAAGTAATAAAGAATATCGATCCCACAGAGACTGAGATTTCAAGTATCGGTTTGTCCAGTGGATGTATTGTTGTTCGGATTGGTAATATGAGGGTTCACGAATGAGAGTATTGGTTTCCTAGGAGCGTGATCGATTCACTCTAAATGGGTTAGGTTGTGTCAACATTGAATGGATGGGTAGTTAACTCAACTATAGCAAAATTGACACTTTAGGGCATTTCCAAGGTAATGAGATACTTTGGAAATAAGGTTGAATTTATATCCTAAAGGATTTTAGGATGTACCAATATAATTTATGGAAGTTAAAAAATCAATCAAATTGGCACAATTTAGAGTTAGAGAACTTGGTGTCATTTTGGGTTTTAGGCACACATGGTAGATATGGTATTATGGCAAAAAGAACATAATCCTAACAAATGGAAACTAATATTAATATATATATATATATATATATATATATATATATATATATATATATATATATATATATATATATATATATATATATATATATATATATATATATATATATATATATATATATAATCATGATGTGGTCATGGCACTAATACGATCTTCTCAATCCAATCAGAAGATCGGACGGTCAACCTAGGGCTAGCGGCTTCTCCAAGCGCTTGCTTTGTCTACAAGTGAACTTTCCACCGCTCTATTTTGTACATTACAAATATGAAACTCGAGTTACATTCGAGTCTAAAACTATTTACAACAAGAATTTCAAAAGAAGAGGTACGATGCGCAGGTCGCATACACTATACAACACGCACAACCACAAAAACGGCACGCAGGCCGTATTATGAATTACAACACATCATCATCCAATCATATTGGGGTTCTTGGGCCATGACAATCACAGAATTATACATAATTCTAAATTATGTATTTTTACAGAAAATTTCTATAATTTTTCCTATTTTTTTTTTTTCAATTTTATGAGTTACCTCTCCGTAATGGTCCCGCTAAGTGGTTTCCGGGTGCGATTGCGGGACAAGGCCCCTTTCGGGGATAGGGACAGCGCTCCTACTCACAAAATAAACTTTGCGAGTGTCCATACTATGATCTTACAGCGACTTAAGTCGCTGTCCCAAAAACCTAAAGTGAGAACTCGCCGTTTCGGAGAGTTTTTCTTGATGGTTGAAGCCTACAAGTGTCCCAACACTCGTTGCTTCAACTCTTCAAGAAAAATACCCAAAAATTTGATAAAAATAGGAAATTTACAGAAACATAAAAATCTGTAATTTTTATATCTAATACAAAAACTACAAAAATAAAACACACACATGCTTCGCACGTGGCTATGATACCACTGTTGGACTTTCCGAGCCGCAAAAATAGCTTTTTGCGTTGTGGAAACCCCAAAAGTCCGGCCACGGATCCGTGCAAAGATATATTAAAATAAAAACATGTATGTGCTAAGTAAACCTAGATCTACCTTGGATCTAGAAGTAGAGAGTATTACCCTCGTAGCGATGCCCTTCGCTTATCCCGCTCGTCCAAACGTTTCGCCGGAACTCAAGAGTGTCAAGTGAACACTCCTCTATTGGTATCCACACAGACAAATGGTGGAGAAAAATACCTTAGAGTGTGCTAGCACCCTTTAGGAATTTTGGCAAGATTAGGGATAGGAGAGCTTGAGAAGTTGATCCAAGGAAGAAGATGAAGTTGGAGAGTAACTCACAAAATGAATTCACCCATGATGAATAGTGGCCGACCACTTCAAGTTGGGGGGTTACATGCATGCATGTAACTCCAAGAGACAATGGCTCTTGGTCTCCCTCATGAGGTGGCACCACATGATAAGTCCATGATGATGTTGAGCATCATCATTGGCCGGCCATGCCAAGTCATCATCATAACATGGCATTTTGTCAAGTCAAACTTGACCTTTCATCTTCCCTCTCAAGTCAAGTCAAACTTGACCTCTTATCTCCCATGGTTGATCAAATCCAACCATTTGATTCAAGTCAATTTAATTTAATGAATCTCTATTCATTAATTTAAATTGATTTGATGAATCAAATTGAGTCCAACTCAATTAGTCTAATTTGGATTACTCTTAATCCAATTTAGTTCATCCCATGAACCTAATCCTCATGGTTCATCATATGAACCTAATCTCCACCTAATTACCCTTTGTTTGTGACCCTATAGGTTCTTGTAACGTTGTCAATGTCCCTAAACCGATTTAGGAACATAAGCAATGAGCGGTATCTAGCAACACATCATTGCTACCCAAGTTACAAGAATGTTGAGCTCCAACATCATCTTTGTGACTACTAATTGTGACTCTCACAATATGTGACAATGTCCCTCTATTCTTGACATCTAGATTGACCAAATGAGGCATAGACCGTGTCATCCTCGGTACAATCTATATCTTGAACTCCAAGTAGACTCACTCTAATCAAATGAGCTCAATATCTCATATTGACTCATTTGGCCATGACCATGCACTTCGTGGTCTCACTCTATCAAGAATAACGATGTCTCTCCCATCTTATAGGAGGGATAGATCCTATCTACATCACTCACATCCCTCCGCATAATTTGTCACATACCCAGTAATCGCCTTTATAGTCCACCCATTTACGGGTGACATTTGACGAAGCCAAAGTATGCAACTCTTTATGTAGGGAACCATGGTGACTTCAGGTCTAAGGACTAATAGTCATACTAATAGCCACATGAGAAAGTATATAACACTCATATAATGATCCATGATACTTTCTCATGGCGGGTCATTCAGTATACATTCTCCAATGCATACCCATGTGTCAACTTAATATCTCATATCCATGACTTGTGAGATCAAGTCATCGTGTTGACCTACATGCTAGTCTCTACGCATTAACAGTGTCCCTGAATGTTAATACTTGACTAGGAATGATTAAGAGTAGTATTCTCTACATCATCTCATTATTGATTCAACCAATCGATTGATATAGATAAGAACCTACTACTCAAGGACATTATTATATTTGGTTATTTGGCACCAATACAAGTAAATATAATAACCATGTCTTTATAAATAGTAATATGATACAATAAAGTCCATACAACAACCATCACATGATTGACTCTAGGGCTTTCACTAACAGTGTGCATCACTAGAGTTTGCTAGGGCTCGCCCGTGGAGTAGGAACTAGGGTTCCGAACCACATAAATCCTCGTGTTGTGCTTGTTGTGTGTTTTGTATGTGTATTGTTTTTTTATTTGTGTTTTCGCTGTGTACTAACAATTGTAGACAAGCACGATCGAATTCCTCCATCTGAATCGAAGCAAATTTCTATTCACCCCCCCTCTAGCGATGCCAACGGTCCTAACAAGTGGTATCAGAGCAAGGTTTTGCTCTAAGAAGAAGGAGATGCACCAATATCAACAAGTGGCCTTTAATCGGACTAATCACCGAGGGAGCTAAAGCTAGAGAAGATGGAATTTGAGTATGGATTTGGATGTGACGTTCGATTTCCACCGCCATATGGTTTTGGATGATTTTCTCAATGGAAGACGATGACGGAATTCTTTTCCCAAGTGAACATAGAGAAGTGGTTTGCACTAACCGAAGGGTTCAAGACTCCAAGTGACAAAAAGGGACGAGCTCTAGATCAGAGTAAATGGACTGAGGGGGAAGTCCAAAGATTTGAGTCAAATGAGAAGGTATTTAATATTTTAGTTAATTTAATACCTAACAATGTTTTGTGTGAATTAGGGAAGTTCATGGATGCAAAAGAATTATGGGGAAAGCTTGCTGAGCTCAATGGTAAAACTTCCAATGTTCAAGTAGATGAGGAAAAATCCAAAGGTTTGGAATGTTCATCGTCTCAAGTGAGTGAAGATCCGAAAGATGATAGTTGTTCACCATCTAAAGAGGAAATTATGGAAACCTCCATGTCAAGGATTGAGGGGGAGGTTAAATCTTCAACCCCAGAACAAGAGCAAGAGGAGCCTTCTACCTCGGGGAGAAATGAAGAAGAAGTCCAAAAGTCTCCAATCACTCAAGAAGGTAACTTAAATTCAATTGTTAAGGATAAAAGTCATATAACATGTTTTGAGTGTAGGGAAGTAGGGCACTATAAGAGGAAATGCCCGAAAAAGGTTAAGAAAAGTCAACCGACACCAAAACCTCAAGAAAAGTCAAAGGATGCCGATGTTCCAATCAAGAAAAGCAAAGAGCACATTGTGTGCTTCAAGTGCAATCAACGGGGACACTACCGAAGTCAATTCCCTAAGGGGAAGAAGAAAGGGCAAGAGGGAGCATCACATGTAGGGGGAGCCTCCAAGGCAAACCCTAAGGTATATTTTAGTCATGCACTTTCAAATTTTAATATCAAAAAGCATGCTAGAAATAATATTAATTCACTTGCAATTGTTCATGAGAGGCATGCTAAAAACAACAAGTTTTATTGTTTAGGTGCTAAGCATGTAAATTTGTCTAAGGACAATGCTATACTAACTCTATGCAAGGATAGGAGGGTAGAGAACAATAACCTAGGCATCAACCCTAAATGGACTAGACATATGCCTAGGAAGAAGAATATCTCAAGAGTAAATGATAAATCAAAACTTGAGATATTAGAAATTGAAAATCAAGCTTTGAGGTCAAGGCTTGAAAAATTAGAAAAGACTCTTCAAAAGATGGAAAATATGATTAATGTGTCTAATAAACCAAACTTAGGTTCTAGAAGGCAAGGTGCATCTAAGGACAAGCAAGGCTTGGGTCACAAGCCTAGGTCCAAGGTAGATAAGCCTACCTATCATAGTGTTCCATATAGTTATGGAACAAGTTCTAGGTCTAGGAGTACCAAGGTCACAAGGGAAGTCATCCCTAGAGTTGACCATGGTAAGTGTCTAGTGGCTAAGGTTTCAATGAAATCTAGGAAAGCCACTAACAAGGTTACAAGGGAAGCAATCCTTAGTGTTAACCTTAACAAGACCAAAATGACCAAGGCTTCAAAGTCTAGGATGGTCATTAGAAATGTACTAAGGGAAGTTATCCCTAGTGAGTAATTAGTAAACCCAAGGAGCTCCAATAGGTATTGTGTTCCTAGGAGCGTGATTGATTCATGCTAAATGGGTTAGGTTGTGTCAACCTTGAATGGATGGGTAGTTAACTCAATCATAGCAAAGTTGGCACTTTAGGTCATTTCCAAGGTTTTGGATACTTTGGAATTAAGGTTGATTTTAAATCATAAAAGTTTTTAGGATGTTCCAATAAATTGTATGGAAGTTAAAAATTTGATCAAATTGGCACAATTAGGTTTAGAGTGATGGTGTGCTGTTTTTGGATTTTTGGCACACTTGGGAGACTTGATTTGTTATGGAAAAATAGGGTTAAATTTAGAAAATGACAATTAGGTTAAAAACTTAAGTATTTTTATTCCTCTACATCTTATATTCCATGTTTTGTTTGTCATTTCCATGTCATGACATCATTTTCATTTTTATCATATATAAAATGTCATGATAATACTTAGGCTAGTTTTTATGTCATGTATGCTTAGATTTCATTCATATGTCATGACATTATGATCATTGGTCATGCTTATTTATGCTATCATTTATGTCATAATCATCATTCATGCATTAATAAAATTGAGTTAAGGACAATGGCATGATTTGAAGTCCCATTTATAAGAGAATCAAATAGTGTTGCCTAGAAAATGCATGAGACCTTAGTATAGGTATAACCAAAACCCACATCTCACATCAAATTGACATGTGTACATATTGATACACTCTAGACACATGTGAGATGTTAGGAAAAGGAGTTAAGTTCAAGTTGCATAGATGTTGCATCTAGATGAACTAAAACTCATCTCAATCATAAGTATAAATTATGAGGAAAGCTAGTATACAAGTCATGTATACTTAGCCCATAGACCATGATTAAAATTAAGTTTTTGAAAATATTTTAAAATCATTTTGACAAATCTTGGTGAAGCCTATCTTTTGATAGCAACTACCAATGAATAGATTGAAACAAAGTTGGCTTAAAACATTGAAAGTTTCAATGATTTTTAACATTGAATCATTCTTGGAATTTAAAAGTTATTTTCATATAAAACTATTTTTCCCCTATAGTGTTTGACATAAGTAATGTGTGGTTAAAATTTCATGTTTTTTTGAATTTTCTAGAATTATTTATGCATTTCTGAAGTTGGTCTGAAATTTCGAAATCAGAAACTTTAGAAACCAGTCGAGGAGGCGCCTCGACTGGAGTTGCTTCCACTCGACTGTTAGCACTGTTTTGACTTACCAAAGTTGGGTTAAGCCATCTGACCATAACCCTAGGCTAGATAACTACTCCTACACCTCTAATGTGCTTAAACAAGCATAGAAATGGTGAGATTTTCATTGTAAATGAATTGGAGTACAAATTAAATTTTAAGGGTTGTGAAAGTTCAAATTTGAACTTTTATCCAAAAATTCTAGTGTTTAAGGTTCCTATTGGCTTTGGAACTCTCCAAGGACATTGTTGGTGCAATGGTCTAGGGGGAGTAAGTCTTTAGAGGGATATTATCCATCTAGGTGTTATGGATGATGATTTATCACAAAAGGAAGAAAATGGGAGTTTATTTTTGTATTTTATTTAATTAATACTTGACAGAGAAATATAAGGAGTATGAAGTATTTGAATGAGATATTTTGAATTAAAGGCAGAAAATCAGTTACACTTGACAGCTTGGCAAAGGTATTAGAGTAAATTTACTTCAAGGAGGTGGCGAGATGAAGCATCTATAAAAGGGGCAGAGAAGGAAGGAAGAGAGGATGGTTGTTTCTTTGCTATTCGATACCTTAAAGATCTTCTTCTCACTTCTTCTTCTTCATTCTTTCTGCATTACTATTTTCCTCATTCTATTGCTACTGACTTGAGTGTCGGAGGGGTCGTGCCGGGAAGCCAACCCATCTCTAATACTTTCTCATGAAGTGATAGATCCATCTTGCCAAGGCAATCGAAGGAGATCTAGCTAGGAGTTCTTATATCTGAGGCAATCGGAGAAGATCCACAAGAAGGGGGAAGGGGATCTTGGTAGGCCGAAGAAGTGAACACCATCAAATTGGCACTGTCTGTGGGAACCTGAACAAAAAGTTATTAGCTTTACTAGAGTGCAGCGCGTCATCCTCTGTTCTAGCTTCAATGATTCAAATCTTAGGGGTTGGTATCATGAGTGTTTGAGATCGCTGTAATTTCTGAATTTTCTAGCAATCACCAAATATACTATTCTGTTGTATTATTGGTATTATCATTTGTCAGATCTGATATTCTATCACAGTATTGGTATTATCATTTGCCAGGTTTGCTATTCTATCATATTATTAGCAATATCATTCACCAAATCTGATATTCTATTATGTTATTGGTACTATAATTCACTGGATCTTATATTCTATCGTTCTTTGAGGATATTACTTACCAGATATGATGTTCCCATTGTATAGAAGTTACTTTCCCATTGGGATAATTGCAGGGTTTGCTATTCTATCATATTATTAGCAATATCATTCACCAAATCTGATATTCTATTATGTTATTGGTACTATAATTCACTGGATCTTATATTCTATCGTTCTTTGAGGATATTACTTACCAGATATGATGTTCCCATTGTATAGAAGTTACTTTCCCATTGGGATAATTGCAGGGACTTGATATTTTATTGCTGGGATTTCCTATGGGATTTGTTGCAATTTCATTGTTCTACTGCAAATTACAGAGGTTATCAGGATTACCTTGTTTTGTACCAAAATAGGGTAGAAGGTGCAGTTTCAGATGTTTCATTAGCGATATCCTAAAGTCATATCTTACCCCAAATATGCTTGAAATTGACTTCTACCCTTCCTTGGTCATGTTTTTATTCTATTTAATTCTTTCCTTCTAATTTTTTAGCTGCCCACATGCTTCATTTTTTACATGTAGAGTATTGCTCTTTAGTGCTATTACTTATTTTATGTAAACTCCAGATACATACTGCCTTATGTTATTGCTCTTTAACATGTGGGACAACATCAGTTTTAATGTTATGATTACATTTGTTTCAATTATTCTAACCTCAAAGGTGGATATGATCTATACTAGAGTGGCTATACTCTATGTCAGTAGGAAATAATTTATATACATACAAGATATTGGCTACTAATATGGAGTTCTATGTCATGAATCATATGGAAGGGAGGCAGTGTTGTCTATAGAAGTCAGAGTAAAATCTGCCTGAATGGTGACCTGTATCTTGAGCAGCAAGGGTGGCTTGGCATAGGGAGTTAGACTTAATTCTAGAGAAGTGAGATGTTACTTTATATCATGTTGAAAGATTAATACTGGCTAAAAGGGAATCTGATAATTTCTGAGTTGAGGGGGAAGAAAGAAAATTTTGTTGGGTTCGACATAGAAATGGAGGTTGGGGAGAAGGTGTGAGGTCACGAAGGTAAAGTGGAAGGGGATGTATAGAGGAAGGTGATTGAGCATTGTTAAAAGCTTATGATAGGAGTAATTCTATAGAATGAAAAGGAAGACAAGATTAAATAATGTATTACTTAAAAGAATACAGAAAAGGTAGTAAAAAATCTTACACTGTGTATAAGTTGACTGAAATGGGTGGTATACCAGTGCAGGTTCTGTTGTAAGGCGTACATAGGTTGTTGTGAAGTCAGAAAATGGATGAGCACATCATAGATTTGGGAATAAAACATTTATCATAAAAAGGGGTAATGTGATATTGTACAGGAAAATTAATGGGCGGTATATATAGTAAAAATTTAGAAGTTATATGATAAAATGAAGATAAATATTCACTACAAGTAGGGCAGGTTTGAGAACACAACACTGTTATATCGATACACTAAGGGAGTTAAATGTACAGTGTTTTCTACTACATTAGTAGGACCTTCTCAATAAAGGTTTAACACTTTAAAGTCGCAGAGTGTTACATCTTTTAAAGATTTTTTAGCATTATTTTTGAGACATTTTTCTAGTACTAAGAAGTATTTATCTCAACCATTAAGCCTTTTTAATCTTAAGTAGAGGGAGCAGGAAACCCTTAGGCAGTACGTGCAGAGATTCACTCATGTTGCGCAGGAGTATTCACTCAAGGGCTGAGGGAATGAGATTTCTGTTGGGATGTATACTGAAAAGTCTATCTTTTGTATGAATATCTTTATTTTGAAATAAGAATCATATGATCATTGTTTTCATATTTATGGTTATGCATATTATCTAATACATTACATTGTAGATAACATGGTGTGTGGTGTCACACGGGAGATCATGTTATCGGCTCCTTGTAAAGTATAAGTATAGGCTCACAACCGAGATGGCTTTGGACAAACCATTGGCATGGTTGTAGTGTGATTTGATATTGGTTTGTCTTGACCATAGAATTACACTAGTACACTTTATGTGTATTGAGCAGGACCGACTTAGAGGTGATTCGATTTATTGCTGACTATATAATCGAATCGGACCTCAGATATTATATTGTACATGGTCTTAATCCCGATATAATAACGGGCATATATACTTAGTATTCATTTCTTTGATTATCAATGGGCGAGATTTATAGATTAAATCGATAGGCTCGGTAAGTTGGGAAATGATATTATTTATATGGTGTGTCGTTGATTATAGGAGGAAACCGTGTCCTATATATTAGGATGATGATGTCCCCTTGAGGAGCTCATAAGGTTCATCATGTAAACCCTGCAGGTGGACTTGGTCCGACATGATGAAAAGGTTGAGTGGTACTACTCATGGAATTAGATGTTGATTAATTAATGGTCAGTAAATTAATTAATCGATAGACATTCAAGATCTTAAACACGGGAAGAAAATGTACATATAATATATGGAGCCAATATTAACTTATGGGGGTTGGTGAGGTACATCAATGATAATCCTTTAGTGGATTGGATTATCATTAATGGATCGTACTTTATGTGGGATTGATCCATTGGGTGGCTAAGATCCAACTCCTCCTCATGGTTCCTATTGTAGCCTATTAATACCTCATGAAGCCTAGATCCAATGGTTGAAAACAAAACTCTAGATCAGGTAGAGATTAAATCTCTAGATCCGGCGGTTGAGATTAAATCTCTAGATCCGTTGAGATTAAATCCTCTAGAACCAATGGTGGAGATTAAAACAAGGCTTATCCTAACTCTATAAAAGGAGAGGCTAGGGTTGGCGTGAAAAGAAGAATTAAGGAGGAGCTAGGGTTTGGGCGGCAAGGAGCAAGGGTTTGGGCGGCCTCAATTAAGGAAACATTTTCCTTTTCTCTTCTTCTTCTTCTTGTTGGCCGGTGCCCAAACAAGCCTTCTCTTCTCCTTGGCCGGCGTTCAAGCCCTTCTTTTCCTCTGCTTGGCCAGTGGAAACAAGGCTTAGGGTCCTCCCTTGGAGATCTTGGCGACATCCATCCTTCTCATCCCTTTTCCTTGTTGGTGGCGAAGCATCTAGCTTGGTGCTTGTTGGTTGGCTAAAGGAAGGAGAAGGGTTTTGTTTCTTAGTCTTCCTCTTGTTCGGAGTGAGCAAGGAAGGCAGATTGGTGATCTAGAAACTTCGACTTTTGGTAGATCGTCGCCCACACGTCAAAAGGAGGAAGGACATACGATAGAAGATCGAGAGGTATAATACTTGTCTATTTTCTTATGTAACATGTTTATAATTGTTTTCAATTATATATGCATGATATATTCTATTTTGTAGCTAATATAACTTGGACCCGAATGTAAACACAAAAGGCGGCGATCCGTACATCGTCTATTCATGACTATTCGTAGAATAGAGGTTGGTGGCTTGAACAACAAGTTTGTTCAAGTGACTACTCTAATCGAATAGCACGACGATGAAAGCAGTTGCTTGGGTAATCCTCGTGTCAAGGATAAATTTTTTATCCGGGACGTAGAAGGATCGCCATGAACAAGCGACGAGTTGAAGTGGGAAGTGAAGTTTCCTCCCTTCAAGTGGTATCGAGCTTCATTTCCAAAGGAAAAAAACTTCAATTGGTATCATAGCCACGGTTTTCGATTTTGTGTGTTTAGGATTCGGTTACTTTTATGCACTTTTCATATATTATATGTGCCGCATAATAGTAGGATATGCGTAGGTTAACTCTTTGGTTGCAAGCATAGGATCTAACTATTATGGTCATATGTGTGTATGTGATTGTATGTGTGTAATTGTATATTTTGTTGAATCCTTGGGGTTGACGAGGCTAGTATTTAATTTTTATAATTAGATACGACATTGTTTAGCCACTCTTTCTATTTTAGTTTACTTTCGATCTAGATTTCATGTACACTCCCTCATGGAGTATAGGATCGATGGATGTAAATTAAAATATTTTTTCTCGGCTCGGATCTCCGGATGGCTTGTTCATGGCGTAGGGAGGAGAGATGAGATGGCGATACGGCGGGAGACATATTGAAGACAAAAGCCATAATAGTTGGAAAATAATTATTTTTCATATTTATTGCTTATTGTTTGATATGCATGTCATAGGCTAGAAAATTCCTCAATTTTAAATTACTAAGTGGGAGAGGGATATTTTTATAAATTCCCACGGCCTCCATCCCGATTTGACATGTGATGCAAACAAACTTGTGCATCGGCTCTGAGTGCCTTCCTAGCCATCGGATGAGTTTGTTTGCGGATCACAAGGTCAAATATGGTTATAGGAAATTATTAAGGAGCATGTGTACTTCCCCATCGGAAGGCACATAACCCGAGATAATTACCTTGGTACCGAGTAATGGTGAACATTTAGATGCAAATAGGAGTATCCTCCCCATCGGAGTCACTGCTTTTATTTGTAGGGCCGAAGAGAAACCAACTATTAATTTTATTTGTCAAAAAATTAGGTTGACAAGATAGAAAAATTAATGGGTAAAACCTTCTCTTACAAATGTAGAATTCATATACGTCCACACGATCGTGACATACAATATTCTCGATGTTTTTAGGTGTTGATTGATTTTAAAATTTTATTGTTTGAGGAATCAATAAATTTTTGAAATCCAAAGTTTTGATCTATGTGATTCTTAGGTTTTTCAAAAATAACTTTCAGTCCACTTGCTATGATACTAAAGGAAAATAAACTTACTATACATAATTATGTTGATTGGAAAAGGGAATCTTGACATTGTCTTAATGCTGAGGAGTACAAATATGTACTCTTCGAAGAGTGTCCTTTCAAAGCTTGCGAATGAGCTGGAAGTCCTTGGAGCTGAGATCAATGGGGAAACCCAGTTCGATATCATTCTCCAGGCGACAGAAGGGCTTGCTCAGGCTCAGGCCATGGTTGCTCAAAAGGTTTCTACTTCTATGCCGAAAGGCAAGAAGAAGAAGAAACAAGGTGGAGCAAAGCTGGTGGGAGGATCTCAGGGAGGAGTGAAGAAGCCGAAAGGCAAGTGCTTTACTTCCAAGCAGGATGGACATTGGAAGAAGGACTGTCCCAATCAGAAGCAGAACAAAGGTATATCCTTTGGTCTAGTCGTTGAAACATGATTAGCGGTGTTATCTACCGGTACATGGTGTGTAGATACGGGAGCCACTGATCATGTCTGCAATACTTTGCAGGGGTTCTAGGAAACCCGACGACTAGCTAAGGGAGAGATTACCATTTACTTGGGCAATGCCACGAAGGTGGCAGCTGTTGCAGTGGGAGATGTTTTTTTGTCTTTTGAGAAAAATAAAGTTTTGGTTCTTAAGAATTGCCTATATGTACCTTTATTTAGAAAGAATTTGATTTCGGTTTCTAAATTGTTTATGGATGGATAATCTATTTCTTTTAATGACAGAGTTGTTATAAAAAGGAATAGTGAGATTATCCGTTCTGGTGCATTGATAGAAAATTTGTATACACTTGAACCAAAAGATCCCACGATGCAAATAGAAGTTAATAACTCATCTTCTAAATTCCAATAAGAGAAAAGAACCTTCGAAGATGAACCCAACATATCTTTGGCATCTTAGGCTTGGTCATATTAACCTAAGCAAAATTCAAAGGTTGATAGCTGATGGACCTCTAGGTTCATTAGTGGTGGAAGATTTCTCAACCTGCGAATCTTTCTTGGAGGGTAAAATGACCAAGAGACCTTTTAAAGCCAAGGGGTATAGAGCCAAAGATGTGTTAGAATTGGTTCATTCTGATTTGTGTGGTCCTATGTCTATCCAGGCTAGAGGTGGTTTTGAGTATTTCATCTCTTTTATAGACGATTATTCGAGATATGGATACATTTACTTGATGCGCTGCAAGTCTGAATGCTTTGACAAGTTCAAAGAATTCAAGGTTGATGCAGTGAAATGTCAAGGTAAAAGTATCAAGACACTACGATCTGATCGTGGTGGTGAGTACCTCTTGAGAGAGTTTAGGAATTACTTATCAGAGACTAAGATTAAATCCCAATTGTCTGCACCTGGCACACCCCAGCAGAATGGTGTAGCAGAGCAAAGGAATAGGACTCTTATGGAGATGGTTAGATCGATGATCAGTTATTCTGAGTTGTCAGATTCGTTCTAGGTATATGCTCTATATACGGCAGTGTACATTCTGAACTTAGTTCCATCTAAATCAGTGCCTTCTACTCCCACAGAATTATGGAATGGGCGAAAGCCTAGTCTAAGACATATTCGGATTTGGGGGAGTCTAGCACATATGATGAAGGCAGATGCTGGTAAGTTGGAACCTCGTACAGAAGTACGCATGTTCATTGGCTATCCTAGAGGAACGAAAGGTGGTTTGTTTTATAGTCCTAGAGATCAAAAGGTGATCGTTAGCACGAACGCCATATTTCTAGAGGAATACTATGTGATGAATCACAAGCCCATGAGTAAGATTGTTCTGGAGGAATTAAAAGGGGAAGTCACTTCTTCAGTACCACCGGTACAAGAGGATATACCACAAGTCACTGCACCGCGTGTCACAGAGGATACACAGGTAATACATCGTCGTAGTGGGAGGGTTGTGAGACAGCCTGATAGATTCATGTTCTTGGGAGAATCTTCTGATTTGGTCCCTGGTGAACATGAACCTGATCCCTGGACGTATGACGAGGCAATCCAAGATAAAGATGCAGTATCTTAGCAAAGTGCAATGAATACTGAGATTGAATCTATGGATTCGAATCAGGTCTGGGAGCTAGTAGAACCACCCAATGGTGTAAAAACTATTGGATACAAGTGGATCTACAAAAGAAAGAGAGGAATATACGGGAAGGTTGAGACCTTCAAAGCGAGGCTTGTTGCGAAGGGGTATACTCAGAAAGAGGGTATCGATTATGAGGAGACCTTTTAGCCGGTAGCTATGCTTAAGTCTATCCGGATTCTCTTATGCATTGCAGCTCATATGGATTATGAGGTGTGGAAGATGGATGTCAAGACAACTTTCCTTAATGGAAGTCTTGAGGAAAACATCTATATGAAACAACCAAAGGGATTCATTGCGAAGGGCAAAGAGCATCTTGTATGTAAGCTTAATCGGTCCATTTATGGATTGAAGCAAGCTTCGAGGTCTTGGAACATCCGCTTTGATGAGGTAATCCAGTCTTATGTATTTATTCAAAGTTCGGATGAGTCTTGTGTATACAAGAGATGTGACAGAAACATAGTGGTATTTCTTGTACTATACGTAGATGACATTTTATTAATTGGCAACAATGACAAGGTGTTATCAGACATAAGGGTATGGTTGTCCAAACAGTTTGATATGAAGGACTTGGGAGAAGTTGGACACATCCTTGGGATCAAGGTTATAAGGGATCGCAGGAAAAGGATATTGTGCTTATCTCAAGCTTCATACATAGACACAATTATGAATCGTTTTAGCATGCAAAACTCCAAGAAAGGTTTTCTACCTTTCAAGCATGGAGTTCCTTTATCTAAGGAGATGTGTCCTAGAACATCTGAGGAGATAGAAGAGATGAAGGTGGTTCCTTATGCTTCGGTGGTAGAAAGCCTCATGTATGCGATGCTATGTACGAGACTAGATATCTGTTTTGCCGTGGGCATGGTTAGCAGATATCACAGTAATCCAGGATAGGGACATTAGACTGCGGTAAAGCATATATTGAAGTACCTAAGAAGGACTAGGGATTATATGCTAGTTTACCAAACAGACCAATAACTCCCTGTGGGTTACACAGATTCTGACTTCTAATCAGATAGGGATAACAGTAAGTCTACCTCAGGTTTTGTGTTTACTTTGGGAGGTGGAGCCATTGTATAGAGGAGTGTCAAGCAAAAATGCGTGGCGGACTCCACCATGAAAGCTGAGTATGTGGCATCCTTTGAGGCGGCCAAAGAAGCTGTGTGGCTCAGGAACTTCCTGATGGACTTGGATATGATTCCTGGTTTGCCCAGAACTATCACAATTTATTATGCTTCGTTCGGTTACGTATTGCTATGGAAGGAACCATGAACAGTAAAAATGATAAACACATATAACCGCAAGTACCCACGATCTGTCGTAAAGAGGGAATTGTTGAGATTGCATCGGATAACTGAGATCCTTTCACTAAGGCCCTTCCGACGAGAGCTTTTGATAGGCATGTGGAGGGAATGAGAATCAGATGTATTGCAATTTGAGGACAACATAGTCTTTTAGTATAAGTGGGAGATTATTGGGATGTATACTGAAAAGTCTATCTTTTGTATGAACATCTTTATTTTGAAATAAGAATCACATGATCATTGTTTGCATATTTATGGTTATGCATATTGTCTAATACATTACATTGTAGATAACATGGTGTGTGATGTCATACGGGAGATCATGTTATTGACTCCTTATAAAGTATAAGTATAGGCTCACAACCGAGATGGCTTTGGACAAACCATTGGCATGGTTGTAGTGTGATTTGGTATTGGTTTGTCTTGACCATAGAATCACACTAGTACACTTTGTGTGTATTAACCAGGACCGACTTAGAGGTGATTCGATTTATTGCTGACTACATAATCGAATCGGATCTCAAATATTATATTGTACATGCTCTTAATCCCGATATAATAACGGGCACATATACTTAGTATTCATTTCTTTGATTTACCAATGGGCAAGATTTATAGATTAAATCGATAGTCTCGGTAAGTTGGGAAATGATATTATTTATATGGTGTGTCGTTGATTATAGGAGGAAACCGTGTCCTATATATTAGGATGATGATGTCCCCTTGAGGAGCTCATAAGGTTCATCATGTAAACCTGGTGGACTTGGTCCGACATGATGAAAAGGTTGAGTGGTACTACTCATGGAATTAGATGTCGATTAATTAATGGTCAGTAAATTAATTAATCGACAGACATTCGAGATCTTAAACACGGGGAGAAAATGTACATATAATATATGGAGCCCATATTAACTTATGGGGGTTGGTGTGGTAGATCAATGATAATCCTTTTGTGGATTGGATTATCATCAATGGATCGGACTTTATGCAGGCTTGATCCATTGGGTGGCCAAGATCCAACTCCTCCTCATGGTTCCTATTGTAGCCTATTAATACCTCATGTAGCCTAGATCCAATGGTTGAAAACAAAACTCTAGATCCAAAGGTAGAGATTAAATCTCTAGATCCGACGGTTGAGATTAAATCTCTAGATCCGATGGTTGAGATTAAATCCCTAGAATCAATGGTGGAGATTAAAACAAGGCTTATCCCTAACTCTATAAAAGGAGAGGTTAGGGTTGGCGTGAAAAGAAGAATTAAGGGGAGGAGCTAGGGTTTTGGGCGGCAAGGAGCAAGGGTTTGGGCGGCCTCAATTAAGGAAACATTTTCCTTTTCACTTCTTCTTCTTCTTGTTGGTCGGCGCCCAAACAAGCCTTCTCTTCTTTTTGGCCGATGTTCAAGCCCTTCTTCTCCTCTCCTTGGCTGGTGGAAATAAGGCTTAGGGTCCTCGCTTGGAAACAAGGCTTAGGGTCCTCGCTTGGAGCTCTTGGTTGGCATCCATCCTTCTCATCCCTTTTCCTTGTTGGTGGCGTGACATCTAGCTTAAGTGCTTGTTGGTTGGCTAAAGGAAGGAGAAGGGTTTTGTTTCTTAGTATTCCTCTTGTTCGGAGCGAGCAAGGAAGGAAGATTGGTGATCTAGGAGCTTCGACTTTTGGTAGATCGTCGCCCACATGATGTCCAAAAGGAGGAAGGACATACGACAGAAGATCGAGAGGTATAATACTTGTCTATTTTCTTATGTAACATGTTTATAATTGTTTTCAATTATATATGCATGATATATTCTGTTTTGTGGCTAATATAACTTGGACCCCGAATGTAAACACAAAAGACGGCGATCCGTACATCGTCTATTCTGCGGCTATTTGTAGAATAGAGGTTGGGGCTTGAACAACAAGTTTGTTCAAGTGACTACTCTAATTGAATAGCACGACGATGAAATGGTTGCTTGGGTAATCCCTCGTGTCAAGAATAAATTTTTTTATCCAGGGACGTAGAAGGGATCGCCATGAACAAGCGATCGAGTTGAAGTGGGAAGCGAAGTTTCCTACCTTCAAGTGGTATCAGAGCTTCGGTTCTAAAGGAAAAACCTTCAATTTCTTCGAATCTTTAGCTAAGAAACCTCCTACAAATTTTGATGTCTTACTATCTCGAGTAGAGCAATTTATTAATTTAGAAGATGCTCAAAAATCTCAACAAAATACTCAGGATTCTCAGATAGTGGATGTTGCAGAGAGAAGAGCTGAATGGGTGAGACCTGCTCGGGAGGAACCTGTGTATGCTCCTCCATTAAGGATTTCTAAGGAGAGGGCTATGTATATCTGTGAGCAACAAAAACTAGTGAGAAGGCCTTTTGGAGCTGCCAAAGGGCCTTGAAGATTGCCATTTGCTGCTTTCTGTTCTTATCATCAAGATTATAGGAATAATACTCAGGATTGCCAGCAATTAAATTTAGAGCTGCAAAGAATTATGACCTCTAATCATTAGGTTAGAAATATGGTGATGAACCCTGTTCCTTATCAAGAGAGGCCTTGAGGCAAAAACTATGGCAGAGGACATCAGTTGAGGCCTCCTATTAACCAACTTGCAAAGCTTGTGCATCCTGTAAGAGAAATAATTCCTGATAGAATAATGGCTGTGGGTCAGCCCCTTGCAAGAGGCTCTATTAATATGATTTCTGATGGTTCTGTTAGGAAAATTGGAACGACTAGAGGGGGGGGGGGGTGAATAGCGTCAATTGAATTCTTTCGCGTTCGTGTCTACAATTTCGTTAGCACAGCAGAATATAGATATAATACAATAATGAAATGGACAAGCACACACAAAGACACGAAGATTTAACGTGGTTCGGAACCGCACGGTTCCTACTCCACGGATCGGGTTCGTACGAACCCTAGCGATGCCAATCACACACCACTATGAAATAACTCCTTCTCGACACGAGTCGGAGGAGGAGAAACCTCTTACAATTGTTTACAACAATAAACAAATAGCTACAAGCAAATACAATGAAATACAAAGCAAAACTAGTAAATAAAACACTTTACAAATGCTCTTGAATGCTTGATCGCTAGGTTACTCGAGTAGCACTTGGAGACCCTGAATTGCAGCAGCAACTCGCCCCAAATCACCTCAAAGAACCCTTAGTTTTTCCTCCATCACGAGCTCCATATATAGCTTCAACCTGTGCTGGAAAAAGTCGATCAGTCGACTGATGCCACTGTTGTCGTGAGACAACGGCTAGATCCACGCTGGATAAGTCCAACGGAACCTTCATCAGTCGACTGATTGTGACCATCAGTCGACTGATGGAGTCCTCACTCGACCAGTCGAGTCTCGACTCCATTCTGTGGCCGATTTCTCGAGCACAAGTCGACTGATTACGATCGATCATCGCTGCGACCATCGATCGATCGGCCGACTCGGGCATTGATCGCTACCATAATCATGATCGAAACCCTAGTTGACTCGGTCGGTCAGCCACATGGCACCAGTCGACTGGCACACCTCAAACATGAGATTTTAACCCAAGTATGGTTCCCCAATACTTGCTAGACCACCCTTAGCCTAGACCTAAGCCTTCTAGCCACCTCCATCAGCCTCACGCCTCTCGGATCCCTCCAAGTCATCCATGACTTGTTCATCCATCGCGCTAGGCTTCAGGTGCTTCCATCGGCTATGTCATGCTAACGGTGTCTACACCGCCAAGGCACATTGGACTTACGCCGCCAAGACTCCGCTTGGACTTTACGCCGCCAACCATTGGACTTATGCTGCCAAGACTCCCGCTTGGACTTTACGCCGCCAATATCAATCCCCTTGGACTTTCTCTTGCCAACCCATGCTGGACTTTCCATGCCAAGACCATGCTTGGACTTCCCTTGCCAACCCATGTTGGACTTTCCATGCCAAGTACTCAAGACTTGGACTTTACCATGCCAAGACCCATGCTTGGACTTTCCCTTGCCAACCCATGTTGGACTTTTCATGCCAAGACCCATGCTTAGACTTTTCATGTGCCAAGTGTCCCACTTGGACTTTCCATGCCAAGTACTCAAGACTTGGACTTTACCAAATGACAATTACATTGTCATATGTTTTTGTTGAAACATCAAAACATCACTCGAGTCAAACTCGAGTCCTGGTCAATCGTGACCTGGGCCGATTGCACCAACAATCTCCCCCTTTTTGATGTTTGACAAAAACCAAACAAATTATTGAGTTAGAACACTAACTCAAATCTCTTACCAATTATCCCAAATTGGTAAATACTCTCCAAATGTTCTCCCCCAAACATTTTCCCCCTTTTTTGACTAACATCAAAAAGGTTTTCTCTCCAAGGAGGTCAATGTCTCATGTCCCAATGAGATCTTACAATCTCCCCCTTGATCCAAAAGTACTTAGGATGCCTACCATCTTCCTAGTGATAAGTCCAATATCACTCAAGTGAGACAATCCCATTTACTCTCCCAATTTCCAAATTGGGTCTCTCACAAGTCCCATCAATTTCCCAATTGATGTCATATTTGTTGGGTTTCCGGCACCGCGGCGTGTGTGTGTTCGATCATGTTTCGTAAACATGAGCACAGTGGAAGCAATAAAAATAATAAATATTCCTATTTATTACAACACACACAACACACGCATGCTATTACAACAAGTGTAGACATAACCGTAAATTAAAATTTGCAATAAAAGGAAATTAAACTACGTTATACCTTCCGTATGACGTGTAGCGGGAACGGCATCAACCGGAACGATCCTCGTAAGAATCGTCTCTATCCGTATCCACGCCGAGCTCCTCGGGATGACTTCGCTAAGTCACGAGCTTCGTCTTCGTGCGGGTTACTAGCCTCGTGTTGAAGACGACGTGATCGAGAGATGATCACGATCCGAATCCAAATTCGGACCTAAAACAAGTCCTCAAGACTTGCTTCTCCGGAGAGGTATTCGTCAACCGATTGACGAATCCTTCGTCCTCCACCTCAGAGGATTACCGGAGATCAAATCCCCGGTATGTTATCCGCTGTCGGAGCACTAACCGTCGTCAAGCGGCGCTCCGGCGAAGGAGAAGAAGCTGTCAGAAAAACTGGACAGCTTTGGTGGAAGAAATAGGCGCCCGGCCAAAGAAGAGATGGAGCCTCACCTTACACAACCCAAGGAGATCACGGAGGGTCGCGGAGGTCCACGGCTAAGCTTGGGCGCGGCAAGGGAGATGGCAGCACACAATGAAGTTGGCGGCCCTTGTTGTTACGCCAACAACAAGGAGGATGGGTTTGGATTAGGTTTAGTTTAATAACTAATTCTCTTAATGGTTAATGGATCATATCCATAAAGCCCGTTAACCGCTCCATTAAGATAAGTTAAAATAAACCAAACCATGATGGTTTATTTTAAGTTAAACGAACGAACCAACCTTTGGTTCATTCGTTTAATATAAACCAAACCCTTTGGTTTATTCTCATCCATTGGATTAGAACCAAACCATTTTGGTCCATCCATTATGTCTTCATAAGACACGGCCCATCCACGCTTCCATTGCGTGAAACAATTTCATGCTCGCTTTATGTTTGGTCAACCAAACATAGTTTCTCTCGATGCGAGAATCTCATTCTCAAGCTCGTTTTAAATCCTTTGGATTACACTCGTTGTGCGTGTGACCAAATAGGTTCTCGGTTTATGTTGGCCGTCTATAATTAACCATTAATTATAGAGCGATCATGAGTGGCACCTAGTAGTACATCATGATCCCCGATTAACCGAAAGATCAGCAGTTGATCGAACTATTTACGAAACCCTTGATGCTTCGAATGAATTCGTGCCCCATTCCCTTCACTCATCTTATACCCACTTGGTTGAGGACATGGTCTATTGTGTCGATCCCCACTAAGTGACTCACACCTAGCCCAAGTATCATTTCCTCGTCCTCACAGTTCTAGTTACTCCACATGTATCGAAGAGTACCTTACTCTAAACATGTAATGCTTTGGCAGACTTTAGTAACAATCAGCGAGAGGCCATGGGTATACATCTCCTCATGAGAGTGGTGAATCCTTTATAGGCTATTCAAACACCTTGATCACTTGACTTATACCCAATCATCCGGGTCCACATCTCCTTAGAGATGTTTGCTTAAGATGTCAAAGCATAAGTCTCCATGATCAAGATGACTTGAATACATAAGTCGAAGAACATCGCACTTAAGCCCGCAGTAAGAACTTCATTGACATATCTATATATCGAGAGAACCATATGAAGTCTTACGGTGGTCACTCCAATGAACTAGTTACCATAACTAGCATCCACGATTAACTCGGACATCACTATGTCTCCGGCGGTGAGAATCATTTGCTTGGATACACCGAGGTATACCTCGTGCTAGTCTCGGAATTGATGGTGTCCCAAATCCATCGATTCATCGACTAGGGATAATTAGATACATCACAATTACACATGTAGAGATACTCACTAGTTGTGATCCAATCACAAATTCTCTCATCTTTGTGAATCGTATCGTGGACATTGATAAATGAGTTTAAGATCCAATCAAATACATTAAACATGTATACTCAAATAGTGAATCTTCATTTATCATATAAATGGTTCATACATAAAGCGATTGCCTTAGGACATCTCTCATATATTACTAACAGACTCCCACTTGGCCTAATGCCAATCGCTACGGTATCAATACCATAGCTCTAACATGACCCTCAAACTTGCTTTGAGGTAATGCTTTAGTCAAGGATCCGCTAAGTTCCTTTCGGTGGGAATTTTCTCGATTTGTATTTCGTTCCTCTTGATGATCTCTCGATAAGATGATAGCGTGGCACATGTTTGGATCGTTGATGAGACCTTGGCTCTTTTCGCTGTCTGATTGCTCCATTGTTGTCGCGATGAGCCGGTATTGCTTCAACAATGGCGGAATCACACCAAGTTCATGAGCGAACTTCTTGATCCAAACCGCTTCCTTTGCTTAGAAGCTGCAATATATTACCTCGATGGTAGAATCCGCTCTGATCTCTTGTTTGGAACTTTTCCAACTCACTGCGCCCCCATTCAAGGTGAACACATATCGGTGAGACACGGAATCATCCTTATGCATGCGGAAGTGGCATCCGTATACCGCGTATCACCATGTCCCTTCTCCATATATTAGGAACACATCCTTAGTTCTTCTCAAGTACTTAAGGATCGTCTTATGACCACCCAATGATCCATTCTGGATCGGATCGGTGAGTATCTGCTTGTGACACTCAGAGCATACGATACATCGGGCCTCGTACATAACATAGCATACATGATAGATCCTATTGCGGATGCATAGGGAATCTTACTCATGCAAATCCTCTCGTCTTCTGTGCGCGGACACATAGACTTCGAAAGGTGTACCCCATGCCTGATGGGCAGATAACCTTTCTTGGATTCCGACATGCTAAACCTCTTTGCTTTTCGGTCTATATATGTAGGCTATGCGAAAGACCAAGCAAACAGCGTTTGATCTATCTCTATAGATCTTAATCCCAAGGATGTAGGTTGCTTCTGTCTTTCATGGAGAATGTCTTGGATAACCAAACCTTAGGTAAGATTGACACATCGTTTCCTATAAGTAATATGTCATCGACATACAATACTAGGAACACGATTGCCTCCCACTAACCTTCTTGTACACACAAGGTTAAATGCGGATTTTGTGAGAAATCAAACTTTTTGATCGTCTCATCAAAGCGGATATTCGACTCTGGATGCTTGCTTGATCCATAAATGGATCGTCGCAATTTGCATACCTTGGTTTTATCAGCGATGTGAAACCCTCGGTGTATCATATACACGTCATCGAGCAGGTTTCCATTAAGGAAAGCTGTTTTCACATCCATCTGCCATATCTCATAATCATAATGAGCCGCTATGGCCAGGAGCATCCGAATGGATTTAAGCATAGCTACAGGCGAATAGGTTTCGTCATAATCAACACCTTGCTTTTGGCGATATCCTTTTTACCAATCTAGCCTTATAGGTAATCACATTACCATCCATGTCGGTTTTCTTCTTGAAAACCCACTTGCACCCTATAGGCTTTATGCCTTGGTGGAGTCGACGAGTTCAAACTTGGTTTCGTACATGGAATCCATTTCGACTTCATGGCACCAAGCCACTTATCCCTTCTACGAACTTATCGGCCACTTCTTCATAGTGGTAGGCTCCTCATCATCAATGAGTAACACGTCGTTCGATTCACTTACGAGAAATCCATATCTCTCGGGAATATTGCGTGTTCTGCGGATCTCTGAAGATGTGGTGTTACAATAGTCCGTAGATTGCTCATCACTATGAGTTGTCATTGTGCTTCACAGTATCTCATCAATGTCTATTTGAGTCTCTCGAGCCTCCTCAAGCTCGGCGACACTCCCATTTGTTTTCTTGCAAGAGAAACTCTTTCTCTAGAAACCACGGCATGCCTTGAAACAAACACCTTTTGTTCCACAGGATGATAGAATTAGTAACCCCTTGTTTCCTTAGGGTATCCAATAAATAGACATTTATCAGACTTAGCATCCATTTATGCGTCTGATGCGGACAACCCCATATCTTCAAGTAAGATACATGAGGTTTCTTACTATTCCATATCTCATATGGAGTAGTTGAGACTACCTTGGTAGGCATTACATTTAACAAGTAAGCGGTATGAAGTGCATAACCCCAAAGGACTTGGGAAGAGTCGCATGATTCATCATTGACGACCATGTCCAACAAGATCGATTCGCCTCTCGGATACACCATTATCTTTGTGGTGTATAGGCGAGTCCATTGAGACAATATGCCATTGTCTCTTAGATAATCAAGAAACTCCTGACTCAAGTAATCACCACCTCAATCCGATCGAAGTATTTTAATACTTTTGTCATGTTGTTTCTCCACTTCATTTCTGAATTCTTTGAACCTTTCAAAGGCTTCAGACTTGTGTTTCATCAAGAACACATACCCAAACCGTGAGTGATCATCGGTGAAGGTAATGAAGTAGCTATAGCCTCCTAATGCTTGAGTTGACATAGGTCCACATACATCACTATGTATTAGACCTAGTAACTCTCCCACTCGTTCACCTTTTCCAGTAAAAGGTAACTTAGTCATCTTGCCTTTTAAGCATGATTCGCATGTATCGTATGAATCCAATTCAAGCGATTCGAATTCCACATCGGTGTAATTCGGACATGCGTTCTTGCTTATAGATGACAATGCCACATAGTAGGAGTCTATTTGATTATCCTTTCGAGCAGCTTGTTGCTCAACCCGATATTGAAAATGTCCTTTGGATCGTCCAGCGTATAAATGCACCATTGCTTAAAGTTCCGATTCCATAAAGAACCCCATTCAAAGTTATGTAACAACAATTGTTACTAAGCGTCAAATGGAAACCATTTCTATTTAAACAAGAAATAGAAATGATGTTCTTTATCAAGCGAAGGAATATAAAAGCAATTGTCGAGTTCTAAGACAAGTCCTGGGAGTTTCAATAAATACGTTCGATGGCGAGTGCGACCTTTGCTCCATTCCCAACACATAAATTTGACTCTCTCCTTGGCAGTCTTCTTCTATTCCTTAGCCCATGTATGTCATTACATATATGTGAGCCACACCCGATATCAATACCCAAGTGTCTAAGGAAATAGAATGACAATCAATAAAGAAGATTTACGAAGATGGGGCATCGATGCCTTATCCTTCTTCATGGACTCAAGATAAATCTTGTACTTTCTTAAAATGGCTCTCCTTGCCATAATGATGGCAAGTTTGCCCTTTTCTTAGTTCTAGCCTTCTTTGCCTTCTTCTTCTTTCCTTTCTTACGAACCTTTCTTGAGGAATCAACTATGACCTTGTCCCTGCTCATGCTTCTCGAGAAGACTCCACGGTCTTGACATATTGGCGATACCACAGATGAACCTCCTAGCATCTCGGAGGTGAAGGGAGCTTTGAGACTTGAACCTTTGAATCTCACTTGCTCATCAACCAACTCACAAAGATGAAGGACTATGATATGAGCATCCATATGCTCATCTTTGCTTCGGTAGCTTGGGTTCCATCGCGGCTAGCATGATGCAACTCATTTGTTGAGAATCACTCACATGTTTACGATAGGCCAACAATTGGTCCAGAGTTGCATCATCACTATGACGAGCGGGAAGAGGCGCTTCGAGGACATTTGCAAGCTTTTCAACCTTGAGAACAATTCTCAAGCTTCTAAGCTAGTCCATGAAGCTCGGCCCAGTCAATTTATTTGAATCCAAAATGGAACGCAAATTCAAACACATCATGATCAATATATTAACTTAGAAATACAAAACGAGCATATATGAGAAAGATGATTTTAAAAATGCATCAATATACATTTATAAATCCCATTCATTTTTAATTTCAAAAACCTCAAAATCACTTGGGAGATTGTAGGTTCATCTCGAATGGGTTGATATCCATCATAGTTATGAATAACCTTGGAGAGAGTCAACAAGCATTCATAGCTACGACGGTAGGTATCATCTATACCGATTGCATATCACGTATATGCAACTATCACAATGTGCTATCAACTAATTGAATGTTCACACATACATCGGGTTGTTAACACATTAACAAGTATGCATCATATGCATAGCACCCAACTTCACCTCCTTTAACATCGACCTTGGAGAGAGTCCAACAAGTCGATGCTCCAGGTTAAAGCCAACCCATTAATCGAGAAATAATTTTAATATGGTTAGAGCGCATTCAACCAATTAGCCCGGCTTGGAGAGAGTCCAACAACCAAAGCTAACGATTGACCTCTGACTCTTACCATATTAGTATTAAACTATTCCATGGTTTGAACATGTTGGGTTAGTAGGGCTTGGAAGAGTCCAACAACCCAAACAAGAAAGCGGAACTCTGGTTCTAACCATATTAATGGAAGGTGTAGGCTTTAATATTGTTTAAGGTTTTATGTCTCATCCTCTTTGCATGCAAATAACTATTATCTACATGGCATGGCATACATGGCATACATCTACATGTCACGACGCATGGCATTATGTTATGCATCTAATGCAATTACATGTCATACAATTATGTCATGTACAATATTTCCTTATATGTCATAACTATTTATGGAAATAAAATATGTTTAAGATTTGATTCTCCAAATCAAATCATAATTAAATTAGGAAACAAATTTCCAAATCTAATCACATATTTTATTCATGGAATTATTTGATTAAGGAAAATCTATTTAGGAAACCAATTTCCTAAATCATTAAAACTACTTATGGAAATAAAATATTTTAAGATTTGATTTCCCAAATCAAATCATGATTAAATTAGGAAACAAATTTCAAGAATCTAATCAAATATTTTATTTATGGAAAATATCAATTTCCATAAATACTTCCAACTTTCCAAAAGTGGAAGATTTCCATAAATACTTCTAGACTTTCCAAAATTGAAAAATTTCCATAAATACTTCTAAATTTCCAAAATTTAGAAAACTTCCAGAAATACATTATGACTATCGCAAAACCATTTTACGATTATGTCGAAACACAACCTGGGCTCTGATACCACTGTTGGGTTTCCGGCACCGCGGCGTGTGTGTGTTCGATCATGTTTCGTAAACATGAGCACAGCGGAAGCAATAAAAATAATAAATATTCCTATTTATTACAACACACACAACACACGCATGCTATTACAACAAGTGTAGACATAACCGTAAATTAAAATTGCAATAAAAGAAATTAAACTCCGTTATACCTTCCGTATGACGTGTAGCGGGAACGGCATCAACCGGAACGATTCTCGTAAGAATCGTCTCTATCCGTATCCACGCCGAGCTCCTCGGGATGACTTCGCTAAGCACGAGCCGTCTTCGTGCGGGTTACTAGCCTCGTGTTGAAGGCGATGTGATCGAGAGATGATCACGGTCCGAATCCAAATTCGGACCTAAAACAAGTCCTCAAGACTTGCTTCTCCGGAGAGGTATTCGTCAACCGATTGTGAATCGCCGTCCTCCACCTCAGAGGATTACGGAGATCAAATCCCGGTATGTTATCCGCTGTCGGGCACTAACCGTCGTCAAAGCGACGCTCCGACGAGAGGAAGAAGCTGTCCAGAAAAACTGGACAGCTTTGGTGGAAGAAATAGCGCCGGCTAAAGAAGAGATGGAGCCTCACCTTTACACCGAACCCAAGGAGATCAGGAGGGTCGCGGAGGTCCACGGCCGGGCTTGACGCCGGCAAGGAGATGGCAGCCACAATGAAGTTGGGCGGCAGCCCTTTATTGTTGCGCCAACAACAAGGAGGATGGGTTGACTTGTTGGATTAGGTTTAGGGTTAGGGTTTAATCCTATTTTATAGAGAACTAATTCTCTTAATGGTTAATGGATCATATCCATAAAGCCCGTTAACCCGCTCCATTAAGATAAGTTAAAATAAACCAAACCATGATGGTTTATTTTAAGTTAAAATGAACCGAACCAACCTTTGGTTCATTCGTTTAATATAAACCAAACCCTTTGGTTTATTCTCATCCATTGGATTAGAACCAAACCATTTTGGTCCATCCATTATGTCTTCATAAGACACTGCCCATCCACGCTTCCATTGCGACTGAAACAATTTCATGCTCGCTTTATGTTTGGTCCAACCAAATATAGTTTCTCTCGGTCTGAGAATCCCATTCTCAAGCTCGTTTTAAATCCTTTGGATTACACTCGTTGTGCGTGTGACCAAATAGGTTCTCGGTTTATGTTGGCCGTCTATAATTAACCATTAATTATAGAGCGATCATGAGTGGCACCTAGTAGTACATCATGATCCCCAATTAGCGAAAAGATCAGCGGTTGATCGAACTATTTACGAAACCCTTGATGCTTCGAATGAATCGTGCCCCATTCCCTTCACTCATCTTATACCCACTTGGTTGAGGACATGGTCTATTGTGTCAGTCCCCACTAGGCTGACTACGTCACACCTAGCCCAAGTATCATTTCCTCGTCCTACGGATTCTAGTTACTCCACATGTATCGAAGAGTACCTTACTCTAAACATGTATTGCTTTGGCCAAAGACTTTAGTAACAATCCGACGAGAGGCCATGGGTATACATCTCCTCGCAAGGAGTGGTGAATCCTTTATAGGCTATTCAAACACCTTCGATCACTTCGACTTATACCCAATCATCCGGGTCCACATCTCCTTAGAGATGTTTGCTTAAGATGTCAAAGCATAAGTCTCCATGATCAAGATGACTTGAATACCGCCAAGTCAAAGGAACATCGCACTTAAGCCACAGTAAGAACTTCATTGACATATCTATATATGCAGAGAACCATATGAAGTCTTACGGCTGGTCACTCCAATGAACTAGTTACCATAACTAGCATCCACGATCAACTCCGGACATCACTATGTCTCCAGCCAGTGAGAATCAGCTGCTTGGATACACCAAGGAGTATACCTCGTGCTAGTCTCGACAGAATTGATGGTGTCCAAATCCATCAATTCATCGACTAGGGATAATTCCGATACATCACAATTACACATGTAGAGATACTCACTAGTTGTGATCCAATCACAAATTCTCTCATGCTGTGAATCGTATTGTGGACATTCAGTAAATGAGTTTAAGATCCAATCAAATACATTAAACATGTATACTCAAATAGTGAATCTTCATTTATCATATAAATGGTTCATACATAAGGCGATTGCCTTAGGACATCTCTCATATATTACTAACAATATTCTCCCAATAACTTCTCCTCTTCAAGGAGAAAAATACATCCATCATCCCAAGATGGATACCTCCCCCTAAAGGCTTGCTCCCCCTTGACCATTGCACCAACAATGTCCTTGGGAAGTCCCTAAGCCAATAGGAACTCTAAACCATCAAAATTAAGGTTAGAAATTCAACATTGAACTTTCCAACACCTTAAAATTGATACAAACCCTAAATACTTCTCCTAATCCATATCCAATGGATTTTCACCCTTTATAATGCTTCCCAAAGCATATCCTAGGGTTAGGAGTGATTAGGGACCATAACCGTAGCTGAAATCGGGTTAAACAATCTTGTTTTCCAAAGTCGCTACGTGATGTATTCGATCGCATTGTCCATCATCGATCATTGTCACCAATAGCAATCGACTGATAACTGAAATTTCCGAATTTCAGTTATCAGAGTTGAATTTCAGAAAATCATAAATAATTATACGTATATCGAAAAATCACGAAATTTGATACTTATAATATACCTATACAATGATGGGTGAAAATGTTTGAAAATTATTTTACCCATAAAATACTGAAATTAGCACAAAGTTCAAAACCATTGAAATTTTTTTTTGGTCCTACTTTGTATCAACTTCATCAATGGTGATTGCTATCAAAAGATAGACTTCACTAAGGTTTTTCAAAATGATTTTAAAATGTTTTCAAAACCTTGTTTTGGATCATATTCCTTGGCCTCTATGCACATGACTTGTACACAAACTTTCCCAATGATCCACAAATAGAATTAGATGAGTTTTAGTTCATCTAGATGCAAAAACTATGCACCTTGAACTTAACTCATATCCTAGCATCTCACATGTATCTAAGGTGTATAAATACACATACATGTCAATTGGATATGAGATGTGGGTTTTGTTCATCCTAATCTAGGGTTTCATGCATTCTCTAAGGCAACCCTACTTGATTCCCTTATAAATGAGACTTCAAGTCATGCCATAGTCCTTAATTCAATTTCAACCAATTGTCTTAAATGCATGAATGTATGATCATGGCAGAAATAATAGCATTATTAAAACATGGCCAATGATCATGATTTCATGGCATATGATAAAATTTATAAAAACATGACATTTAAAACCTTAAACCTAAACATGTACATGACATATAGAATGATTAAAAATAAGCATAATGTCATGGCATGTTATATGGCAAACAAAGCATGACATATAAAATATATAGGTATAGTAATACCTAAATGTTAATATTAATTGCCATTTCATATAACTAATTATATTTTGCCATATTAACCTAAATTTTCCCAAGTGTGCCAAAAACCCAAAATGGCACACTACGACCTCTAAACCTAAATTGTGCCAATTTGACCATTTTATCAAGCTTCTCAAATAATATTGGCACACCCTAAAATCTTTTAGGATGATAATTCAAATCTATTTCCAAGGTATCCATAACCTTGAAAATAACCTAAAGTGTCACCTTTGCCATGGTTGAGTTAACTACCCATCCATTTAAGGTTGGCACACCCTAACCCATCTAGCGTGCATCAATCACGCTCTTAGGAACCCAAAACCGATTTGAGCTCCTAGGGTTAATTAGGTACTCCTTAGGGATAACCTCCCTAGATACCTTCCTAATGACCCTTCTAGGCTTAGAAGCCTTGGTCATTTTGGTTTTGCCATGGTTAACTCTAGGGGTGACTCCCCCTGTAACCTTCTTAGTGGCTTCCCTAGGTTTCCTAGAAACCCTAGCCACTAGGCACACACCATGGTCAACTCTAGGGATGACTTCCCTATTGACCTTGGTCTTCCTAGACCTAGTTAGTGTTCCATAGTCAAATGGAACACAATGATAAGCCACCTTAGGCTTAGGTTTGTGACCCAAACCTTTCTTTCCCTTGGTTGACTTTTGACTTTTAGATCCTAGATGTTGACTTTGACTTCTTGACCCAGGAATTTGACCATTAGACCCTTTAGATTGACTTTGTATCTTATTTAGGGTCTTTTCAAGTTTCTCAAGCCTTGACCTCAAGGCTTGGTTCTCTAATTCTAATTGCCCAATTTTAGAATTTTGATTTAGACCATAGGCATGGTTCTTCCTAGGCATATGCCTAGTCCATTTAGGGTTAAGGCCTAGATGTTCTCCTATTTTCCTAATTGATTCTCTAGGTAAGATATTTTTAGGGACATTAGTCCCAAACTTCTCCTTATTCCTAAGGTGAACCTTCTTAGCTCCTAAACAAATATGTTTGTTATTTCTAGCATGCTCTTTATGATAAATAGCAAGAGAATTGAAACCCTTATCATGCTTTTGCCTATTTACTAAAAAGGATGCATTATTAAAATATACCTTAGAGTTAGCTTTGGAAGCTCCCCCTACATGTGTAGCTCCCTCTTGGGTCTTCTTCTTCCCCCTAGGACATTGATTCCTATAATGTCCTTTTGCATTGCATTTGAAGCATATGATGTGCTCCTTGCTCTTGATACTTGGGGAACCGGCATCCTTGACTTTTGGTGCCGGTTGAGCCTTCTTTACCCTTTTTGGGCACTTACTCTTGTAGTGGCCGGATTCCCTACACTCAAAGCAAATTATATGATTTTTGTTTAAAACCGAATTGCTTGAGTTACCTAGAGTGGTTGTAGGCCCCGGAGTGGATTCTTTATCTCTCCCGGAGGTGGATGACTCCTCTTGAGATTGCCCCGGTGTGGAGGATGGTCTCTCCTCCTCAATCCTAGAAGTGGATGCTTCTTCCACTTCTTCCACCTTTTCTTTCTCCGATCCGGAAGTTGACTCCATCTCAACTTCCGATTCCTCACTTTCACTTGAGGATGAACTCTCTTCTTCATCCTCCTCTTCCAAGTCTTCTTTGACCGATGATGAGTTTTCATGGAGCTTTGCCACTTGGCTCCATAACTCCTTAGCATCCATAAAGTCCCCTACCATACACACAATATCATTAGGGACCAAATCAAAAATAAAATTTACTACCTTTTAGTTTTTCTCGAAGGCTTGAATTTGATCTTCACTCCATCTCTTCCTTTTGAGGAATCCACCTTTTGGTCCTTTGGAAACTCAAATCCTTCCATTAATAGGGACCACCCCTCAAAATCTTTCATCATCAAAAAGTCTTCAATCCTTTTCTTCCAAGAATTGAAGCCTTCTCATCCATAGGATGAATAAGGGACCGGTGTGTTGATGTCCCATCCTAATTGTTCTTGGACTTCCATCTTTACCCTCTAGCCTTTTGTCTTAGCTCCGGGCGGTTAGTCCGTAGAAGAGCCCCGGGCTCTGATACCACTTGTTAGGAATATTGGAACGGCTAGAGGGGGGGGTGAATAACGTCAATGGAAGTCTTTCGCGTTCGTGTCTACAATTTTGTTAGCGCAGCGGAATATAGATATAATACAATAACGAAATGGACAAGCACACACAAAGACACGAAGATTTAACGTGGTTCGGAACCGCATGGTTCCTACTCCACGGATCGGGTTCGTACGAACCCTAGCGATGCCAATCACACACCACTATGAAATAACTCCTTCTCGACACGAGTCGGAGGAGGAGAAACCTCTTACAATTGTTTACAAAAATAAACAAATAGCTACAAGCAAATACAATGAAATACAAAGCAAAACTAGTAAAGAAAACACTTTACAAATGCTCTTGAATGCTTGATCGCTAGGTTACTCGAGTAGCACTTGGAGACCCTGAATTGCAAAGAACCCCAAATCGCCTCAAAGAACCCTTAGTTTTTCCTCCATCACGAGCTCCATATACGGGACCCATCGATCGATATCGTGAGATAACGGCTAGATCCACGCTGGATAAGTCCAACGGAACCTTCATCAGTCGACTGATTGTGACCATCAGTCGACTGATGGAGTCCTCACTCGACCAGTCAAGTCTCGACTCCATTCTATAGCCGATTTCTCGAGCACCACCGATTACACGATCGATCATTGCCGACCGCTCGATTAGTCGGCCGCCTAACCGGCGCAATGATCTAGGCCATAACCCGCGATAAACCCTAGTTGACTCGGTCCAGTCGACTGCCACATGGCACCAGTCGACTGGCACACCTCAAACATGAGGTTTTAACCCAAGTATGGTTCCCCCATACTTGCTAGACCACCCTTTGCCTAGACCTAAGCCTTCTAGCCACCTCCATCAGCCTCACGCCTCTCGGATCCCTCCAAGTCATCCATGACTTCTTCATCCATCGCGCTAGCCTTCAGGTGCTTCCATCGGCTATGTCATGCTAACGGTGTCTACACCGCCAAGGCACATTGGACTTACGCCGCCAAGACTCCGCTTGGACTTTACGCCGGCAACCATTGGACTTATGCTGCCAAGACTCCCGCTTGGACTTTACGCCGCCAATATCAATCCCCTTGGACTTTCTCTTGCCAACCCATGCTGGACTTTCCATGCCAAGACCATGCTTGGACTTTCCTTGCCAACCCATGTTGGACTTTCCATGCCAAGTACTCAAGACTTGGACTTTACCTTGCCAAGACCCATGCTTGGACTTTCCCTTGCCAACCCATGTTGGACTTTTCATGCCAAGACCCATGCTTGGACTTTTCATGTGCCAAGTGTCCCACTTGGACTTTCCATGCCAAGTACTCAAGACTTGGACTTTACCAAATGACAATTACATTGTCATATGTTTTTGTCAAAACATCAAAACATCACTCGAGTCAAACTCGAGTCCTGGTCAATCGTGACCTTGGCCGATTGCACCAACAAGTTCTACCAATGGGGACTCTAATAGGGCTCAGAAGAGGCATAGTAGAGGAGAAGGTGTAGCTGTGACAGCTCTGCCTAGAGCTAGGGGGCCTATCTTGGGTTTTGACTCCAGTGACTTAGAGGGAGTAATGATCCCTCATACTGATGCCTTATATAAATGGGAGTTAGGATAACTTATTTACAGTCGGTTGTCACTTCTTTATTTGGGTTTTTTGGTCATGAGGTGTAGTCAATGGGTCAAATCAAATTACCTCTATCTTTAGGAGAGGAGCCAAGGAGAAGAACAATGCTTATTAATTTTACCATGGTTGATATGTCTTCTTATAATGCTCTCTTAGGCAGACCTGTTCTAAGCAATTTGCAGGCTGTGACTTCTCTTTATCATTAGAAAATCAAGTTTTCTGTCAGAAATGAGGTAGGGGAAGTTATGGGGGATCAACAACTCTCGCAGAGGTGTTATGTGGATATTATCCGAATGGGGAAAAATGGAAAATATGTTGGTAATTTCTTTCAGAAATTTAAGTAGTATGGGAGTGTTGTATGTATCATTCGGGGAAGTTCAAGGTTTCATTCCTGCAGTCAATGGTTTCTTTGATTGATTTTTTTATGGGTATTTTGTGGTATTGTGAGAAATAGTTATTGATCGGAATATTTTTAAGGATAGTTATTTACAGCAATTTCTCCTTAATTCCAGAGGTATTTTAAAGACTAAAGGAAAAAAAAGAGAAAGTACATAGTTGTTTTCTGGATTTTGATTTGATGTTATGCCCGAGTCGACTGCTGGGCATAATCTCATCAGTCGGATACTAGTCGAACCGAGTTCGACTCACAGAAGTCGACTGCCATTTCATGGCAGTCGACTGGTGCCATGTGAAACCTAAACTTAACATTTGTTTGAGCTTCCAGCGGTCGGGTAAACCTCAACCCTTGTGGTCGAGCCTCCGACACTCAGTCATTTGGCCAAGTTCACCTAATGAGCTACTTGCAATTCACTCATTCTCTCATCTCACTCGAAGTCCCTCGCCAAAGCTCTCTTCGTTCACGGCCACGTCCCTCGGCAGCATCAGGCGCACGGCTCTGCAATGCTCCTTCCCGTCTCTTGCCTTCGAAGTCTACTTCCTTGGCTTCGCTTCAAGTCATCTCGTCCGATGGTCCCTTGGCAGCATCAAGCGCACAACTCTGCAATGCTCCTTCTCCGACTCAAGCACGAGGTTGTGAGTGGTGAACCCGCCAAGGCTCCATGTGCGAATTACTAAGTCCTGCACGACTTCAATGCACATATCAAATCACAATAACAAACTAACTTAAACCCTTTGCCATGCACATCAAAACCATATCACGGCAAGAGATTGACCTAACATTCATTACATTTATGCATGAATTACAGAATATTTGTTACAAAGATTAATGCTTGGAATCAGTATTCGAGTCAGTATTGAAGGCCTCAGGGGGAATTTCTTATAAGCTTCTTCTATGTTAAGTTCAAGGTTGGGTAAACTTGGTAGGAAAAGCTTCTTCTCATTTGCTACTTGTAGGGCACCTTCAAACCCTCTCTGGAAGTATTTGCTATACCTTTTGGCTGTCTAGGTTAGGATTTTTGTTTGTTCATTTGCCCATCTTTCAGCTTCTATTACTTTTACTTGGGACAACTCTTGGTTAAGGTGGCTGGCTCATTTAGTTTGTTCATTAGCAATATTTGCCAACCCATAGAAAGTTGCAGCAATATGTCGAAATGAAAGTGGAACTCATCTAGACTATTGAAGGTTTTATCTTTTAGTTTAATGTAGGCATCTATGAGATCTTCCATAGGCTAAAAACACTCTCCTGACTTGAAGTGCCAATCCTACTCCTGTTGTTTTAACCTCTGATTTTTTTTTTTTAGGAGGCTATTGTTTGGTTTGACACTTCAACACATTCTTGTAGCCATCTTATATGTGTATCTTTGAGGGAGAGTTTTTTTTTCATTTGTTGCATATCTTACTTGTGTTGCACAGAAACTCTCTTTCTCTGCTATTAATTGATCCCGGTCGGCAGACAAAGTTTCTACTTTAAGCTGTAGCCATTGAATTTTCTGTTGATATTCAATTTCTTTTCCTGCCCAATCAGGAGAGGAAGGGGGGATGGTCTGTGTTCCCAGATTAAGTGTTGTGAATCCTTCATAGCCGGTCTGGGTGCCTATAGTGGAGGTTGAAGGAGCAGATGGCATTGCAGAGGGTTGTGATGGCTATGAATAAGAAGTGGATGGTCTACATTGTTAGCTCTGGAATTCAGATAGCCACTGACCGAAGGATTGAAGCTTGGAGGTCCTCTGAAAACTGAATGAAAGTAGCATGAAATGAATTGTTTGTACAGAGAAATAATTAGTGAATAAGGAAACTTACTATGTGGAGGCTTTCTTGTAGTTCTTGTAAGATCAGAGTCATTTCAGTGGGAGTAAAGAAGGGAATGCTCTGTGGTACTGTGGAATTTGATACGGGGGGAAGAGTATCAGAAGGAATAGTGGAGGGAGAAGATGGAGGAGAGTTTGGAAGGGGAGGAAGTATGGGGAGTATAGGAAGGGAAGAAAGGAGATGGCTGGGATATGAGTCTAACACTGCTTGTACCAGTAGGTCTAAGGGTGAAGAAGTGTAAATTGTGGAGTTGTTGGATGGGAAGGAGGTATGGGTTTTTGTTGTTTAGTAGGGAATAAAGAGGCTAAGGGAAGGTCGTCTGCGGAGGAAGAAGGGGAAGGAGATGAGGAAAGTTCAATATGATTATAAGAATTATCGGGGGGAGGACTGTGAACTAGTGTATCAGAAGGGGGCAAGGATTCTAAAGGAAGAGCTGAGAAAGAAGGTTCTATGAGGAGGAAAGTATCAAGAGGAAGTAGATGAGGATTGACAAAGGTGAGAGGAGGCAGATCTGGTTCGGCGAGGGTGATAATAGGGACTTTTAGGAGCTCAAAGGGAACCTATGATATAGAAGTGTAAGTTACTTTTTCTAAAATTGAATCAAGATACTTGAAATAAGAAATTATGGATGAGTAAGGGTTAGTTACTGATGAAGAGGGCTCGGGGATGGAAGTGGAGGTGGAGGTTGCTTGGGTTCTTTTTCTTTTCTTTTATTGCTTTGCCAAAGTCCTTGCAATGGCTACACTCATCATGTCCTCTACAAAAAAGAAAATTGGTGAAAATTTTAAAGTAAAATCAGTAAGTATATAGAGTATGGTATTGGTATTCATTGGAAGGAAGAAATTGTAACCGTTTGGCATGGGGTGACAGTATCAATTTAGTGCTCGTGCAAGTTAGGAGATTAGTTGATATTCAAAAGTGAATACAGTAGGTATGTAAAGTAAGATGTTAGTATATTGTTGAGGTAGATATATGGAATGAAGTTTTAATATGTGTTTCCAGATCAGTATGGTAAGTATGCAAGGTGAGGTGTTAATATGCATATTACAATAAACAAAGTGTAGTATCATTATGTATTTAAGGGCAAATACAGTAAATGAAACTTACCAATTGGATGGGCCTCTGTCGATGAATAGGTGATAGTCCATAGTAGGACAGGATGAGTTCTTGGAGGAGATCGGTGATGCTGAAGTGTTTGTTTTTAAGGAGGGCATCGATAGAAGGAAAATTAATGGAAGCTTTCGCAATTTTAAGGTCAGGAAGATTTCGAAGTGTGGTTTTCTAGGTTAGAGAAAATTGTAGGACTGGATCTAAAGAGACATAGAAATAAAGATCCTTCCAAGATTTCTTGTGGTAGGTGGGCATGTCGGTTAGGAATTGGTGGTCTTGGCATGCCATGAAGTAGAACACACCTGTATCTACAATTTTTTAATTGGAAAAGACAATGAAAAATGTGAGGGTTTTGGGGAATGTTGAGTTGTTGGAATAGAATGAGGGTACCGACCAAAATGCAAATGGAGTTCGGGGTCAGTTGGTTGATAGGAAGGTCGTAGTAGGTCAGAATGTGGAAAAGGGGTTTCACAAGGCGGAGCTCTCCGTCTAGTTGGCATGTAAAGCGGGTGATGGTGCCGCTCAGAGGTTGAGGGGGGCATTGATTGGGGGTTGGGATGATGGCGGTGAATCCCTCAGGGATATACTTTGTCTCATGGAGAAAGAAAGGATGGATATGGGTCAGTTTACTGGGTGTGCTTTGTTGGTGCAACAATGCTCCAAGCATTTATATGTTTTGATGTTTGGCTAATCATCTAAGTTAGGCAATATCTTGTGATCTAATTAAAAACATGTGTTTAAGTGACGAAATCCAAGGATGAAGACTTGGTAAAGGAAGTCAAGTATGATCTTGGCAAAGGAAGTCAAGGGATGGACTTGGCGGCATAAGACCAAGCTTGTAGTCTTGGCAGCATAAAGTCCAAGTGAACCTTGGCAAAGGAAGTCCAAAGTAAAGTCTTGGTAGCATAAGTCCAAGCTTGTAGTCTTGGCGGCGTAAAGTCCAAGCATTTGGCAACCCAAGACATGGAGCGAAAGAAGGAAGCTCTTGGAAGCAAAGCGCAAAGGATGAACAAGTCGCGGACTCGGAGGGATCTGAAGGCGCAAGGCTTATTGAGGAGCTAGAAGGTTGAGTCTAGGTCTAGGGTATAAAATCAAGTATGAATTACTCATACTTGATGAGTATCGATCGTGATCGATGTATCGATCGACTAGTCGAGCGTTCGGTAGTCGGATGAAAACCGACCATCGATCATTGCCTTAGTGAGATCGGCTGATCGTGATCGATCGGCCAGGGCATCGATCGGTGATCAAGAAATATCGCCCGCGAATGCGGTCTCACTCATTGCCGCCTTGATCACTCGGGATCACCCCATCGATCGGTGATGGAGGGATCGATCGTGATCACTGGCGTTGGAAATTGCGGCTCACGAATCTCGCGGAGATCGCGTTTGAAGCCGTTGGCCGGCGATCGGTGATGGCATGCATCGGTCGGATCACAAAAAAAACAGCCCCTCTTCTATAAAAAGGGGCCATGGGAGCTTGGTGAAGCTAGTGCTCTTGCTCCTAACTACTCTCGTGCTCACCAAGCCTTCCAAGTGTTTTTAGTGATTTAAATCCTCCTCTTCTCTTGTTCTTGATCATCCATCATTGTAAAGAAGAGGAGAGCATTGTAAGAAAGGTTTCACCACTTGGTTTCATCAAAGGAGGTTCTAGTGAAGGTTGATTAGGGCTAATCCACCTTACGGATTAGTGGAGTAGGGCGTCATCTCCGAACCATGTACATCGGGTGTTAGCTTTGTTCTTGCTTTGATTTGTGTTTATATTTTGTATTGCTTCCGCTAACATTGTTGTAGAAAAGAAGAAAGGCTAATCACCCCTCCCCTCTAGCCGTTCCAAGGGTCCTAACACGTGGTATCGAGGCTTGGAAGATCTCACCATCAACCAAGACATCAATGGCTCTTCAAGAGGATATAGCATCAAGCCACCGCTCTTCGATGGGAGTCACTTTGCGTATTGGAAAGGTAGGATGAAGTACTATCTTATGAGTAATATTGAAATTTGGCATAGTGTTGTAGATGGCTTCGAGGAACCGGTGGATGAACATGGACATCCTATTCCAAGCAAGGATTGGACAAAAGAAATAAATAAGAAATTTGAATCAAATGCAAAGGCCATCCTCACCATCCAATGCGGCATCACAATGGAGCAACTCAACAAGGTGGGGCCTTTTGAATCCGCCAAGGAGCTATGGAAAAGCTTGAGCTAAATGAAGGTTCCAAGGAATCAAAGAGGGCCAAGAAGGACCTATTAATTGGACAACTTCAAGCCTTCCAAATGAAGATGCATGAAACCGTAAGTCAAATGCATGGAAGGTTCAAGGAAATTGTAAATGGACTCCATATCATAGGTGAACGAGTTGACAATCGGGATTTGGTAAGGTATATTTTACAAGCATTTCCTAGAAATTCTTTATGGACTTCAATAGTTGATGCCATTAAGGTAACTAGGGATTTATCTCAAATTAAAATTGATGAATTATTTTGTGAGTTTGAATTACATGAGCAAACTAACATGTCCTCTAAGGAAAAGGGTTTAGCTCTATTTGTTGAAAAGAAGGACAAGAAAGAAAAGAAGAAGAAGGAAAGAAAAGAAGCATCATCATCATCCGAGTCGGAGGATGAGTCAAGTAGCGATGGGGACTCATCTAGTGAAATGGAAAATTTCGTCAAGAAGCTTTATAGAAAGTCAAGAGAGTTCAAGAATAGAGAAGCAAGGAAGGGGTCTCATTCCTCAAAAGGTAAATTTAATGGTAATTCAAGTTTTAGCAATAATGTGATTTGCCATGCTTGCAATAAGAAGGGGCATATAAAGCCGAATTACCCGGAGCTAAAGAAGAAGGAGGAAAAGGAAAAGAAAAAGAAGGACAAGAAGGAAAAGAAGAAGAAGGAGGCCATGGTGGCTCAAACCACATGGGACACACCAAGTGTTGAAGACTCTTCATCCGATGATGAACTTTGCCACATCACACGCCATGTGGCACTCATGGCATTAGAAGATGATTCCGGCACATCAAGTCAAGAAGATTCTTCAAGTGATGAATCGTCATCTAGTGATGATGAGGTAATGAATTCTCCCAAGGTTATGCTTCTCTATAAATCAATTGCTTATCTTAAAGAAGCTCTAGATAAGTCAAAATCTAAGGTTAAGAGCATGAAGGTAGAACTAGAGGCCATTAGGAATGAAAAACCTTCACATATTGACTCTTGCATGCTTAGGGAAGAAAATGACAAACTTAAGGATGAGGTTAGTGAATTGAAAGTATGTTTAGAAAAATTTTCAAATGGCTCAAAGTGTCTTGATATGATTCTAAGTAGGCAAAGAGCGGTTTATAACAAGGCCGGTTTAGGATATAAGCCAAAAGAAAAAGAAGTTGCTTATATTTCATTAATAAATAGGAAAGCAACTATTAAGGGTAAGGTTAAGAAAGCTTGGGTACCTAAGAAGTTTTTACTTAATGTTACCGGTCCAAATGTTTGGGTACCAAAAGCTTGTGTTTTCATGTGATTTAGGTAGGAGAGCGAGGATGTGGATTGTGGATAGCGGTTTGCTCAACACATATGACCGATGTGAGCAAGTTCTCCACAATTAAATATGTGAAGAAGGGAGCAGTGTCCTTTGGGAATAGTGGAAAACTCAAGATATTAGGTAGAGGAACAATTGAGGTATCCCCCAAAATTGTTATTCACAAAGTCTTGCTAGTTGAAAATATGAAATTTAATTTATTAAGTGTTAGTCAACTTTGTGATGCAAACTATCATGTATCTTTTGAATCCTCTAAATGCATGATTAGACACAAGGAATTAAATGATTGCATGTTAGTTGGATATAGGAAATCAAATATCTATTATGTTGATCTTTCATATGCTTCTAACATTTCTACTAAGTGTTTTGTTGCAAAAGAAGAGGAAAGTTGGCTATGGCATAGAAGATTGGGGCACATCAACATGAAAAACATAGCCAAGGTAGCCAAGATGGAGTTGGTCAAAGGGCTACCAAAGATCAAGTATGTCAAGAACAAATTGTGTGATGCATGCCAAGAAGGAAAACAAACAAAGGCATCACACAAAGGTAAAACTCTAACCAATACTTCTCTACCACTATAATTATTGCATCTTGATTTATTTGATTGCCATAGTACTCCATCTTTAAATGGTAATAAATATTGTTTGGTTATAGTAGATGATTTTTCTAGGTATACTTGGGTCTATTTTATGAAACATAAGGATGATACCTTAGAAATAATCATAGGATTTAGTAAAAGGGTTGAAAATGAAAAGAGTCTCAAAATCAACCGGATCCGTAGTGATCATGGTGGTGAATTTGAAAACCTAAAATTTTCACAATTTTGTTTAGAGCAAGAGTACAAGCATGAGTTCTCTTGTCCTAGAACACCCCAACAAAATGGGGTGGTGGAAAGGAGAAATCGTGCCCTACAAGAGGCGGCTAGGACTATGCTTAATGCATATTCTCTACCTAGCTACTTGTGGGCGGAAGCGATTAATACCGCTTGCTATATCCAAAATAGGGTTCAAATCCATAGGTTTTTAGGAAAAACACCATTTGAATTATGGAATGGGACTATACCCACAATTCATTATTTCAAAGTCTTTGGATGTAAAGTTTATATCCTAAAAACCAAAGATAACTTAGGAAAATTTGAATCAAAAGCAGATGAGGGAATCCTAGTTGGATACTCATCCACAAGTAGAGGGTATAGAGTCTACAATAAGAGAACCAAAGGGATTGAGGAGTCTTCCAATGTTCAATTTGATGAAACTACTAGTACCTACCCTAGAAAGTCCCCCATTGATAAGGATATTAATGACAACAATCAAGACATTACCCAAAAACTTCAAAATTTGACCAATAGGGGTAATGATCAAGGGGGAGGAAGAGGAGACTCCGATGATGAAAGAAGGGTGGAAGATAACAATGATCAAATTGAAACCCCTTCTAGAAACCTAAGAATTCATCAAGATCATCCACTTGACCAAGTAGTAGGAGATCTATCTCAAGGAGTAAGAACTAGGTCATTTCATAGACCTCCTACTAGTCAAGTTGCTCTTATCTCACAAATTGAGCCCAAATCGATCAATGATGCATTACATGATCCGGATTGGATTTTGGCAATGCAAGATGAATTGGCTCAATTTGAGAGAAGTCAAGTATGGGAATTAGTACCTAGACCCAATGATAGCACCATAATTACTACAAGGTGGGTCTTTAGGAATAAGCTAGATGATCAAGGAAATATCACTAGAAATAAAGCTAGGTTGGTTGCTAGGGGATTCAATCAAGTTGAGGGGCTTGACTATGATGAGACTTATGCCCCGGTTGCAAGGTTAGAATCTATTAGGATTCTCTTAGGGTATGCTTCCTACATGGGATTTAAACTTTACCAAATGGATGTTAAATCGGCATTCTTAAATGGTTTTATTAAGGAGGAAGTATATGTAGAGCAACCACCCGGATTTGAGAACATAGATTATCCAAATCATGTATGTAAGCTTAGGAAAGCATTATATGGGTTAAAATAAGCTCCCCGGGCATGGTATGAAAGATTGTCATCCTTCTTAATTTCTAAGGATTTTAGAAGAGGCCAAGTAGATCAAACTTTGTTTATAAAGTCAACGTTAAAAGATATATTCATAGCTCAAGTATATGTTGATGATATCATCTTTGGGTCAACAAATGATGATCTTCTTCAAGACTTTATAAAAAATATAGAAAATGAATTTGAAATGAGTTTGGTTGGAGAGCTTACCTTTTTCCTAGGCTTACAAGTCAAACAAACCAATGAGGGTATTCATATTTATCAAACCAAATATGCAAATGAAATGATCAAGAAATTTGGTTTGGAAAATGCCAAAATTGTAACCACTCCTATGGCCACTAGCACTAGGATAGATAGTGATCATGAAGGTAAATCAATTGATCTTAAACTTTATAGGAGTATGATTGGTAGCTTACTATACCTAACCGCTAGTAGACCCGACATTTTATTTGTGGTAGGTATGTGTGCAAGATAGCAATCTTGTGCCAAAGAATCACATTTGGTAGCCGTCAAAAGAATATTAAGGTATGTTAAAGGCACCCTAAATGTAGGACTTTGGTATCCTAGGACTAGGTCATTTGAATTTCTTGGGTATACCGATTCCGATTATGCCGGGTGCAAATTGGATAGGAAAAGTACTAGTGGTGGATGCCAATTTCTTGGGTCCTCCCTAGTTAGTTGGAGTAGTAGGAAGTAACATTGTGTGGCTTTATCAACCACCGAAGCCGAATATGTGGCTATGGGTGGTTGTGTAGCTCAATTACTTTGGATGAGGCATACTCTTGTGGACTATGAGCTACACTACTCTAACATTAAAGTTTATTGTGATAATGTGAGTACCATCAACTTGACCAAAAATCCGATACATCACTCTACGACCAAGCACATTGAAGTGAAACACCACTTCATAAGAGATCATGTGGCAAGAGGGGACATTGAACTTAATTATGTAGAATCTAAGTCCAACCTTGCCGATATCTTCACCAAAGCTCTTCCCGAAAATGAATTTTCATCTTTAAGGAGAGAGCTTGGTATGTGCTTTGTAGAGTAAAATTCTAGGTCCCATGTTTATATGTTATCGTTATACCTTGATACATCTCACAAAAAGCCTTAAGAAACCTTGATTTTTGTATTGAGACACTTAGAACCATGTGAGATGATAGGGAAGGTGTACTTGGCTCATCATGCTTGTTATGATGCATTACTATGAGCCAATGACACACCTAGAGACATAAATACCTTATGAACCAACCATTGGGAAGGCTTGTATTCAAGTAATGAGTACATAGCTCTAAGAACATGGTTGGAAATTCCAAATCATATATATTTTAAACTATGTTCATTATATTTTGGAAAACAGTTTTCAAGTGAATCACAAAAGTGATACAAAGTTTGAAAATTCTTTAGAACTTTTGTAAGTTTCCAAATTTGTATCAATCTTGAAATCTGGAAAACATATATTTTTCAAATTATTTTTCCTTAATAGAGTATGATTTCAGAAATGTTTACACAAAATTTCGTGATTTTTTGAGATTTCTGAAATTTCTACCGCATTTCTAAAAATGGGCTGAAAAGGCTGAAATTTCGATTTCAGGCATAGCAGTCGACTGGTTCAGATACCAGTCGACCGATACACTGGGTTTTCTGATATTTGGTGTATTTTTGATGTCCTAACACTCTAGTATGATAATATTGCGTATAAACAAGTTTTAGGACTGCTTAATACAGTGGTTTAGGGGGAGTTTCAATAAATTCTATCCTTTTATCCCCAAAATCATTGTTGGTGCAAAGTTAGGATTTAACTTTTAAATTTTAGATTATGCTTTGCTTCAAATGTAATTTACATCCTATCTTGGATTAAGGGGGAGCTTAATTTCAATCTAATACCTTAGTCCAAGATCCAACACTCTTAATTCTTTCATCCTTCTCTTTTTGATGTATGTCAAAGGGGGAGAAGGAATGCTTAAGTTAGATGATTATGCATGTATCTTTAAAGACCTAACTTAAATGATTGTCAAACATCAAAAAGGGGGAGATTGTTGGTGCAACAATGCTCCAAGCATTTATATATTTTGATGTTTGGCTAATCATCTAAGTTAGGCAATATCTTGTGATCTAATTAAACATGTGTTTAAGTGACAGGGAAATCCAAGGATGAAGACTTGGTAAAAGAAAGTCCAAGTATGATCTTGGCAAAGGAAATCCAAGGGATGGACTTGGCGGCATAATACCAAGCTTGTAGTCTTGGCAGCATAAAGTCCAAGTGAACCTTGGCAAAGGAAGTCCAAAGTAAAGTCTTGGCAGCATAAGTCCAAGCTTGTAGTCTTGGCGACGTAAAGTCCAAGCATTTGGCAACCCAAGACATGACGAAACCGAAGGATGCTCTTGGAAGCAAAGCGCAAAGGATGAACAAGTCGCGGACTCGGAGGGATCCTGAAGGCGCAAGGCTTATTGAGGAGCTAGAAGGTTGAGTCTAGGTCTAGGGTATAAAATCAAGTATGAATTACTCATACTTCGGAAGCGATCGGCTGATTCTGCGATCGGTCGTGCCAAGGGGCATCGATCGGTGATCAAGGGAAATGTCGCCCGAATCTGATCTCACTCATTCTGATGCCTTGATCACTGTTGATCACTGATCGATCGGCCGATGATGGAGGATCGGTCGGTGATCACGTTTGGAAATTGCGGCTACGAATCTCCACGGAGATCGCATTTGAAACCATTGGCCGTGATCGACTAATGGTATGCATCGGTCGTGATCGGCGTATGAAAAATAGCCCCTCTTCTATAAAAAGGGGCCATGGGGAGCTTGGTAAAGCTAGTGCTCTTGCTCTTAACTATACTCTCGTGCTCATCAAGCCTTCCAAGTGTTTTTAGTGATTTAAATCCTCCTCTTCTCTTGTTCTTGATCATCCATCATTGTAAAGAAGAGGAGAGCATTGTAAGAAAGGTTTCTCCACCTTGGTTCATCCAAAGGAGGTTCTAGTGAAGGTTGATTAGGGCTAATCCACCTTACGGATTGCCGTGGAGTAGGAGCGTCATCTCCGAACCACGTACATCGGGTGTCAGCTTTGTTCTTTCTTTGATTTGTGTTTATATTTTGTATTGCTTCCGCTAACATTGTTGTAGAAAAGAAGAAAGGCTAATCACCCCCCCTCTAGCCGTTCCAAGGGTCCTAACATGCTTTCGTACAAGGGAACAGTGGAAGACGAGGAAGCCATGAAGAAGAGATGGTTGCAGAGGGGTTGAAAGTGTCGGAGGAGGAAGCTAGGGTTTCTAAAGAGAGCAGAATTTTAACGGTAAAGTGTTAATTAAGGCAGTGATCTTTAAAAGGGATATAGTGACTAAGTATCGTGTGTGGTAAAGGTAAAAAGGAAGTTAAGGCATTTTTATTAACCCTAATATTTTCTTGAGAATTTTTCCCTTGCAGAAGTCCTTCAAATTTTTTCTAAGGCATTGTTACTGTCGGTGCAATCGACTGAGGTCATGATTGATCAGACTCGAGTTTGAATCGAGCGGTATTTTGATGTTTGACAAAATGTATGACAATGTGATTGTCATGGGAAAGTCCAAGTCATGGGTACTTGGCACGGAAAGTCCAAGTGGGACAATTGGAAATGGGAAAGTCCAAGCATGGGTCTTGGAAAGGGAAAGTCCAAGCTTGAGTCTTGGCAATTGGAAAGTCCAACATGGGTTGACATGGAAAGTCCAAGCATGGGTCTTGGCAAAGGAAAGTCCAAGCTTGAGTCTTGGCAATTGGAAAATCCAACATGGGTTGGCAAGGAAAGTCCAAGGGTTGATATTGGCAATGTAAAGTCCAAGCAGGAGTCTTGGCAGCATAAGTCCAATGGTTAGCGGCGTAAATTCCAAGTGGTAGTCTTGGCAGCATAAGCCCAATGTGCCTTGGCCGTGTAGACCAGCTTAGAATGACAATAGCCGATGGAAGCACCTGAACGCTAGCATATGGATGAATAAGTCATGGATGACTTGGAGGGATCCGTTAGGCGTGAGGCTGATAGAGGTGGCTAGAAGGCTTAGGTCTAGGCTAAGGGTGATCTAGCAAGTATAAGAGCATCATACTTGGGGTTAAATCTCATGGTTGAAGTTATCAGTCCTTGTAACACCCCCTAGTCTTTCCACTCTCTACTGGGGAGATGTCACTACTTTACTATCTTAATCTTAAATTCATGCAATATACTCACGCAATATGCTAACAACTAAAATAATCATAAAGACCTTGACATCACTTAAACAATAACCATTTCAAGATCTTTACATGACATGCAAGTATTAAGACTAACCCAACATGACTCTAGCATTCTTTGGTCTCAACCATAAGCAATCCAGTTGAACTTCAACAATATAAAAAAAACAATTAGAAACTTAAAATCTGGTTTAGACATCTGCACTTAGGATTTTTTAATTCCCTTTGGCCATACACTCCAAGCACTTCATCCGCTATGCCACCTCACTGAAGCTTTTCTTTACCTTTATCTGCAGTATAAGGAAATGCAAATTGTAAGCAATAACGCTTAGTAAGTACTTTATATGCTCACAAAAACATGCAACGTATGAAATCATGCAACTAGTTCTCTTACCCTGGATACATGGATACACATGCAAGCATAACTGGAAATCATAACTCTGAATACATGTCTCTTGTATAAACCATGCTCTTAAGTATTTTAAAACTTGTAAACAGTGTATCTGAACTGGAATGATTAACTTAAAAAAAAACTTTTAGTTATACTTATACTGATACTTCAAATTAATAATCATCCTAGATATGGGCCCGACATAGTACCAATGCGCGGTTTCCTAATAGGGGCAACCAGAACCTACTAGGGTAATCGAGGCCGAGGGCCTTGGCCGTGTGAAATCGATACCCGTACATGCCATTTCAAAAGTAAAATACTTTCTTTATACTTATATTCTTATACATACTGAAAGAATGCTCTTAATCCTCTAAATCACGAATGGGGAGCACCATCAAGATCCTTATGCTCTTGACCTCAAAAAACATAAATGGGGAGCATACTGAAGATCGTTGTGCTTTTAATCCCCAATTCGAATGGGGAGTATCTTTAAAGTTTCCTTATAAAGGAAATATTTTTTTTTCAGCTTACTCTACATCCTGCATATAATTGTAAGCTACAATTCATCTACCACATGTATGATCATAAATCACATCCTCAATATGGATCTAAACATGATACTGAACCAACGTGACATAACGGTAAAATCATGTACTAAAACACCATGCATAATTGGAAATAACATGCACATAAAAACATACCAATGATATACGATAACTACTTATACTGCAGATGAGCAATACTTACTTCCTACGCTCTTTCTCTAATTTATAACGTTAGATTTTGTAAAGAGAAGATCTTCTACGTATTCCTTTGCTTTAGCGTGATCCTCTACCAAGTCCTTGAGGAGATCCCTCTTGAAAATCCCCTCTTGAATTATCCCACGGTGGAGAAATTATAGAGCCTCTCTTTTTTTTTTCCTCTCTTGTTTTCCTCGGTGGAGAAAGCCCGCCCCTTTTTTTTTTATTCGGCGGCTGGAGAAAAAATGAGAGAGAGAGAGAGAGAGAGAGAGAGGGGTGAGGTGAGGGTGGGCGTCGACGTTGGAGAGAGGAGGGAGAGAGATGATAAAAATAAATAAATAAATAAATAAAAAAATAAATAAATAAATAAATATATATATATATATATATATATATAAACTAGGGTTTCCTTCATTTAATTACCCCTTTAAATGATTAGCCAAATTAACCAACTTCTCTCTTTTTTCCGCCTATAGATATATTATGTTATATCCTACTCATTCATAATCTCATGACTTAGTGGTAGGAAGTCTATTCCCCCAAACCAACGATTCATGGTTCGAGCCCCGACTAATGAACCATTTATTCGATTTTTTTTTATTTCTATTTTCCTCTAAATAGAAGGTATAGGAACTAAAATTATAAATAAAAAAAGTATAAGAACCAAAAATTTGGGCTGTTATAATCCCTTATACCGTATAAAAGTTTCGTCCTCGAAACTTAGAATAACTCGGGGTACTTTTGCTTCATGTCATCCTCATGTTCCCAGGTTGCTTCTTCAAACCTTTGACTTTGCCATAAGACTTTTACTAATGGTACTTCTTTATTTCTTAGTTTCTTGACTGCTCGATCTATTACCTGAAAAGGTTGACTTTCATAACTTAGATATGTCTGCATCTGTACCGTCTGTGGCTCAATCACTTGGTTGGTATCTGGGACGTGCTTCTTAAGCATTGAAATATGAAATATATTGTGAATAACTGACATCTCCTGTGGTAGCTCTAGCTCATAAGCTACTTTACCAACTCTCTTAGTGATTAGCTAAGGGCCTACATATCTGGTACTTAACTTGCCTTTCTTCCCAAACCTCATTACCCCTTCTATAGGAGCTACCTTAATGAACACTGAATCCCCGACTTTGAACTCTAGGGGTCTGCGTCGGACATCGGCGTAACTCTTCTGCCGACTCTGGGCAGTCTCTATCCTTTGGCGTATGTTCTTTATAGCTTTGGTGGCGTCATCTATAAAATCAGTCTTGAGTCCCATTTCTTTCTTCTCGCCACCCTCACACCAATAGATAGGTGATATGCATCTCCTTCCATACAAGGCTTTATAAGGTGTCATTCTAATTGTGGTTTGATAACTATTATTATAGGTAAACTCTACCAAGCACAAATATTTGCACAAGCTCTTAGCATATCCTCCAGAATTTGATTCACTCTTTCTGTTTGCCCATCTGTCTGAGGATGAAATGCAGTGTTGAATCGTAGTTTAGTGCCGAGGGCTTTCTGAACACACTCCCAGAAGTGTGGAGTGAAGCGACTGTCTCTATCAGAGATAATGGTTTTAGGTACTCCATGCAGTCTAATCACTTCCTTGACATATAACTGGGCTAACTGTTCCATGGAGTATGATATTCTGATAGGCATGAAGTGAGCAGACTTTGTCAATCTATCGACAACTACCCAAATAGAATCATAGCCATTAGTTGTTTTGGGTAGTCCTACTATGAAATCCATGGCTATTTCCTCCCACTTCCATTCTGGAATTTGGATAGGCTGACATGTCACTCTCTGATCTCTGGTGTTCTGCTTTCACTCTCTGACATGTTAGACAAGTGCTAACATACTTAGCCACGTCCCTCTTCATACCAAGCCACCAGAATTTCCCTTTCATATCTGGATACATCTTGGTGGATCCAAGATGCATCAAATATGGGGTCACATGAGCTTCTTCTAGGATCTTCTTTCTTAAGTCTGGGTCCTTGGGGATACATAAGCGTTCACTCAGATATAATACCCCACTGTCAGAGACATGGAATCCTCCATACTTTCCTTCTTGGATCTCTTGCTTGATCCTTTGGACGCTAGGATCTTTGTCCTGTCTCGCTAAAATATCCCCAAACAGTGTAGGTACTATGGTCAAGGCAGAGAGCTATCTAGAAATGATATCAATCCCAAAATTCATTATCTCTTTCTCTAGTGGTTGGGATAGTGTTTCTAGGGACATCAAAGTGGCGCATGATTTTCTACTCAGCGCATCTGCTACTTTGTTTGCCTTTCCAAGATGGTAGTGGATTTCACTGTCATAGTCCTTTACTAGCTCAAGCCATCTGCGCTGTCGCATATTCAGATCCTTTTGAGTGAAGAAATACTTCAGACTCTGGTGATCTGTGTAAATCTTGCATTGGACTCTATATAGGTAATGTCTCTAAACTTTCAAAGCAAAGACCACTGCTGCCAACTCAAGGTCATGAGTGGAGTAATTCTTTTCGTAGTCCTTGAGTTGTCTAGATGCATAAACAATGACTTTACCATTCTGCATATTTACTACTCCGAGTCCCATCTTGGATGCATCACTATACAGGTCAAATCCCTCATTACTTTACGGAAGGGTAAGCCTTTGGAGCACTTGTGAGTCTCCTCTTTAATTCAAGGAAGCTCTTTTCACAATCTTGTCCATTCGAACTTTTTGTTCTTTCTAGTAGAACCGTCAGCGGTGAAGCTATCCTTGAAGTTTTCCACAAACTTAGGTAGTACCCACTAATCTAAGGAAACTTGACTTCACGGCATTCTTTGGTTGACCTCGATTCTTGGCCACTTCTATCTTTGTCGGGTCTACCATAACTCCATCTTTTGAAATAACATGACCCAAAAACGATATTCGATCGAGCCAAAACTCACACTTGGAGAACTTTGCATATAACTGTCTTTGCTGAAGGGTCTGCAAGACTATCTTCAAGTGTTCAGAATGTTCCTCCTGGGTTTTCGAGTAGATAAGGATGTCGTCAATTACATCCTTTCAATAAGCTCAATCTCAAACTCAACTTCTCTTCTAGGTGCTAGTCCTGGTAGCTCATCAGGAAATACTCCCGGGTAGTCACATACAATTGGGACTTCTTCCAGCTTTTGGCTTCTTTCTTGCTTAGTATCAACTATATGTGCTAAATACCCAGTGCATCCACCAGCTAACATCTTTTGAGCTTCCATGACAAACAAGAACTTCTTTGTCTTCTCCCTTGGTTCTCCAATAAAAACAAATTTGGCCTCGATCTTGGGTTGGAATACTACCCTTCGCTTACGACACTCAATGGAAGTGTTGTACTTGCTAAGAAAGTCCATTCCAAAGATGACATCATAGTCATGCATGTCCAGCAAGATCAGATCACTATAAAGCTCTCTGTCTGAAATCCTGACCGGCACAGCACGCAACCAGTGTGTAGATGTCATTATTTCACCCGAAAGTAGGGTCGTTAAAAACTGAATATCTAAGATATTCGGAGTTATATCTATCTTTTTAGCAAATTCCATAGACATGAAAGAATGGGTTGCCCCAGTATCAAACAGTATGGTAGCATGCTGACTAAGGATAGGTATCTGACCTGTGACTACCGTAGAAGCATTTGCTACCTCTTCCTTGGTGAGGGAGAAGATCCGGGTATTAGGTGTATCTGATGGGGCCTCTAATCTTCCTTGGCCGATGTAAGGACCCTCCAGTGCTCCCTGCATCTGATGTAGCTGAGCTGGTCTACCTCCATACTGAGTAGACTGTGGTAGAGGTAGATTGGTCTTTGTGGGGCACTGTTTGGCGAAGTGTCCCTCGACACCACATATATAACACCCGCTCATGCCCTGGCAAAAAACTCCTAGATGCTTCCTCCCACACTTAGAACATGTAGGATACGTAGGCTGCTTACTGGCCGAACCTCCCTTTGCATTATTCCACTGTTTCCTCTTGCCATTGTTGTTTCACTTCCAGTTCGAATTACCGCTCTGAGGTTTCTGACCTCCTGAACTTCCCTGGCTTTTGCTTTCTGTCGAGGCTAGCTTCTGGTGCTTGATACTATTCATGTAATTCTCCATGATTAGAGCACTACTGATTAGCTCTTCAGTGGTCTGTGGTCTATTAATTCCACCAGCCACATTCAGAGCTATCTCCGGTCTCAACATCTTTAGCATCAGCCTAACTCTTTCCTTCTCAGTACTGACTAGTTCCAGACATAGGCGAGCCAACCTATTGAACTTCTTTACCACTTCATCTACTGATAAGTCCCCTTGTCGAAACTCCATGAACTCATCATAATGCTTATTGGTGACTCGCATATGGAAGAACTCCTCGAAGAACTCCGTCTTAAAGTCCGTCCATGACATTTGGTTCACCACCCTCTTGTCCTTTACTCGCTCCCACGACATTTTGGCATCTCCGGTCAGACAGAACGAGGCACACTTAACTTTCTCATTCTCAGGCCAGTCCAGTAGTTCCACTATGCTCTCTACTATCTTGAACCATGCCTGAGCATCCCATGGTTCACTGGCACTGAAAAAACTCTCTGGCTAAAGCTTTTGCCATTGAATCAGATAGACCTCTTGCCTCACCCCTCCCACTGGAGCTGTTGGTGGGTCTAGTGGGGCAGAAGATGTAGTTGGAATGGCATTATGAGTCCCTGGCTGAGTAACAGGATTTTCTCACTGATTCATCATCAAAGTATTGATGACCTGTTGCTGCTCTGCCACTTGCTGTTGGAGCTGAGTGACTATCTGCATCCAGGCAGTTAGTGGTACTTCTTCATTCATTTCTTATCCTCCACGGGGTCTGTCTCGAGGCATTTCTTGCTCTTCCTAAGATGATAAAGTGAAACCACTATCAGGCTATTATCACTATTTTTTTTCATCTTCACATACATATCTAGGTATGCTCTATTACTTATTGTCTATCATCTTCATATATATATATGCAAGCATGTTTAATCAAAGAGAAAATTCTAGGTGAGCATGTTCAACTTAAAAGAAGCATTCCTTACTACTCATAAAGTAAATAAAGCAGATAAATACTTGCATACATGGAGGCGGCAGGACTGATGCTCGATGTGTGTGTGACGGAAGGGTGGAACCCGCTCTGATACCATCTTGTAACACCCCCCCCCCCCAGTCTTTCCACTCTCTACTAGGGGAGATGTCACTACTTTACTATCTTAATCTTAAATTCATGCAATATACTCACTCAATATGCTAACAACTAAAATAATCATAAGGACCTTAACATCACTTAAACAATAACCATTTCAAGATCTTCACATGACATGCAAGTATTAAGACTAACTCAACATGACTCTAGCATTCTTTGGTCTCAACCATAAGCAATCCAATTGAACTTCAACAATATAAAAAAAAATAATTAGAAACTTAAAATCTGGTTTAGACATCTGCACTTAGGATCTTTTAATTCCAATCTTGCCACACACTCCAAGCACTTCATCCGCTATGCCACCTCATCGAAGCTTTTCTTTACCTTTATCTCGCAGATAAGAAAATGCAAATTGTAAGTAACGCTTAGTAAGTACTTTCTATGCTCACAAAAACATGCAACGTATGAAATCATGCAACTAGTTCTCTTACCCTGGATACATGGATACACATGCAAGCATAACTGGAAATCATAACTCTGAATACATGTCTCTTGTATAAACCATGCTCTTAAATATTTTAAAACTTGTAAACAGTGTATCTAAAATGGAATGATTAACTTTAAAAAAAACTTTTACTTTTACTTATACTGATACTTCAAATAAATAATCATCCTAAATATGGGCTCGGCATAGTACCAATGCGTGCTTTCCTAATAGGCCGGGGTGGCCAACCACCGAACCTAACATGTCATTTCAAAAGTAAAATACTTTCTTTATACTTATATTCTTATACATACTGAAAGAATGCTCTTAATCCCTTAAATCACGAATGGGGAGCACCATCAAGATCCTTATGCTCTTGACCCCCAAAAACTGAAATGGGGAGCATACTGAAGATCGTTGTGCTCTTAATCCCCAATTCGAACAGGGAGCATATTTAAAGTTTCCTTATAAAGGAAATACTTTTTTTCAGCTTACTCTACTCCTGCATATAATTGCAAGCTACAATTCATCTACCACATGTATGATCATAAATCTCATCCTCACTATGGATCTAAACATGATATTGAAACAACATGACATAACGATAAAATCATGTACTAAAACACCATGCATAACTGGAAATAACATGCACATAAAAACATACCAATGACATACGATAACTACTTATACTACAGGTGAGCAATACTTACTTCCTACGCTTTTTCCCCAATTTATACCGTTAGATTTTGTAAAGAGAAGACCTCCTACGTATTCCTTTGCTTTAGCGTGATCCTCTACCAAGTCCTTGAGGAGATCCCTCTTGAAAATCCCCTCTTGAATTATCCCACGATGGAGAAATTATAGAGGCTCTCTTTTTTTTCCTCTCTTATTTTCCTCGGTGGAGAAAGCTCGCCCTTTTTTTTTATTCGGCAGCTAGAGAAAAAACTAGAGAGAGAGAGAGGGGGGTGAGGTGAGGGTGGGTGTCAGCGTTGGAGAGAGGAGGGAAAGATATATATATATATATATATATATATATATATATATATATATATATATATATATATATATATATAAACTAGGGTTTCCTTTATTTAATTACCCCTTTAAATGATTAGCCAAATTAACCAACTTCTCTCTTTTTCCCGCCTATAGATATATTCTGTTATATCCTACTCATTGGTAATCTCATGACTTAGTGGTAGGAAGCCTATTCCCTCAAACCAACGGTTCATGGTTCGAGCCCCGGCTAACAAACCATTTATTCGATTTTTTTTCGTATTTCTATTTTCCTATAGAAAGTATAGGAACTAAAATTATAAATAAAACATAAGTATAAGAACCAAAAATTTGGGATGTTACATCAGTCGACTGGGGCTTTGGACTAGTCGATTGGCCAATGCAATCGAAGGAGATCTAGCTAGGAGTTCCCGAATCTTAGGTAATCAGAGGAGATCCACAAGAAGGGAGAAGGGGATCTTGGAAAGCCGAAGAAGTGAACACCATCAGTATATATGCGAGAATGACTTATAAAAGATTACCAGCTCTAAAGCATGTTGTAAGCTTCCCATCCACGGTATTAATTCATCCAAATTAAGGATGCGGAAATCTCTTACGGAAGGTGAAGAAGGAGTAGAAGCGAGGAGAAGGGACGGTTCACTCATAATGGGTGAAGGACAATGTACCACAGGGAAATGTTTGAAGGATCGAAAAACGCTAGAGGGGGGTGTATAGCGCACGTAATAACAACTTTCTTTTACAATTCAATTCGATTAAGACAAAGTGTAGCACAGCGGAAAAGTAAATAAGATGAAGATATTTTACTTGTTCACAACATAACGGTTGCTAATCCAAGGCTCTTGCGATCCTAGATTGTGTACGGAGGGCAAAACACTAACTAAGTCTCCTCCTCGTTGGAGGAAGGAGACGATGATTACAAACCAAAGAAAACTCGAGGTAGAGGGACAATCCCACCTCTCCTCGTTACGATCAAAAGCTCGATAAAGACAACTTTAATGCAATGAACTGAAATGACAACAACTAAACAATTTCGACGACTAATAGAAGTTGAAGTAAAAGTCATGTCGTCGGTATTGCGGCAGCGTTTCGGCATCGTAGAGTTGTCATAGAGATGCGGCATTATGGGATCACTTTGTGAGCATTTGAGATAACCTAAAGGGGTGAAACCCCCCTTCTTTTATATCCCATCAAGCTCCTGAACGTTGAGTTTTGAACCTGAGTCAAAGAGCCTCATCCCCCAAGATAAGTGGAGCTTATCCTGACTTTCTTCGAGGTGGGTAGTTTGAATAGCAGCCAATTGATGGCCCTTATCGGATCATTGGTCTGATCGGCCATTAATAAATGACTGATCGGGCAACTTTTTTACTTAACTACAATAAAGAGTTAGTCTGAAACATACAAGTAAAGGTAAAATTGATGACTACTTAATGTCCGATCTCGACCTAGACCTTCCATTGGAAGTCTTAGTCGGATCGCCGCCTAAAGATGTCCCCGTACGGAGGACTCGACCTCACCTTTACTCACACTTGAGCTTACCTCTGGTCCATTGAGACTTGTCGCTTAGCTTCCGGTCTTCCACCTAGGTTCTTTGGCTCACTTCGAAGTTCTCCCGGTGTCATCCAATCACCGCGGTTTCTCGACTCGAGATTCTCCGGGTGTCGCCAACCTTCAGCTCAGCTTAATCATTTCTGCACACTTAACAGAGCATGTGAGATAATGATCTGACCTTAACTTTGGGCCTTTGCCATAATCAAAACCTAGGTTCAATTATCTGATGCCCCTGCACTGACAATCTCTTCCTTTTTGATCTATGTCAAACCGACACAAAGTTAAGGGAAAATTAAAGCATAAAACAAGTGAAGTAAATAATAAATGTCTTTTCAAAAAATCCCCCTTAACACTAGGTGAGTTTTGATAAAGATACTTTAATTTTTAAAATTAAATTTTGTGTTACTCCCCCTTAACTTTCGCTCTTCTCCCCCTTTTTCCATAAATCAAAAAAGTGTGGGGGTGTTTATATAAAATAGGGGTTTAAAATTAACTTGTTATAATCATGCATCTAGAATTACTAAGGATAAATCAACTATAAGTCCAAGCATGCATCTAGCATTAGTTAGATTGTTTTATTGGATCGTAAAAAGAGTGCTAGAGGGGGGGGGGGGTTTAATAGCGCACGAGAATTCTTTTCATCGATACGATTAAAACATAAGCAAAGAGTAAAAGGCACAGCGTAAAGTAAATGGACAAGGCTTGGTTTTTATTGGTTCATAGCCTACCGACTGCTAATCCAAGGCCCTAGAGATTTGTGACCATGTACGGAGGGCAATTCACTAAAACTTCTCCTCCTTGTTGGAGGTAAGAGACGGCGATTACAAAACTACGAGAAATCTTGAGATAGAGAGACAAACCCCCTCTCCTCATTACGATAAAAGCTCAATAAAAAATTAAAATACAATGTTTAAAGATTATGACAAAATGAACTGATACTGACAACTAGGGAAATGGAGGTTGAGCTTGTGTCATTGGCGTTTCGATAGTACTTTGACGATGTAGAGTCGTAGTTGAAGAGCGGTGTTGCGGGAGCATTTAGAAGGCTTGGAATGATTGAAAATAGTGTGAAACACTCCTCATTTTATATCCCTTCAACCTAGTGGACATTGAGCTTGAGATTCTATCAAGAATGTCACCTCGCCCCAAGATAAGGGGATGAGGTTTGACTCTCATCAAAGCTGGAATTTGAATGACAGTCGGCTGATGAACCCTACTAGTCGGTTGATGCCACCAGTAGTCGACTGCTAACAACCAGCAATTGACTATTGGCTAGGGTATCAAGCTACATCAAAGAGTTAGCTTGAAATCAAAGTAATAAGAGTGAATTCAATGGCCACGTGTCGTCCGATCTCGACCTAGACCTTCCACGGGAAGTCTTGATCGGATCGTCGCCTAAGGATGTCCCCGTACGGAGGACCTATCCTTACTTTCACTCACACACACGAGCTTACCTTAGGTCCTTTGTGACTTGTTGCTTTGCTTCTGGTCTACACCTGGGTTCTTTGGCTCTTTCCGAAGTTCTCCCGATGTTGCCCGACCACCATGATTTCCCGACTCAGGATTCTCCGGATGTCACCAACCTTCAGCTCAGCTTAATTATTCCTGCACACTTGGTTCAGCTCTTTAGACAACAATATGACCTTAACTTTGGGTCTTTGCCATAATCAAAACTCAGATTCGATTTTCTGGTGCCTACTACACCACAAGATTGGTTCGAGGTATGTCCCTCTACACTAATAATTTAATAAGTTTTTTTAAAACATAATTTAATTTCCAAAATACCTATAAGTTTATTTCCAAAAAGAACTTTTAAAGGTTTGTAATATAACCCTTAGGGTTAGTTTTCTCTCCCCCTTAGTCAAATATATGAGGTATAAGAGATTTTGGGGGTGCTAAACTTGGCCTAGAAAGTTATATACATAGTATTATCGTTAAGTGTTATAATTATTCGTTAAGTGCAATAGTTGAGAAAATAAGTAGCATTTTGAAAAAGGTATGTTAAGTGCATTTCAATTATCCTTAACATCTCACTTATCCTATGTATCTCAAAATGTGTTCACCTTATATGTTTTGTGAGATGATTTGAATTTGATTAAAGATAGTCAACCTTGGGTTAGATTCGGATTTAACCCTTAGTTCATCAAGTAAACTTTTCAAGAAATTGACTTCCAGGTCATGGCGAGGCAGAGAGTCCTTTTTTGATCGGAACAATGACCACTTTCTTAGACATAGCCAAATTCAAGAAATTGATTACTTGAGTCATAAGATTACTTCCTGGTCTAACTAGTTTAGGATACGACAAGGTAGCTTCAGCTAGTTCAACTCAGTCGAGTGCACTGAGCAAGATACGCCTTATCTAACTTGGACACACAGGACTTCATTTCCCTAACGTACTATCATCTCGCCGCGTTCTGATACTATGTTATCAATGTTGACTAACTATTTATCCTATCTAGCCGTTCTAAAAAAGTAAAACAAAATAACTAAGCATGTAAGAGTTTCATTAAGGTAGCGGGTATACTATTTTAGTACTGGCTCCCCGTGGACCATTGAACCAATATGGTCTATCCAGAAAGTGGACTTGATCCTGGGGAATCCAATACTTATTGGTCCTTATATGTGAATTTAACAAAATCTTAGGGATCCATGCTTGGACTCGTTGATGACTACGATTTACAATAGACATGTAAGATCTATTCGTAGTCTTTGAACTAATCCCGAGTTCGGCTCTGTTGTACACAACTCTCTGAATTCCAAGAAGTCGGTTAAGATTCTTAGACCCAAACGAGAACTTGTCCAACCTAGCCTCGAGCTCTTGGACTTGTCCTTTCAAGAGAGAATTCTCTTCCTCAAGTTGTTAGACTTGAGTTAAGTTCCCCTCTTGAACTTGACTAGTCGATGAGGTTAGAGTGGCTTCTTGCTTGAGGGTTTTAACCTCCTCAAGTAACGACTCAACTCTAGACTTGGACTTAGTTAGTTTCCTACTTAACATTTTAATTACATGATAAAGATTGTCAATTAATGAATGTCTTACCTTAATTTTTCCTTTTGACTCGGCTTTGAGTCTCTTCTCAAAGTTGTCCTCGGAGTCGGAGTTGGATTCGTATTCAGCTTTGGACTCTGACTCAGAACCTATCGGTCTTGCCATGAATGCCATGTCGACACCTTCTTCGTCATCCCAAGTTTCTTGAAAGACCTTCTTTGATCCCTTTTGCTTTGGCTTCATTTTCGATTTGAAGTGCCCCTTCTTCTTGTTTTTCGAATGCTCCCTTTCTTTTCGGATTATCCACTGCACCATGTTTATAATCTCGGCCTCTCTTCGATTCGGACTGGGTTTCTGATTAGAATCCATCTTCTTCCTCGGGAGGTGGTTTATTCTTTTCCTTTCTTCTGTGACCTGCAAGTTGTTAGTAATATATGAGAGGTGTCCTAAGACAATCGCCTTATGGTTGTACCATTTATTTGATAAATGAAGATTCACTATTTGAGTATACATGTTTTCATGTATTTGATTGGATCTTAAACTCATTTACTGAATGTCCGCAATACGATTCACAGCATGAGAGAATTTATGATTGGATCACAACTAGTGAGTATCTCTACATGTGTAATTGTGATGTATTGGAATTATCCCTAGTTGATGAATTGATGCATTCGGACACCATCAATTTTGTTGAGACTAGCACAAGGTATACTCTTTGGTTTATCCAAGCAGTTGTTTCTCACTGGATGGAGACATTGGGATGTTCGGAGTTGATCGTGGATGCTAGTTATGGTAACTAGTTTATTGGACTGACTAGCTGTAAGACTTCATATGGTTCTCTGCATATATGGATATGTCAATGAAGTTCTTACTGCAGCTTAAGTGCGATGTTCCTTTGATTTGAGGTATTCAAGTCATCTTGGTCATGGAGACTTATACTTTGACATCTTAAGCAAGCATCTCCAAGGAGATGTGGACCCGGGATGATTGGGCATAAGTCGAAGTGGTTGAAGGTGTTTGAATAGCCTATAGAGGATTCACCGCTCCTTGCGAGGAGATGTATACCCTATGGTCACTTTAGTGAAAGCACTAGAGTCGATCATGTGATGATTGTTGTATGGACTTGTTGTATTATATTCCTATATATATTTATAAAGACATTTCTTTATGGTTATCATACTTACTTGTATTGGTGCCAAATAACTAAGTATAATAGCGTCCTTGAGTAGAAGGTTCTTATCTATATCAATCGATTGGTTGAATCGAGAATGAGATGATATAGAGAATACTACTCTTAATCATTCCTAGTCAAGTATTAATATTTAGGGACAATGTTAATGCGAAGAGACTAGCATGTAGGTCAACTCGATGACTTGATCTCACAAGTCATGGATATGAGATATCAAGTTGACACATGGGTATGCATTGGAGAATGTATACTGAATGACCTGCCATGAGAAAGTATCATGGATCATTATATGAGTGTCATATACTTTCTCATGTGACTATTAGTATGACTATTGGTCCTTGGACCAGAAGTCACCATGCTTCCCTACATAAGGAGTTGCATGCTTTGGCTTCGTCAAACGTCACTCATAAATGGGTGGACTATAAAGGTGATTACTATGTATGTAACAAATTATGCGGAGGGATGTGAGTGATGTAGATGAGATCTATCCCTCCTATATGATGGGAGTGATATCATGATTCTTGATAGAGTGAGACCACTAAGTGCATGGTCATGCTAAATGAGTTAATATGAGATATTGAGCTCATTTGATTAGAGTGAGTCTACTTGGAGTTCAAGATATAGATTGTACAGATGATGACACGGTCTATGCCTCAATTGTTCAATCTAGATGTTAAGGATAGAGGGACATTGTCACACAATGTGAGAGTCACAATTAGTAGTCACAAAGGTGATATTTGATCTCAACATTCTTATAACTTGGGTAACAATGATGTGTTGCTAGATACCACTCATTGCTTATGTGTCTAAATCAGTTTAGGTGCATTGCCAACGTTACAAGAACCTATAGGGTCACACACAAAGGACAATTAGATGAAGATTAGGTTCATATGATGGACCAAGAGGATTAGGTGTTGGTGCAATCGGCCCAGGTCACGATTGACCGGACTCGAGTTTGACTCGAGTAATGTTTTGATGTTTGACATGGAAGTTTGACATTATTGTTTGACATTGATGTCTGATAATGTTTTGGGGAGATTGTTGGTGCAATCGATCCGGGTCATGATTGATCGGACTCGAGTTTGACTCGAGGGGGATTTTGATGGTTGACTGGAGTTGACCATGTCATGGAAAGTCCAAGTCTTGAGTACTTGGCATGTAAAGTCCAAGCATGGGTCTTGGCATGGAAAAGTCCAAGCATTGGTGTTGGCAAGAAAAAGTCCAAGCATGGGTCTTTGCATGGAAAGTCCAACATGGGTTGGCAAGGGAAAGTCCAAGCTTAAGTCTTGGCATTTGAGAAGTCCAAGGGGTTTGATATTGGCGGCGTAAAGTCCAAGCGGGAGTCTTGGCAGCATAAGTCTAATGGTTGGCAGCGTAAAGTCCAAGCGGAGTCTTGGCAGCATATGTCCAATATACCTTGGCGGTGTAGACACCGTTAACATGACATAGCCGATGGAAGCACCTAAAGGTTAGCGCAATGGATGAACAAGTCATGGATGACTTGGAGGGATCCGAGAGGGGCGAGGCTGACGGAGGTGGCTAGAAGGCTTAGGTCTAGGCTAAGGGTGGTCTAGGAAGTATGGGGGCACCATACTTTGGATAAAACCTCATGTTTGAGGTGTGCCAGTCGACTGGTGTGAGTCAAATAGGGTTTGACTGTGGGAAGTGTCGGCCGATGTTGCCGAGCCAGTGGGTAGTCGTGATTGGCCAAAAGTCGGCCCGATCTTGTGATCGATCATGGTGCTCGGTATTTCGTGTTGGTGCAGGGGCACTAGATAATCGAACCTGTGTTTTGATTATGGCAAAGACACAAAGTTAAGTCTACATTGTTATCTCACGAGCTAAATCAAGTGTGCAGAAAAGTGTTAAAGCTAGAGCTGAAGGCTAGCGACACCCGGAGGAAGCCGCGGTGGTCGGGCGACACTCGAGTGACTTCGGAGGGAGCCGAAGGAATCGAGTGGAAGGCCGGAAGCGAGAGCTACTATCGAGGTAAGCTCGTGTGAGTGAGAGATTGTAAGGTCGTGTCCTCTTTACGGGGATGACCGTAGGCGGTGATCCGACTAAGACTTCCTGTGGAAGGTCTAAGTCGTGATCGGACGGTTAGAAACCGTCGTATTTATCATTTTCCGAGCTAACCTCTTATTGCAGGGAAGTGGCCAGTGGCGCATCATTCTTGGAAAATGGAGCGATCGATGCCCATCGATCGGTGATGACGATCGACTTTGTGCTAGGTCAAAATGGATAACGCTTGATGCGGCCACTTCGCGATAAAATTTGGACAACCTCATGATCCATTCCGAAATAAGAGGAGACAAATTCAGAGGCCAAAGTCTATAAAAGGAGGGGAGGATTCCATCTCCAAATCACATCAAGTTTATTCATCAAGTGCTCCTACAACGCCAACGCTCCAACATCGTCATAACGCCGACGCGACGTCAAGTTTCGATCTTCTTCATCGACAGCAGAATCAAGTAATATTTTTGATATTTTATTCTTTGTTTTTCTTCATAACGAGGTGAAGTAGGTTTGTTGCCTCATCCTCGTATATTCGGTTTTGTGATTGTTGTCTCCTACCTCCAACGAGGAGGAGACGTTATAGTGTTTTGCCCTCCGTACGCAGTCTAGGACCGATAGGGCCTTGGAGTAGCAACCGCTGGGTTGTGAACCAAGTAAAATAAATGTGTTCATTTATTTTCTGCTGTGCTTACTTTGCATATCGAACGAACGAAAAAGAAAAGATTTACGATCGCTATTCACCCCCCCCCTCTAGCGACGCTTCTCGATCCAACAATTGGTATCAGAGCGGGGGCGCTAAGATTTGGTGAAACCACCAATCTAGCATGTTTTGGTTTTCTGTTCGTATTTTTCGATTCGTATTTTTTTTTTTGGTCTTTTTCCTCCCGCACTACTAATCCAAGACGAAGTCTTGGTACGTTTCTTTTGGTTGTGTGCTTGCAAGTATTCTCCCTTGGAGTAGCCGACGGTAAAACGGCCATAACTTTTCGCACAAGTGGACTCACGTAACGATCTACCTACCAAATCGAAGCCCTCTAAGAGATCTACATTTATTATGATGGTTTACCCTTGTAACAAGCTGTTTCCAGCCCCAACATCCAACGTTCAGTAGCCTTTCGGGGACACCGAAGGTCGTAAGTTTCTAACTTTTGTTAGTTTTTTATTATTCTTATTTACTTCTATTTATTTCCTATTATTTCCCGCACTACTAATCTAAGACCGAGTCTTGGAATTCTCTTTGGTTTTTATTCGTGTTTTGCAAGATATTTAATGGCTCACATTGAGAGGTATAGCACCACCAGACCTCCATTCTTTAATGGAAGTGATTTCCGTTATTGGAAAGGTCGGATGGAGTGTTTCTTGAAAACACAAGTCGAGACTTGGATAATAATCCAAACCGGCTTTGCTCTACCCACCAATGATCAAGGAGAGCCCTTGGATTTCAATAAGTGGACAAATACAACCAAGAGGCAAATCGAAGACGATGCAAGAGCAACTCAAATATTACAATGTGGCTTGTCCAAGGAGGAGCTCGACCGCATCGGTCCATTCATTAGCGCCAATGACCTCTGGAACAAATTGATTGATCTACACGAAGGGACGCCCGATGCTAAGGTATGTAAAAGAGATTTACTTTTAAATAAACTATACAATCTAAAGATGCAGGATCGCGAGACTGCCACCCAATTACATGCGCGGATCCAAGACATCGTCAACGGTCTTCACTCGATCGGGCAAGTCGTAGAGAATCGGGATCTTATAAGGTACACTTTAAATGCTTTCCCTAGGACTACCTTGTGGGCATCCATTGTCGATGTCTACAAGGTCTCTAAGGACCTTTCGAAGCTTAGGTTAGACGAATTATTTTCCGAGTTTGAACTTCATGAGAAAACTAACGTGGTCCGGGCCGAGAGAGGTATTGCTCTACTTGCAGGACAAAGAAGGAAGCCACCTACTAAGCAAGTAGATGAACTCGAACCCGAAGACGAATCTGAATCCGAAGAGGAGGCCATAATAGTCAACATTGTGCGGAGAATAATTCGACAAGAAAGAAGGAAATTGAAGAATGAGAACAAAAAGAAAAAGGGAGCAAGGAAAGCCTTCCATGCAACTTGGGACAACAGAGAAGACATAGCTTACATGGCAAGAACGAAGGAGTTCGAGTCAGAATCCGAAGCCGAGTCCAACTACAACTCCGACTCCGACCCTGAAGATTATTTCGAGAGAAAACTCAAAGCCAGACCAAAAGGGAAAGTCAAGGTTAATCGCTCCTTAATTAGTACACTTTACAGTACAATTAAAATGCTTACTAGGAAATTGACTAAGTCCGAGTCTAGGGTTGAGTCATTACTTGAGGAGGTTGAAACTCTCAAGCAAGAGGCTACTCTAACCTCTTCAACTAGTCAAGTTCAAGAAGGAAACTCAACCCAAATTGAAAAACTTGAGGAGGAGAATTCTCTTTTGAAAGACCGAGTTCAAGAGGTTGAGGGTAGGTTGACAAGGTTCACATTGGGATCTAAGAACCTTAATCAACTACTTGGAACCCAAAGAGCCGTGTACAACAAAGCCGGACTCGGATTTAAGTCAAAGACTATGAATAGGTCTTATATGTCTATCGTAAATCGTAGTCATCAAAGAGTCCAAGCATGGGTCCCAAAGGTTTTATTGAACTCACATATAAGGACTAATAAGTATTGGATTCCTCAGGATCAAGTTCATTATTTGAATAGACCATATTGGTTCAATGGTCCAGGGGGAGCTAACACTAAAATAGTATACCCGAGTATTGAGCAAAATCATTGAATATTTTTCTTTAATTTTTAGAATGGTTAGATAGGAAAAATAGTTAGTCAACTCTTGACAACATAGTATCAGGACGTGGCGAGATGATAGTATGTTAGGGAAACAAAGTCTCGTGTATTCAGGCTAGATAAGGCGTATCTAGCTTGGTGCACTTGATAGAGTGGAACTAACTGAAGCTACCTCGTCGTATCCTAAACTAGTTAGACCAGGAAGTAACCCTAAGTGACTTAAGTGATATTTTCTTGAATTTGGCTTTGTCTAAGGAAGTAGTCGTTGTTCCGATCAAAGAAGGCCCCTATGCCTCGCCATGACCTGGAAGTCAGTTTCTCGAAAAGTTACTTAACGATCTAAAGGTTAAATCCGAATCTAACCCAAGGTTGACTATCTTTAATCAATTTAAAATCATCTCACAAAACATATAAGGTGAACAAATTCTGAGACACATAGAATGGGTGAGATGTTAAGGATAATTGAAATATAACCTCTTCAAAATACTACTTATTTTCTCAACTATTGTATTTAACAACTCTTAGACCAAAGTTTAGCGCCCCCTACATCTCTTATACTTCATATATTTGACTAAGGGGGAGAGCAAACTAACCTTAAGGGTTATATTATAAACATTTAGATTATTGGTGCAGAGCGACACACCTCGAACCAATCTATCTAATTATCTTGCTAGTAGACGCATGCTTGGACTTATAGTTGATTTATCTTAATGCATGCATATACCATATTGTTTTTAAGCCCCTATTTTATATACCAAACTTCAATTTTACATAAAAACCCCAACATTTGTTTTGATTTATGGAAAAAGGGGGAGAAGAGCGAAAGTTAAGGGGGAGTAACACAAAATTTAATTTATTTAATTTTGAATTATTCAAAACTCACCTAGGGTTAAGGGGGAGTTTTTGAAAATGACATTCATCATTTACTATACTTGTTTTATGCTTTAATTTTCCTTAACTTTGTGTTGGTTTGCCATAGATCAAAAAGGGGGAGATTGTTGGTGCAGGGGCACTAGATAATCGAACCTGTGTTTTGATTATGGCAAAGACACAAAGTTAAGTCTACATTGTTATCTCACGAGCTAAATCAAGTGTGCAGAAAAGTGTTAAAGCTAGAGCTGAAGGCTAGTGACACCCGGAGGAAGCCGCGGTGGTCAGGCGACACTCGAGTGACTTCGGAGGGAGCCGAAGGAATCGAGTGGAAGGCCGGAAGCGAGAGCTACTATCGAGGTAAGCTCGTGTGAGTGAGAGATTGTAAGGTCGTGTCCTCTTTACGGGGATGACCGTAGGCGGCGATCCGACTAAGACTTCCTGTGGAAGGTCTAGGTCGAGATCGGACGGTTAGAAACCGTCGTATCATTTTCGACAGCTAACCTCTTATTGCGAAGTGGCTAAGCTGGCAGTCGACTGCTGGAAAATGGAGCAGTCGACTGATGCCCATCAGTCGACTGATGGGAGGCATCAGTCGACTGATGGCGACGATTCAGCTTTTGCGCTAGGTCAAAACGGATAACGTTTGACGCGGCCACTTCGCGATAAAATTTGGACAACTTCATGATCCGTTCCGAAATAAGAGGAGACAAATTCAGAGGCCAAAGTCTATAAAAGGAGGGGAGGATTCCATCTCCAAATCACATCAAGTTTATTCATCAAGTGCTCCTACAATGCCAACGCTCCAACATCGTCATAACGCCGATGCGACGTCAAGTTTCGATCTTCTTCGTCGGTAGCAGAATCAAGTAATATTTTTGATATTGTATTCTTTGTTTTTCTTCATAACGAGGTGAGGTAGGCTTGTTGCCTCATCCTCGTATATTCGGTTTTGTGATCGTTGTCTCCTACCTCCAACGAGGAGGAGACGTTATAGTGCTTTGCCCTCCGTACGCGGTCTAGGACCGATAGGGCCTGGGAGTAGCAACCGCTGAGTTGTGAACCAAGTAAAATAAACGTGTTCATTTATTTTCCGCTGTGCTTACTTTGCGTATCGAACGAACGAAAAAGAAAAGATTTACAATCACTATTCATGCCCCCCTCTAGCGACGCTTCTCGATCCAACATTTCGGGGATAGAATAGAGTCTGACTCGACTGCTGGGGTTAGCAGTCGAGTGAAGGCTCTATCAGTCGACTGATGTCCTATCCGTTGGATTTTTCTAGTGTGGATTACACCATTGTCTCATAGCAACAGTGTCATCAATCGACTGATGGTCCTGATCAGTCAATTGATCAGCGATTTCTAGCCCAGGCAGCAGGTTTAAATAGAGCTCGTGGAAGAGGAAATCATCATCATTTCTTGAGGGGTTTTGGAGCGAATTGCTAGTGTGATTCAGGGTCTCCAAGTGCAACTCATGCAACCAAACAAGCAAGCATCCAAAAGTGCGATTGTAAAGTTTTCCTTAAGTATTTTTGTTCTATTCATTTCTATTTTCTTGTTTACTTTGTGTATTACTTTTGTAATCTATTGTACGAGGTTTCTCCGCCTCCAGATTGTTCCGAGAAGGAGTTATTATTGATTAGTGGTGTGTGGTTGCATCGCTAGAGCTCGTTCGAGCTTGATCCGTGGAGTAGCAACCATTTTGTTCCGAACCATATTATATTGTTGTGTAGTGCTTGGAATTGTGTTGTATTTAGTTTATTATTTCTATTTCCGCTGTGTATAATACATTTTGTAGCAAGCACGCAACGAAATCCATCACGCAATGAAAATAAGCTATTCACCCCCCTCTAGCAGTCACAAATCTTCTACAATTGGTATTAGAGCCCGGGGCTCTTCTACGGACTAACCGTCGGGAGCAAAGATGCTAGAGGGTGAAGATGGAGTTGGAAGAACAACTTGGTTGGGACATCAACACACCAGTGCCCTACACCCTATATGGACGAGAAGGCTTCAATTCTTGGAAGAGAAGAATTGAAGATTTTATCATGATGAGAGACCTTGAGGAGTGGTCCATCTTAATAGAAGGATTTGAATATCCAGGAGGACCAAAAGATGGCTTCCTCAAAAAGAAGAGATGGAGTGAGGAGCAACTCCAACAATTCGAGAAAAATAAGAAGGTAATCAAATTTATTTTTGATTTAATTCCTAATGACTTCTTGTGTAGCTTAGGTGATTGCATGGATGCCAAGGAGCTTTGGAAGGAATTGGCCAAGCTCCATGAAGACCCATCACCGACTCAAGAAGAGGAGGCCGAAGATGAGTCCTCATCCTCACAAGCGAGTGAGGATTTGGAAGTTGATAGGGAGTCAACCTTCGAATCGGTGGAAGAGGAGGAAAAAGTGGATGAAGCCTCCACTTCAAGGATTGAGGGGGAGGAGAGACCATCCACACTGGAGCAACCTCAAGAGGAGCCATCCACCTCCGGGAGAGATGAAGAATCCACTCCAACCACCACAAATACCCTAGGTAACTCAAGCAATTTAGGTTTAGACAAAAATCATATAATTTACTTTGAGTGTAGGGAATCCGGACACTACAAGAGTAAGTACCCAAAAAGATTCAAGAAAGCTCCATCGATGCCAAAGATCAAGGATGCTGGTCCCTCAACTATCAAAAGCAAGGAGCAAGTCATTTGCTTCAAGTGTCGACAACCGGGACACTACCGGAGTCAATACCCAAAGGGGGAGAAAAAGACTCAAAAGGGAGCATCACAAGTAGGAGGAGCTAAGGCTAACCCTAAGGTACATTTAGTAATGCTCCTTCTAACCTAAATATCAAAAAGCATGCTAGGAATTTTAATTCTCTTGCAATTTATCATGAAAAGCATGCTAGGAACAATAAATATTTTTGTTTAGGAGCTAAGAATGTCCATTTTTCAAATAGGGAGAAATTTGAGACTAATGTCCCTAGAAAAACTTTACCTAGGGAATCTATTAGAAAAATTGAAGACCACCGAGGTCTTAATCCTGAATGGACTAGGCATATGCCTAGGAAGAACAATGCCCAAAGACCAAATCAAAATTAAAAAATTGGGCAATTAGAGTTTGAAAATCAAGTCTTGAGGTCAAGGCTTGAGAAACATGAAAAGACCCTTAGGATTATGAAAAATCAATTTAAGGGGTCAAATGGTCAAAGTCAAGAGTCTAGATCTCAAAGTCAACACCAAGGGCCTAAGAGACAAAAGTCACCCAAGGGCAAGAAAGGTTTGGGTCACAAACCTAAGCATAAGGTGGCTTATCATAGTGTTCCATTAGATTATGGAACACAAATTAGGTCTAGGAAGACCAAGGCAGATGCCTAGAAGCTAGGGTTTCGAAGAAACCTAGGGTGGCCACTAAGAAGGTTACAAGGGGAGTTACCCCTAGAGTTAACCATGGCAAGACCTAAATGACCAAGGCTAACAAACCTAGAAGGGTCATTAGGAAGCTATCTAGGGAGGTTATCCCTAAGGAATACCTGTAGGGATGTATACTGAAAAGTCTATCTTTTGTATGAACATCTTTATTTCAAATGATCATTGTTTGCATTTTTTATGGTTATGCAATATTGTCTAAGATATTACATTATAGATAACATGGTGTATGGTGTCACACGGGATATCATGTTATCGGCTCCTTGTAAAGTATAAGTAAAGGCTCACAATCGAGATGGCTTTGGACAAAACATCGGAATGGTTGTAGTGTGATTTGATATTGGTTTGTCTTGAACATAAAATCACACTAGTGCACTTTGTGTGTATTGAGCAGGACCGACTTAGAGGTGATTCGATTTATTACTGACTACATAATCGAATCAGACCTCAAATATTATATTGTACATACTCTTAATCCCGATATAATAACGGGCACATATACTTAGTATTCATCTCTTTGATTTACCAATGGGCAAGATTTATAGATTAAATCGATAGGCTCGGTAAGTTGGGAGATGATATTATTTATATGGTGTGTCGTTGATTATAGGAGGAAACCGTGTCCTATATATTAGGATGATGATGTCCCCTTGAGGAGCTCATAAGGTTCATCATGTAAACCCTGCAGGTGGACTTGGTCTGGCATGATGAAAAGGTTGAGTGGTACTACTCATGGAGTTAGATGTTGATTAATTAATGGTCAGTAAATTAATTAATCGACGGACATTCGAGATATTAAACATGGAGAGAAAATGTACAAATAATATATGGAGCCCATATTAACTTATGGGGGTTGGTGAGGTAGATCAATGATAATCCTTTAGTGGATTGGATTATCATTAATGGATCGGACTTTATGTGGGCTTGATCCATGGGTGGCCAAGATCCAACTCCTCCTCATGGTCCCTATTGTAGCCTATTAACACCTCATGAAGCTTTGATCCAATGGATAGAAACAAAACTCTAGATTCAAAGGTAGAGATTAAATCTCTAAGAACTGACGGTTGAGATTAAATCTCTAGATCCGACGGTTGAGATTAAATCCCTAGAACCAATGGTGGAGATTAAAAGGAGGCTTATCCCTAACTCTATAAAAGTAGAACAAGGGGTTGGTGTGGAGAATCAATCAAGAGGATCTAGGGTTTTGGAGTTGGCAGCAAGAAGAGGAGCAAGGGTTTGGGCTTGGGCGACACCTAATAAGGAAAGTTTTCCTTGACTTCTCCTTCTTCCTCAAGCTGTCGGTGCCTCTTGAAGCTCTTCCATCTCTTGGCCGGCGTCCAAACTCCCTCTTCTCCTTCTCCTTGGCTAGTGGAACAAAGGTTTAGGGTCCTCCCTTGAAGCTTTTGGCCGACAACCCTTAATCTCTTCTTCCTTCTTGGCAGGCGGCAAAGCTCCATCCTTGGAGGTTGTTGGTTGGTTGAAAGAAGGAATATAGCTTTGTTTCTATTCTTCCTCTTTCTTAGAATGAGCAATGAAGGAATATTGGCGATCTAGGAGCTTCAACTTTTGGTAGATCGTCGCCCACACGACGTCCGAAAGGAGGATGGTCATACATTAGAAGATCGAGAGGTATATCTATTCTCTATTCTCTTTTGTTACTTGCTTGTATTTGTTTTTTCAATTATGAGCATGATATATTCTATTTGTGGCTAAATAATACTTGGATCCCGAACATAAATACAAAATCCAGCGATCTGTACATCATCTATTCCGTGGCTACTCGTAGAATAGAGGTTGGTCGCTTGAACAACGAGTTTGTTCAAGTGACCTCTCTAAACGAATAGCACGATGATGACTTGGTTGTTTGGGCAATCCCTTTTGTCTAGGATTAAATTTTTTTAATCTGGGGACATCGATGGGATCGCCATGAACAAGCGACCGAGGTGAAGTAGGAAGTGAAGTTTCCCCTCACGGACTCGAAAAGCTAAACCCTACAATTGGTATTAGAGCCAAGGTTTCCGGTTTTGTGTGTTTAAGGATTCAGTTACTCTTATGCATTTTTCATATATTATATATGTCGGATAATAGTAGGATATGCGTAGTTTAACTCTTTGGTTGCAGGCATAAGATCCGACTATTATGGCCATATGTGTGTATGTGATTGTATGTGTATATTTTGTTGAATCCTCGGGGTTGACGAGGCAAGTATTTGATTTTTTGTAAATTAGATACGACATTGTTTAGCCACTCTTTATTTTATTTTACTTTCGATCTAGATTTCATGTACACTCCCTCGTGAAGTATAGGATCGATGGATGTAAATTAAATTAGGTTTTAGTCTCGGCTTGGATCTCCGGATGGCTCGTAGATGGCATAGGAGGAGCGAACGAGATGGCGATGCAACGGGAGACATATTGAAGACAAAAGCCATAATAGTTGGAAAATTTTTATTTTTCATATTTATTGCTTATTGTTTGATATACATGTCGAAGGCTAGAAAATTCCTCAATTTTAAATTACTAAGTGGGAGAGGGAAAATTTTTTTAAATTCCCACGGCCTCCATTACGATTTAACAAGTGATGCAAACAAACTTGCGCGTCAGCTCTGAGTGCCTTCCTCCCCATTGGATGAGTTTGTTTGCGGATCACAAGGTCAAATATGGTTATAGGAAATTATCAAGGAGCGTGTGTACTTCCCCATCGGAAGGCACATAACCCAAGATAATTACCTTGGTACCGAGTAATGGTGAACACTTAGATACAAATATAAGTATCCTCCCCATCGGAGTCACTGCTTTTATTTGTAGGGCCAAAGAGGAACCAACTATTAATTTTTCTTGTCAAAAAGTTAGGTTGACAAAATAGTAAAATTAATGAGTAAAACCTTCTCTTGCGAATGTAGAATTTGTATACGTCCACACTATCGTGGCATACAATATTCTCGGTGTTTTGAGGTGTTGGTTGATTTTAAAATTTTATTGTTTGAGGAATCAATAATTTTTTGAAATCTAAAGTAATGATCTATGTGATTCTTAGGATTTTTAAAAATGGCTTTCAGTCCACTTACTGTGATACTGAAAGAGAATAAACTTACTGGACCCAACTATGTTGATTGGAAGAGAAATCTAGACATTGTCTTGACTGCTGAGGAATACAAATATGTACTCCTCGAAGAGTGCCCTCCCAAGCCTGTAGATGATTCTGGGGAAAAGGAGAGAGAGAGTTATAAGAAGTGGATCATGGCCGATGAGATGGCATGGTGTTACATTTTGACATCTATGTCAAATGTACTGCAACATCAGCATCAAGCCATGCCCACTGCTTATGACATGATGCTCAATCTCAAAGAGCTTTTCGGACACCAAAATCGGGATGCGAGGCAAGAAGCCATGAGAAACTTGATGACGACCACCATGATTGAGGGAACACCTGTAAGGGATCAAGTTCTCAAGATGATGGCTCATTTGAATGAGCTGGAGGTCCTTGGAACTGAGATCGATGGGGAAACCCAGGTCGATATCATACTCCAGTCTCTTCCTAGGAGTTTTGAGGAGTTTCGCCTGAACTACAACATGAACAAGAGGTTTTATTCATTGGCAGAACTTCTGACAGAACTCCAGGCAGCAGAGGGGCTATTTGATGGGAGTTGCTTCGGAGGCTCATTGGCTCCCATGTCCCCGGATTAAAATTTTCACTAATGAAAGAACTAATCCAGATGGGATGAGTTTCCTTAGCACAACCATTTCGTCGTCGTGCTAACAACTTGAGTGATCGCTTGAACAAACTAGTTGTTCAAGCAACGCAACTCTTCTAGTTGGTTAGTCGCGGAAGAGACGACGGACGGATCGCCGGTTTTTGTGTTTGTCTTCGGGGTCCATGATTATACAAAATATATACAAATACACACTTGTATAATCAACACATAAAAGAACATGCTAAGATCAGTAAATTAAGTTGTAAGACTTTTATACCTCACGATCTTCTACCGTATGTCCTATCCTCCTCGTGGACGTCGTGTGGGCGATGATCCTCCACGAGTAGAAGCCTTCTAGATCGCGTTCTTCCCTTCCTTGTTCGCTGCGAACAAAGAGAAGAACCAAACAAAACTTCTCCTTTCTAGAACCGGCCACCAAGCAAAGGAGCTCTATGTAACCGCCGGCCAAGGAATGAATGGATGAGCGCCGGCCACTTGTGATAATGTTGCCGCCGGCCACCTAGAAGTTGGAGAAGCGCCGGCCATCAAGAAGTTGGAGAACCGCCGGCCACCAAGGAGCAAAGGAGGAGGAAGAGGGCCGGCCAAAACTAGGAGGAGGAAGGAGTGAGCGCCGGCCACCAAGGAGAAAAGGAAGAAACCCTAATCACCTAGCTTGTAGCCGCCCAAACCACACCAAAACCCTAGCCGACTAGAACACTTGAGAGGCAAAACCCTAATCCAATTGAACCATACTTGCCGCCCAACCTAAGCCCTCTATTTATAGAATTGGCCTTAAGCCTCCTTTAATCTCCACCGTCGGATCTAGGGATTTAATCTCCACCGTCGGATCTAGGGTTTTATCCCAACCGATCTAGGGATTTAATCCCAACCGTCGGATCTAGGGTTTCATCCCAACCGTCGGATCTAGGGATTTAATCCTAACCGTCGGATCTAGGGATTTAATTCCAACCGTTGGTTTTAGAGTTTTGTTTTACATCCTTGGATCTAGACTTCTTGAGGATTATATTAGGCTACGAACGGGACCATAAGGAGGAGTTGGATCTTGGTCACCCGATGGATCGGAACCACACAAACTTGATCCATCAATGATGTTCCATTCCACTAGAGGATCATCATTGAACTACCTCACCAACCCCCATAAATTAATATGGGCTCCATATATTATTTGTACATCCATCTCCCCGTGTTTAAGATATCGAATGTCCGTCAATTAATTGATTTACTGACCATCAATTAATTAACATCTAATTCCTCGACTAGTACCACTCAACCTTATCATCATGTTGACTAAGTCAACCAGCTGGGTTTACATGATGAACCTTATGAGCTCCTCAAGGGGACATCATCAACCTAATATATAGGACACGGTTTCCTCCTATAATCAATGACACACCATGTAAATAATATTATTTCCCAACTTACCGGGCATATTGATTTAATCCATCTAAATCTCACCCTATGGTAAATCAAAGAAATAAATACTAAGTACATGTGCTCGTTATTATATCGGGATTAAGAGCATGTACAACATAATATCCGAGGTCTGATTCAATTATGTAGTCAGCAATAAATTGAATCACCTCTATGTCGGTCCTGCTCAATACACCTAAGTGTACTAGTGTAACTCTATGTTCAAGACAAAACAATAACAAGCTACACTACAACCATGCCAATGGTTTGTCCAAAACCATCTTGGTTGTGAGCCTCTACTTATATTCTACAAGGGACTGATAACATGATCTTCTATGCCACACCAAGCACCATGTTATCTATAATGTAAAATATTAGACAATATGCACACATATAATAAATATAAAGTGCAAACAATGATCATGTGATTCTTATTTCAAAATAAAATGTTCATACAAAAAGAGCTAGGCTTTCAGTATACATTCCAACACTATTTCGTCAGAGCGCTCAGGCACATGCCATGGTGACCCAAAAGGTTTCTACTTCTAAGCCGAAAGGCAAGAAGAAGAAGAAACAAACTGGGGTGAAGGCGGTGGGAGGTACTCAGGGAGGAGTGAAGAAGCCGAAAGGCAAGTGCTTCACTTGTAAGTAGACTGTACACTAGAAGAAGGACTGCCCCAACCGCAAGCAGAACAAAGGTATATCTTTTGGTCTAGTAATTGAAACATTTTTTAGCGGTGTTATCTACCGGCACCTAGTGTGTAGATACGGGAGCCACTGATCATGTCTGCAATACTTTGTAGGGGTTCCAGAAAACTAGACGACTACCTGAAGGAGAGATTACCGTGTACTTGGGCGATGCTACAAAGGTGACGGCAGTTGCAGTGGGAGACGTTCATTTATCTTTTGAGAAAAATAAAGTTTTGGTTCTTAAGAATTGCCTTTATGTACCCTTATTTAGAAAGAATTTAATTTTAGTTTCTAAATTGTTTATGGATAGATATTCTATTTCTTTTAATGACAGAGTTGTTATAAAAAAAATATGGACATTATCTGTTCTGGTGCATTGATAGGAAATTTATACACACTTGAACCAAAAGCTCCCACGATGCAAATTGAAATTAATAACTCATCTTCTAATTCCAATAAGAGAAAAGAACCTTCGAAGATGAACAAAATATATCTTTGGCATCTTAGGCTTGGTCATATTAACCTTAGCAGAATTCAAAGGTTGATAGCTGATGGACCTTTGGGTTCATTAGTGGTGGAAGATTTCCCAACCTGCGAATTTTACTTGGAGGGTAAAATGACCAAGAGGCCTTTTAAGGCCAAGGGGTATAGAGCCAAAGATGTGTTAAAATTGGTTCATTCTGATTTGTGTGGTCCTATGTCTATCCAAGCTAGAGGTGGTTTCGAGTATTTCGTCTCTTTTATAGACGATTACTCGAGATATGGATACTGTTGGGATGTATACTGAAAGCCTAGCTCTTTTGTATGAACATCTTTATTTTGAAATAAGAATCACATGATCATTGTTTGCACGTTATATTTATATGTGTGCATATTATCTAATATTTTACATTGTAGATAACATGGTGCCTGGGTGTGGCACAGAAGATCATATTATCAGTCCCTTGTAGAATATAAGTAAAGGCTCACAACCAAGATGGTTTTGGACAAACCATTGGCATGGTTGTAGTGTAGCTTGGTATTGTTTTGTCTTGAACATAGAGTTACACTAGTACACTTAGGTGTATTGAGCAGGACCGACATAAAGGTGATTCAATTTATTGCTGACTACATAATTGAATCAGACCTCGGATATTATGTTGTACATGCTCTTAATCCCGATATAATAACGGGCACATGTACTTAATATTTATTTCTTTGATTTACCAGAGGGTGAGATTTCTATGGATTAAATCAATATGCCCGGTAAGTTGGGAAATGATATTATTTACATGGTGTGGTTGATTATAGGAGGAAATCGTGTCCTATATATTAGGTTGATGATGTCCCCTTGAGGAGCTCATAAGGTTCATCATGTAAACCCTACAAGTTGACTTAGTCAACATGATGATAAGGTTGAGTGGTACTACTCGAGGAGTTAGATGGTAATTGATTGATGGTCAGTAAATCAATCAATTGACGGACATTCGATATCTTAAACACGGGGAGATGGATGTACAAATAATATATGGAGCCCATATTAATTTATGGGGGTTGGTGAGGTAGTTCGATGATGATCCTCTAGTGGAATGGAACATCATTAATGGATCAAGTTTGTGTGGTTCCGATCCATCGGGTGGTCAAGACCCAACTCCTCCTCATGGTCCCTATCGTAGCCTAATATAAACCTCATGAAGTCTAGATCAAATGATGGAAAATAAATCTCTAGATCCGACGGTTAGGATTAAATCCCTAGAATCGACGGTTGAGATTAAATCTCTAGATCCGACGGTTGGGATTAAAACCCTAGAACCGACGGTTGAGATTAAATCTCTAAATCCGATGGTTGAGATTAAAACCCTAGAACCGACGGTGGAGATTAAACCAAGGCCTAAACCTAACTCTATATAAAAGGGAGAGGAAAGGTTGGATATGGTGTTGGGCGGCAAGAAAATTGGGAATTAGTTCATATATTTTTGGCTACCTCATCAATAACCAACTATCTCCTAAGTTCTATAAATAGGGGCTTAGGCTTGGGCAGAAAAAAAAAAGATATGGATTAGGGTTAGGGTTTGGTTGATGGTGTTGGGCGGCAAGGCTTCTCCTTCTTCCAATAGTTGGCCGGCAACCCATCCTCCCTATTCCTCCTTGATTTGGCCGGCGCCCAAGTTTTACCTTTCCTTCTATGGCTTAGGTTGGATGGAATTAGGATGGCTTCCCTTGGGCGGCAACCAAAACCTAGATGGGATAGGATTGGGGTTGGGCGGCTAGGGTTAGGGTTTTGGGATTAGGTTGGGCGGCAACATGGAGATAAAGATCTTCTTCTTCTTCCTTCTAAGTGTTGGCCGGCCACTATCCATGTTCCCTATACCTTGGCCGGAGCTCAACCTATTCTCCTTCCCTTCATCCTAAAATTAGGAAAGCTTTGTCTAGGTTTGGGCGGCAACAAGGAGGAGGATTGTTTTCCTTTCCTTTCTCCAAGTGTTGGCCGACGCCCATACCCTTGGTGTTTCTCTTTCGGTTGGCTTCCATACTCCATTCCATCTTCTCTTTGGACCGGCGGCAAACATCATGCTTGGAGCTTGATGGTTGGTCCTAGATAAGAGATGAGTTTTGTTTCCATTTTGTTCTCTCTATTCTTGGGGTCGGTGGCATCAATCCTTTGTGGATTGGTGGTTGGCTCAAGCAAGAAGGGAAAGAGAGTTCTTCTTTCTTTGGATTGAAGAAGATCTAGGATGCTTCAACTTGTGGAGGATCTTCGCCCACACGAAGTCTACAAGGAGGTTAGGACATACGATAGAAGATCAAGAGGTATAAAAGTTTTATAACTTTTATTATTGTTCTTTGCATGTTCTTATTTGATATGCTAGCTTATGTTCTTTATGTTAGTATATGTTGATTATACTAGTTTACATTTGCATGTATTTGTATAATCATGGACCCCGATAAGAAACACAAAAACCGGCGATCCGTTCGTCGTCTCTTCCGCGTCTAACCGACTAGAAGAGTTGTGTTGCTTGAACAACTAGTTTGTTCAAGCGATCGCTCAAGTTGTTAGCACGACGACGAATTGGTTGTGCTTAGGAAACTCATCCCATCCGGATTAGTTTTCATTAGTAAAAATTTTAATCCGGGGACATGGGAGCCGATGAGCATTCCGAGGAATAGCACGATGCCAATAGATACATTTACCTGATGCACCGCAAGTCTAAATGCTTTGACAAGTTCAAAGAATTCAAGGCTGATGTAGAGAAACGTCAAGGTAAAAGTACCAAAACACTACGATCTGATCGTGGTGGCGAGTACCTCTTCGGAGAGTTTAGGAATTACTTGTCAGAGGCTGGGATTCAATCCCAATTAACTGCTCCTGGCACACCCCAACAGAATGGTGTAGCAGAGCGAAGGAAAAGGACTCTTATGGAGATGGTTAGATCGATGATGAGTTATTCTGAGTTGCCAGATTCATTCTGGGGATATGCTCTAGATACGGCGATGTACATTCTGAACTTAGTTCCATCTAAATCAATGCCTTCTACTCCCACAGAATTATGGACTGGGCGAAAGCCTAGTCTAAGACATATTCGGATATGGGGGAGTCCAGCACATGTGCTGAAGGCAGATGCTGGTAAGTTGGAACCTCGTACAAAAGTATGCATGTTCGTTGGCTATCCTAGAGGAACGAAGGGTGGTTTGTTTTATAGTCCTAGAGATCAGAGGGTGATCGTTGGAACGAATGTCAGATTTCTAGAGGAAGACTATGTGATGAGCTAAAATCCCAAGAGTAAAATTGTTCTGGAGGAATTAAAAGGGGAAGTCACTTCTTTAGTACCACCAGTACAAGAGAATATACCACATGTCACTGCACCGTGTGTCACAAAGGTTACACAGGAGATACCTCATCGTAGTGGGAGGGTTGTGAGACAGCCTGATAGATTCATGTTCTTGGGAGAATCTTCTGATTTGGTCCCTGGCGAACATGAACCTGATCCCTAGACATATGACGAGGCAATCCAAGATAAAGATGCAGTATCTTGGCAAAGTGCAATGAATGCTGAGATTGAATCTATGGATTTAAATTAGGTCTGGGAGCTAGTGGAACCACCCGATGGTGTGAAAACCATTGGATGCAAGTGGATCTACAAGAGAAAGAGAGGAATAGATGGGAAGGTTGAGACCTTCAAAGCGAGGCTTGTTGTGAAGGGGTATACTCAGAAAGAGGGTATCGATTATGAGGAGACTTTTTCACTGGTAGCCATGCTTAAGTCTATCTGGATTCTCTTATGTATAGCAGCTCATATGGATTATGAGGTGTGGCAGATGGATGTCAAGACAGCTTTCCTTAATAGAAGTCTTGAGGAAAACATTTATATGAAGCAACTAGAGGGATTCATTGCAAAGGGCAAAGAGCATCTTGTATGTACACTTAATCGGTCCATTTATGGATTGAAGTAAGCTTCGAGGTCTTGGAACATCCGCTTTGATGAGGTAATCCAGTATTATGGATTTATTCAAAGTCCGGATGAGTCTTGTGTATACAAGAGATGTGACGGAAACGTAGTGGTATTTCTTGTACTATACGTAGATGACATTTTATTGATTGACAACAATATCAAGGTGTTATCAGACGTAAGGGTATGGTTGTCCAAACAGTTTGATATGAAGGACTTGAGAGAAGTGGGACACATCCTTGGGATCAAAGTTATAAGGGATCACAGGAAAAGGATGTTGTGCTTATCCCAAGCTTCATACATAGACACAATTATGGAGCGTTTTAGCATGCAGAACTCAAAGAAGGGTTTTCTACCTTTCAGGCAAGGAGTTCCTTTATCTAAGGAGATGTGTCCTAGATGATCTGAGGAGATAGAGGAGATGAAGGCGGTTCCTTATGCTTCGGCAGTAGGAAGCCTCATGTATGCGATGCTATGTACGAGACCAGATATCTGCTTTACCATGGGCATGATCAGCAGATATCAGAGTAATCCAGGACAGGGACATTGGACTGTGGTAAAGCATATATTGAAGTACCTGAGAAGAACTAGGGATTATATGCTAGTTTACCAGACAGACCAATTACTCCCTGTGGGTTACACAGATTTCGACTTTTAATTTGATAGGGATAATAGTAAGTCTACCTCAGGTTTTGTGTTTACTTTAGAAGGTGGAGCCATTGTATGGAGGAGTGTCAAGCAGAAATGCGTGGCAGACTCTACCATGGAAGCTGAGTATGTGGCAGCCTCTGAGGCAGCCAAAGAAGTTGTGTGGCTCAGGAACTTCCTGATGGACTTGGATGTGATTCTTGGTTTGCCCAGAACTATCATAATTTATTGTGATAATAGTGGTGCAGTTGCAAACTCGAAGGAACCACGAGCCCATAAGGCAAGTAAGCACATAGAGCGCAAGTACCACCTGATATGAGAAATCGTAAAGAGAGGAGAAGTTGCTATGGCCAAGATTACATCGGAGGATAACCTTGCAGATCTTTTCACTAAGGCCCTTTCGGTGAGAGCTTTTGATAGGCATGTAGAGGGAATGGGGATCAGTTGTATGGTAGTTTGAGGACAGCATAGTCTTTAGTATAAGTGGGAGATTGTAGGGATGTATATTGAAAAGTCTATCTTTTGTATGAACATTTTTATTTTGAAATAAGAATCACATGATCATTGTTTACATTTTTTATGGTTATGCAATATTTTCTAATACATTACATTGTAGATAACATGGTGTGTAGTGTCACACGGGAGATCATATTATCGACTCCTTGTAAAGTATAAGTAAAGGCTCACAATCGAGATGACTTTGGACAAACTATCGGAATGGTTGTAGTGTGATTTGGTATTGGTTTGTCTTGACCATAAAATCACACTAGTGCACTTTGTGTGTACTGAGCAGGACCGACTTAGAGGTGATTCGATTTATTGCTGACTACATAATTGAATCGGATCTCAAATATTATATTGTACATACTCTTAATCCCGATATAATAACGGACACATATACTTAGTATTCATCTCTTTGATTTACCAATGGGCGAGATTTATAGATTAAATCGATAGGCTTGGTAAGTTGGGAGATGATATTATTTATATGGTGTGTCGTTGATTATAGGAAGAAATTGTGTCATATATATTAGGATGATGATGTCCCCTTGAGGAGCTCATAAGGTTCATCATGTAAACCCTGCAGATGGACTTGGTCCGACATGATGAAAAGGTTGAGTGGTACTACTCATGGAGTTAGATGTTGATTAATTATTGGTCAGTAAATTAATTAATCGACGGACATTCGAGATCTTAAACACGGAGAGAAAATGTACAAATAATATATGGAGCCCATATTAACTTATGGGGGTTGGTGAGGTAGATCAATGATAATCCTTTAGTGGATTGGATTATCATTAATGGATCGGACTTTATGTGGGCTTGATCCATGGGTGGCCAAGATCTAACTCCTCCTCATGGTCTTTATTGTAGGCTATTAACACCTCATGAAGCTTAGATCCAATGGAAAGAAACAAAACTCTAGATCCAAAGGTAGAGATTAAATCTCTAAGATCCGATGGCTGAGATTAAATCTCTAGATCTGACGGTTGAGATTAAATCCCTAGAACCAATGGTGGAGATTAAAAGGAGTCTTATCCCTAACTCTATAAAAGGAGAACAAGGGGTTGGAGTGGAGAATCAATCAAGAGGAGCTAGGGTTTTGGAGTTGGCAGCAAGAAGAGGAGCTAGGGTTTGGGCTTGGGCGGCACCTAATAAGGAAAGTTTTCCTTGATTTCTCCTTCTTCCTCAAGCTGCCGGCGCCCCTTGAAGCTCTTCCAACCCTTGGCTGGCATCCAAACTCCCTCTTCCCCTTCTCCTTGGCCGGTGGAACAAAGGTTTAGGGTCCTCCCTTGAAGCTTTTGGCCGGCAACCCTTAATCTCTTCTTCCTTCTTGGCCGGCGGCAAAGCTCCATCCTTGGAGGTTGTTGGTTGGTTGAAAGAAGGAATAGAGATTTGTTTCTATTCTTCCTCTTGCTCGGAATGAGCAAGGAAGGAATATTGGCGATCTAGGAGCTTCAACTTTTGGTAGATCGTCGCCCACACGACGTCCGAAAGGAGGAAGGTCATACATTAGAAGATCGAGAGGTATATCTATTCTTTATTCTCTTTTATTACTTGCTTGTATTTGTTTTTTCAATTATGAGAATGATATATTCTGTTTGTGGCTAAATAATACTTGGATCCCGAACATAAATACAAAAATCGACGATCCGTACATCGTCTATTTCACGGCTACTCGTAGAATAGAAGTTGGTCGCTTGAACAACGAGTTTGTTCAAGTGACCTCTCTAAACGAATAGCACGACGATGACTTGGTTGTTTGGGCAATCCCTTTTGTCTAGGATTAAATTTTTCTAATCCGGGGACATCGATGGGATCGCCATGAACAAGCGACCGAGGTAAAGTGGGAAGCGAAGTTTCCCCTCAAGGACTCGAAAAGCTAAACCCTACAATACCTAGTAAACCCTAGGAGCTCAAATAGGTTTTGGGTTCCTAAGAGCGTGATTGATTCACACTAGATGGGTTTAGGGTGTGCCAAACTTGATTGGATGGGTAGTTAACTCAACCATGGCAAAGGTGATACTTTAGGTCATTTTCAAGGTTATGGGTACCTTGGAAATGTGTTTTGATTATAATTCCAAAAGATTTTAGGATGTGCCAATATTAATTAAGAAGTTTGATAAATCAATCAAATTGGCACAACTTAGATCTAGAGGTCAGAGTGTGTCATTTTGGGTTTTTGACACACTTGGGAGAAAAGTGACAATATGGCAAAATATACTTAATCATATCAATTGACAATTAATATTAAAATTTAGGTATTCTTATACCTATATTTTATATACCATGCTTTGATTTTCATATAACATGCCATGACATCATACTTATTTTTAATCATTTAAATATGTCATTATCATGTTTAGGATTAAGGTTTAATGTCATGTGGTTTAGTTTATATCATATGCCATGACATCATGATCATTGGCCATGGTTTATTATGCTATCATTTATGCCATGATCATTCATGCATTTAAATTTATGAAAATTGATTTAAGGACAATAGCATGACTTGAAGTCTCATTTATAAGGGAATCAAGTAGAGTTGCCTTAGAAAATGCATGAGGCCTTAGATTAGGACAACCAAAATCCACATCTCACATCACATTGACTTGAATGTGTATTTATACACCCTAGATACATGTGAGATGCTAGGATATGAGTTAAGTTCAAGGTGCATAGCTTTTGCATCTAAATGAACTAAAACTCATCTTTAACTAAAGGTGGATCATTGGAAAAGCTTGTGTATAAGTCATGTACATTAAGCCTAAGGAATATGATCCAATATAGGTTTTCAAAAACATTTTAAAATCCTTTTAGAAAACCTTGGTGAAGTCTATCTTTTGATAGCAATCACCATTGATGAAGTTGATACAAAGTGAGCTAAAACATTGAAGTTTTTCTTCACTTTTGAACTTTGTATCAATTTTGATATTTTATGGGTAAAATATTTTTCTATCATTTTTCACCCATTGTATTGGTCGTAAGTATTATATGTATGAATTTTCATGATTTTCGATATACGTATAATTATTTATGTATTTCTGAAACTCAACTATGATAATTGAAAATCGGATTTTTTTCAATTATCGATCAGCCTTGGTGGTCATTGATGATGTGATCGATCTGATTTCTAAAGGACTCGTATCGGTTGATTTCGGGAAAACAAGGTATGTTTAGCCCGTTTTCAGCTATGGTAAAGTTCCTTAATCACTCCTAACCCTAGGATATGATTTGGGAAGTATTATAAAGGGTGAAAATCCATTGGATATGGATTATGAGAAGTGTTAGGATGATGTATCAAATTTAAGATGTGGAGAGTTCATGTTTGAACTTTGAACCTTATTTTTGATGGTTTAGAGTTCCTATTGGCTTAGGGACTTTCCAAGGACATTGTTGGTGCAATGGTCAAGGGAGAGCAAGCCTTTAGGGGGAGGTATTCATCATGGGATGATAGATGGTATTTTTCCTCATGAGGAGGAAAATGGAATTAGGAGATACCCAATTTGGAAATTGGGAGAGTGTATAGGATTGTCTCTCTTGAGTGATATGAGACTTATCACTAGGAAGATGGTAGACATCCTAGGTATTTTTGGACCAAGGGAGAGATTGTAAGATCTCATTGGGACATGAGACATTGACCTCTTTGGAGAGAACCTTTTTGATGTATGTCAAAAAGCGGGAGAAAGTGAAATTACCAATTTGGGATAATTGGTAAGGGAATTTGAGTTAGTGTTATAACTCAAAGGTATGTGTTTTTGTCAAACATCAAAAAGGAGGAGATTGTTGGTGCAATCGGCCCAGGTCAAATTGACCAGACTCGAGTTTGACTCGAGTGATGTTTTGATGTTTGACATGGAAGTTTGACATTGATGTCTGATAATGTTTTGGGAGAGATTGTTGGTGCAATTGACCCGGGTCATGATTGATCGGACTCGAGTTTGACTCGAGGGGGATTTTGATGGTTGACTGGAGTTGACCATGTCATGGAAAGTCCAAGTCTTGAGTACTTGGCATGTAAAGTCCAACCATGGGTCTTGGCAAGGTAAAGTCTAAGCATTGGTCTTGGCAAGGAAAAGTCCAAGCATGGGTCTTGGCATGGAAAGTCCAACATGGGTTGGCAAGGGAAAGTCCAAGCTTGAGTCTTGGCATTTGAGAAGTCCAAGGGGTTTGATATTGGCGACGTAAAGTCCAAGCGGGAGTCTTGGCAGCATAAGTCCAATGGTTGGTGGCGTAAAGTCCAAGCGGAGTCTTAGCAGTGTAAGTCCAATATCCCTTGGCGGAGTAGACACCGTTAGCATGACATTGCCGATGGAAGCACCTGAAGGCTAGTGCAATGGATGAACAAGTCATGGATGACTTGGAGGGATCTGAGAGGCACGAGGCTGATGGAGGTGGCTAGAAGGCTTAGGTCTAGGCCAAGGGTGGTCTAGCAAGTATGGGGGCACCATACTTGGGTTAAAAACTCATGTTTGAGGTGTGTCAGTCAACTGGTGTCATATGACAGTCGACTGGTGTGAGTCAACTAGGGTTTGACTACGGGAAGTGTCCTAGCAGTCGACTGCCAGAGGTGGGTAGTCGACTGATTGGCCGAGCAGTCGACTGATCTTTTGATCAGACGATTGGTGCTTGATATTTTGGGCACAAAATGGAGTCTGACTCGACTGCTGGGGTTAGTAGTCAAGTGAAGGCTCTATCAGTCGACTGATGGACATGATCAATCGACTGATGTCCTATACGTTGGATTTTTTCAGCGTGGATTACACCGTTGTCTCATAGCTACAGTATCATCAGTCGACTAATCGACGATTTCCAGCCCAGGCAATAGCTTAAAATGGATCTAGTGGAGGAGGAAATCATCAACATTTATTGAGGGGTTTTGGAGCGAATTGCTAGTGTGATTCAGGGTCTCCAAGTGCAACTCAACCAAGCAAGCATCCAAAAGCACGATTGTAAAGTTTTCTTTATGTGTTTTTGTTGTGTTCATTTGTATTTGCTTCGTGTATTACTTTTGTAATCTATTGTAAGAGATTTCTCCGCCTCCGGATTGTTACGAGGAGTTATTATTGATTAGTGGTGTGTGGTCGCATCACTATAGCTCGTTCGAGCTCGATCCGTGGAGTAGGAACGATTTGGTTCCGAACCATGTTATATTGATGTGTAGTGCTTGGAATTGTGTTGTATTTATTTTATTATTTCTATTTCCGCTGTGCATAACACATTTTTTAGCAAGCGCACAACGAAATCCATCACGCAATGAAAATGAGATATTCACCGCCCCCCCCCCTCTAGCGGTCACAAATCTTTTACATTAGGTTCATGTGATGAACTAAATTGGATTAAGAGTACTTCAAATTAGACTAATTGAGTTGGACTCAATTCGATTCAAGTGTTGAATGAGTCTAATTTAGATTTGTTTCATTGAGTCAATTTAAACTAATGAGTAGAGATTCATTAAATTAAATTGACTTGGATCAAAGGTTAGATTTGATCAACCATGGGAGATAAGAGGTCAAGTTTGACTTGAGAGGGAAGATAAAGGGTCAAGTTTAACTTGACCAAATGCCACTTCATGGTGACTTGGCATAGGGCCGGCCAATGATGATGTTCCACATCATAGTGTGCCACCTCATGAGGAAGACCAAGAGCCATGGCTCTTGGTATTACATGGATGTATTTAACCATCCTTAAGTGGTCGGCCAAAGTGATTAAATGAAATTGAATGCTTCTTCTTCCTTCTTCCTTCTTCCTTCTTCTTCTCTTTCTCTCCTCCATGGCCGAAACCTCTAAGAGTGCTAGCACACTCTAAGTGGTTCTCTCTACCTTTTGTTCATGTGGATACGTGTAGAGGAGTGTACACTTGACACTCTACGATATCCGACAACCTTTTGGACGAGCGGGATAAGCAAAGGGCATCGCTACAAGGGTAACGTTCTTCCCATGTAGATCTAAGGTAGATCTAGTGTAGATAAACATGTACATGAATTTTATTATTTATCTTCGCACAGATCCGTGGCCGGCTTCCGAGGTTTTCGCAACGCAAAAAGCGGTTTTTGCAGCTCGGATAGTCCAACAGTGTTATCAGAGCCACGTGCGAATCATGTACATGTTTATATTTGTAATTTTTGTATTAGATACGAAAAGTTACAGATATATAAGTTTCTATAATTTTCTTAATTTTATAGATTTTTTGAGCATTTTTCTCGTAGAGTCGAAGCAACGAGTGTTTGGACACTTGTAGGCTTCAACCACCGAGAACAACTCTCTGAAACGGCAAGGTCTCATTTTTGTTTTTTGTGATAGAGACTTAAGGTGCTGTAAGATCAGTATGGGACACTCGTGAGATTAATTTTGCAAGAAAGGGTGTTTCCCCTAACCCCGCAAGGGGCATTGTCCCGCGATCGCACCCGAAAATCGCTTAGTGGGATCGCTGCGGAGTTGTGACTCATAAAATTGAAAAAAAGGTAGGAAAATTATAGAAATTTATGTAAAATACATAATTTATAATTATGTATAATATTGTGATGGTCATGGCCCAAAAACCCCAATGTGATTGGATAAAATTGTGTTGTAATTCATAATACGGCTTGAGCACCATTTTTAGTGTTGTGCATGTTGTATATGATATGCGACCTACGTGTCGTGCCTCCCTTATTATATTCCTACTGTAAATAGATTTTAGACTCGAATGTAACTCGAGTTTCATGTTTTTAATGTACAAAATGAAGCGGTGGAAGGTCCACTCGTAGACGGAGTTACGAGGAGGGTGCCGATGACACATGGCGATCAAAGGAGGTGCTTGGAGAAGCCACTAACCCTAGGTTGACCGTCCGATCTTCTCGTTGTCTTGAGAAGATCGTAGTAGGGCCATGACCTCATCACAAATTAATTAGTATGTATATATATATTGATATATATATATATATATATATATATATATATATATATATATATATATATATTTGTTTTTTGCTTGTATGTATGTGATGCATGCTAGTAAAGGGTAATTAATGCCTTAATGCGTATATGATACACATTCACGATTAGATTAGATCTTAATCAAGTCAACTCGAAATGCCTACCAAGTTTTGATACCCATCACTACCTCAATCATTTGTTGTTGTTGAATCTGCCAAAGCAAAGCAACGTATATTATCTTGGTAGGGTGTGGAGGGACAATCTTGGTCCTGCCTATCAAAGCTTGGGTGAGAATAAACTCAATTAGATTGAGTAAAACTAGTTAACTCAATTGGATCGGGTAAAACTATAGGCATATTCTAACGGTAGGAAAGATAGGATAAGATCACATTTACACTAAATCTTGGGCGATTTAGCCAAAGCTAACTCAAGTTTTTTTGTAAATGTGGATCTTGATCCTATAAACAAGAGTTGTATAGAGATGTAATTGGTAATTTGGTACCTACTGATCATACTAAGTCTTGAGAAATTTAGCCAAAGCTAACTCAAGGCGTAGTATGATGTGGATCTTGTCCCGCAAGAATTATAGCTAGTTGGTATGAATCTAGTAGTGTGGTTTGACCACATCCATGACTCGATTCTACCAAAAGTCTTATAATTCAGTGGGAGCTTCATTTAATTAAAGGCCTAATTAAATGATAAATGGAATATGATATTTACTTTTTGCATTATTTATGTTTTAGATTGTTATGTCACAAACACGAACACTCTCTCAGTCGTTACGTCCTTGAGAAGGACAAGCTCAATGGAGCTAATTTCCTGGACTGGTACAGGAATATGAGAATTGTTCTCAAATAAGAAAGAAAACTGTACATCTTGAAGCAGCCCATTCCTAAAGCACCTCCTGCCACTGCCACACGAGCTAACCGAGATGCTTACAAGAAGCATCAAGATGATGCATTAGATGTGTCATGCCTCATGCTCGCGACCATGAACTTTGAGCTTCAGAAGCAACATGAGTTGATGGATGCTTTTGATATGGTTGAATATCTTTGTCAACTGTATCAAGGACAAGCAAGGCACGAGAGATTCGAGATCTCTAAGGCAATGTTTCAGTGCAAGATGAAAGATGGGACTCCCGTAGGTTCATATGTACTCAAGATGATTGGGTACATAGAAAACCTACAAAGGTTGGGATTCCCACTTGGCCAAGAATTGGCCACTGACTTGATCTTGTAATCCTTGCCAGAAAGTTATAATCAATTTGTTATAAATTATAATATGAATGAAATTGATAAGCCACTGTCTGAGATGCTTAGCATGTTGAGAACTGTTGAGCTCAACCTTAAGAAGGCAAAGCCCAACTCCATTTTGATGGTGCAAAAGAAGAAAGACAAGGTCAAGCCTAAAAGTAAGGGAAAGTCCCAAGCCAAGGGCAAAGGCAAGGCACTGAAATCTAAAAGAGGTGTTGCCAAGGATGGTGAATGCTACCACTACGGTTAGACTAGTCACTAGAAGAGGAACTGCAAAGGATACCTAGAAGATCTTAAGAAGAGGGAAACTAAGACTTCTACTATAGGTATATATGTTATAGAAGTCATTCTATCTATTTATTCATCGTGGGTATTTGATACCAGATGTGCTTCTCACATTTGTACTAATGTACAGGCGCTGAGAAATAGTAGGGCATTGACGAAGGGCGAGGTAGACCTACGAGTAGGCAATGAAGCAAGGATTGCTGTTGTTCTTAGAGAACTTATTTTTCATTCACCCTCTCCGGCTTGTACTAGAATTAGATGAATGTTGTTATGTGTCTGCTCTCACAAAGAACATCATTTCAGTTTCTTGTTTAGACAAGAAAGGCTTTTCATTTATAATAAAGAACAAATGTTTTTCCGTTTATTTAAATGATATGTTCTATTGTAGTGCACCTCTGATGAACGGACTCTACATTCTAGACTTAGAGAACCCCATCTATAACATAAGTACCAAAAGGTTCAAGTCAAATGAGCTGAACCAAACCTATCTCTGGCATTGTCACTTAGGTCACATAAATGAGAGTCGCTTATCCCATCTCCATAAGGATGGGTTGCTGGACTCATTTGATTTTGAATCATATGAGACATATGAGTCTTGCCTTCTAGGCAAGATGACCAAGACTCCCTTTAGTGGACAGAGCGAAAGTGCAACAGACTTGTTAAGACTTATACATAGTGACGTGTGTGGCCCTTTCAATGTCACTACTAGAGGTGGTTATAGGTACTTCATTATATTTATTGATGACTTCAGTAGATATGGTTATGTGTATCTGATAACACATAAGTCAAAATCCTTTGAAAAGTTCAAAGAATTCAAGTATGAAGTACAAAATCAGCTTGGCAAGAGTATTAAGATACTTCGATCAGATCGAGGTGGTGAATACTTAGCCATGAGTTTCGTGACTATCTAGCTGAGTGTGGGATTCTATCCCAACTCACTCCTCCTGGAACACCATAGTGGAATGGTGTATCCGAAAGGAGGAATCGTACCCTATTATATATGGTACAATCTATGATGAGTCACACAGATCTTCCTATATCCTTTTGGGGATATGCTCTAGACACAACAATCTTCACACTTAACTGTGTTCCATCCAAAGATGTGATAAAGACACCATATACGATATGGACAGGGAAAATCCCAAGATGTCTTTTATGAGGATTTGGCATTGTGAGGCTTATGTTGGACGTCAAGTCTCAGACAAACTAGGACCCAAATCCGATAAGTGATATTTTGTTGGATATCCCAAGGAAACGAAGGGATATTACTTCTACATTCCCAGTCAGCACAAAGTGTTTATAGCAAAGACTGGAGTATTTCTAGAAAGATACTTTGTTTCTAGAAAAACTAGTGGAAGTACGTTCGATCTTGAAAAAATTCAAGATATGGATCATATCACTGAGGCCTTGATGGAGGTTGAACAGGAACCACATAGTGTTGTGGATGATGAGATTGTTGCACAAAGAGTTGTGGAATAACAATCTGTTCAGGTAGACCTACCTCTTCGCAGGTCCGATAGGGTACGTCATCAGCCTGAGAGATACTCTTTTCTCTTGTCTGACCATAATGACGTTATGCTCGTTGAGAATGAGCCTTCCTCCTATCAGGAAGCTGTGATGAGCCCAGATTATGAGAAATGGCTAGAGGTCATGAGATCCAAGATGGAATCCATGTACACCAACCAAGTATGGACTTTGGTTGATCCACCTGAAGGCGTCAAATCCATTGGGTGTAAGTGGGTCTTTAAGATAAAGACTGACATGGATTAACTTATGCATACCTATAAGGGTCGATTGGTAGCTAAAGGTTTCAAGCAAATTTATGGTATTGACTATGATGAAACCTTTTCTCCAGTTGTGATGTTTAAGTCCATTCAGATCATGCTTGCTATTGCAGCGTACCACGATTATGAGATCTGACAGATGGATGTCAAAATCGTGTTTCTGAATGGAAACTTGCTCGAGGATGTGTACATGACACAACCTAAGGGTTTTGTAGATCCACAGCATACTAGCAAAGTATGCAAGCTGCAAAAGTCCATTTATGGGCTAAAACAAGCTTCTTGGAGCTAGAATCTTTGATTCGATGTTGCGATCAAACAATTTAGTTTCATCAAGAATGAAGATGAACCCTGTGTCTATAAGAGGGTTAATGGGAACACAGTTGTCTTTCTTGTATTGTATGTGGATGACATACTACTCATTGGGATTGACATTCCTTTGCTACAGTCTGTGAAGACTTGGCTGGGGAATTATTTCTCAATGAAGGACTTAGGTGAAGCAACCTATATTCTAGGCATCAAGATCTATAGAGATAGATCTAAGAGATTGCTTGGCCTAAGTCAGAGTACATATATTGACACGGTATTACTACGGTTTGTCATGCAGAATTCCAAGAAGGGTTTTCTACCGATGTCACATGGTGTGAGTCTTTCGAAGACTCAAAGTCCCTCTTCTAGAGAGGAGAGAAATTGCATGGATAAGATCCCTTATGCATCTTCCATAGGATCTATCATGTACGTCATGCTATGTACTTGTCCTGATGTCTCGTATGCTTTGAGCATGACGAGCAAATACCAGTCAGATCCAGGTGAGCGTCACTGGATAGCAGTCAAGAATATTCTTAAGTACTTAAGAAAGACTAAAGAATATTTTATGATATTTGGAGGCGATAGGGAACTAACTGTAAAGGATTACAGTGATGTCAGCTTCCAAACTGACCAGGATGATTATAGATCGCAGTCAGGGTTCGTGTTTTGCATGAATGGTGGCACTGTGAGCTGGAAGAGTTTGAAGCAGGACATAGTTGCTAATTCTACAATAGAGGCCGAGTATATTACTGCATCAGAGGTGGCAAAGGAGGCAGTTTGGATCCGTAAGTTCATTACTGAGCTTGGGGTGGTTCCTAGCATAGCAGATCCTATAGATCTCTATTGTGACAACAATGGAGCGATTGCACAGTCTAAGGAACCTCGCTCACACCAGCGGATCAAACACATACTACGGCACTTCCATCTCATTCAAGAGATTATCGATAGAGAAGATGTGAATATTTGCAGAGTACCCATAGAGACTAACGTCACAGATCCCTTGACCAAGGCTTTGGCACAGAAAAAGCATGATGGTCACACTAGGTCATTGGGTATTAGATACTATAGTGATTGACACTAGTGCTAGTGGGAGATTGTTAGTGAAATCCCTAGAGTCGATCCTGTGATGATTGTTGTATGGACTTGTTGTATCATATTTTTATATATATTTATAAAGGCATTTCTTTATGGTTATCATACTTACTTGTATTTGTGCCAAATAACTAAGTATAATAGCGTCCTTGAGTAGAAGGTTTTTATCTATATCAATCGATTGGTTGAATCGATAGTGAGATGATATAGAGAATACTACTCTTAATCATTCCTAGTCAAGTATTAATATTCAGGGACAATGCTAATGCGAAGAGACTAGCATGTAGGTCAACTCGATGACTTGATTGTTAGGTTTCTGGTACCGCGGTGAGTGTGTGTTCGAACATGTTTCGTAAACATGTGCACAACGGAAGGAATAAAATAATAAATCTAATTTATTACAACACACACATCACACGCATGCATAGTACAACATGTGTAGACATAACCATAAATTCAAATTTTACAATAAAAGAAAACTTATACTACGTATAACTTACGTATCACGTGTAGCGGGAAAGGCATCAACCGGAACGATTCTCGCTAGAATCGTCTCTATCCGTATCCACGCCGAGTATCTTCGGGATGACTTCACAAAGTCACGAGCCTCGTCTTCGTACGGGTTACTAGCCTCGTGTTGAAGAAGATGTGATCGAGAGAAGATCACGATCCGAATCAAAATTAGGATCCAAAACGAGTCCTCAAAACTCGCTTCTCCGGAGAGGTATTCGTCAACCGTTTGACGAATCCTTCGTCCTCCACCTATGAGGATTACCGGAGATCGAATCCCCGGTAAGGCTACCATTGTCGGAGCTCCAAATGTCGTCCAAATGACGCTCCGACGAGAAGGAAACAAGCTGTCCAGAAAATTGGACAGCTTTGGTGGAGGAATAGGGGCCGGTCAAATAAGGAAGGTTGAGGCTCACGTTGTCGCCGGACCCAAAGGAGATCACCGGAGCTTTTCCGGCAGTAGCTCGACGCCGGCAAGAGGAATGGACAGCATCTTGACGCGCCGCAAGGGACACGGATGGCGAATAGGGTTGGCGCCATTAGACTTGGAGAGGAGAGGGTTGGCGAACTCATAGATTAGGGCTTAACAAAACCCTTAAGTCCTATTTTATAGAGAACAAATTCACTTAATGGTTATCGGATCATAACAAAAATCCAAGTTAACCCGCCTCCATTAATTTAAGTTAAAATAAACCATGATGGTTTATTTTAAGTTAAATGAACCAACCAACTTTGGTTCATTCGCTTAAAACAAACCAAACCCTTTGGTTTATTCTCCTCCATTGGATTAGAACCAAACCAATTTGGTTCATCCATCATGTCTTCATAAGACACGGCCCATCCACGCTTCCATTGCGACTGAAACGATTTCATGCTCGCTTTATGTTTGGTCCAACCAAACCTAGTTTCTCTCGGTCTAAGAATCCCATTCTCAAGCTCGTTTTAAATCCTTTGGATTACGCTCGTTGTACGTGTGACCAAATAGGTTCTCGGTTTATGTTGGCCGTCTATAATTAACCATTAATTATAGAACGATCATGAGTGGCACCTAGTAGTACATCATGATCCCCAATTAACCGAAAAGATCAACGGTTGATCCAGAACTATTTCTGAAACCCTTCAGCAGCTCGAATGAATCGTGCCCCATTCCCTTCACTCATCTTATACCCACTTGGTTCAGGACATGGTCTATAGTGTCAGTCCTCACTAGGCTGACTACGTCACACCTAGCCCAAGTATCATTTCCTCGTCCTACGGATTCTAGTTACTGCACATGTATCGAAGAGTACCTTACTCTAAACATGTAATGCTTTGGCCAAAGACTTTAGTAACAATCCGATGAGAGGCCATGGGTATACATCTCCTCGCAAGGAGTGGTGAATCCTTTATAGGCTATTCAAACACCTTCGATCACTTCGACTTATACCCAATCATCCCGGGTCCACATCTCCTCAGAGATGCTTGCTTAAGATGTCAAAGCATAAGTCTTCATGATCAAGATGACTTGAATACCGCAAGTCAAAGGAACATCGCACTTAAGCTACAGTAAGAACTTCATTGACATATCTATATATGCAGAGAACTATATGAAGTCTTACGGCTGGTCACTCCAATGAACTAGTTACCATAACTAGCATCCATGATTAACTCCGGACATCACAATGTCTCCAGCCAGTGAGAATCAGTTGCTTGGATACACCAAGGAGTATACCTCATCCTAGTCTCGACAGAATCAATAGTGTCCAAATCCATCAATTCATCGATTAGGGATAATTCCGATACATCACAATTACACATGTAGAGATACTCACTAGTTGTGATCCAATCACAAATTCTCTCATGCTATGAATTGTATCGTGGACATTCAGTAAATGAGTTTAAGATCTAATCAAATACATGAAAACATGTATACTCAAATAGTGAATCTTCATTTATCATATAAATGGTTCAAACATAAGGTGATTGCCTTAGGACATCTCTCATATATTACTAACAAACTCCCACTTAGCCTAATGCTCTACGGTATCCAATACCATAAGCTCTAACATGACCCTCAAACTTACTTTGAGATAATACCTTAGTCAAAGGATCCGCTAAGTTCCTTTTAGTGGGGATTTACTCGATTTGTATTTGTTTCCTACTGATGATCTCTCTGATAAGATGATAGCGGCGAAGCACATATTTGGATCGTTGCTGAGACCTTGGCTCTTTCGCCTATGCAATTGCTCTATTGTTGTCGTAGTAGATCGGTATTGCTTCAACAATGGCTAGAATCACACCAAGATCATAAATGAACTTCTTGATCCAAACCACTTCCTTTGCTACTTCCGAAGCTGCAATGTATTTTGCCTCAGTGGTAGAATCCGCTACAGTGTCTTGTTTGGAACTTTTCCAACTCACTGCGCCCCCATTCAAGGTGAACACGTATCCAGACTGAGACATGGAATCATCCTTGTATGTCTGGAAGCTGGCATCCATATACCTGCGTATCACCATGTCCCCTTCTCCATATATTAGGAACACATCCTTAGTTCTTCTTAAGTACTTAAGGATCGTCTTAACAGCCACCCAATGATCCATTCCTGGATCAGACTGGTATCTACTCATGACACTCAGAGCATACGATACATCGGACCTTGTACATAACATAGCATACATGATAGATCCTATTGCGGATGCATAGGGAATCTTACTCATGCAAATCCTCTCGTCTTCTGTGCGCGGACACATTGACTTCGAAAGGTGTAACCCATGCCTGATGGGTAGGAAACCTTTCTTGCATTCCAACATGCTAAACCTCTTTAGCACTCGGTCTATATATGTAGACTGCGAAATACCAAGCAACCATTTCGATCTATCTCTATAGATCTTAATCCTGAGGATGTAGGTTTCTTCTCCCAGGTCTTTCATGGAGAATGTCTTGGATAACCAAATTTTAACTGACTGTAAGACTGAAACATCGTCTCCTATAAGTAATATGTCATCGACATACAATACTAGGAACATGACTGCACTCCCACTAACCTTCTTGTACACACAAGGTTCATCTGGATTTTGTGAGAAATCAAACTTTTTGATTGTCTTATCAAAATGGATATTCCAGCTCCTGGATGCTTGCTTCAATCCATATATGGACCGTCGCAATTTACATACCTTGGTTTTATCAACCGATGTGAAACCCTTAGGTTGTATCATATACACGTCCTCGAGCAGGTTTCCATTAAGGAAAGTTGTTTTCACATCCATCTGCCATATCTCATAATCATAATGAGCCGCTATGGCCAGGAGCATCCGAATGGATTTAAGCATAGCTACAGGCGAATAGGTTTCGTCATAATCAACACCTTGTTTTTGATGATATCCTTTCACCACTAATCTAGCCTTATAGGTAATCACATTACCATCCATGTCGGTTTTCTTCTTGAAAATCCACTTGCACCCTATAGGCTTGATGCCTTCAGGTGGGTCAACCAAGTTCCAAACTTGGTTTTCATACATGGAATCCATTTCCGACTTCATGGCCTCAAGCAACTTATCCCTTTCTGAACTTGTCAGCACTTCTTCATAATTGGTAGGCTCCTCATCATCAATGAGTAACACGTCGTTCGATTTACTTACGAGAAATCCATATCTCTCAGGAATGTTGCGTGTTCTACCAGATCTACGAAGATGTGGTGTTTCAATAGGTCCAGCCGATTGCTCATCACTATGAGTTATCGGCTGTTGTGCTTCACCAGGTATCTCATCAATGTCTATTTGAGTCTCTCGAGCCTCCTCAAGCTCGACGACACTCCCACTGTTTTCTTGCAAGAGAAACTCTTTCTCTAGAAACACATCATGCCTTGAAACAAACACCTTTTATTCCACAGGATCATAGAATTGGTAACCCCTTGTTTCCTTAGGGTATCCAATAAATAGACATTTATCAGACTTAGCACCCAATTTGTCTGATACAGTGTGCTTCATATAAGTAGGACAATCCCATATCTTCAAGTAAGATACATGAGGTTTCTTACTATTCCATATCTCATATGGAGTAGTAGAGACTACCTTGGTTGGCATTCTGTTTAACAAGTAAACAGATGTCTAAAGTGCATAGCCCCAAAAGGACTTGGGAAGATTCGCATGATTCATCATTGACCTGACCATGTCCAACAAGGTCCGGTTACGCCTCTCAGATACACCATTATGCTGTGGTGTATATGGCAGAGTCCATTGAGACAATATACCATTGTCTCTTAGATAATCAAGAATCTCTTGACTTAAGTATTCACCACCTCGATCCGATTGAAATATTTTAATACTCTTATCATGTTGTTTCTCTACTTCATTTCTGAATTTTTTGAACCTTTCAAAGGCTTCAGACTTGTGTTTCATCAAGAACACATACCCAAACCATGAGTGATCATCGGTGAAGGTAATGAAGTAGCTATAGCCTCCTAAAGCTTGAGTTGACATAGGTCCACATACATCAGTATGTATTAGACCTAGTAACTCTCCCACTCGTTCACCTTTTCCGGTAAAAGGTAACTTAGTCATCTTTCCTTTTAAGCATGATTCACATGTATCGTATGAATCCAATTCAAACGATTCCAGAATTCCACATCGGTGTAATTCGGACATGTGTTTCTTGCTTACATGGCCAAGACGACAATGCCACATGTAGGAGTCTAATTGATTATCCTTTCGAGCACGCTTGTTGCTCGCTTCGATATTGAAAATGTCACTGGATACGTCCAATGTATAAATGTCATTGCTCAAAGTTCCAGTTCCATAAAGTACGCCATTCAAAGTTATATAACAACAATTGTTACTAAACATCAAATGGTAACCATTTCTATTTAAGCAGAAAATAGAAACAATGTTCTTTATTAGAGAAGGAACACAATAGCAATTGTCGGTTCAAGACTAGTCCACTAGGAGCTTGACCAAATAAGTTAGATGGCGACGCGGCAACCTTTGCTCCATTGCCCGACTCATGAAATTTGACTCCCCTCTGACGAGTCTTCTTCTATTCCTTAGCCCCTATATGTCATTAAATATATGTGAGCCACACCCAGTATCTAATACCCAAGTGTCTAAGAAAATAGAATGACAATCAATAACGAAGATACCTGAAGAGGATGGGCATCGGATGCCTTCTTCTTCTTCATGGACTCAAGATAAATCTTGCAGTTTCTTCGCTAGTGGCCTTCCTTGCCACAATGATGGCAAGTGTCGTTTTGTGCTGGTTCTTCCTTCTTTGCCTTCTTGTTATTCCCTTTCTTCTGTTCCTTTGCCTTCCTCTTAGAACCTTTCTTTGAGGAATCAACTAAAAGAACCGCCTTCTCCTCATGCTTCACAGAAGGCTCCATAGTCTTCAGCATATTGAGGAGCTCAGGAATAGTGGATTCTAATTTGTTCATCCGATAGTTCATCACAAATTGTGAGAAATTCTTGGGCAAACAATGCAGAATTAAGTCAATACTTTATTCATGATCCATCACAAACCCGAGGGTGGCTAGCCGCTCGATGTACCCGTTCATCTTTATCACAACTCTGAGCGAACCTTCTTGCATCTTCGTGGTGAAGAGGAGCCTAGAGACCTAGAACCTTTCGGATCTCGCTTGCTCATCGAACAACTCATGAAGATGGAAGACCATAGTATTAACATCCATATGCTCATGCTGCTTTTGCAGCTCAGGTACCATCGCCGCTAGCATGATGCAACTCGCCAGCTCAGAATCTGCCACATGCTTCTGATAGACCAACATTTGGTCTGGAGTTGCATCGTCCTTAGGACGGTTGGGAAGAGGCTCTTCAAGGACATATGCTAGCTTTTCCGCCTTGAGAACAATTCTCAGGTTTCTAAGCCAGTCCAGGAAGTTAGGCCCAGTCAATTTGTTTGAATCCAAAATAGTGCGCAAATTCAAAGACGTCATGATCAATTGATTACCTAGAAATACAAAACGAGCATATATGAGAAAATGATTTTAAAAATGCATCAATATACATTTATAAATTCCATTCATTTTTCAAATTTCAAAAAACCCCAAAATCACTTCGGAAGATCATAGGTCCATCTCCGAATGGGCTGATATCCATCATAGATATGAACAACCTTGGAGAGAGTCCAACAAGTCATTCATAACTACAATGGTAGGTATCAACTATACCGATTGCATATCACGTATATGCAACTATCACAATGTGCTATCAACTAATTGAATGTTCACACATACATCGGGTTGTTAACACATTAACAAGTATGCATCATATGCATAACACCCAACTTCACCTCCCTTTACATCGACCTTGGAGAGAGTCCAACAAGCCGATGCTCCAGGTTAAAGCCAACCCATTAATCGAGAAATAGTTTTAATATGGTTAGAGTGCATTCAACCAATTAGCCCGGCTTGGAGAGAGTCCAACAACAAAAGCTAACGATTGACCTCTGACTCTTACCATATTAGTATTAAACTATTCCATGGTTTGAACATGTTCGGGTTCGAGCCGGGCTTGGAGAGAGTCCAACAACCCGAACAAGAAATCGAACTCTGGTTCTAACCATATTAATGGAAGGTGTAGGCTTTAATATTGAGTTAGGGTTTTTATGTCTCATCCTCTTTGCATGCAAATAACTATTATCTACATGGCATGACATACATGATATACGTCTACATGTCACGACACGCATGACATAATAATATGCATCTAATGCAATTACATGACATACAATTATGTCATGTACAAAATTTTCTTATATGTCATAACTATTTATGGAAATAAAATATGTTTAAGATTTGATTCTCCAAATCAAATCATGATTAAATTAGAAAATAAATTTCCAAATCTAATCACATATTTTATTTGTGGAAATAGTTGATCAAGGAAAGTCAATTTAGGAAACCAATTTCCTAAATCATCAAAACTACTTATGGAAATAAAATATTTAAAGATTTGATTTCCCAAATCAAATTATGATTAAATTAGGAAACAAATTTTCCAAAATCTAATCAAATATTTTATTTATGGAAAATATCAATTTCCATAAATATTTCCAACTTTCCAAAAGTAGAAGATTTCCATAAATACTTCTAGACTTTCTAAAATTGAAAAATTTCCATAAATACTTCTAACTTTCCAAAAGTAAAAAATTTCCAGAAATATCATTATGACTATCGCAAAATAATTTTACGATTTTGTCGAAATACAACCTGAGCTCTGATACCACTGTTGGGTTTCCGGCACCGCAGCGAGTGTGTGTTCGAACATGTTTCATAAACATGTGCACAGCGGAAGGAATAAAATAATAAATCTAATTTATTACAACACACACATCACACGCATGCATAGTACAACATGTGTAGACATAACATTAAATTCAAATTTTGCAATAAAAGGAAACTTATACTATGTATACCTTACGTATCACGTGTAGCGGGAAAGACATCAACCGGAACGATTCTCGCTAGAATCGTCTCTATCCGTATCCATGCCGAGTAACTTCGGGATGACTTCACAAAGTCACGAGCCTCATCTTCGTACGGATTACTAGCCTCATGTTGAAGACGATGTGATCGAGAGAAGATCACGATCCGAATCAAAATTCGGATCCAAAACGAGTCCTCAAAACTCGCTTCTTCGGAGAGGTATTCGTCAACCGTTTGACGAATCCTTCGTCCTCCACCTATGAGGATTACCGGAGATCGAATCCCCGGATAGTCTACCGCTGTCGGAGCTCCAAACGTCGTCCAAATGATGCTCCGATGAGAAGGAAACAAGCTGTCCAGAAAACTGGGCAGCTTTGGTGGAGGAATAGGGGCTGGCAAAATAAGGAAGGTTGAGGCTCACCTTGTCGCCGGACCCAAAGGAAATCACCGGAGCTCCTCCGACAGCAGCTCGACACCGGCAAGAGGGAAGGACAACACCTTCTGGATGTCGGCAAGGGAGCTGTGCAGCAGCAATAGGGTTGGCGCCGACTAGACTTGGAGAGGAGAGGGGGTTGGGCGGCAACTCATAGATTAGGGCTTAACAAAAACCCTTAAGCCCTATTTTATAGAGAACAAATTCTCTTAATGGTTATCGGATCATAACCAAAAGCCCGTTAACCCGCTCCATTAATTTAAGTTAAAATAAACCAAACCATGATGGTTTATTTTAAGTTAAAATAAACCGAACCAACTTTAGTTCATTCGTTTAAAAGAAACCAAACCCTTTGGTTTATTCTCCTCCATTGGATTAGAACCAAACCAATTTGGTTCATCCATCATGTCTTCATAAGACACGGCCCATCCACGCTTCCATTGTGACTGAAACGATTTCATGCTCGCTCCATGTTTGGTCCAACCAAACCTACTTTCTCTCGGTCTGAGAATCTCATTCTCAAGTTCGTTTTAAATCCTTCGGATTATGCTCATTGTGCATGTGACCAAATAGGTTATCGGTTTATATTGGTTGTCTATAATTAACCATTAATTATAGAATGATCATGAGTGACACCTAGTAGTACATCATGATCCCCAATTAACCGAAAAGATCAACGGTTGATCCAGAACTATTTCTGAAACCCTTCAGCAGCTCGAATGAATCGTGCCCCATTCCCTTCACTCATCTTATACCCACTTGGTTCAGGACATGGTCTATAGTGTCAGTCCCCACTAGTCTGACTACGTCACACCTAGCCCAAGTATCATTTCCTCGTCCTACAGATTCTAGTTACTGCATATGTATCGAAGAGTACCTTACTCTAAACATGTAATTCTTTGGCCAAAGACTTTAGTAACAATCCGATGAGAGGCCATGGGTATACATCTTCTTGCAAGGAGTGGTGAATCCTTTATAGGCTATTCAAACACCTTCGATCACTTCGACTTATACCCAATCATCTCGGGTCCACATCTCCTTAGAGATGCTTGATTAAGATGTCAAAGCATAAGTCTTCATGATCAAGATGACTTGAATACCGCAAGTCAAAGGAACATCGCACTTAAGCTACAGTAAGAACTTCATTGACATATCTATATATGCAGAGAACCATATGAAGTCTTACGGCTGGTCACTCCAATGAACTAGTTACCATAACTAGCATCCACGATTAACTCCGGACATCACAATATCTCCAGCCAGTGAGAATTAGCTGCTTGGATACACCAAGGAGTATACCTCGTGCTAGTCTCGACAGAATCAATGGTGTCCAAATCCATCAATTCATCGACTAGGGATAATTCTGATACATCACAATTACACATGTAGAGATACTCACTAGTTGTGATCCAATCACAAATTCTCTCATGCTGTGAATCGTATCATGGACATTCAGTAAATGAGTTTAAGATCTAATCAAATACATGAAAACATGTATACTCAAATAGTGAATCTTCATTTATCATATAAATGGTTCAAACATAAGGCGATTGCCTTAGGACATCTCTCATATATTACTAACAAACTCCCACTTGTCCTAATGTCAATCGCTACGGTATCCAATACCATAAGCTCTAACATGACCCTCAAACTTACTTTGAGATAATTCCTTAGTCAAAGGATCCACTAAGTTCCTTTCAGTGGGGATTTTCTCGATTTGTATTTCTTTCCTACTGATGATCTCTCTGATAAGATGATAGCGGCGAAACACATGTTTGGATCATTGATAAGACCTTGGCTCTTTCGCCTGTGCAATTGCTCCATTGTTGTTGCAGTAGACCGGTATTGCTTCAACAATGGCTGGAATCACACCAAGTTCATAAATGAACTTCTTGATCCAAACCGCTTCCTTTGCTGCTTCCGAACCTGCAATGTATTCTGCCTCAGTGGTAGAATCCACTACAGTGTCTTGTTTGAAACTTTTCCAACTCACTGCGCCCCCATTCAAGGTGAACACGTATCCAGACTGAGACCTGGAATCATCCTTATCTATCAGGAAGCTGGCATCCATATACCCGCGTATCACCATGTCCCCTTCTCCATATATTAGGAACACATCCTTAGTTCTTCTTAAGTACTTAAGGATCGTCTTAACAGCCACCCAATGATCCATTCCTAGATCAAACTGGTATCTACTCATGACACTCAGAGCATATGATACATCGGGCTTCGTACATAACATAGCATATATGATAGATCCTATAGATCACTATTGTGACAATAATGGAGTGATTGCACAGTCTAAGGAACCTCGCTCACACCAGCGGATCAAACACATACTATGGCACTTCCATCTCATTCAAGAGATTATTGATAGAGAAGATGTGAATATTTGCATAGTACCCATAGAGGCTAACGTCGCAGATCCCTTGACCAAGGCTTTGGCACAGAAAAAGCATGATGGTCACACTAGGTCATTGGGTATTAGATACTATAGTGATTGACACTAGTGCTAGTGGGAGATTGTTAGTGAAATCCCTAGAGCCGATCCTGTGATGATTATTGTATGGACTTGTTGTATCATATTCCTATATATATTTATAAAGGCATTTCTTTATAGTTATCATACTTACTTGTATTGGTGCCAAATAACTAAGTATAATAGCATCCTTGAGTAGAAGGTTCTTATCTATATCAATCGATTGGTTGAATCGATAATGAGATGATATAGAGAATACTACTCTTAATCATTCCTAGTCAAGTATTAATATTCAGGGACAATATTAATGCGAAGAGACTAGCATGTAGGTCAACTCGATGACTTGATCTCACAAGTCATGGATATGAGATATCTGTTGACTACGGGTATGTATCGAGAATGTATAACAATGAGATCGAATATCTCGCCATGAGAAAGTATCATGGATCGTTTATATGAGTGTCATATACTTTCTCCTGTGACTATTAGTATGACTATTGGTCCTTGGACCTGAAGTCACCATGCTTCCCTACATAAGGAGTTGCATACTTTGGTTTCGTCAAACATCACCCATAAATGGGTGGACTATAAAGGCGATTACTGGGTATGTAACAAATTATGCGGAGGGATGTGAGTGATGTAGATGAGATCTATACCTCCTATATGACGGGAGTGATATCATGATTCTTGATAGAGTGAGACCACTAAGTGCATGGTCATGACCAAATGAGTCAATATGAGATATTGAGCTCATTTGATTAGAGTGAGTCTACTTGTTGTTCAAGATATAGATTGTACAGAGGATGCCACGGTATGTGCCTCAATTGTTCAATCTAGATGTCAAGGATAGAGGGACATTGTTACATATTGTGAGAGTCACAATTAGTAGTCACAAAGGTGATGTTGGATCTCAACATTCTTGTAACTTGGGTAGCAATGATGTGTTGCTAGATATCGCTCATTGCTTATGTTTCTAAATCAATTTAGGAGCATTGCCAACGTTACAAGAACATATAGGGTCACACACAAAGGGAAATTTGATGGACATTAGGTTCATATGATGGACCAAGAGGATTAGGTTCATGTGATGAACCAAATTGGATTAAGAGTAATCCAAATTAGACTAATTGAGTTGGACTCAATTCGATTCAAGTGTTGAATGAGTCTAATTTAGATTTGATTCATTGAGCCAATTTAAACTAATGAATAGAGATTCATTAAATTAAATTGACTTGGATCAAAGGTTAGATTTGATCAACCATGGGAGATAAGAGCTCAAGTTTGACTTGACTTGAGAGGGAAGATAAAGGGTCAAGTTTGACTTAACCAAATGCCACTTCATGGTGACTTGGCATAGGGCCGGCCAATTATGATGTTCCACATCATCATGGACACATCATAGTGTGCCACCTCATGAGGAAGAAAAAGAGCCATGGCTCTTTGTATTACATGGATGTATTTAACCATCCTTAAGTGGCCGACCAAAGTGATTAAAGGAAATTGAATGCTTCTTCTTCCTTCTTCCTTCTTTTTCTCTTCCTCTCCTCCATGGCCGAAACCTCCTAAGAGTGCTAGCATACTCTAAGTGGTTCTCTCCACCTTTTGTTCGTGTGGATATGTGTAGAGGAGTGTACACTTGACACGCTAGGAGATCTGGCAACCTTCTAGACAAGCGGGATAAGAGAAGGGCATCGCTACAAGGATAACGTTCTTCCCATGTAGATCTAAGGTAGATCTAGTGTAGATAAACATGTACATGAATTTTATTATTTATTTTCGCACGGATCCGTGGCCGGCTTCCGAGATTTTCGCAATGCAAAAAGCAGTTTTTGCGGCTCGGATAGTCCAATAGGACTCTCGTCGGATTGTTATTAAAGTTTTTAGCCAAAGAATTACATATTTAGAGTATGATACTCTTGGATACGTGAGCAGTAACTAGAATTCAGAGGATGAGAAAGTAATACTTAGGCTAGGTGTGACGTAGTCAACCTAGTGGGGACTGACACAATAGACCATGTCCTGAACCAAGTGGGAATAAGATGAGTGAAAGGAATGGGGCACTATTCATTGTAGCTGCTAAAGGGTTTCAGAAATAGTTCTGGGATCAATCGTTGATTTTTCAATTAATTGGGGATCATGATGTACTACTAGGTGTCACTCATGATTGTTCTATAATTAATGGTTAATTGTAGACGGCCAACATAAACTAGGAACCTATTAGGTCACACGCACAACGAGTGTAATCTGAAGGATTTAAAATGAGTTTGAGAATAGGATTCTCAGATCGAGAGAGACTTGGTTTGGTTGGACCAAACAAATAGCGAGTATGAAATTGTTTCAGTCGCATCGAAAGCATGGATGGGCCAGCCTTTTGAAGACATGATGGATGAACCAAATTGGTTTGGTTCTAATCCAATGGTGAAAAATAAATCAAAATGGTTTGGTTTGTTTTAAACGAATGAACCAAAGTTGGTTCGGTTCATTTTAACTTAAAATAGACCAACGCAGTTTGGTTTATTTTAACTTAAGTTATTCGCCCGGGTTAATGGGTTTTGGTTATGAACCAATAACCGTTAGAAGAATGTGTTCTCTATAAAAACACGGCTTAAGGGTTTTCAAGATGAATTAATTGGTTCAAGGGTTTTGGAAACCCTAGCCTCCTTTCCTCCTCCTCCTCCTTCTTGCCGCCCAAGCCAAGGTGGTTGTCGCCCACCTTTGTGCCACCGTCGCCCATTGGAGCTACTGCCTCTCCTTGCCACCAACCATCCACCAGCTGTCGGCGTCCCTTGGGCCACCCTCAGCCGCCGGCCAACCTCCCTTGGCCGCCGGTGACCAAGGAGTAACCGGCCAAGCCTTTGGCCGGCCCCTTCTTCCTCCACAATAAGCTGTCCAGTTTTGGACAGCTTGATCTCCTTCACGTGGAGAAGTTGTTTAGTCGGTGTTTTGTGCTCCGACAGCTGTCTACTTGTCAGGGATTGGATCTCTGGCAATCCTCATAGGTGGAGGGTTAAGTTTTCATCAAACAGTTGAAGAAAATTGCTTCCGACAAGCGAGTTTGTGAAACTCGTTTTGGGATCCAAATTTATTACGGATTTTGATTGTCTCTCAGATCACATCGTCTTCGACTCGAGGCTAGTGAATTTTGTAAAGACAAGGCTCGTGGCTTTGTGAAGCAATCCCGACGATACTAGGCGTGGATACGGATAGAGGTGATTCTAGCGAGGGTCGCTATGGTTGATGTCATCCCCGCTACACGTGATCCGTCAGGTATACCTAGTATAAGTTTCCTTTTATTGCAAAATTTTAAATAGTGATTATGTCTACACATGTTGTATCCTACATGTGTGTGATGTGTGTATTGTAATAAATTAGATTTATTGCTTTTATTGCTTCCGTTGTGTGCATGTTTACGAAACGTGTCCAAACACACACTCGCCGCGGTGCCGGGGAAACCCAACAGTGGTATCAGAGCCACATTGTGTTCCGACATAATCATAAAATTATTTTGTGATAGTCATAATTGTATTTATAGAAATTTTTTACTTTTGGAAAGTTTAGAAGTATTTATGAAATTTTTTCTACTTTTGGAAATATATAAGTATTTATGGAAATTAACACTTTCCATAAATAAAATATGTGATTAAATTTAAAAATTTATTTCCTAATTTAATCATGATTTGATTTGGGAAATTAAATCTCAAACATATTTTATTTTCATAAATAGTTATGACAAATAAGGAAATTCAAATTGGAAATTTCCTAATATGGTTAGAAAATTACAATTTAGGAAATTTGTTTCCTAAATTAATTTTGACTTTCCTTAATTAATGTTGGATCGAGAAACGTCGCTAGAGGGGGGGGTGAATAGCGATCGTAAATCTTTTCTTTTTCGTTCGTTCGATACGCAAAGTAAGCACAGCGGAAAATAAATGAACACGTTTATTTTACTTAGTTCACAACCCAGCGGTTGCTACTCCAAGGCCCTATCGGTCCTAGACCGCGTACGGAGGGAAAAGCACTATAACGTCTCCTCCTCGTTGGAGGTAGGAGACAACGATCACAAAATCGAATATACGAGGATGAGGCAACAAGCCTACCTCACCTCGTTATGAAGAAAAACAAAGAATACAATATCAAAAATATTACTTGATTCTGTTGCTGACGAAGAAGATCGAAACTTGACGTCGCGTCGGCGTTATGACGATGTTGGAGCATTGGCGTTGTAGGAGCACTTGATGAATAAACTTGATGTATTTGGAGTGGAATCCTCCCCTCCTTTTATAGATTTTGGCCTCTGAATTTGTCTCCTCTTTTTTCGGAACGGATCATGAAGTTGTCCAAATTTTATCGCGAAATGGACACGTCAAACGTTATCCATTTTGACCTAGCGCAAAAGCTGAATCATCGCCATCAATCGACTGATGCCTCCCATCAGTCGACTGATGGGCATCACGATCGCTTCCATGTCCAGTAATGATCAGCTTGGCCACTTCCCTGCAATAAGAGGTTAGCTTGGAAAATGATAAATACGACGGTTTCTAACCGTCCGATCTCGACGTAGACCTTCCACAGGAAGTCTTAGTCGGATCGCCGCCTACGGTCGTCCCGTAAAGAGGACACGACCTTACAATCTCTCACTCACACGAGCTTACCTCTATAGTATCTCTCCCTTTCGGCCTTCCACTCGATTCCTTCGGCTCCCTCCGAAGTCACTCGAGTGTCGCCCGACCACCGCGGCTTCCTCCGGGTGTCGCTAGCCTTCAGCTCCAGCTTTAATACTTTTCTGCACACTCGATAGCTCATGAGATAACAATGTAAACTTAACTTTGTGTCTTTTCCATAATCAAAATACAGGTTCGATTATCTAGTGCCCCTGCACCAACAATTAACACTTTCCATAAATAAAATATGTGATTAGATTTGGAAAATTGTTTCCTAATTTAATCATGATTTGATTTGAGAAATCAAATCTAAAACATATTTTATTTCCAAAATAATTATGACAAATAAGGAAACTATTTGTACATGCCATAATTGTATGTCATGTAATTGCATTAGATGCATATCATTATGTCATGTATGTCATGACATGTAGATGTATGTCATGTGTGTCATGCCAAGTAGATAATAGTTATTTGCATGCAAAGAGGATGAGACATTAAATCCCTTACACAATATAAAAGCCTACACCTTCCATTAATATGGTTAGAACCAGAGTTCCGTTTCTTGTTTGGGTTGTTGGACTCTCTCCAAGCACGGCTCGAACTTGAACATGTTCAAACCATTGGAATAGTTTATTACTAATATGGTAAGAGTTAGAGGTCAATCGTTAGTTTGGGTTGTTGGACTCTCTCCAAGCCTAGCTAATTGGTTGAATTTGCTCTAACCATATTAAAACTATTTCTCGATTAATAGGTTGGCTTTAACCTGGAGCATCGGCTTATTGGACTCTCTCCAAGGTCGATGTGAAGGGAGGTGAAGTTGGGTGCTATGCATATGATGCATACTTGTTAATGAGTTAAAAACCCGATGTATGTGTGAACATTCAATTAGTTGATAGCACATTGTGATAGTTGCATATATGTGATATGCAATTGGTATACTTGATATCTACTATCGTAGCTATGAATGGCTTGTTGGACTCTCTCCAAGGTTGTTTTTATCTATGTTGGATATCAACCCATTCGGAGATGGACCTACTATCTCCCAAATTAATTTTGAGGGTTTTTGAAATTCAAAAAATGAATGGGATTTTGTAAATGTATGTTGATGCATTTTAAAATCATTTTCTCATATATGCTTGATTTGTATTTCTAGGTTAATCGCTTGATCATGATGTCTTTGAATTTGCGCTCTATTTTGAATTCGAATAAATTGACTGGGCCAAACTTCTTGGACTGGTTTAGAAACTTAAGAATTGTTCTCAAGGCGGAAAAGCTTGCGTATGTCAACGGCTTGCCCGATCGAGTGGAGACCGTTGACAATGTCCTGGATCTGTGCATGTAGTTGGGTTGTGGTTTCGTGATCTTGCATCTTTAGATTATACAATTTATTTAAAAATAAGTCTCTTTTACATACCTTAACATCGGGCATCCCTTCGTGTAGCTCGATTAATTTGTTCCAAAGGTCCTTTGCACTGATGAAGGGTCTGATGCGGTTGAGCTCTTCCTTGGACAACCCACACTGCAACATTTGAGTCGCTTTTGCATCGGCTTCGATTTGTCTTTTAGTTGCGTTGGTCCATTTGTCGAAGTCCACGGGCTCACCTTGATCATTGGTGGGTAGAGCAAAATCGGTTTGGATAATTATCCAAGTTTCAACTTGTGGTTTTAGAAAACACTCCATCCGACCTTTCCAATAATAGAAATCATCTCCATTAAAGAACGGAGGTCGAGTGGTGGTGTACCCCTCAATGTGGGCCATTTAAAAACAACCTTGCACAAAAAAAATAAAGACGACAAGAAAGCAAATTGCCAAGACTTTCGTCTTGGATTAGTAGTGTGGGAGAAATTGTAACGAAAGGCTTAAAACTTATGAATCGAAAAACAATATAGAAAAAGAATTAAAATACGAAAAGAAAACCAAAATTGATGCTAGATTGGTGGTTGCACCAAATCGTAGTGCCCCTGCTCTGATACCAATTGAAGGATCGAAAAGCGCTAGAGGGGGGGTGAATAACGCACGTAATAACAACTTTTTTTTCGTACAATTCGATTAAGACAAAGTGTAGCATAGTGAAAAAGTAAATAAGACAAAGATATTTTACTTGGTTCAGAACCTAACAGTTGTTAATCCAAGGCCCTTGTGATCCTAGATCGCGGACGGAGGGCAAAGCACTAACTAAGTCTCCTCCTCGTTGGAGGAAGGAGACGACGATTACAAACCAAAGAAAACTCGAGGTAGAGGGACAATCCCACCTCTCCTCGTTACTATCAAAAGGTCGATAAAGACAACTTTAATACAATGAACTGAAATGACAACAACTAAACAATACCGATGACTAATAGAAGTTGAAGTAGAGAATGTGTCGTCGTCATTGCGGCAGTGTTTCGATGTCGTAGCATTGTCGTAGAGATGCAACATTGTGGGATCACTTTGTGAGCATTTGAGATGACCTAAAGGGGTGAACCCCCCCCCCCCTTCTTTTATAGCCCTTCAAGCTCCTAAACATTGAGTTTTGAACATGAGTCAAAGAGCCTCATTCCCCCAAGATAAGTGGAGCTTATCTTGACTTTCTTCGAGGTGGACAGTTTAAATAGCATTCGATTGATGGTCCTCATCAGTCGACTGATGCCAGTAGCAGTCGACTGCCAACTTGTTTACTCAACTGCAACAAAGAGTTAGTCTGAAACATACAAGTAAAGGTAAAATCAACGGCCACTTACCATCCGATCTCGACCTAGACCTTCCACTAGAAGTATTAGTCGGATCGCCACCTAAAGACATCCCCATACGGAGGACTCGACCTCACCTTTACTCAAACTAGAGCTTATCTCTGGTCCTTTGAGACTTTTTGATTAGCTTTCGGTCTTCCACCCAGGTTCTTCGGCTCACTCTAAAGTTCTCCCGGTGTCGCCTAACCACCGTGGTTTCTCGACTCGAGATTCTCTGGGTGTCGCTGACCTTCAACTCAGCTTAATCATTTCTACATACTTAACATAGCATGTGAGATAACGATATGACCTTAACTTTGGGCCTTTGCCATAATCAAAACCTAGGTTTGATTATCTAGTGCCCCTGCACCAACACTGTTTTGTTAGCTCAAAAGGAAAAAGAAGGGAGGTTCCGGAGAAAAAAGGGATCCGTCACTACAAATTGGGGATTTAGGGTTTTGTCTTGAAGATGGGGAACTCGAAGGTCTTGAAGATGAAGAGGAAGAAGAAAGGGAAATGGGGGTTTCCACAAGTGGTAGGAAAGTCGATGGTAAAGGAGGATGTGGTAGTGCTGAAGAAAAGGGATGCAGCCAGATGACTTCCTTCGAAGCAGATGGAGATAGTGGATGGAAGGGGAAGTCTTAATGATGGAGGAAGAAGGTTTGAGATTACCTGCTGAATAATAAAAGAGGGGGTACATTTTGAAGATTGCGGGGGGGGGGGGGGGGGGGTGTTATGGTGGAAGGCATCGGGGTAGCCGTTGGGGGGGGGGGGTGTGACCGTTGGCAGCCCCTCTTCGGCCGGAGAAGGGGCACCTAAGGAGGGATCAAGGTTGAACCATTGACGGAGGCCTTCATGGACCATAGAGGGATTGACAATAAGGAGGGTATCTATAGGGAAAGGTAATGGTTTCGGTAGGGTTGATGAAATGGAAGATGAAGGGAGCGTGACAGGAGTTAATCCAGCGGGTGTAGACAAGGTGAACGAAGAAGAGGGGCCGAAGGTAGAAGCATCTTCTTCCTAAATTAGTCGATGCAACGCTCCTCGTAATTTAGTCTTCATGTGTAAGAATGATGGAGGAAGCATAAGGTCAAATAGAATTGGGGGTGAAGAGGAGGAAAGGCTAGGGTTTGGTGACAACGTAGATGGGGAGGGTGAAGACGGTAATACATGCAGAAGATTGGGAGTAAAAGATTGTGGTGCAGTAGAAAATGGTGTTGTCGAGGAAGGAGGAGGTGATGTTACGAAGAAAGCCACAGAAGAAGGTTCCACAGGAGCTAAAGTAGTGGGCAGCGGTGCAGGGTTGGCAGGCATCTTAACAGAGTCCATCGGGTCATTTCGTAGTTGTCGAAAAGTTGCATTCTTCAAGCGAGCCTTCATCTTATCTAAAAGGAGGAAGGATTAGTGGCTGATGCAAGGGGGAAGGAAGAAGAATCTTCACACAGTGCAAAAAGGGGGGAAGGGTTTCGAAGACAAGAAAAGCGGAAGATGAAGAAGGGGAAGGGAAGGAGTCAAGTTTAAAGGAAAGTAGTGTATTCTCGTTGAGCAAAATAATTGGGCTTGTGGGCCAAGATATAGGCCTTAAAGAAGTTTGAGGCGTAACTTATTTGTGGTTGGAGCCTTTGTTTTATTCTTACAGGTCGGCATCAGCTAAAGCTATTATCCCCGTAAGGTTGCAGATCGAAGGAGTTGGGTTTAAGGTAAATATACTATGGAAGATGACGGAAGAAAAAATTATTAATCTAATTTGAGAAGGCAAGGCCATAGACAAGATCGTCACTCTTTTCTACAGCTCAACGATAACTGAAGCTCTTTTCCCCGTGCGATGGTGTATCAAAGGAGTAGGGTTTAAGGTAAATACACTATAGAAGATGACAGAAGAAAAAATTATTCCGATCTGAGAAGACAAGGTCTTATATCAAATCGTTACTCTTACAGCTCAGCATCAGGTGAATCTATTATCCCCGAGCGGTTGCGGATCGGAGGAGTTGGGTTTAAGATAAATACACTATGGAAGATGACAGAAGAAAAAATTATTCCGATCTAAGAAGGCAAGGCCTTAGGTAAGATCGTCACTCTTTTTCACAACTCAGCGATAGCTGAAGATTTTATCCCAGTGCAGTGGCGGATCAGAGGAGTAGGGTTTAAGGTAAATACACTATGGAAGATGAAGGAAGAAAAAATTATTCCGATCTGAGAAGGCAAGGCCTTAAACCAGATCGTCACTCTTTTCTACAACTCAGCGATAGCTGATGCTCTTATGCCCGTGTGGTAGAGGATAAGGGGAGTAGAGTCTAAGGTAAATGCACTATGGAAGATGACGAAAGAAGGTAAGGCCTTATATCATATCGTCACTATTCTTACAGCTTAGCATCAGCTGAAGCTATTATCCCCATGCGATTGCAGATTGGAGAAGTTGGGTTTAAGGTAAATACACTATGGAAGATGACAGAAGAAAAAATTATTTCGATGTGAGAAGGCAAGGCCTTAGGTCAGATCGTCACTCTTTTTTATAGCTTGGCGATAGATGAAGCTCTTATTCGAGTGCGGTGGCAGATCAGAGGAGTAGAGTTTATGGTAAATACACTATGGAAGATAACAGAAGAAAAAATTATTTCGATCTGAGAAGGAAAGGCCTAATATATGATCGTCACTATTCTTACAGCTCGGAATCAGCTGTAACTATTATCCCTGTGCGGTTGGGAATCGAAGGAGTTGAGTGTTGGGGAATTGATCGTCGCTAGAGGGGGTGAATAGAATTTCTACATTGATGGATATCGTTCACGTGCTTGCTAAAATTTGATTAGTATGTAATGGAAATAATAGAAAAACATAAACAAAGACACAAGCACACAATTACACAATCGATATAACGTAGTTCGGAACCTCAAGATTCCTACTCCACTGGTTGGGCTCGAACGAGCCCTAGCGATGTAAATATCACCATTAATCAATAATACTCCTTCTCGACAACACGTCGAAGCTGCAAAAACCTTGTACAATGATTACAACAGTAATACAAAATAAATACAAGCAAATACAAAGTGAAATACACAAAAGAATGCAAAGAACACTTTACAAATGATCTTTTGGAAGCTTGCTTGTTTGGTTGCTTGTGTTGCACTTGGAGACCCTGAATTGCACCAGCAAATCACCCCAAATCACCCTGAGAAACCATAGCAAAAACTTTCTCCACGAGCTACTTTTATAACCTGCATTCGGGTTGGATTATGCCTAGCAGTCGACTGATCGTGACAATCAGTCGACGGCTCCTATAGTCGTTGTCTCACAACGGCCCAAGCCACGTTGGATAAGTTCCAATAGATAGACTATCAGTCGACTGATCATGCCCATCAGTAGACTGATCGAGCCATCACTCGACTGTCAAACCCTAACAATCGACTCTGGAACCTTCTGTGCCCGCAACATCGACCATCAGTCAATTGCTAGCCATAGCAGTCGATTGCTCAGGCCATCAGTCGACTGCCCAATGCTGACAGTCGACTGTCAGGACATTTTCTACAGTCGAACTCCAGTCGACTCCCATCAGTTGACTAATCACAATATCAGTGGACTGATAACCTCATCCATGAGGTTCTAATACCATGTATGATGCCCTCATACTTGCTAGACCACCCTTAGCCTAGACCTAAGACTTCTAGCCACCTCCGTCAGTCTCATGCCTATCGGATCCCTCCAAGTCATCCATGACTTGTTCATCCATACGCTAGCCTTCAGGCACTTCCATCAACTATTGTCATGCTAAGTTAGTCTATACTACCAAGGCACATTGGGCATACGCTGCCAAGACTACCGCTTGGACTTTACGTCGCCAACCATTGGACTTATGCTGCCAAGACTCCACCCTTGGACTTTACGTCTCTAATATCACCCCTTGGACTTCCCTTGCCAACCCATGTTGGACTTTCTATTTGCCAAGACTCAAGTGTGGTCTTTCCCTTGCCAAGACCCATGCTTGGACTTTCCATGTCAAGTACCCATGACTTGGACTTTTCATGCCAAGTACACAAGACTTGGACTTCTTTATCATATGGTCAACCCCATGTCAACCATATAGTCAAACAATGGTCAAACCATCGTCAAACTGTTGGAATGTATACTGAAAGCCTAGCTCTTTTTGTATGAACATTTTATTTTGAAATAAGAATCACATGATCATTGTTTGCATTTTATATATTCATTATATATGTGTGCATATTATCTAAATATTTTACATTGTAGATAACATGGTGCTTGGTGTGGCACAGAAGATCATGTTATCAGTTCCTTGTAAAATATAAGTAGAGGCTCACAACCAAGATGGTTTTGGACAAACCATTGGCATGGTTGTAGTGTAGCTTGGTATTGTTTTGTCTTGAATATAGAGTTACACTGGTACACTTAGGTGTATTGAGCAGGACCGACATAGAGGTGATTCAATTTAGTACTGACTACATGATTGAATCGGACCTCGGATATTATGTTGTACATGCTCTTAATCCCGATATAATAACGGGCACATGTACTTAGTGTTTATTTCTTTAATTTACCAGTGGGTGAGATTTAGATGGATTAAATCAATATGCCCGGTAAGTTGGGAAATAATATTATTTACATGGTGTGCCGTTGATTATAGGAGGAAACTGTGTCCTATATATTAGGTTGATGATGTCCCCTTGAGGAGTTCATAAGGTTCATCATGTAAACCCAGTTGGTTGACTTAGTCAACATGATGATAAGGTTGAGTGGTACTACTCGAGGAATTAGATGCTAATTAATTGATGGTCAGTAAATCAATTAATTGATGGACATTCGATATCTTAAATACGGGGAGATTAATGTACAAATAATATATGGAGCCCAAATTGATTTATGGGGGTTGGTGAGGTAGTTCAATGATGATCCTCTAGTGGAATGGAACATCATTGATGGATCAAGTTTGTGTGGTTCCGATCCATCGGGTGGCCAAGACCCAACTCCTCCTTATGGTCCCTATCGTAGCCTAATATAATCCTTATGAAGTCTAGATCCAAGAATGTAAAACAAAACCTAGAACTAACGGTTGGGATTAAATCCCTAGATCCGATGGTTAGGATGAAATCCTAGAATCGACGGTTGGGATTAAATCCCTAGATCCGACAGTTGGGATAAAACCCTAGATCCGACGGTTGGGATGGAACCTTAGATCCGATGGTTGGGATGAAATCCTAGATCCGACGGTTGGGATAAAACCCTAGATCCGACGGTGGAGATTAAATCCCTAGATCCGACGGTGGAGATTAAAGGAGGCTTAAGCCCTATTCTATAAATAGATGCTTAGGGTTGGGCGGCAACATGGATCAAATGGATTGGAGTTAGGGTTTTGGGCGGCTAGGGTTTTGGGCGGCTAGGGTTTTGGGCGGCTAGGGTTTGGAGCAAAGTGGGCGGCAACCTCTTCCATCTTGTTGATTGCCGGCGCCCACTTCCATTGATAATTCCTTGGCCGGCGCCCATCCTAGAAGCTTCCCCCTTCTTCCTTGGCCGGCGGTTCTCCTCCCATTGGTGGCCGGTTCTCTTCCTCCTCCCTATTCTCCAAAGTGGCCGGCGGCAACAATTCTTGAAGTTGGCCAGCGCATCATCCATTGCTCCTTGGCCGGCGGTTGCACCAAATTCCCTAATTTGGTGGCCGGTTCTAGATGGGAAAGGTATTTTTGAGTTCTTCTCTTTGTTCGCAGCGGACAAGGTAGAGAAGAAAGCGATCTAGAAGGTTTCTTCTCGTGGAGGAACTTCGTCCACACGTCGTCCACGAGAAGGATAGGACATACGGTAGAAGATTGTGAGGTATAAAGTTATTTTAACTTTATGTACAGATCTGAGCATGTTCTTATTTGTTTTGATTATGCATGTTTGTGTATGAATATATATTGTATAATCATGGACCCCGACGACAAACACAAAAACCGGCGATCCATCCGTCGTCTCTTCCGCGGCTAACCAACTAGAAGAGTTGTGTTGCTTGAACAACTAGTTTGTTCAAGCGACCACTCAAGTTGTTAGCACGACGACGAATAGGTTGTGCTAAGGAAGCTCATCCCATCCGGATTAATTCTTTCATTAGTGAAAATTTTAATCCGGGGACATGGGAGCCAATGAGCCTCCGATGCGGCAACCTAACAATTGGTATCAGAGCCATCGGTTTCCGGTTTTGTGTGTTTAGGATTCGGTTAATTTTTTATGTATTTTTCATATATTATATGTGTCGGATAATAGTAGGATATGCGTAGTTTAACTCTTTGGTTGCAGGCATAAGATCCGACTATTATGGCCATGTGTGTGTATGTGAATGGATGTGTGTAAAAATTTATTATTTGAATCCTCGGGGTTGACGAGGCTAGATTAGTATTTAATTTTTGTAATTAAATACGGCATTGTTTAGCCGATCATTTTAGTTTACTTTCGATCTAGATTATTTGTACACTCCTTCGTGGAGTATAGGATCGATGGATGTAAATAAAATGATTTATCTCGGCTCGGATATCTTTGGTGACTTATGACGGAAAAGGTGGAGCGGACGAGGTGGCGACACGACGGGATGCATATTGGAGGACAATGCCATAATAGTTGGAAAAATTCTGTTTTTTTCATATTTATTGCTTAATTGTTTTATATGCATGTTGTGTATGTTTAAAATTCCTCGATTTCAATTTACTAAGTGGGAGAGGGATATTTTAATTAATTCTCGCGGCCTCCATTACAATTTGACGTGTGATGCAACAAACTTGCGCGTTGGCTTTGAGTGCCTTCCTCCCCATCGGATGGGTTTGTTTGCGGATCACTAGGTCAAATAATGGTTATAGGAAATTATTTAGGAGCGTGTGTACTTCCCCATCGGTAAGGCACATAATCCTAAATAATTCCCTTAGTATCGTGTAATGGTGCACACTTAGATACAAATAAAGGTATCCTCCCCATCGGAGTCACTGCTTTTATTTGTAGGGCTAAAGAGGAACCAACTATTAATTTTATTTGTCAAAAAGTAAGGTTGACAAGATAATAAAATTAATGGGTAAAACCTCCTCTTACAAATGTAGAATTCGTATATGTCCACACTATCGTGGCATGCGATATTCTCGGTGTTTTGAGGTGTTGGTTGATTTCAGGATTTTATTGTTTTGAGGAATCAATAATATTTGAAATCTAATATTTTGATCATTGTGATTTTTAGGATTTTCAAATGGCTTTCAACCCACTTGCTGTGATTTTAAAAGAAAACAAACTTACTGGTCCAAACTACATTGATTGGAAAAGAAACCTGGATATTGTCCTAACTGTGGAGGAGTACAAATTTGTACTCTTCGAGGTCTGTCCTCCTAAGCCCTCAGATGACTCTGATGAAAAGGAGATAGAACGTTATAAGAAATGGGTTAAGGCAGATGAGATGGCGCGGTGTTACATTTTGGCATCTATGTCAAATGTGCTGCAACATCAGCATCAGGCCATAGCCACTGCTTATGACATGATGTTCAATCTCAAGGAACTTTTCGGACATCAGAGTAGGGCGGCTAGGCAGGAGGCAATGAGAAACTTGATGACGACCACCATGGTCGAGGGAACACCCGTTAGGGATCATGTTCTCAAGATGATGGCTCATCTTAATGAGATGGAAGTCCTCGGAGCTGAGATCGATGGGGAAACCCAGGTCGATATCATTCTCTAGTCTCTGCCTAGGAGTTTTGAGCAGTTCCGCCTCAACTACAACATGAACAAGAGGTTGTATTCGTTGGCGGAGCTTCTGACAGAACTCCAGGCGGCAGAGGGGCTTTTTCGTCAGAGTTCTCAAGCCATGGTCGCTCAGAAGGTTTCTTCCTCTAAATCGAAAGGTAAGAAGAAGAAGAAGCAAGGTGGAGCGAAGAAAGTGGCAACAGGACCTCAGGCAGGAGTGAAGAAGCCGAAAGGCAAGTGCTTCACTTGCAAGAAGACTGGACATTGGAAGCGGTATCCTCAAAGAACAAAGGTATATCTTCTTGTTTAGTTGTTGAAACATGTTTAGCGGTGTTATCTACCAGTGCCTGATGTGTAGATATAGGAGCCACTGATCATGTCTACAATACCTTGCAGGGGTTCCAGGAAACCCGACGACTAGCTGAGGGAGAGATTACCGTCTTCATGGGCAATGCTGCAAAGGTGGCGGCTATTGCAGTGGGAGACGTTTATTTATCTTTTGATAGGAATAAATTTTTGGTTTTAAGAAATTGTCTTTATGTACCTACTTTTAGAAAGAATTTAATTTCAGTTTCTAAATTATTTATGGATGGATATTCTATTTCTTTTAATGACAAGGTGGTTATAAAAAGGAATGGGGAGATTATCTGTTCTGGTACATTGGTTGGCAATTTATGTACTCTTGAACCAAAAACTCTCACGATGCAAATAGAAGTAAATAACTCATCTTCTAAATCTAATAAGAGAAAAGAACCTTCGCAAATGAACCAAACATATCTTTGGCATCTAAGGCTTGGTCATATTAACCTAAGTAGAATTCAAAGGTTGATAGCTGATGGACCTTTGGGTTCATTAGTGGTGGAGGATCTCCCAACCTGCGAATCTTGCTTGGAAGGTAAAATGACCAAGAGGTCTTTTAAGGCCAAGGGGTATAGAGCCAAAGATGTGTTAGAATTGGTTCATTCTGATTTGTGTGGTCCTATGTCTATCCAAGCAAGAGGTGGCTTTGAATACTTCGTCTCTTTTATAGACGATTATTCAAGGTATGGATACATTTACTTGATGCGCCGCAAGTCTGAATGCTTTGACAAGTTCAAAGAATTCAAGGCTGATGTGGAGAACCATCAAGGTAAAAGTATCAAGACATTACGATCTGATCGTGGTGGCGAGTACCTCTTGGGAGAGTTTAGGAGTTACTTATCAGAGGCTGGGATTCAATCCCAATTGTCTGCACCTGGCACACCCCAGCAGAATGGTGTGGCGGAGCGAAGGAATAGGACTCTTATGGAGATGGTTAGATCGATGATGAGTTATTCTGAGTTACTGATTTAGTTACGGGGTTTGCTCTGAAAGCGGACACATTCTGAACTTGGTTCCATCTAAGTCAGTACCCTCTATTCCCACAGAGTTGTAGACTGGGCGAAAGCCTAGTCAAAGACATATTCGGATTTGGGGTAGTCCAGCACATGTGCTGAAGGGAGATGCTGGTAAGTTGGAATCATGTACAGAAGTGCGCTTGTTTGTTGGCTACCTTAAGGGAACGAAGGGTGGTTTATTCTATAGTCCTAGAGATCAGAAGGTGATCGTGAGTACGAATGCCAGATTTCTAGAGGAAGACTATGTGATGAACCACAAGCCCACGAGTAGGATTGTTCTTGAGGAGATGACAAGGGAAGTCCCTGATCAGGTACAAGAGGAGACACCACAAGTCACGCAGCGTGTCACAGAGCATACACAGAGGCACCTCGTCGTAGTGGGAGGTTGTTAGACAACCCAGCAGATTCATGTTTTGGGAGAGTCTTGGACTTAGTCCACTGGTGAACATGAACTGATCCTGGACATATGACGAGGCAATCCAAGATAGAGATCACGATATCTTGGCAAAGAGCGATGAATTCAGAGATAGAATCTATGGATTCTAATCAGTGAGCTAGTAGAGCCACCCGATGGTGTAAAAACCATTGGATGCAAGTGGATCTACAAGAGAAAGAGAGGAGTAGGCGGAAGGTTGAAACCTTCAAAGCTAGGCTTGTGCGAAAGGGTATACTCGGAAAGAGGGTATCGATTATGAGGAGACCTTTTTACAGAGCTATGCTTAAGTCGATCCGGATTCTCTTATCTATAGCTGCTCATATGGATTATGAGATTTGGCAGATGGATGTCAAGACAGCTTTCCTTAACGGAAGTCTTGAGGAGAACATCTATATGCGCCAACCAGAGGGATTCATTGCTAAAGGCAAAGAGCATCTTGTATGTAAGCTTAATCGGTCCATTTATGGATTGAAGCAAGCTTCTAGATCTTGGAACATCCGCTTTGATGAGGTAATCCAGTCATATGGATTTATTCAAAGTCCGGATGAGCCTTGTGTATACAAGAGATGTAAACGTAGTGGTGTTTCTTGGACTATACGTAGATGACATTTTGTTAGTTGGCAACAATATCAAAGTGTTATCGGATGTAAGGGTATGGTTGTCCAAACAGTTTGATATGAAGGACTTGGGAGAAGTGGGACACATCCTTGGGATCAAAGTTATAAGGGATCGCAAGAAAAGGATGTTGTGCTTGTCTCAAGCTTCATACATTGACACTATCCTTGCTCGTTTTAGCATGCAGAACTCCAAGAAAGGTTTTCTACCTTTTAGGCATGGAGTTCCTTTATCTAAAGAGATGTGTCCCAACATCAAAGGAGATAGAGGACATGAAGGCGGTTCCTTATGCTTGGCATGGAAGCCTTATGTATGCTATGCTATGTACGAGACCAGGATATCCGCTTTTGCGTAGGCATGGTTAGCGATATCAGAGTAATCTGACGAGGACATTGGATTGCTGAAAAGCATATATTGAAGAACCAGAGAAGGACTAGGGATTATATGCTGGTTAACCCGGAAGATCAATTAGTCCCTGAGGGTTACACGGATTCTGAAATCCAATCAGATAGGGATAACACAAAGTCTACCTCAGGGTTTGTGTTTACTTTTGGAGGTGGAGCCATAGCATGGAGGAGTGTCAAGAAATGCGTGGCGGACTCTACCATGGAAGAGTAGTATGTGGCGACCTCTAAGGCGACCAAAGAAGAGAACTTCTTGATGGACTTGGATGTGATTCCTGGTTTGCCCAGAACTATCACAATTTATTGTGATAATAGTGGTGCAGTTGCAAACTCGAAGGAACCACGAGCCCATAAGGCGAGTAAACACATAGAGCGCAAGTACCACCTCATACGAGAGATCGTAAAGCGAGGAGAAGTTGCTGTCGCCAAGATTGCATCAGAGGATAACCTGGCGGATCCATTCACTAAGGCCCTTCCAGCGAAAGCGTTTGATAGGCATGTGGAGGACATGGGGATCATATGTATGGCAGAGTGATGACGGCATAGTCTTTTAGTATAAGTGGGAGATTGTTGGAATGTATACTGAAAGCCTAGCTCTTTTTGTATGAACATTTTATTTTGAAATAAGAATCACATGATCATTGTTTGCATTTTATATATTCATTATATATGTGTGCATATTGTCTAAATATTTTACATTGTAGATAACATGGTGCTTGGTGTGGCACAGAAGATCATGTTATCAGTTCCTTGTAAAATATAAGTAGAGGCTCACAACTAAGATGGTTTTGGACAAACCATTGGCATGGTTGTAGTGTAGCTTGGTATTGTTTTGTCTTGAACATAGAGTTACACTGGTACACTTAGGTGTATTGAGCAGGACCGACATAGAGGTGATTCAATTTAGTACTGACTACATGATTGAATCGGACCTCGGATATTATGTTATACATGCTCTTAATCCCGATATAATAACGGGCACATGTACTTAGTGTTTATTTCTTTAATTTACTAGTGGGTGAGATTTAGATGGATTAAATCAATATGGCCGGTAAGTTGGGAAATAATATTATTTACATGGTGTGTCGTTGATTATAGGAGGAAACTGTGTCCTATATATTAGGTTGATGATGTCCCCTTGAGGAGCTCATAAGGTTCATCATGTAAACCCAGCTGGTTGACTTAGTCAACATGATGATAAGGTTGAGTGGTACTACTCGAGGAATTAGATGCTAATTAATTGATGGTCAGTAAATCAATTAATTGACGGACATTCGATATCTTAAATACGGGGAGATTAATGTACAAATAATATATGGAGCCCATATTGATTTATGGGGGTTGGTGAGGTAGTTCAATGATGATCCTCTAGTGGAATGGAACATCATTGATGGATCAAGTTTGTGTGGTTCCGATCCATCGGGTGGCCAAGACCCAACTCCTCCTTATGGTCCCTATCGTAGCCTAATATAATCCTTATGAAGTCTAGATCCAAGAATGTAAAACAAAACCTAGAACCAACGGTTGGGATTAAATCCCTAGATCCGATGGTTAGGATGAAATCCTAGAATCGATGGTTGGGATTAAATCCCTAGATCCGACGGTTGGGATAAAACCCTAGATCTAACGGTTGGGATGGAACCTTAGATCCGATGGTTGGGATGAAATCCTAGATCCGACGGTTGGGATAAAACCCTAGATCCGACGGTGGAGATTAAATCCCTAGATCCGACGGTGGAGATTAAAGGAGGCTTAAGCCCTATTCTATAAATAGATGCTTAGGGTTGGGCGGCAACATGGATCAAAAGGATTGGAGTTAGGGTTTTGGGCGGCTAGGGTTTTGGGCGGCTAGGGTTTGGAGCAAAGTGGGCGGCAACCTCTTCCATCTTGTTGATTGCCGGCGCCCACTTCCATTGATAATTTCTTGGCCAGCGCCCATCCTAGAAGCTTCCCCCTTCTTCCTTGGCCGGCGGTTCTCCTCCCATTGGTGGTCGGTTTTCTTCCTCCTCCCTATTCTCCAAAGTGGCCGGCGGCAACAATTCTTGAAGTTGGCCGGCGCATCATCCATTGCTCCTTGGCCGGCGGTTGCACCAAATTCCCTAATTTGGTGGCCGATTCTAGATGGGAAAGGTATTTGTGAGTTATTCTCTTTGTTTGCAGCGGACAAGGTAGAGTAGAAAGAGATCTAGAAGGCTTCTACTCGTGGAGGAACTTCGTCCACACGTCGTCCACGAGAAGGATAGGACATACGGTAGAAGATCGTGAGGTATAAAGTTATTTTAACTTTATGTACAGATCTGAGCATGTTCTTATTTGTTTTGATTATGCATGTGTGTGTATGAATATATATTGTATAATCATGGACCCCGAAGACAAACACAAAAACCGGCGATCCATCCGTCGTCTCTTCCGCAGCTAACCAACTAGAAGAGTTGTGTTGCTTGAACAACTAATTTGTTCAAGCGACCACTCAAGTTGTTAGCACGACGACGAATAGGTTGTGCTAAGGAAGCTCATCCCATCCGGATTAATTCTTTCATTAGTGAAAATTTTAATCCGGGGACATGGGAGCCAATGAGCCTCCGATGCGGCAACCTAACACAAACATCAAAATACCCCTCGAGTCAAACTTGAGTTCGATTAATCATGACTCGGGTCGATTGCACCAACAATCTCCTCAAAGCATTGTCTAACATCAAAACACTACTTGAGTCTTACTCGAGTCTGTTCAATCATTACCTGGGCTAATTGCACCAACAATCTCCCCCTTTTTGATGTTTGACAAAAACCACAAAGCCATTGAGTTAGGCTACCTAACTCAAATCTCCTTACCAATTGTCCCAAATTGGTAATCCCAAAAATTCTCCCCCTTTCTGACATACATCAAAAAGGTTCTCCTCAAGGAGGTCAATGTCTCATATCCCAATGAGATCTTACAATCTCCCCCTTGGTCTAAAACATCTAGGATGCCTTCACTCTTCCTAGTGATAAGTCTCCTATCACTTAAGAGAGGCTTCCTATAAACTCTCCCAATTTCCAAATTGGGCATCTTACATTTCCAAAATTCTCCCCCTCATGAGGAAGAACACATCCATCATCCCATGATGGATACCTCCCCATAAAGCCTTGCTCTCCCTTGACCATTGCACCAACAATGTCCTTGGAGAGTCCCTAAGCCTATAGGTACACTAAACCATCAAAATTAAGGGCAAAATTTCTAACATGAACTCTTACACACCTTAACATTCATACAAATCCTAAACAACTCTCCTAATCTATATACAATGGATATTCACTCTTTCTAATGTTTTCCAATGCATATCCTAGGGTTAGGAGCAGTTAGGGTAGCCTAACATAGCTGAAATTAGGCTAAACAAATCTTGTTTACCTAAAATCAGCTCTGGCAGTTGACTCTTACTGCCACCAGTTGACTGTCATTGATGCCAGTCGACTGCCATAAGTGGCAGTCGACTGATTTTTGCAAATGCAGAAATCAGAATTTAGAAATGAATTTTCAAAATACATAAGTAATTATAGGTAATTTGAAAAACCACGAAACTTCATATGTATAATACTTATGACAAGTACAATTGGTGAAAAATATTTAAAAATTAATTTACCGACAAAATAGTGAAATTTATACAAAGTTCAAAAATAAGAAAAGCTTTAATATTTTGAGCCCTCTTTGTATCAACATCATCAATGGTGACTTCTATCAAAAGATAGACTACACCAAGGTTTTCTAAAATAATTTTAAAATATTTTTGAAAACCTATATTGGATCATGATCAATGGGCTCAATGCACATGACTTGCACATTAGCTTTCCCATGATCCACTCATGATATAAGATGAGTTTGAGTTCATCTAGATGAAAAAAAATATGCACCTTGAACTTAACTCATTTCCTAGCATCTCACGTGTCTAAGGTGTAAAATATCACCTAAATTTACATGACATAAAGGAAAAAACCTAAGCATAATCATGACATTTATATGATAAAAATAAATATGATGTCATGACATGTTATATGGAAAATCAAGCATGGCAAATAAAAAGTAAAGGTATATAATACCTAAATTTTAGTGTTAATTGTCATTTGTTAGAATTAAACCCATTTTTCCATATTATCACTAATCCCCCAAGTGTGCCAATACCCCAAAATGGCACACTATGACCTCTAAACCTAGTTTGTGCCAATTTGATTGATTTTTCATAATTCTCAAAATATATTGCCACATCCTAAAGACCTTTAGGATTATGATCAAAACTTATTTCCAAGGTACCCATGACCTTGAAATGACCTAAAGTGTCACCTTTACCATGGTTAGGTTAACTACCTATCAATTTAAAGTTGGCACAACCTAACCCATCTAGCGTGAGTCGATAATGCTCCTAGGAACCCAAAATCTATTTGAGTTCCTTGGGTTATCTAGGTATTCCTTAGGGATAACCTCCCTAGATACCCTCCTAATGACCCTTCTAGGCTTGGTAGCCTTGGTCATTTGGATCTTGCCTAGGTTAGCTCTAGGGGTGACTCCCCTTGTAACCTTCTTAGTGGCTTCCCTAGGTTTCTTCGAAACCCTAGCCACTAGGCATCTTCCATGGTCAACTCTAGGGATGACTTCCCTTGTGACCTTAGTTTTCCTAGACCTAGGTTGTGTTCCATAATCAAATGGAACACTATGATAGGTCTCCTTAGACTTAGGTTTGTGACCCAAACCTTTCTTGCCTTTGGATGAACCTTGTCTCCTAGGACCTAGATTTTGACCATTTGACCCTTGCATTTGATTTTGCATAATTTTAAGGGTATCTTCTAATTTCTCAAGTTTTGACCTCAAAACTTGATTTTCTAGCTCTAACTTCTCAAATTTTGTGGGCCTATTATTTCTTTGAGTAGGATTGCTTTTTCTAGGCATATGTCTAGAATTCTTCAAATTAAAGCCTAAATGATTTTCTATTTTCCTAATACTTGCCTTCGGTAGCATTTTTCTAGGGACATTGTCTCAAATTTCTCCTTAGTTGAAATAGGTCTAGAATCATTATTTCTAGACTTGTCCTTAGACCTAAAATCAACATGCTTAGCCCCTAAGCAATAAAGCTTATTATTCCTAGCATGCTTTTGTTCATGAGAAATAGCAAGATTATTAACATAACTCCTAGCATGCTTTTTAACATAAGTTGAAGGTGCATTATTGAAATATACCTTAGGGTTCGCTTTAGAAGCTCCCCCTACATATGATGCTCCTTCTTGTCCCTTGGTTTGCTTTCTCTTAGAGCATTGGCTTCTATAGTGCCCCTTTTGATGGCATTTGAAGCAAATGATATGCTCCTTGCTCTTTTGACTTTTGGCACTGGTTTCTTTGGTCTTTGGCACGACTTGTGCCATCTTCTTGACCCATTTAGGAAACTTACTCTTGTAGTATCCTTGCTCCCTACACTCAAAACACATTATATGATTTTTATTTTGAATTAATGTGCTTGAGTTACCTAGGTCAATGGTGGCCAAATTTTGAGCTTCTTCAACTCTTCCGGATGTTGAAAGCTCTTCTTCTTGCTCCGGCATGGAAATTGGCCTAATCTCCTCCCCCTCAATCCTAGAGGTGGAGGCTTCCTCCAATTATTCTTCTTCCACCGATCTAGAAGTTGACTCCTTCTCAACCTCCGACTCCTCACTTTATTGTGAGGATGAACTTGCTTCTTCGGTCTCCTCCGATTGAGCCGATGAGCATCCCTCTTCTTCCTCTTCTTCTTGGACTGGTGATGGGTTTTCATGATATCTTGCCAACTTGCTCCAAAGCTCCTTTTCATCTTTACAATCTCCTATCTTACACAATATATCATTAGAAATTACGCTAAGTAATATACCCATTACCTTATTATTTATGTTTAAGTATCGGAGTTGCTCTTTGCTCCAATTCTTCTTTTTGAGTTTTCTTCCTTCTTCATCCTTTGGAGTGTCGAAACCTACTATGACACTAATCCAATTATCAAAATCACACATAAGAAAGTGTATCATTCTACCTTTCTAATATGTGAAATCTTTGCGGTCGAAGGTAGGCAGAATATTGATGTCATCACCCAATCTTTCTTGAAGATCCATCTTCTTCCCTCTAACGTGCTCCCTCAGATGTGAAGCCGATGAAGATCGACCCCCTCTGATACCACTTGTTGGAGAATTGATCATCGCTAGAGGGGGGTGAATAGCGTTTCAATGTTGATGGATATCATTCGCATGCTTGCTACAATTTGATTAATATGCAGCGGAAATAATAGAAAAACATAAACAAAGACACAAGCACACAATTACACAATCGATATAACATGGTTCGGAACCTCAAGGTTCCTACTCCATGGGTTGGGCTTAAAGAAGCCCTAGCGATGCAAATATCACCACTAATCAATAATACTCCTTCTCGACAACATGTCGGAGGCGGAGAAAGCTCGTACAATGATTACAACAGTAATACAAAATAAATACAAGCAAATACAAAGTGAAATACACAAAAGAATACAAAGAACACTTTACAAATGATCTTTTGGAAGCTTGCTTGTTTGGTTGCTTGAGTTGCACTTGGAGACCCTGAATTGCACCAGCAAATTGCCCCAAGTTACCCTATGAAACCATGGCAAAAACCTTCTCCACGAGCTGCTTTTATAACCTATATTTGAGCTGGATTTCTCCTAGTAGTCGACTGATCGTGACCATCAGTCGACTGCTCCTATAGCCGTTGATTCACAACAACCCGAGCCACATTGGATAAGTTCCAACGAATAGACCATCAGTCAACTGAAATACCCATCAGTCGACTAATCGAGTCATCACTCTACTGTCAAACTCTAACAGTCGACTCTGGAACCTTATGTGTATGCGACATCGACCATTAGTCGACTACCAACCATAGCAGTCAACTGCTCAGGCTATCAATTAACTGCCCAATGCTGGCAATCGACTGCCAGACCATTTCCTATAGTCGAACTCCAATCGACTCCCATCAATTGACTGATTATATTATCAGTCGACTGATAACCTCATACATAAGGTTTTAACACCAAGTATGATGCCCTCATACTTGCTAGACCACCCTTAGTCTAGACCAAACCCTTCTAGCCACCTCCGTCAGCCTCATGCCTATCGGATCCCTCCAAGTCATCCATGACTTGTTCATCCATACGCTTGCCTTCAGGTGCTTCCATCGGCTATTGTCATGCTAAGTTAGTCTATACCACCAATGCACATTGGGCTTACACTACCAAGACTACTGCTTGGATTTTATGCCGCCAACCATTGGACTTATACTGCCAAGACTCCACCCTTGGACTTTACACCGCAAATATCACCCCTTGTACTTCCCTTATCAACCCATGTTGAACTTTCTATTTGCCAAGACATAAGCTTGGACTTTCCCTTGCCAAGACTCAAGCTTGGACTTTCCATGCCAAGTACCCATGACTTAGACTTTTCATGCCAAGTACACAAGACTTGGACTTCTCCATCATATGGTCAACTCCATGTCAACCATATAGTCAAACAATGGTCAAACCATCGTCAAACATCAAAATACCCCTCGAGTCAAACTCGAGTCTGGTCAATCATGACCCAAATCGATTGCACCAATAATCTCCCCAAAACATTGTCAAACATCAAAACACTACTCGAGTCAAACTTGAGTCTGGTCAATCGTGACCTGGGCCGATTGCACCAACATTGAGTTTAAGGTAAATACATTATGAAAGATGATGGAAGAAAAAATTATTCCGATCTGAGAAGACAAGGCCTTAGATTAAATCTTCACTCTTTGTTATAGCTCGGCATCAGCTAAAGCTATTTTCCCCGTGCAATTGCCGATTAGAGGAGTAGGGTTTAAGGTAAATAGATTATGGAAGATGACAGAAGAAAAAATCATTCTGATATGAGAAGGCATGGGCTTAGGTCAAATCGTCACTCTTTTTTACAGCTCGGAATTAGCTAAAGCTATTATCCCCGTGTGATTGCAAATCAGAGGAGTAGGGTTTAAGGTAAATACACTATGGAAGATGATGGAAGAAAAAATTATTCCGATCTGAAAAGGCAAGTCCTTAGGTCAGATCGTCACTCTTTTTTATAGCTCGGCATCAGTTGAATCTATTATCCCCGTGCGGTTACGGATCAGAGGAGTAGGGTTTAAGATAAATACACTATGGACGATGAAGGAAGAAAAAATTATTCAAATTTGAGAAGTCAAGGTCTTATATCAGATCATCACTATTTTTACAACTTGGCCTCAGTCGAAGCTCTTATCCCCGTACAGTGGCGGATCGAAGGAGTTGGGTTCAAGGTAGATGCACTGTTAAAGATGATGGAAGTAAAAAAGTTTATTCTGATCTGACTAGGCGAAACCCTTGGTCAGATCATCAAAAAAATTTTAGCTTTTCTTCAGTTCAAGCTATTATCCCCGTGAGGTGGTGGATCGGAGGAGTAGGCTTCAAGGTTGATGCACTATTGAAGATAATGAAAGTAAAAAAAATTTATTCTGATCTGACTAGGTGAAGCCCTATGTTAGATCGTCACTATTTTTTTAGTTTGTCTTCAGTTCAAGTTATTATCCCCTTGTGGTGGAGGATCGGAGGAGTCGGGTTAAAGGTAGATGCATTGTGGAAGATGACAGAAGTAAAAAAAAATTATTCCAATCCGACTAGGCAAAGCCCTAGGTCAAATCGTCCCTATTTTTTCATCTTGTCTTCAGTTCAAGCTATTATCCCTATGTAGTGGTGGATCGGAGGAGTCAGGTTTAAGGTAGATGCACTGTTGAACATGACGAAAGTAAAAAAATTTATTCCAATCTGACTATGGGTTAGATCGTCACTATTTTTTCATCTTGTCTTCAGTTCAAGATATTATCCCTATGTGATGGTGGATTTGAGGAGTCTAGTTCAAGGTAGATGCACTGTTGAAGATGACAAAAGTAAAAAAAAAAAAATATTCCGATCTGACTAGGTGAAGCCTTAGGTCAGATCGTCACTATTTTTTCATCTTGTCTTCAGTTCAAGCTATTATCCCCATGTGGTAGCGGATCGGAGGAGTCGGGTTCAAGATAGATGCACTATTGAAGATGACAGAAGTAAAAAAAAAATTATTCCGATCTAACTAGGCAAAGCCCTAGGTCAGATCGTCACTATTTTTTCATCTTGTCTTCATTTCAAGCTATTATCTCCGTGTGGTGGTGGATCGGAGGAGTCGGGTTCAAGGTAGATGCACTGTTGAAGATGTCGAAAGTAAAAATATTTATTCTAAACTAACTAGGTGAAGCCCTAAGTCAGATCATCTCTATTTTTTCATCTTGTCTTCAGTTTAAGTTATTATGCCTGTGTGGTGACGTATCGGAGGAGTCTTGTTCAAGGTAGATGCATTATTGAAGATGACGGAAGTAAAAAAATTTATTCCGATCTGACTAGGTGAAGCCCTAGGTCAAATCGTCACTATTTTTTCATCTTGTCTTTAGTTCAAGTTATTATCCCCGTGTGGTGGCAGATCGGAGGAGTCATGTTCAAGGTAGATGCACTATTGAAGATGACGGAAGTAAAAATTATTCCAATCTGACTAGGCGAAGCCTTAGGTCAGATCGTCACTATTTTTTTATCTTGTCTTCAGTTTAAGCTATTATCCTCGTGTTGTGGCGGATCGGAGGAGTCGAGTTCAAGGTAGATGCACTGTTGAAGATGACGGAAGTAAAAAATTATTCCAATCTAACTAGGCGAAGCTCTAGGTTAGATCGTCACTATTTTTATATAGCTTGGCCTCAGCTGAAGCTCTTATCCCCGTGTGGTGGTGGATCGGAAGAGTCGGATTTAAGGTAGATGCATGGTTGAAGATGACGAAAGTAAAAAATTATTCCGATCTAACTAGGCGAAGCCCTAAATCAGATCGTTACTATTTTTATATAGCTTGGCCTCAGCCGAAGCTCTTATCTCCGTGAGGTAGCAGATCAGAGGAGTTGGGTTCAAGCTAGACATATTGTTAAAGATGATAGAAGTGAGAAATTTTATTCTGATCTGACTAAGTGAAGCCCTAAGTCAGATCGTTACTATTCCTTACAGCCTTAATTTATCCCTGTGTGGTGGCAGATTAGAGTCGGAAGGCAAAAGAATGTTTCTATGATTGACCATAGTAAAAAGTCATTTCCTGGAAGTCAAAGACATCCAGGAGGAAAAGAGGGATGTCAGCATGGGATTGGTGATTTTCTATTGTTCATTCGAATTTGAAGGGTGATATGATGATATTTTATCCATCTGGAAGAGTCGATTTTTATCGAGAAGAAGGTACACTTTTTTATTTCCCAAAATCAGAATTATATTCCTACCGAGTAAGGTTACATTCATTACTTGCTAAGATCATAAAAGAAAGTACATTCTAGCAAAATGAAAATTAAGGGGCTTCATGGATGACTCTCTCTGGAGGTAGAATCGAGGCCCTACAATGACCTGACATGGTGAGGAGTTGTCTAACATGAGACTAGTTAATGGACTTGAGTCTCGACAGGGCTCATTGAGTCACTACTAGTTCATGGCACAGGGAGTAGTTGCGGGTGGAAGATAACTGCAATCGACTCCTCAAATCTCTTACTAAATCTTCTAGCTCTTGTATGTGCTGCTGGTCTGTCATAAGGGGCTCAAGGGAAAGAGGTTTGCTTTCTTGCTCTAAAGAGTCTATCATTCAGAATGTAAAAGAATGAAGGAGCATACAAGCAAAAAACATTACCAGAAGTTTTTTATAGAGGAGAAAGGAGCATTAATCTGTCCTCTTGGAAAAGAAGGAAAATAAAGGTTGATGAGATGGGAAGATGAAGGAATAATGCTGGGGGTAGTTGATACATTAATGATTAGATGACCATTCATATCCTACAGAAGAAGTAAATATTTGACGGGCGTAATCCAATTGTGATACAGTGGTCTTCTTGTGATACTTTCTAACACTGATATATGCTGCTTGTTTTCTGTGATAGATCAAGCATTAAAGTGGTCATCAAGCAAGAAATGTTTCTGGCGACTATGGTAGTTATGTTGAATTTAATATTCTTTGCTTTTATATATGTAAACCAAATGATGCTGCCAATGGGGACATTCTTGGTTACATAGATTGAAAAGTACTAGAAGATTCAACAAAAGACTCTTCTTCTAGATAGGGTGGTGGAACTATTGGAGGAGGAGGAATGTCAGCCAATGGAGGAGGAGGAATCTCATCCGGTGGAGAAGGAAGAATGTCAGCCAATGGAGGAGGAGGAATGTCAGCCAGTGGAGGAGGAGGATCCATTGGAAGTTGCTACTGAGAAGAGGGAGGATTCCATAAACAATGGTCGAAAGAAGGGAAAGGAGATCGGAAGGAACTCTTGGAGCCGGAAGCCACTGTGTTAATGGGGCTTCGAAGGGGTGGAGGTCAATATGCCAATGTTGTTGTAGAATGGGTATCCGGATCATCAATCTGGTCTATATCGGAGCTTATGCTAAATGGGTGTGAGGAGGAGGCCATGGGAGCAGTGTAAAGATAGAAATACCTCATGGAAGGTATTTATAGAAGGAAAGGAGCATTAATTTCCCTTTCTAGAAAAAGAGGAAGAATACGGAAGGATGGAGGGGGTAACTGAAGAGTTGGTGTGGGGAATAGTAAGGGCATTGATAATGAGGCGATTGGTCATGGTCCCACCCGGCCAAAGGGATAGGGGCTAACCAAGTATGATCCGATTGTGGTGTAAAGTAGCCTAGCGGAATTGGATCCTATTTGCTGGGGGAATGGCTTGTGATAATGTAAAGGTACATTATTTTCCAGCTAGCCAGAGTAACTCCTATGGAGGCAGAGTATCAGTCGACTGACACCAAGAAAGAGTCTAGCCAAAGGAAGTTGAATATGAGAAAGGGGAGCTATCTACTCAGCAAGAAGAATATAATTACTAAAGTAATAATGATTCCGAAACTCAAAAGGAGAAAAGGAATACATGCCACTTCATCAAAATCTAGTACTTCTACATATTCATTACAGTGCAGAGAAATAGAGCTTTAAAATTCAAAAACATGATCTGGGTACTCATCTATTGTCGCTTCTATGCTTAAGTAGCTAATATCTCTACCCGAAGGAGGATATCCGTGAATCGCATGTTGTTTGTTGACTCCCTTAAACCTCAGAATGTACAACTCAGTTGCTTTGTAGCCAAATTTTGTTAGCAACCCTTCTTCTCAATCTTTCCATTGAGCTTCTTCAGTAGCAAGAGCGCTCTTCAGCTCATCTCTCTCATGTTGGTGCAATCGGCCCAGGTCACGATTGACTAGACTCGAGTTGGACTCGAGTAGTGTTTTGATGTTTGACATTGATGTCTGACAAGTGTTGGGGAGATTGTTAGTGCAATCGAACTAGGTCATAATTGATGTTTGACGATGGTTTGACCATTGTCATGGGAGAAGTCCAAGTCTTATGTACTTGGCATGAAAAGTCCAAGCTTAAGTCTTGGCATGGAAAGTTCAACATGTGTTGGCAAGGAAAGTCCAAGCATGGGTCTTGGCAAGGAAAGTCCAAGCATGGGTCTTGGCATGGAATGTCCAACATGGGTTGGCAAGGGAAAGTCCAAGCTTGAGTCTTGGCAATTGAGAAGTCCAAGGGAAATATTGGCGGCGTAAAGTCCAAAGGTGGAGTCTTGGCAGCATAAGTCCAATGGTTGGCGGCGTAAAGTCCAAGCGGAGCCCAATGGTTGGCGGTGTAAAGCCCAATGTGCCTTGGCGGTGTAGACCACATTAGCATGACAATAGCTAATGGAAGCACCTGAAGGCTAGCATATGGATGAACAAGTCATGGATGACTTGAAGGGATCCGATAGGCGTGAGGCTGATGGAGGTGGCTAGAAGGCTTAGGTCTAGGCTAAGGGTGGTCTAGCAAGTATGGGGGCACCATATTTGGGTTAAAATCTCATGTTTGAGGTGTATCAGTCGACTGGGACTATGGTTAATCGACTGATGAGAGTCGACTAGAGTTCGACTACTAGAATTAGCCTAGCGATCATCGATCGAGCGATCGTGATAAGCGATCTATTGACACGAGATCACCGACGCTGATCGGGAATTCGGGGATAGAAGATTCTCGAGTCGACTGTTAGGGTTTGACAGTCGAGTGATGACTCGATCAGTCGATTGATGGGCATGATCAGCCAACTGATGGTTTATCCATTTGAACTTATCCAACGTGGCTCATATCGTTTCCTCACAATGGCTACAGGGGCAATCGACTAATGGTCCCGATCAGTCGACTGCTAGGCGGAATCCAGCTCAAGGAGAAGCTTTAAAGGGAGCTCGTAGAGGAGGTTTTCACCATCGGTTTTTGAGGAGTTTTTGGGTGATTTGTTGCTGCAAATTGGGGTCTCCAAGTGCAACTCAAGCAACCAAACAAGCAAGCATCCAAAAGAATTTTTTTAAAGTGTTCTTTACTTCTTTTATTGTATTTCATTTGTAATTGCTTGTATTTCATTCTTATTATTGTAAGAATACTTGTACAAGGTTTCTCCGCCTCTGACTTGTGGTCGAGAAGGAGTTTATTGGATTAGTGGTGTGTAATTGCATCGCTAGGGTTCTTACGAGCCCAATCCATGGAGTAGGAACCATTTGGTTTCGAACCACGTTATATCGTATTGTCTCTTGTGCTTGTGTTGTATTTACTTTTGTTATTATATATTCCACTGCGTTAACAAGTGTTGTAGAGACGAACGTGATTAAATTCCATCATCAACGAACGCGCTATTCACCCCCCTCTAACGGCCACCGAGGTCCCAACAATTGGTATCAGAACTAGGAGCTCTTCAACGGACTAACACCCGGGAGCAAGATCGCTAGAGGGAAGATGGAATTTGAGAAACAATTAGGATGGGATATCAACACTCCAATCCTGTACACCTTCTATGGACAAGAAGGGTTTAGGCAATGGAAGGCAAGAATCGAAGACTTCTTGATGATGAGGGACCTTGAGGAGTGGTCCTCCCTAATGGAAGGATTCGAATATCCAACAGGGTCAAAGGGAGGATATCTCAAGAAGAAGAGATGGACTAAAGATCAACTACAAAAATCCGAAACAAATGATAAGGCAATCGATATGGTAGTTGATTTAATTCCTAATGAATTATTGTCCAAAATAGGTCAATTTCAAGATGCCAAGGATCTATGGAGAAAATTGGAAATGCTTCATGAAAAATCCATACCAACACAAGAAGAAGAAAGATCTTCCTCACAAGAAAGTGAGGAGTCAGAAGTTATCGAGGAATGTTCGACATCCGAGGAGGAAGAGAAGGTAGAAGAAGTAGAGGAACCCTCTACCTCTAGAATTGAGGGGGAGGAGAGATCAATTTCCATGTCGGAGCAAGAAGAAGAGCCTTCAACATCTGGTCAAGATAAAGAAGCTCAAAATTCGGACGCCATTGACCTAGGTAACTCAAGAAATTTTGGTAAAATTAAAAATAACATAATTTTCTTTGAGTGTAGGGAAGTAGGACATTACAAGAGTAAATGTCCTAAAAGAGTCAAGAAAAGTCCTCCAGCACCAAAAGTCAATGAAAAAGTCAAGGATGTCGATGCCCCAATGAGAAAAAGCAAGGAGCATGTTATTTTCTTCAAATATCAACAACCGGGACACTACCAGAGTCAATGCCCTAGGGGGAAGAAGAAGAGTCAAGAAGGAGTATCACAAGTAGAGGGAGCCTCTAAAGCAATCTCTAAGGTAAATTTTAATAATGCACATTCTAAATTTTATAGGCAAAAACATTCTAGGAATTTTGTTACTATTACTCATGAACAAAAGCATGCTAGAAATAGATTTTATTGTCTAGGTGTCAAATCATATAACATTTCAAATAAGGAGAAATTTGGGACTAATGTCCCAAGAAAAATCCTTCCTAGGGAGACCATTAGGAAGATAAAGGATCACTTAGGCATCAACCCTAAATGGATTAGACATATGCCTAGAAATAAAAATATCTCAAGAGTTAATGAAAAATAAAAAATTGAGAAATTAGAAAAGGAAAATCAAGTCTTGAGGTCAAAGCTTGAGAAAATGGAAAAGACCCTTAGGAATATACAAAATTAAATTAAGGGGTCAATTGGTCAAAGTCAAGGGCCTAGGAGACAAGAGTCAACCAAGGGCAAGAAAGGTTTGGGTCACAAACCTAAGCCCAAGGAGACCTATCATAATGTTCCATTCGATTATGGAACTCAAGTTAGGTCTAGGAAAGTCAAGGTCAATAGGGAGGTCATCCCTAAGGTTGACCAAGATAGATGTCTAGTAGCTAGGGTTTTGAAGAAACCTAGGGAAGTCATTAAGAAGGTTACAAGGGGAGTTACCCCTAGAGTTAACCTAGGTAAGACCCAAATGACCAAGACTTCAAAGCCTAGGAGGGTCATTAGGAGGGAGGTCATCCCTAAAGAATACCTAGTAAACCCAAGGAGCTCCAATAGGTATTGGGTTCCTAGGAGCATGATCGATTCACGCTAAATGGGTTTAGGGTGCCAACCTTGAATGGATAGGTAGTTAACCTAGCCATGGTAAAGGTGACACATTAGGTCATTTCCAAGGTTATAGATACCTTGGAGATAGGTTTGAATTACAATGCTAAAAGATTTTAGGATGTGCCAATATACTTTGAAGATTATGAAAAATCAATCAAATTGGCACAAATTAGGCTTAGAGGTCATAGTGTGTCATTTTAGATTTTTGGCACACTTGGGGAATAAAAGATAATATGGCAAAATGCATTTAATAATAAAAAATGGCAATTAATGTTAAAATTTAGGTATTATATATCTTTATATTTTATTTATCATGCTTGATTTGTCAGATAACATGTCATGACATCATATCTACGTTTAATTATATAATATGTCATGATCATGCTTAGGATTAAGGTTAAATGTCATGTATGCTTAGACTTCATTTTTATGCCATGACATCATGATTATGAGCACATGTTTATTTATATCATCATTAATGTCATAATCATTCATGCATTTATGAAATTTGAGTTAAGGACAATTGGCATGACTTGAAGTCCCATGTATAAGGGAATCAAGTAGTGTTGCCTTAGAAAAATACATGAAACCCTAGTTTAGGATGAACAAAACCCACATCTCACATTACATTGACATGTATGTATATTGATACACTCTAGATACATGTGAGATGCTAGGAAATGAGTTAAGTTCAAGGTGTATAGTTTTTGCATCTAGATGAACTCAAACTCATCTTATATTATTATGGATCATTGGGAAAGCTTATGTTCATGTCATGTACATTAAGTCTAAAGAATATGATCCAATATAATGTTTTAAAAACATTTTAAAATCATTTTGAAAAATCTTGGTGAAGTCTATCTTTTGATAGCAATCACCATTGATGATGTTAATACAAAGTGAGCTCAAATATTGAAGTTTTTCTTCACTTTTGAACTTTGTATCAATTTCACTATTTTATGGGTAAATTAATTTTCAAACATTTTTCACCTATTTTATTTGTTATAAGTATTATACGTATGAATTTTCACGATTTTTCAAACTACGTATATTTACTTATGAATTTTTGAAATTCAATTTTGATAATTGAAATTTGAAAATTTCAGTTACAATCGACTGTCGCTTGATGGCAGTCAATTGATGGGTAGGTCAGTTGACTGTTGACTGATAGAGTCGACTGCCAGAGCTGATTTTTGATAAACAAGGATATTTAGCCCATGTTTCAGCTATGTTAGGGTTCCCTAACTGCTCCTAACCCTAGGATATGCTTTGAAAAGCATTAGAAATGGTGAAAATCCATTGGATATGGATTAGGAGAGTTGTTAGGGTGATGTATAAATTTTAAGGTGTGGGAAAGTTCAATGTTGAACTTTAGATTTTATTTTTGATGGTTTAGAGTGTCTATAGGCTTAGGGACTTCCCAAGGACATTGTTGGTGCAATGGTCAAGGGAGAGCAAGCCTTTAGGAGAAGGTATCCATCATGAGATGATGGATGTATTTTTCCTCATGAGGGGGAGAAATGGGAATTTGAGATGCCCAATTTCGAAATTGTGAGACTTCATAGGATTGCCTCTCTTAAGTGATATGGGACTTATTACTAGGAATATTGTAGGCATCCTAGGTGTTTTTGGACCAAGGGAGAGATTGTAAGATCTCATTGGTATATGAGACATTGACCTCCTTAGGGAGAACCTTTTTGATGTATGTCAAAAAGAGAGAGAAAGTGAAATTACCAATTTGGGAGAATTGGTAAGAAGAGTTGAGTTAGGTGCCTAACTCAAGGGTGTTTTTGTCAAATATCAAAAAAAGGGGAGATTGTTGGTGCAATCGGCACAGGTCATGATTGACCAGACTCGAGTTGGACTGGAGTAGTGTTTTGATGTTTGACATTGATGTCTAACATTGATGTCTGACAAGTGTTGGGGAGATTGCTGGTGCAATCGACCCAGGTCATAATTGATGTTTGACGATGGTTTGACCATTGTCATGGGAGAAGTCCAAGTCTTGTGTACTTAGCATGAAAAATCCAAGCTTGAGTCTTGGCATGGAATGTCCAATATGGGTTGGCAAGGAAAGTCCAAGCATGGGTCTTGGCAAGGAAAGTCCAAGCATGAGTCTTGGCATGGAAAGTCCAACATGGGTTGGCAAGGAAAAGTCCAAGCTTGAGTCTTGGCAATTGAGAAGTCCAAGAGGAATATTGGCGCCGTAAAGTCCAAGGGTGGAGTCTGTAGGAACGTTGGTGGTCGTCTAGGGGGGAGGGAGTGAATAGCCCTCTTCGTAAGATGATGAAATTGCTTAATTGATTGTCTACAAATTATTGTTAGCGCAAGAGGAAATGTAAAATCTAAACAACAATAAAGATAAGCAATACAAAATCAATGCTAACAAAAGATATAACGTGGTTCACGGCCTCGCCACTAATCCACGGTCCAATTCGTCTCTGATGAATCACTCCGAAACCAATCCAATATTGATCTCTCCCTTTAGCCAAAGCAAGGTGGAGGTAAACCTTCTTACAACCCAAGAACACTCTTTCTTACAATGGATTTGAAATAAGAACAAGAGAAAGAGTTGAATGCTTGTGGGGCACTTGGATGATCACTTAGAGCATAAGCATTAGCCAACCAAAAGCCCACACCTTCTCTATAAATAGAGAAGGTTGTTTTCTTCCCATTGATGATGCCTCGATCGATCGCCCTGCTCCATTGCCCAATAACGGCTTCTTCCATGTTGGATTTCATCCAACGGCTCCCACATCAGTTGACTGATGGAGCTATCAGTCTAGTGCCAGAAGCAAGCACTCGACTGATCATCATTCTGTGCCCGAAACCCTCACGACCAATCGACTGATGCCATCATCCCGATCAGGTGTCTCGACAATGATCGCCAATCCTTGGCAATGATCGATGGCACATAAACCGATTCGTATACGAGTCAATTGATACGATCATTGCTATCATGGAGCGATCGATGTTAGGAAAACCCATCCGACACTTAGCTATTTCGACCAAGTTCACCTAATGAGCTACTTACATTTCACTCATTCTCTCATCTCACTTGAAGTCCCTAGCCGAAGCTCTCTTCGTTCGTGGCTACGTCCCTCAGCAGCATCAAGCGCACGGCTTCGCAATGCTCCTTCGCGTCTCTTGCCCTCGAAGTCTGCTTCCTGGCCTTCGCTTCAAGTCATCTCGTCCGATGTGTTGGGGATCGAATGGTCGGCTAGAGGGGGGTGAATAGCCCTCGTTCGTTGGATGTCGTAATTCGTTTGTTCTTGTGTGCTTGTCTACAATTGTCGTTAATATACGCAGTGGAATAACAATAGAAATAACAACAATACAAGCACAATCAATACACAAGCATATACGTTGTTCGGAACCGAATGGTTCCTACTCCACGGGGTGAGTGTAGGTCGTTGCTTCGGAGGCTCATTGGCTCCCATGTCCCCGGATTAAAATTTTCACTAATGAAAGAATTAATCCGGATGGGATGAGTTTCCTTAGCACAACCAATTCGTCGTCGTGCTAACAACTTGAGTGGTCGCTTGAACAAACTAGTTGTTCAAGCACAACTCTTCTAGTTGATTAGCCGCGGAAGAGACGATGGACGGATCGCTGGTTTTTGTATTTGTCTTCGGGGTCCATGATTATACAATATATATACATATGCACACATGTATAATCAACACTAAAAGGAACATTCTCAGATCTGAAAATAAAGTTATAAAACTTTATACCTTACGATCTTCTACTGTATGTCCTATCCTTCTCGTGGACGATGTGTGGACGAAGATCCTCCACGAGTAGAAGCCTTCTAGATCGCGTTCTTCCCTTCCTTGTCCACTGCGAACAAAGAGAAAAACCAACAAATACCTATCCTTTCTAGAACCGGCCACCAAATTAGAGAATTTGATGCAACCGCCGGCCAAGGAACAAGTGGATGAGGCGCCGGCCACTTTGGAGAGTATGGAGGAGTGAACGCCGGCCACCAATGGAAGGAGAACCGCCGGCCAAGGAATAAGAGAGAGGCCTAGAGGATGGGCGCCGGCCAAGTCTTGATGGAGGAAGATGGGCGCCGGCAACAAGGAGAAGGAAGATGGTTGCCGCCCAAGCTTTTGCTCCAAACCCTAGCCGCCCACTTTGAGAAGAGCCAAACCCTAACTCCAATTCAATTATTCTTGCCGCCCAAGCTTAAGCCTTCTATTTATAGAATTGGGCTTAAGCCTCCTTTAATCTCCACCGTCGGATCTAGGGATTTAATCTCCACCGTCGGATCTAGGGTTTTATCCCAACCGTCGGATCTAGGGTTTCATCCCAACCGTCGGATCTAGGATTTCATCCCAACCGTCGGATCTAGGGTTTCATCCCATCGATCTAGGGATTTAATCCCAACCGTCGATTCTAGGGTTTCATCCTAACCATCGGATCTAGGGATTTAATCCCAACCGTTGGTTCTAGGGTTTCATCCTAACCATCGGATCTAGGGATTTAATCTCAACCGTTGGTTCTAGGTTTTGTTTTACATTCTTGGATCTAGACTTCACAAGGATTATATTAGGCTACGATAGGGACCATAAGGAGGAGTTGGATCTTGGCCACCCGATGGATCGGAACCACACAAACTTGATCCATCAATGATGTTCCATTCCACTAGAGGATCATCATTGAACTACCTCACCAACCCCCATAAATTAATATGGGCTCCATATATTATTCGTACATTAATCTCTCTGTGTTTAAGATATCAAATGTTCGTCAATTAATTGATTTACTGACCATCAATTAATTAACATCTAATTCCTCGAGTAGTACCACTCAACCTTATCATTATGTTGACTAAGTCAACCAGCTAGGTTTACATGATGAACCTTATGAGCTCCTCAAGGGAACATCATCAACCTAATATATAGGACACGGTTTCCTCCTATAATCAACGGCACACCATGTAAATAATATCATTTCCCAACTTACCGGGCATATTGATTTAATCCATCTAAATCTCACCCTCTAGTAAATCAAAGAAATAAATACTAAGTACATGTGCCCGTTATTATATCGGGATTAAGAGCATGCACAACATAATATCCGAGGTCCGATTCAATTATGTAGTCAGTACTAAATTGAATCACCTCTATGTCGGTCCTGCTCAATACACCTAAGTGTACTAGTGTAACTTTATGTTCAAGACAAAACAATACCAAGCTACACTACAACCATGCCAATGTTTTGTCCAAAACCATCTTGGTCGTGAGCCTCTACTTATATTTTACAAGGGATTGATAACATGATCTTCTGTGCCACACCAAGCACCATGTTATCTACAATGTAAAATATTAGACAATATGCACACATATATAATAAATATATAAAGTGCAAACAATGATCATGTGATTCTTATTCCAAAATAAAATGTTCATACAAAAAGAGTTAGGCTTTCAGTATACATTCCAACAGTGAGCTCAACGAGCTCGTGTTATGCGCACGACACTAACAACAATCCTTATCGACTACACGTCGGAGGTGGAGAAACCTCTCACAAGATATTACAACAAGTAATATATAAAATACAAGCAATACAAAGACAAATACGAAATACACGTAAAGAACACTTTACAACGCTTGCTTTGAACCCTTTGCTTATAGCTTGCTTTAGATGGCTCTTGAAGGTCTGTAATGCAGCAGCAATTCCCCTCCAATAGCTTCACAAAAGTCTTGGCGAAATCCTCCCACTTGAGCTCCATTTATAACCTGCATCAAGCTGATCTCGCGCACATTAGTCGACTGATCGTGACCATCAGTCGATTGGTCCTGTAGCCTTGTCTCACAATGGCCAGATCCACGTTGGCTAAGATCCAATGGATCACACATCGATCGATGGCACCCATCGATCGGATCATCCATCGATCCGAGTCCGGCGAGCTCGACTCCATTCTCAGGCTCGCACGGTGTCATCGATCCGACTACTATCCCTCAAATGATCGAGATGCTAATAGTCGATCGCCCTCCTGACTGATCAGCTAGACTTGGTTCAGTCGAACACTGGTCGAACTCATAGGACCTAGAGCAGTCGACTGGCACCTATGTCAGTCCACTGATGTCGGGTGAAACCTCAAACATCAAGCTGTTTGAGCCTCCGACACTCAGTCTTAGCCACTTGGCCAAGTCCACCTTATCCCTCATGGAGTTCCCCATCGAAGCTCTCTTCCCTTGGCCTACGTCCCTCGGATGCGCCAAGCTCACGACTTCGCAATGCCATCCTTCGCGTCTCATACCCTCGAAGTCTGCTTCCCTTTGGGCTCACTCCATTCGCTCCCCGTCCGACGGTCCCTCGAATGCACCAAGCGCACGACTTCGCAATGTCATCCTTCACCGACTCAAGGACCCCGAGCCTAGTGAACTTGCCACGTTCTCAAGACTTCCCAAATGCACCAAGCGCACGGCTTCGCAATGCATTTCTCACCAAGCACCAAGCGCATGGCTTTGCAATGCTTTGGACTTTCCCATGCCAAGGCTTCCCCCTTGGACTTCCACGCCAAGCTCCATGCTTGGATTTTCCATGCCAACTCCATGTTGGACTTTCCCATGACAATACCATGTCATGAGTTTTGTCTATCATCAAAATACTATCAAGGTATTGATCGAGTCAAACTCGAGTCAACCTGGGCCGATTGCACTAACAATCTCCCCCTTTTTGATGATTGACAAAACTACCATCTCAAGTCTACCAATTCTCCCATATTGGTAATTCTCATATCCCAATGAGAATTCCAACGAACCCTAATTGGTAACTTGGTAACTTCTCCCCCTTTTTGACATTACATCAAAAAGGTTCTCCCCAAGGGTATGAATGTCTCATATCCCAATGAGATCTTACAATCTCTCCCTTAGAGGAACACATGCCTACAATCTTTCTAGCGATCCCATATCACTTAAAGAGAGGCAACCCAAATTTTCCTCCCATGAGGAAATACACATCCATCTTCCCATGATGGATACCTCCCACTAGAGGCTTGCTCCCCCTTGACCATTGCACCAACAATGTCCTTGGAGAGTCCCTAAGCTAATAGGAACATTAACCAAATCAAAATTAAGGCAAAGTTCAACAATGAACTCTCCTCCACCTTAAGATGGATACTCACCCTCAACCCAACTCCTAATCCATGTCCAATGGATTTCCACCCTCTCTAATGATCTCCCAAGCATATCCTAGGGTTAGGAGTGGTTAGGGGACCAAAACACACTGAACATGGGCCTAACCAACAAGGTGTTCAAGATTGTAAACGATCGATTGACACCCTCATCACCGATCCGCCTTCCTTGCGATCCATCGATAATCGATTTGCGCTTTTCAATTTTAAATGACTTTTCAAAATTCATAAGTAAATATACATAAATTGATAAATCTTGAAATTTGGTATGTATATTACTTATCACAATCATTATGGGTGAAAAATATCTGAAAATTATTTTACCCATTAAATTATGAGATTGATACAAAGTCCAAAATTCAAGAAAAGCTTCATTAAAGAGCCCTCTTTGTATCATCCCATTCAATGGTGATAGCTATCAAAGGATAGGCTTCACCAAGGTTTTTCAAAATGTTTTCAAAATGTTTTCAAAATGTTTTCAAAACCTTTAATTTCTTTTCCTTAAACATCTCACTTATATCTAGATGTGTAAAACACATTCAAGGCAATTAATCTAGTGAGATGTGGGTTTTTGTTCTTTTAATGGTCTCATGCATATTTCTAGGCAATATTATTTGATTCCCATCAAATCATGCCATAGTCCTTAACTCCATTTTAATTTATGCATGATATGATTATGGCATTGATATGATATAGATAAAAGCATATGCCAAAATCATGATGTCATGGCATGTGAATGAAACTTAAGCATACATGACATCTAAACATAAATCTAAACATGATCATGACATTTTTATAGATGAAAATGAGAATGATGTCATGACATGACAAGGCAAACAAATTATGGCAACTAAAATATACTAAGGTATAGAATACCTAAGTGTTAAAATCAATTTGCCATTTCTAGGGATTAAACCAATTTTGCCTTAATGCCATTTATTTCCCTAGTGTGCCATAGACCCAAAATGGCACACCATGACCTCTATGACCTAATTGTGCCAATTTAAATCATTTTAAACTTCTCAAAGCATATGGCACATCCTAATGTGTCAACTTACAATGGCTAGGTTAACCACCCATCCACTTAGGGTTGACACACCCTAACCCATTTAGCGTGAATCGATCATGCTCTTAGGAACCCAATATCTATTGGAGCTCCTTGGGTTAACAAGGTATTCTCTAGGGATAACTTCCCTAGATACCTTCCTAATGACCATTTTTGGCTTTGAAGCCTTAGTCAAATGGGTCTTACTTGGGTCAACTCTAGAGGTGACTCCTCCATTGACCTTCTTAGTGGCTTTCTTGGTTTTCCTTAGGTCCTTAGCCACTAAGCAAACACCATGGCTAGACTTAGGGATAGCTTCCCTATTAGCCTTGGTTTTCCTAGACCTAGAAATTGTTCCATAATCAAATGGAACATTATGATAAGTCTTCTTGGGCTTAGGTTTGTGACTCAAACCTTTCTTGCCCTTAGACATTTCTTGTTTCCTAGGCCTTGACTTTTGTGTATTTGACCCTTGAACCGAATTTTTTATTATTGCTAGGGTCTTCTCCAATTTTTCTAGCCTTGACCTCAAGGCTTGGTTTTCCACCTCTAATCTTCCCAATTTTGAATTTTCATTCTTTCTTTGGTAATTATTTTTTCCTTTTAGGCATATGCCAAGATTTCTTGGGGTTAATACCCAAATTTTCTTCTATTCTCCTAATGGACTCCTTTGGTAAAATATTTCTAGAATTATGAGTCATAGGTTTGTCCTTAGTTATATGAACATGCTTGGCACCTAAGCAATAAACTTATTGTTTCTCCTAGCATGCTTTTCATTGATAATAGCAAGAGAAATAAAATAATTTTTTGCATACTTTTTAACTCTAGGAATTAAAGGTGCATTATTTAAATATACCTTAGGGTTAGCTTGGGAAGCTCCCCCTACATGAGATACACCTTCTTGCCCTTTCTTCCTTCCCTTAGGGCATTGGCTTCGGTAATGTCCCCGTTGGTTGCATTTAAAGTACACAATGTTCTCTTTGCTCTTGATTTTAGGAACACTGACATCCTTTGACTTTGGGTTGACTTTTAGTGTTGATGTCTTTTCCTTAGCCAATTTAGGGCATTTACTCTTGTAGTGCCCTTTCTCCCTACACTCAAAGCATATTATGTGATTTTTATTTAAAATAACAACACTTGAGTTACCTAGGGAGTTGGTGGAGGCCTCTTCACTTCTTCCGGAGGTAGAAGCTTCATTTTGATCTTGCTCCGGAATTGAAATCCTTTCCTCCCCCTCAACGCTAGAGGTGGAGGTCTCCACCAAATCATCAACATCATCAAAAGTAGATGGTGCTTCTTCTCCGGCATTATCCTCTACATGTGTCGGTTGGGAGTTTTCTTGAAATTTCATTATCTTCTCCCATAATTCCTTTGCATCCCTAAAATTACCCAATCTAGACCAAATAGTGTTAGGTAATAAATCACTAAATAATTTTATTACCTCAAGATTTGTCTTGAAGTCCTTAATTTGGTCTTGGGTCCACCTTGACTTTTCAATTGGCTTGTTGTATTTGTCCCTAGGCATCTCAAAACCATTTTCTACAATAATTATATAATCAAAATTGGTTTCGAGATATACCTCCATCCGTTTCCTCCACCAAGAAAAATCTCCATCGAATTTCAGTGGATGGATGAAGCCGACCATTTTGTAGTGCTCTCGCGGCGGTTAATCCTTGAAGAGCGACCTCGGCTCTGATACCACTTGTTGGGGATCGAATGGCCGGCTAGAGGGGGGTGAATAGCCCTCATTCGTTGGATGTCATAATTCGTTCGTTCTCGTGTGCTTGTCTATAATTGTCGTTAATATACGCAGCGGAATAACAATAGAAATAACAATAATACAAGCACAATCAATACACAAGCATATACATGGTTCAGAATCGAATGGTTCCTACTCCACGGGGTGAGCTCAACGAGCTCGTGTTATACGCACGACACTAACAACAATCCTTATCGACTACACGTCGGAGGTGGAGAAACCTCTCACAAGCTATTACAACAAGTAATATATAAAATACAAGCAATACAAAGACAAATACGAAATACACGTAAAGAACACTTTACAATGCTTGCTTTGAACCCTTTGCTTGTAGCTTGCTTTAGATGGCTCTTGAAGGTCTGGAATGCAGCAGCAATTCCCCTCCAATAGCTTCACAAAAGTCTTGGCGAAATCCTCCCACTTGAGCTCCATTTATAACCTGCATCAAGCTGATCTCGTGCACATCAGTCGACTGATCGTGACCATCAGTCGACTGGTCCTGTAGCCGTTGTCTCACAACGGCCAGATCCACGTTGGCTAAGTTCCAACGGATCACACATCAGTCGACTGATGGCACCCATCAGTCGACTGATCATCCATCGATCAGTCTTTGGCGAGATCGACTCCATTCTCGCTGTGCAGTGTCATCGATCATCGCTATCCATCGGTCGGCCGATGATGCTCCCAACGATCCGCCTCCCTCCCGGTCGACTTATCAGTCAGACTTGGTTCAGTCGAACATTGGTCGAACCCATACGACCTAGAGCAGTCGACTGGCACCTATACCAGTCGACTGATGTCGGGTGAAACCTCAAACATCAAGATATTTGAGCCTCCGACACTCAGTCTTAGCCACTTGGTTAAGTCCACCTTATCCCTCATGGAGTTCCCCACCGAAGCTCTCTTCCCTTAGCCTACGTCCCTCGGATGCGCCAAGCGCACGGCTTTGCAACGCCATCCTTTGCGTCTCATGCCCTCGAAGTCTGCTTCCCTTAGGGCTCACTCCATTCGCTCCCCGTCCGATGGTCCCTCGAATGCACCAAGCGCACGGCTTCACAATGCCATCCTTCACCGACTCAAGGACCCCGAGCCTAGTGAACTTGCCACATTCTCAAGACTTCCCAAATGCACCAAGCGCACGGCTTCGCAATGTATTTCTCACCAAGCACCAAGTGCACGGCTTCGCAATGCTTTGGACTTTCCCATGCCAAGGCTTCCCCCTTGGACTTCCACGCCAAGCTCCATGCTTGGATTTTCCATGACAACACCATGTTGGACTTTCCCATGACAATCCCATGTCATGAGTTTTGTCTATCATCAAAATACTATCAAGGTATTGATCGAGTCAAACTGGGCCGATTGCACCAACACGATGGTCTCTCGGATGCATCAAGCGCACGGCTTCACAATGCTCCTTCACCGACTCAAGCACGAGGTTGTGAGTTGGTGATACTTGCCAAAGCTCCATGTGCGAATTACTAAGTCCTGCAAGACTCCAACGCACATATCAAATCCAATCATCCTAACTTAAACCCTTTGCCAAACACATCAAAACTATATCATGGGTTGATTGCCCTAACAATCTCTCCCTTTTTTATGTGTGGCAATCCGTTTAAGTCAGGTTAAACAAATAACAATAAACATAAGCAAGGAAGCATGTAAGTAAAAACATGAGTATAACAACTCCCCCTTAAATATGCAACTCCCCCTTAAGACATGCTAAATTTTCTCTCTTAGCATGATTAACTTAAACTTATCGATTCTCCCCCTTTGACACCATCAAAAACATTATCCAAATGTTATAATCCAAGGCATCAACTCTAAGGAGGAAAAAATACCAAAAACCAAATAAAACCTGATAAAATCATGTTACTATACTCGTGCACAGTACATCAGTCGACTGGTTCAGACTACCAGTCGACTGGCACACAAATTTCACATTTTCTGATTTTCAAAATCCAATTTTAGAAATGCGTTAAAAATTCTAGGAAATTCAAAAAATCATGAAATTTTGAAAACACATTTCTTTTAAAGTCCTTTATCAGTGAAAAATGAGTTTTCATGAAAATTACTTATATTTTCAATGATTTGCCAAAATTCCAAAAGTTTCAAACACCACTAGTATTTGATCAAGTTTGTATCAATTTTAACACCTAGTTTTGCATTAGATTGTTTCAAAACATGAAAGCACAGATTTTAAAGTAAGGAATGGTTTTGAAAAAATATGAAATATCTAACCATGATCTTTGGGCAATATGTCTATGAATTAAACATAAACCTTCCCCATGATTGGACTATTATTGCTCTTTTGATACTTTAAATGACCATCTAAATGCCATAGGCATTAGTGGACCATTAGTATCACCCTAACATCTCACCAATGCTAAGTTTTCAATAAAGGTTATCCTTATGGTGAGTGTGAGATGTTTGTAAAGGTATTTGTACTTAACCAAAATTTTCATGCATTTCTACCCAAGGCTAAGTATCACACTAACATACCACATGATCATAAAGACATATATGCATTGATTTCACATTATGATCATGAAACAAATGTATCTATCAATTTGTAATCATGAATTAGATATAAAATCATGATAATAAGTCAAGTATCATCCAAAGCATGATTTAAACTATTTATGGGTGCATTATCATCACCCAACACTATTTCAAAAATTAAGTCCACGCCATCCTAAGTCAACCAAATAATATGATATAAGTAAAATCCTTTTGGTTGACTAACCTAGTATTTTCCTAACCCTTAAGGATGGATTTAGGAACTCAATACAAGTTCTTTCCTATGGGGTTCACTAAATATTCTTTAGGGATCCATTTTCTAGCTATTGTCTTGTTCTTGGCTTGACCCCTAGCAATCAAACATTTATAGGCCTTTTCATTTGTCTTTCTCTTATAACCTAGGCCTTTTCTATTGAAGCTTGCCCTTTGGCTCCCTATGATCATGTTCAAGGTATTTGAGCCTATTGTAAATTTTTCTAGGGCTTTGGTTAAATGGTCTATCTTTTCCCTTAAAGGCCTATTTTCTTCAATGCATGCATCATTAACATCAAAAGGCATGTAGTTATTATATGAGAATGCATCATCATTATTAATATTAAAACATGCTTGTTCTAATTTTTCTTCTAGGACCTTAATTTGATCTAGCATGCTCTTATTTTTCTTTTTGGCCCTAAATAAATCCCTAGTTAAGCTAGAAATCATGGCAACTATTTATTGAGTGGGAAGATGTTTTACCATAGTTACCATGTCTTCTTCTTTGGATGATGAGGATGATGAAGAGCCTCCCCCTTCACTTGAGCTCTCCTCACTTGAGCTAGTTTCTTCTTTTTCAGAGGAAGTGGAGTCTAGATCATCAAATGCCATCAAGGTAAGGTTTGTGACAAAAGCATTTTCTTCCTCCGATGATGATGATGAGGAGGGATCATCCCTTGTCCTTGCTTTGAGTGCTTTGGCCTTCCCCTTTGTTACTAATATATGAGAGATGTCCTAAGGCAATCGCCTTATGTTTGAACCATTTATATGATAAATGAAGATTCACTATTTGAGTATACATGTTTTCATGTATTTGATTAGATCTTAAACTCATTTACTGAAAGTCCACAATATGATTCACAGCATGAGAGAATTTATGATTGTATCACAACTAGTGAGTATCTCTACATGTGTAATTGTGATGTATCAGAATTATCCCTAGTCAAAGAATTGATGGATTTGGACACCATCAATTATGTCGAGACTAGCATTAGGTATACTCCTTGGTGTATCTTGTAAGTGATTTGAGGCCGCTAGAGGGGGGTGAATAGCATCGCGTGATGGAATTCATTTCGTGTTCGTCTACAAATTTTATTAGTGCGCAGCGGAATAATAATGAAGCAATACGAAATAGACAAACACAAATACACAAGTATTTAATGTGGTTCGGAACCGAATGATTCCTACTCCACGGATCGGGCTCTAAAAGCCCTAGAAATGCAAACACGCACTACTAATCACAATAAATCCTTCTCGACACAAGTCAGAGGTGGAGAAATCTCGTACAAACGATCTTACAACAACAAGAACAAAATACAAGCAATATACAATGCAAATACGAAAGATAAGTAAAGAAAAAACTTTACAACACTTGTTTTTGATTGCTTGAATGCTTGGTTGCTTGCTTGCACTTGGAGACCTGATTTGCAGCAATAAATTGCCCCAATAGCTCTCAAGAACCGGATCCATTTTTCTCCATCATGAGCTCCTTTTATAGCTTCAACCTGTACTAGAAAATGTCGATCAGTCGACTGCTCAGGACCATCAGTCGACTGATCACACTATTGCTGTGAGACAACTGTGTAATTGATAACTGTCATTTTGTTGTATTATTTTGGTCCTTAATATCACTATTTTTATCCTCTCGAGTGATTTATTATTGGTTATTTACATGTTTTATGAGTTGGATATATTTTTGGACCTTATTGTAAATTCTCCTAATTTTTGGACTTATATGCAAATTTTATCTTTGTTTGTAGGAGATTGAGATGAGCCACCAGACTAGACTGGATCAAATATGGCTTCATCTGGGTCATAATGGACATTTCAAGATGATTTAATCAGAGCCCTTCATCCAGATCAGAAGACAAATGAAATCAAGGGTTCAGATCTGAGCATTATGAACCGTCCGAGGAAAGTGATTGATTCTGAGTCATCCATCTGGATTTGGAGCGATCCGGCCCATACATTAAGATCTACACGTCTTGGCCGTTCATCCAGACCATTGGATCGTGATTATCCCTTCAGACGGATCAGATCCGTCCATTTTAAATCAGACTGATTTCAGCCATTGGATAGAGCAGCTTAATTAAGTAGATAATGGATCGATCAAACCCTAGCTTGTATGGACGGCTGGGATCAGATGAGGCTCAGATCGGACGGCTGATGTTTTTCATTTAATAAAACCTAACATTCCAGAATCGGTACAAAGACAGAATCGGCAGAAGGTCATCTTCCTCGCGAGAGCCGGCGGCGTCCTCTTCTGCTTCCGTGCGAACGGCGGCGGGATCGCACAGGCAGCCGGTGGTGAAGCACAGTAGGAGTCCTTCAACATCTTGTCGAGCAGTCGAACCTCGAGCCACAGCATTTTTTCCCCCATTTTCACGCGCGGCAGAGTGTTTCTTCCCCACAATCGGCGGCGATAGTCCGGCAGTCCCTTCCGGCGACCTTTCCTCCGACAGCCGGTGATAATCCGAGCCTTGGTGGAAGACCAGATGTCGTGATTCGGACAGCTGATCAGAAGCGGGGCGAGCGAGGGATTCCGGCGAGTCTAGCTCCATCACCGGCGATTCCATTCCTTTTTGACGACCGGGATTAGGTCGCTTCATCTTCGCCATCATTAGCTGCCGGGATTAGGCAGTTTCAGCTTGTCATCCACCGGTGAAGAGGTTTTCCATCACTGTTCCAGCGATTCCATTCCTTCCGGCGACCGGGATTAGGCTGCACCGCTTCGACATTCCATCCACTAGCTACTGGGACTAGGAGCTCCGCCATCCACAGCCGTCGGAGTAGTGTTCACATCCCTTCGCATTCAGCTCTTTTCCGCAGTGCCGGGATTAGGACCGCATCCATAATCCATCGACTGAGGGGTTGTTCGGTTTATTGTCGCCATTGTGGGGTTACCGATTGCTTATGTTTGGATTTAGTCCATTTAATTGGATAGTTTGTTTTGCTATGTTTGTAGGTTTAGTTGTTGCTTAGTTGTTTAATTTTGTTCGTCATGCATTTGTAGGTTAGTTTAATTTCTTGTTGCTGATATACTAACCCCATCCATTAAAATTGTCCGATCAATGCATCGTATAGTAACAGTATGGTGTTTTGGTTGGAGTGCTTTCATTATTAGATTAGATTTCATTTACATTCGACCAGTTGTCGTATAGTGACAGTGCGGTGCCTGGTCGAATTGCTTTTGTTTATTGCAATTTTTAGTGATTGTTTGACTACTGTGTCGTATAGTGACAGTGCGGTACATGGTTAAATTGTTCACCTTTGTTTTGTGATCATTGTACAGTATAGTGACAGTGCGGTACGTGATTACTTACTTTTGCGCATTAGGGTAGTTGTTACTTATTATCTGGTAGTTAGATTTGCTTCCTGCAGCTTTAATTTCCATGTTGGTTTGTTTACCAGAATTGTTTGACCATTGCATCGTAGAGTGACAGTGCGGTGTAAGGTTGGATCGTTCTTGCATTAGGATCACTTCCCGGGAATTAATAATTGGTAGTTAGGTTTACTTTTTGCAGGTTTAATTGTTTTGATAATTATAAAAAACCCCAGTATTTACTTCTATTTAAAAACAAACGTCCAGCCATTAGGTTCATTGGGAGATGACCCGAGTCAGTCCTATACTGCATTAGTGTAGTTAGGGGGTTCGGTAAATAATTTGGGAACGGTATCACGAAAATTCACCGCTCATATCAGTAATCCATGCTAGAAAAATCCAACGGCTAGGACATCAGTCGACTGATCATGAGCATCAGTCGACTGTTTAAGCCATCACTCGACTGCTCGTCCAAGTGGTCGAGTGAGACTCCATTCTGTGCCCCAAAATCCGAGCATCAGTCGACTGATCACAAGATCAGTCGACTGCTCATTCAATCAGTCGACTACCCATCTATGGCAATCGACTGCTAGGGCAATTCCCGCAGTCAAACCCTAGTTGACTACGCCAGTCGACTGCCACATGGCACCAGTCGACTGGCACACCTCAAACATGAGGTTTTAGCCCAAGTATGGTGCCCCCATACTTGCTAGACCACCCTTAGCCTAGACCTAAGCCTTCTAGCCACCTCCATCAGCCTTACGCCCCTCGGATCCCTCTAAGTCATTCATGACTTCTTCATCCATCGCGCTAGCCTTCAGGTGCTTCTATCGGCTATGTCATGCTAACGGTGTCTACACCGCAAGGCACATTGGACTTACGCCGCAAAGACTCCCCTTGGACTTTACGCCGCCAACCATTGGACTTATGCTGCCAAGACTCCCGCTTGGACTTTACGCCACCAATATCAAACCCCTTGGACTTCTCAAATGCCAAGACTCAAGCTTGGACTTTCCCTTGCCAACCCATGTTGGACTTTCCATGCCAAGACCCATGCTTGGACTTTCCCAAATGCCAAGTGTCCCACTTGGACTTTCCATGCCAAGTACCGATGACTTGGACTTTCCATAATCACATGGTCAACCCTAGTCAACCATCAAAGTCTCTCTCGAGTCAAACTCGAGTCCAGTTAAACATAACCCGGGTTGATTGTATAAACAATCTCCCCAAAACATCAACAGACATTAATGTCAAACATCAATGTCAACTTACCTTGTCAAACATCAAAACATCACTCGAGTCAAACTCGAGCCTGGTCAATCGTGACCTGGGCTGATTGCACCAACAATCTCCCCCTTTTTGATGTTTGACAAAACAAACCTTGAGTTAGGCCCCTAACTCAAATTCCCTTACCAATTTTCCAAATTGATAATTTAACCTTCTCCCCCTTTTTGACATACATCAAAAAAGGTTATCTCTCCAAGGAGGTCAATGTCTCATGTCCCAATGAGATCTTACAATCTCCCCCTTGGTCAAAAGATACTAGGATGCCTACCATCTTCCTAGTGATAAGTCTCATATCACTCAAGAGAGGCAATCCTATACTCTCCCCCAATTTCCAAATTGGGTATGTGAAAATTTCATTTTTCCTTCCCATGAGGAAAAATACCATCCATCATCCCATGATGGATACCTCCCCCTAAAGGCTTGCTCTCCCTTGACTATTGCACCAACAATGTCTTTGGGAAGTCCCTAAGCCAATAGGAACTCTAAACCATCAAAAATAAGGTTAGAAATTCAACCTTGAACTTTCCAACACCTTAAATTTGATACAAACCCTAAACACCTCTCCAAATCCATTTCCAATGGATTTTCACCCTTTATAATGCTTCCCAAAGCATATCCTAGGGTTAGGAGCAGTTAGGGACCTTAACCGTAACTGAAGTTGGGCTAAACAAACCTACTCGAATAAATGATCGGCCACTACATGCCACTCACATCGATCGTATCACCCAGAGCGGATCGATAATCAAATTTCTGAATTTTAGTTATCAGAATCGACTTTTGGAAATTCATAAGTAATTCTACGTATATCAAAAAATCATGAAATTTGATACGTATATTACTTATCACACATACAATCGGTGAAAAATCTTGGAAAAATATTTTAACCATTAAAATAGGAGATTGGTGCAAAGTTCAAAAACTATTAAAACTTTAATATTTTTGATCTACTTTGTATCAACTTCTACAATGATGATGGCTATCAAAAGATAGACTTCACCAAGGTTTTCTAAATTGATTTTAAAATGTTTTTGAAAACCTATTTTGAACCATGGTTTATTGGATAAATATACATAACTTGTATATTAGCTTTCCTCATGATTCTTAGTGATGATTGAAATAAGTTTGAGTTCATCTAGATGCACTACCAATGCACCTTGAACCTAACTTATTATCCTAACATCTCACATGTTATCTAAGGTGTATACACACTCATACATGTCAATTTAAATGTGAGATGTGGAGTTAGGATTAATATGGCCTCATGCATTTTCTAGGTAACCCTACTTGATTCCCTTATAAATGGGACTCCAAGTCATGTCATTTTTCCTTAAATCAATTTTAATCAAGATAAATGCATGAATGATCATGGCATGAATGATAACAATAATAAAGCATGGCAATGATCATGATGTCATGATATATTAATAAGCTTTTTAAAAGGTGAACATGACATCTACAAAAGTCCTAATCAACAGCATGATATGGTATATGAGAAAACGGAATTAGATGCCATGACATAGCAAGCTTACACAAACAAACACATTTCAACCAAACATACAATCAGACACCAATAATTTTAGAAACAAAATATTTCATTAAAAAAACTTCAAGTTTTTTACATCCAAAATATGAAGTGTTCAAACAAAGAGACATCCTAAATTGCTAAACATTTTAATAGCGCTAGTCCTCTGCGGAAGGTGGAGGCGGAGGTGGATGCTGACCCAAAGTCCATGCTCGCATCATCTCCTTACATATCGGTGTTGCTCGATCTGACTCTGTGACTCTGAATCGAATGTAGCGCTCCTCCATCCGGTGAGATGCTTGCCCATGGAGGATTGCCCTACTAAGCTCTACAGTAGAAGTCATTCCATCTGTGGTAGTCTGGAATCAGCCTCCACTATCCAAGCCGATCTGATGGACCGTTGATGCATCTCTGCGGCATCTGGTCCTCCTCATCGGCATCACGGATCCTCATAGTCTCTGCGGCTCTCTCTAGGCACTAGAGTGGCTCCCCCGTGCACAAGGAGAAGTCGAGTGCGACTCCATCTGCCCATGTCCCTTCACGCCATGAGAGAAATTCTGATGATATCTGATCGTACACCTCGAGATAGCGCCTCAGATCCTGTTAATGTTAATGCCTATAGACTCTAACCATGCAGTGATGATATGGCCAAAAGGCATATACACTTTCCCTTGTACAGGGGATATGAAATGTACAATGCAATGAAACATGTTCAATGCAATGTTTATATCTAATCTATGATGCATGGCGTACAGAAGGAAGAGATGGGGAGGCCGAATCTTGGCCAGACCCCGAGTCACAATTGAGAGAAAACACCCAACAATGACTTTGTAGAGTACATTGTCGGGCACAGATAGCTTATTGATGGGAAATAAGTTCTGAGCTGGCGGGCAAGGGTGGCGAAAGACATGCTCATGCATGGAGTCCAAGGAGATATGATCAAAAGGCTCAGGTAGAGGGACATTGAAGGTAGGGTAAAATATGAAAGTATCAGCCGATGGCCTACACTCAAGAAACTCCTACAATATCGCAGGAGTGAACTCTAAGTCGCGTTTTGCAATGCGGGTAGTGTAGGTAGGACCATCGTCTACCTTCCTTAAGTTTTGATAGAACTCCTTAAGGAGATCATCATTTATGGCATGAGTGCATAAAGCTATCTTCATGAGATGATAATATGATAAAATTTCCATGACGTCATTGCAGTAATGCGTAAAGAAATCCCTATCAATGTACCTAACCAACATGGTTTGGTACAACCGTGATTCAACCTCAATCGGGTCATTTCTACGGGATCGCCTATATGAATGCAATGCAGTGAAATGAAATGCAAAGACACAAATACATGATTAGATCACAATGAGTTATAACAAAAAAATTAGGGTTTTAGAGGAGTAAAAGGTTATACTTTGGCACCATTGAGGATAATGAGAAGAAGGTACTCAGACACTGCCGAAGAGAGCGTCGGAGAGTTCGCCAGAGCAGAGGTTTCGCCGGAACCCTAATCGTAAGAAAAAATCGCCGGAGATGAGTAGATTAGGGCTGTGAGATGCTAAAAACGTGAATGGAGGAGTTGACTGTCAAACCTAGGGCTTAGGTGGTCGGCGAGGTCAGAAGAGTTGGTCGGAGAAGGAGGCGACGATCGGAGAAGAAGAAGAAGATGAAGGAAACCGAGCGTGAAGACGCCGAACTCTAGCGGTTCGACATTATAAAATCGTGATGCGATCGGTGATGTGCAACATCGATCGGTGATTAACTTATGATCAGTTTCTTGAACCGGCTGATCAAGCGCTTGCTCGGCGCTCATTGCAGCATTCTGTATCGTGCTATAGTAACATCAGTCGACTGATGTTGGTCATCCATCGATTGATGCGATCATTACTCGACTGCACAGAGACCACTCGACTGATGATCCTTCTGCCTTGATGAACAGTACCATCAGTCGACTGATGTACAAACAGTCGAGTCCTGGAAACAACACTCGACTGTCGAACTCACCGTATCGTGTTATAGTAATAATGATCGGTGATAAAGCGTATCGATCGACGATCTCGATTTCGATTCAAATTGAGTGAATTTCGATTTCTTCACTCAATTTATTTCATTTTATCATGTTTACTCTTGTATGTCGAATATATTAATGTTATGCTTATATTCATGTATTTGTTAATGTATTTTGGTATTTTATTTCATTTTAACAATCATTAGCATCCAATGATTTTAAAATCCTAACATCTCACCCTTTCTAAGTGTGAAAATACACAATCAAGATGAATGACCTATTTTGTTAGATTCAATATACCATAAACATTCCTTCCATGCAAACATATGGTAAAACACATGAAGCATGGTAAGTGTAAGACATCAAGGTGTGTGGCACTTAAGTATCACTCTTGATGTGACTTATAAACTTTAAGCACTTCTCTTAATACATTAATTCCTAAAGTGTGTCAAAATCCTAAAATGGCACACCATGACCTCTAAATCTAGATTGTGCCAATTTTATTGATTTTTCATGATTCTAAAAATATATGACACATCCTAAAACCTTTTAGGATATAAGATCAAACCTATTTTCAAGGTATCCATAACCTTAAAAATAACCTAAAATGTCAACTTTCGTATGGTTGAGTTAACTACCCATCCAATCAAAATTGACACATCCTAACCCATTTAACGTGAATCAATCACGCTCTTTGGAATCTAAAATCTATTTGAGCTCATTGGATTAGTTAGATATTCCTTAGGGATGACTTCCCTAGATACCTTTCTAATGACCCTTCTAGGCTTGTTAGCCTTGATCATTATGGTCTTGCCATGGTTAGCCTTAGGGATTGCCTCCCTAGTAACCTTCTTAGTGGCTTCCTTAGGTTTCTTAGAAACCCTAGCCACTAGGCACATACTACGATTGGCCTTAGGGATAATTTCCCTAGAGACTTTGGTTTTCTTATATTTAGGTTTAGTTCCATAATCAAATGGAACATTGTGATAAGTAGACATTACTTTCTTAGACATAGGCTTGTGACCCAAACCATGTCTCCTAGATGATTCTTGCATCTTATACTCTTTTTGTTGACTTCTAGATCCTAGAGTTTGACAATTTGACCCTTTAAATTGATTTTGCATATTTGCAAGAGTCTTTTCCAATTTCTCAAGCCTTGACCTCAAGGCTTGATTTTCTAACTCTAATTGCCCAAATGATTTTTGATTAGATTTTTGGGCATTACCAATCTCTTTAGGCATATGTTTATCCTTATTAGGATTGATGCCTAAATGATTTTCGATTTTCTTAATTGTTTTCTTAGGAAGGACATTTTTAGGGACATTAGTCCCAAATTTCTCTTTCTTTGAAATAGGTCTAGAGTTATCATTTCTAGATTTCTCCTTAGTCCTAAACCCAACATGTTTAGCTTCTAGACAACCATAATTATTATTTCTAGCATGCTTTGATTCATGAGTAATAGAAAAATTATTTGAATTAATTCTAGCATGCTTTTGCTTAGAATTTAAAGAATGAGCATTATGAAAATATACCTTAGGGTTAGTCTTAGAGACTCCCCCTACTTGTGAAGCTCCCTCCTTTCTTCTAGGACATTGGCTCCTATAGTGTCCCGGTTGTCGGCATTTGAAGAACACCATGTGCTCCTTGCTCTTCTTGGTGGGGACGCCGACATCCTTGACTTTTTCATTAACTTTTGGTGTCGGAGGAGCTTTCTTAACCCTTTTTGGACACTTACTCTTGTAGTGTCCGGATTCCCTACACTCAAAGCATATTATATGAATTTTGTTATTAATTGACATGCTTGAGTTACCTATGGTGGTAGTGAGGTTCTCTTGAGCTTGCTCTTCTTCTCTACCGGATGTAGATAATTCTTCTTGAGATTGCTCCGATGTAGATGCTCTAATCTCCTCCCCCTCAATCCTAGAGGTGGAGGTCTCCTCTTCTTCCACCAATCCGGAAGTTGATTCCTTCTCAACTTCTGAGTCCTCACTTGATTGTGAAGATGATGATGATTCTTCCTCGACTTCTTCCTCTTCTTGAGCCGATGAAGATTCTTCTTCTTCTACTTGTGCCAAGTGAGGCTTCTCATGGAACTTGGCCAATTTGTCTCATAGCTCCTTGGCGTCTTGAAATTCACCTAAACTAGACAAAATGTCATTAGGTATCAAATCTTCTAAAAGTTTTGTTACCTTGACTTCGGTGTTGAACTTGAGATGTTGCTCTTGTGTCCACTTCTTCAATTTCAAGACGTTTCTGTTCTTATCCCGAGGAGGTTCAAAGCCTTCTATGAGGATGAACCAATCCTCTATATCCATCATCAAGAATGTCTCCATTCTTGTTCTCCATGCCGAAAATTCTTCTCGATCATATGGCGGTGGAGTGTTGATGTCCCATCCAAGCTTGTCTTGGAATTTCATCTTCCCTCTAGCTTTTTTAGCTCCTGGCAGTTAATCCATAGAAGAGCCTCAGGCTCTGATACCAATTGTAAGTGATTTGAGGCCGCTAGAGGGGGGGTGAATAGCATCGCGTGATGGAATTCATTTCGCATTCGTCTACAAATTTCATTAGCACGCAGCGGAATAATAATGAAGCAATACGAAATAGACAAACACAAATACACAAGTATTTAACGTGGTTCGGAACCGAATGGTTCTTACTCCACGGATCGGGCTCTAAAAGCCCTAGCAATGCAAACACGCACTACTAATCACAATAACTCCTTCTCAACACAAGTCGAAGGTGGAGAAACCTTGTACAAACAATCTTACAACAGCAAGAACGAAATACAAGCGATATACAATGCAAATACAAAAGACAAGTAAAGAAAAAACTTTACAACACTTGTTTTTGATTGCTTGAATGCTTGGTTGCTTGCTTGCACTTGGAGACTTGATTTGCAGCAACAAATCGCACTAATAGCTCTCAAGAACCGGATCCATTTTTCTCCATCACGAGCTCCTTTTATAGCTTCAACCTGTGCTAGAAAATGTCGATCAGTCGACTGCTCGGGACCATCAGTCGACTGATCACACTGTTGCTGTGAGACAACGATGTAATCCACGCTGGAAAAATCCAACGGCTAGGACATCAGTCGACTGATCATGAGCATCGGTCGACTATTCAAGCCATCACTCGACTGCTCGTCCCAGCGGTCGAGTGAGACTCCATTCTGTGCCCCAAAATCCGAGCATAAGTCGACTGATCACAAGATCAGTCGACTGCTCGTCCAATCAATCGACTTCTAGAGCAATTCCCACAGTCAAACCCTAGTTGACTACGCAAGTCGACTCCCACATGGCACCAGTCGACTGGCACACCTCAAACATGAGGTTTTAGCCCAAGTATGGTGCCCCCATACTTGCTAGACCACCCTTAGCCTAGATCTAAGCCTTCTATCCACCTCCATCTGCCTTACACCTCTTGGATCCCTCCAAGTCATTCATGACTTGTTCATCCATCGCGCTAGTCATCAGGTGCTTCCATCGCCTATGTCATGCTAACGGTGTCTACACCGCCAAGGCACATTGGACTTATGCCTCCAAGACTCCGCTTGGACTTTACGCCGCCAACCATTGGACTTATGCTGCCAAGACTCCCGCTTGGACTTTACGCCGCCAATATCAAACCCCTTGGACTTCTCAAATGCCAAGACTCAAGCTTGGACTTTCCCTTGCCAACCCATGTTGGACTTTCCATGCCAAGACCCATGCTTGTACTTTCCCAAATGCCAAGTGTCCCACTTGGACTTTCCATGCCAAGTACCCATGACTTGGACTTTCCATAATCATATGGTCAACCCTATTCAACCATCAAAGTCTCCCTCGAGTCAAACTCGAGTCCAGTTAAACATAACCTGGGTTGATTGTATAAACAATCTCCCTAAAACATCAACAGACATTAATGTCAAACATCAATGTCAACTTACTTTGTCAAACATTAAAACATCACTCGAGTCAAACTCGAGCCTGGCCAATCGTGACCTGGGCCGATTGTACCAACATATCCAAGCAGCTGATTCTCACTGGCTGGAGACATTGTGATGTCCGGAGATAATCGTGGATGCTAGTTATGGTAACTAGTTTATTGGATTGACTAGCCGTAAGACTTCATATGGTTCTCTGCATATATAGATATGTCAATGAAGTTCTTACTGTAGCTTAAGTGCGATGCTCCTTTGACTTGCGGTATTCAAGTCATCTTAATCATGAAGACTTATGTTTTGACATCTTAAGCAAGCATCTCTGAGGAGATGTGGACCCGGGATGATTGGGTATAAGTCGAAGTGATCGAAGGTGTTTGAATAGCCTATAAAGGATTCACCACTCCTTGCGAGGAGATGTATACCCATGGCCTCTAGTTGGATTGTTACTAAAGTCTTTGGCAAAAGCATTACATGTTTAGAGTAATGTACTCTTGGATACATGTGCAGTAACTAAAATCCGTAGGACGAGGAAATGATACTTGGGCTAGGTGTGACGTAGTCAACCTAGTGGGGACTGACACTATAGACCATGTCCTGAACTAAGTGGGTATAAGAAGAGTGAAAGGAATGGGGCACGATTCATTGTAGCTGCTGAAGGGTTTCAGAAATAGTTCTGGATCAACCATTGATCTTTTTGGTTAATTGGGGATCATGATGTACTACTAGGTGCCACTCATGATAGTTCTATAATTAATGGTTAATTATAGATGGCCAACATAAACCGAGAACCTATTTGGTCACATGCACAATGAGCGTAATCCCAAGGATTTAAAACGAGCATGAGAATGAAATTCTCAGACCGAGAGAAACTAAATTTGGTTGGACCAAACAATGATCGAGCATGAAATTGTTTCAGTCGCAATGAAAGCGTGGATGGGCCGTGTCTTATGAAGACATGATGGATGAACCAAAACGGTTTGGTTCTAATCCAATGGTGGAAAATAAACTAAAGGGGTTTGGTTTGTTTTAAACGAATAAACAAAAGTTGGTTTGGTTCATTTTAACTTAAAATAGACCAAATCGGTTTGGTTTATTTTAACTTAAATTAATGGAGTGGGTTACGGGTTTTTAGTTATGAACCAATAACCATTAGCAGAATTTGTTCTCTATAAAATAGGACTTAAGGGTTTTGAGAAAGCCTCAACCCTAATCTTGCCGCCCCCTCTCCCTCTTCTCCTTGTGTAGTCGGCGCCCAAACCCTTGCCGCCACCCACCACCGCCCAAGCCTCTCCTACTGGCATCCAGCAGCTGTCATCCTCCCCACTTGCCGGTGTCTAGCTGCTGCCGGAGGAGCTCCGGTGATCTTCCTTGGCTCCGGCGACAAGGTGAGCATCTAGCTTTCCTTATTTGGCCGACGCAAGTTCTCTACCAAAGCTGTCCAGTTTTCTGGATAGCTTGTTTCCTTCTTGTCGGAGTGTCGTTTGGATGACGTTTGGAGCTCCGACAGCGGCTACCTTGCCAGGGATTCGATCTTCAGTAATCCTCATAGGTGGAGGACGAAGGATTTGTCAAACGATTGACGAATACCTCTCCGGAGAAGCGAGTTTTGGGGACTCGGTTTTGAATTCGAATTTTGATTCGGTTTGTGATCTTCTCTCGATCACATCGTCTTCGACATGAGGCTAGACTCATACGAAGACGAGGCTCATGACTTTGTTAAGTCATCCTGAAGATACTCGGCGTGGATACGGATAGAGGTGATTCTAGCGAGGGTCGCTCCGGTTGATGTCTTTCCCGCTACACGTGATACGTCAGGTATACGTAGAATAATTTCCTTTTATTGCAAAATTTAAAACTACGATTATGTCTACACATGTTGTACTATGTATGCATGTGGTATTTGTGATGTAATAAAATAGATTTATTTCTTTTTATTTATTCCGCTGTGCACATGTTTAAGAAACATGTTCGAACACACACTCGTCGCGGTGCAGAAACCCAACAGTGGTATCAGAGCCCAGATTGTGTTTCTGCATAATCGTAAAATTGTTTTGCGATAGTCATAATTGTATTTATGGAAATTTTCTACTTTTGGAAAGTTAGAAGTATTTATGGAAATTTTCTAATTTTGGAAAGTCTAGAAGTATTTATGGAAATCTTCTACTTTTGGAAAGTTAGAAGTGTTTATGGAAATTAACATTTTCCATAAATAAAATATTTGATTAGATTTGAAATCTTTTTTCCTAATTTAATCATGATTTTATTTGGGAAATAAAATCTAAAATATATTTTATTTCTATATATAGTTTTGACAATTTAGGAAATTTGTTTCCTAAATTAAAATTTGACTTTCCTTAATTGATACCTTCCATAAATAAAATATGTGAATAGATTTGGAAATTTATTTCCTAATTTAATTATGATTTGATTTTGAGAATCAAATCTTAAACATATTTTATTTCCATAAATAGTTATGACATATAGAATTTTGTACATGTCATAATTGTATGTCATATAATTGCATTAGATGCATATCATTATGCCATGCATGTCGTGACATGTAGATGTATGTCATGTATGTCATGCTATGTAGATAATAGTTATTTGCATGCAAAGCAGATGAGACATAAAAATCCTAACACAATCTTAAAGCCTACACCTTCCATTAATATGGTTAGAACCAAAGTTCTATTTCTTATTTGGGTTGTTGGACTCTCTCCAAGGCCGACTCGAACCCGAACATGTTCAAACCATGGAATAATTTAATACTAATATGGTAAGAGTCAGAGGTCAATCGTTAGCTTTGGTTGTTGGACTCTCTCCAAGCCGAGCTAATTGGTTGAATGCACTCTAACCATATTAAAACTATTTCTCGATTAATGGGTTGGCTTTAACCTGGAGCATCAGCTTGTTGGACTCTCTCCAAGGTCGATGTGAAGGGAGGTGAAGTTGGGTGCTATGCATATGATGCATACTTGTTAATGAGTTAACAACCCGATATATGTGTGAACATTCAATTAATTGATAGCACATTGTGATAGTTGCATATATGTGATACACAATCGGTATATTTGATACCTACCATCATAGCTATGAATGGCTTGTTGGACTCTCTCCAAGGTTTATCATATCTACATTGGATATCAGTCCATTTGGAGATGGACCTACGATCTCTAGAAGTATTTTTGGGGATTTTGAAATTCAAAAAATGAATGGGATTTATGAATGTATATTGATGCATTTTAAATCATCTTTCTCATATATGCTCATTTTGTATTTCTAGGTTAATCGATTGATTATGACGTCTTTGAATTTGCGCACTATTTTTTATTCAAACAAATTAACAGGGCCTAACTTCTTGGACTGGCTTAGAAACTTGAGAATTGTTCTCAAGGCAAAAAAGCTCGCGTATGTCCTTGAAGATCCTCTTCCCAACCATCCTAGGAACGATGCAACTCCAGACGAATTGTTGGCCTATCAGAAATATATGGCAGATTCTGAACTGGCGAGTTGCATCATGCTAGTCGCGATGGTACCCGAGCTGCAAAAGCAGCATGAGCATATGGATGCTAATACCATAGTCTTCCATCTTCATGAGTTGTTTGATGAGAAAGCGAGATCCAAAAGGTTCGAAGTCTCCAGGCTCCTCTTCACCTCTAAGATGCAAGAAGATTCGTCTGTAGTGTAGTTTGTGCTAAAGATGAATGGGTACATCGAGCAGCTGGCCACCCTCGGGTTTGTGATGGATCATGAATTAAGTGCTGACTTAATTTTACATTGTTTTCCCAAGAGTTTCTCATAATTTGTGATGAACTATCAGATGAACAAATTAGAATCCACTATTCCTGAGCTCCTCAATATGCTGAAGACTGTGGTGCCTTCTGTGAAGCATGAGGAGAAGGCGGTTCTGTTAGTTGATTCCTCGAAGAAAGGTTCTAAGAGGAAGGTAAAGAAACAGAAGAAAAGGAAGAATAAGAAGGCTAAGAAGGCAAAACCATCACAAAAGGGCACTTGTCATCATTGTGGCAAGGAAGGCCACTGGCGAAGAAACTTCAAGATTTATCTTGAGTCTGTAAAGAAGAAGAAGGCATCTGATGCCCCATCCTCTTCAGGTATCTTCGTTATTGATTGTCATTCTATTTCCTTAGACACTTGGGTATTGGATACTGGGTGTGGCTCACATATATGTAATGACATATAGGGGCTAAGGAATAGAAGGAGACTCGTCAGAGGGGAGTCAAATTTGTGAGTTGGCAATGGAGCAAAGGTTGCTGTGGTCACCATCGGAACTTATTTACTGAAGCTCCCTAGTGGACTAGTCTTAGAACTGGACAATTGCTATTGTGTTCCTTCTATGATAAAGAACATTGTTTCTATTTCCTGCTTAAATAGAAATGGTTACCATTTGATGTTTAGTAACAATTGTTGTTATATAACTTTGAATGGCATACTTTATGGGACTGGAACCTTAAGCAATGGTATTTATACGTTGGACATATCCAGTGATATTTTCAATATCGAAGCGAGCAACAAGCGTGCTCGAAAGGATAATCAATTAGACTCCTACATGTGGCATTGTTGTCTTGGCCATGCAAGCAAGAAACACATGTCCGAATTACACCGATGTGGAATTATGGAATCGTTTGAATTGGATTCATATGATACATGTGAATCATGCTTAATAGGCAAGATGACTAAGTTACCTTTTACAAGAAAAGGTGAACGAGTGGGAGAGTTGCTAGGTCTAATACATACTGATGTATGTGGACCTATGTCAACTCAAGCTTTGGGAGACTATAACTACTTCATTACCTTCACCGATGATCACTCACGTTTTGGGTATGTGTTCTTGATGAAACACAAGTCTGAAGCCTTTGAAAGGTTCAAAGAATTCAGAAATGAAGTAGAGAAACAACATGACAAGAGTATTAAAATACTTCGATCGGATCGAGGTGGTGAATGTTAGGGAAATCTCTTGTCGTGATATGGTTTTGATGTGTGTGGCAAAGGGTTTAAGTTAGCTTGTTATTGTGATTTGATATGTCCGTTGAAGTCATGCAGGACTTAGTAATTCGCACATGAAGCTTTGGCAGGTTCACCACTCACAACCTCGTGCTTGAGTCGGAGAAGGAGCATTGCAGAGTCGTGCGCTTGATGTTGCTGAGGGACCGCCGGACGAGATGACTTGAAGCGAAGCCAAGGAAGTAGACTTTTAAGGCAAGAGACGTGAAGGAGCATTGCAGAGTCGTGCGCCTAATGCTGCCGAGGGACGTGCCCGCGAACGAAGAGAGCTTCGACGAGGGACTTCGAGTGAGATGAGAGAATGAGTGAATTATAAGTAGCTCATTAGGTGAACTTGGCCGAATGGCTGAGTGTCGGAGTCTCGACCGCAAGGGTTGAGGTTTACCCGACCGCCGGAAGCTCAAATGAATGTTAAGTTGCCATGGAATGGCACGATCGGCCCCGAGTCGAATGGGTTCGACCGTATCCGATCGAGTAGTTTTGGGCCGTGATCGCCATATGTTGGCAGTTGACTGCCAAGACCATCAATCAACTTCTGATGGCAGCAGTCGACTGGTCAAGAGGGTTTGGGCCATAGAACCGCTCATAGCCGACTGGGCAATCGACTATGGAGGCAGCATTTGACTGATGGTTACATCAGTCGACTGCCAAGGGATCCATTGGACTATAACGGTCGAGATCCGACGTGTTCGGAGGTCATTGTAGTGGCGGCAGTCGACTGCCAAGGGCAGCAGTCGACTGGTGGTGGCCAACGGGAAGAAATCATCCCTCTCTATAAAAAGAGAGGGTGTTGGGCTTTGGGAGGCAAATGCTTGAACTCCAAACAACTCCCATAGTGCCCTAAACGTTTTCCACTCTTCTACTAGTGCTAAACTTCATTCTATTGTAGAAGAGTGATCCTTGTGTAAAAGAGGTTACCTCAACCTAGCTTTGTGCAAAAGAGAGATCTAGTGGAAGCTTGCGGAGTGATTCACCATGGACGAATCGGACCGTGGATTAGTGGCGTAGTCGTGAACCACGTTATATTCCTTTTGTTAGCATTGGTTTTATTCTTGTCATTTCTATTTGCTTGTCTTGTTTTGTTTTTCCGCTTACGCTAATATTCTTTGTAGACGACCAAATTCCACCATCCAACGAAAGAGGGCTATTCACCCCCCTCTAGCTGGCCAACACACACCGATCGATCCCCTTCAAGTGGTATCAGAGCCAAGGAAAGCTTGTTGAGGACTAACCGCCACAACAAGCACATTCAAGAATGGCCGGCTCGAATATTCACCGACCAAAGTTTGAAGGAGAATTCTCTTGGTGGAAAAAGAGAATGGAGGTATTTTTTGAAATTGATTTCGAAATTCTTTTAATTATGGAAAACGGTTTCGAATTGCCTAGGGATGAAGAAGGGGAGCCATTGGAGAAATCAAGGTGGAGCAAGAGGTAAAGGGAAGAATACTTGGCAAATTCAAAGGCCAAGCATCACCTTTACAATGTACTCCCCCAACAAGAAGTGAATAGGATAGGGGAATGCTCTAGCGCCAAGGAGATGTGGGAGAAGCTAGTAGAGTTTCATGAAGGTACCTCGGAGGCTAAGCTTGCAAGAAGAGACCTCCTCCACTCCCAACTATCAAACATCAAATTAGAAAAGGGAGAAAAGGTAACATCATTCCATTCTAGGTTTAAAGAAATTTTAATTGAACTAACAAGTATAGGAGAAAAACTTTCAAACCGGGATATGCTTATGAAAGCAATCGACGCTTTTCCCCGGTTATCGAAATGGAGTTCAATGGTGGACTCCTTCTACATGTCAAAGAACCTAGAAGTGAGCACCTTGGAGGAGTTCTTCTCAACCATGGAGCTCCACGAAACAAGACTCGAAGGAATAGTAGAAGAGCTAAGATTTCAACCTTCAAGAGGAGTAGCCTTGATGGCTAACAAAGGGAAGAAAAGATGGAGACCCACTCCTCCTCCGATGAAGCATCCTCCTCCTCCTCCATGGATAGCACTGAAGAAGCCTATATGGTAAGGAGGGTAAGGCGTGCATTAAAAAGTTTTAAATTTAATAAATCCAATGATAGGAGAAGAAGACCAAGGGGAAAGGTAATTTGCTACAATTGCCAAGGAGAGGGACATATAAGGGATAATTGTCCCCTCCTAAACAAGAGTAAAGAGGAGAGGAAAAAGAAAGAAGAAAAGAAGAAGAAGAAGGGGAGCAAGAAGAAAGAAGAAGAGAAGAAAGCCAAGGAGAAAGGGAAGACAAAAGCACTCAAAGCAAGGACATGGGATGATCCTTCTTCATCATCATCATCATCCGAAGAGGAAGAACATGTCTACTCCAATCTAGCCTTGATGGCATTTGACGACCTAGACTCCACTTCCTCCTCCGAGCAAGAAGAAAGATCAAGCACAAGTGAGGAGAGCTCTAGTGAAGGGGGAGCTTCATCATCCTCCTCATCCGAAGAAGAGGACATGGAAACTATGGTAACGAACCTTTCACCTAGTAAAATAGTTTCCATGATTTCTAGTCTTACTAAGGATCTATTTAGAGCTAAAAAGAAAAATAAAAGCATGCTCGATCAAATTAAGGACTTAGAAGAAAAATTAGAAAAAATATGCTTAAATTGTAATGATAATATTTCTTCTAGCTTAAATGATGCATGCTCACATGAATATATGTCATTTAATGTTAGTGATGCATGTATGGATGAAAATAGGGTTTTAAGGGAAAAGGTAGATCATTTGACCAAAGCCCTAGAAAAATTCACCATAGGCTCCAACACCCTTAACATGATCATAGGGAGCCAAAGGGCAAGCTTCAACAAGAAAGACCTAGGTTATAAAGAAAATAAAAATGAAAAGACCTATAAATATTTAATTGCTAGGGGTCAAGACAAAAAGAAGGTAATAGCTAGAAAATGGATCCCTAAGGAGTATTTAGTGAACCCCATAGGAAAGAACTTATTTTGGGTTCCTAAATCCATCCTAAAGGGTTAGGAAAACCCTAAGATAGTCAACCACATGGAATTTATCTATATCATATTTTGGTTGACTTAGGATGGCGGGACAATATTTTTGAATTAGTGTTAGGTGATGATAATGCACCTATAAATAAATAAATCATGCTTTAGGTAATATTTGACTTATTATCATGTTTCATACCTAATGCATGATCACAATTTGATGAATACATTTGTTTCATGATCATAATGTGAAATTTATCCATATATGTCTTTATGATCATGTGGATTGTTAGGATGATACTTAACCTTGTATATAATTGCATGAAAATAATGGTTAAGTATATAAAAATACCTTTAGGATGCATCTCACATTCACCATAGGCTACCTTGATTGAAAACATAGCATGAGTGAGATGTTAGGATGATACAAATGTCCACTAATGCCTATGGCATTTAGATGGTCATTTGAAGTATCAAAATAGCAATAATAGACCAATCATGGGGAAGGCTTATGTTTAATTCATAGACATATTGCCCAAAGATCGTGGTTGGATATTTCATATGTTTTCAAAACAATTTCTTACTTTAAAATCTGTGTGTTCATGTTTTGAAACAATTCAAACTAAAACTAGGTGTTAAATTGGATACTAACATGATTGAAAACCTAGTTGTTTTTAAAGCTTTTGGATTTTTGGCAAATCTCTGAAAATATAATGATTTTTCATGAAAAGCCATTTTTCATTGATAGATATACTTACAAGAAATGTGTTTCCCAAATTTCATGATTTTTCAAATTTTTTAGAATTTATAGTGCATTTCTGAAATTCGTCTAGAAAATCAGAAATTCAAAATTCATTGTGTCAGTCGACTGTCATACTGATAGCAGTCGACTGATGGACTGTGAATGAGCACAGTAACTTGATTTTATCAGGTTTTTGACTAGTTTTAGTTTTTGTTTCTCTCTAGACTTGATGTCATGCTGTATAAACTTTGTTAATTATTTTTTATGGTGTCAAAGGAGGAGAAATATATATGTTTAAGTAAGGGGGAATTATATTTAGCGGGAGTTTTATGTATTAAGGGGGAGAGTTGCTAATCATGTTATTCACATGCTTTCTTTCCTTAATATTTTATCAAATGTTTTTACCTAACTTAAACGGATTGCCACACATCAAAAAGGGGAATATTGTTAGGGCAATCTCTTGCCGTGATATGGTTTTGATGTGTGTGGCAAAGGGTTTAAGTTAGCTTGTTATTGTGATTTGATATATGCGTTGAAGTCGTGCAGGACTTAGTAATTCGCACATGAAGCTTTGGCGGGTTCACCACTCACAACCTCGTGCTTGAGTCGGAGAAGGAGCATTGCAGAGCCGTGCGCTTGATGCTGTCGAGGGACCGTTGGACGAGATGACTTGAAGCGAAGCCAAGGAAGCAGACTTCAAAGCAAAGAGACACGAAGGAGCATTGCAGAGTCGTGCGCCAGATGCTGCCGAGGGACGTGGCTGTGAACGAAGAGAGTTTCGGCGAGGGACTTCGAGTGAGATGAGAGAATGAGTGAATTGTAAGTAGCTCATTAGGTGAACTTAGTCGAATGGCTGAGTGTCCGAGGCTTGACCGCAAGGGTTGAGGTTTACCCGACCGCTGGAAGCTCAAACGAATGTTAAGTTTGAGTTTCACACGACACCAGTCGACTACCATGGAATGGCAATCGACTGCTCTGAGTCGAACGGGTTCGACTGGTATCCGACTGAGTGGTTTTTGGGCCAGCAGTCGACTGTCATATGTTGGCAGTCGACTGCCAAGACCATCAGTCGACTGCTGATGGCAGCAGTCGACTGGTCAAGAGGGTTTGGGCCACAGAACCGCTCGTAGCCGACTGGGCAGTCGACTACGGAGGCAGCAGTCGACTGATGGTTACATCAGTCGACTACCAAGGGATCCGTTGAACTACAACGGTCAGGATCCGACGTGTTCGGAGGTCGTTGTAGTGGAGGCGACTGCCAAGTGCAGCAGTCAACTGGTGGCGGCCAACAGGAAGAAATCAGCCCTCTCTATAAAAAGAGAGGGTGTTGGGCTTTGGGAGTCAAATGCTTGAACTCCAAACAGCTCCCATAGTGCCCTAAACGTTTTCCACTCTTCTACTAGTGCTAAACTTCATTCTATTATAGAAGAGTGATCCTTTTGTAAAAGAGGTTACCTCCACCTAGCTTTGTGCAAAGGAGAGATCTAGTGGAAGCTTGTGGAGTGATTCACCGTGGACGAATCGGACCGTGGATTAGCGGTGTAGCCGTGAACCACGTTATATTCCTTTTGTTAGCATTGGTTTTATTCTTGTCATTTCTATTTGCTTGTCTTGTTTTGTTTTTCCACTTGCGCTAATATTCTTTGTAGACGACCAAATTTCACCATCCAACGAAAGAGGACTATTCACCCCCCTCTAGCCGGCCAACACACACCGATCGATCCCCTACAGTGAATACTTAAGTCAAGAGTTTCTAGATTATCTAAGAGACAATGGTATATTGTCTCAATGGACTCCGCCATATACACCACAGCATAATGGTGTATCTGAGAGGCGTAACCGGACTGTGTTGGACATGGTCAGGTCAATGATGAATCATGCGAATCTTCCCAAGTCCTTTTGGGGTTTTGAACTTCAGACAGTTGTTTACTTGTTAAACAGAATGCCAACCAAGGTAGTCTCTACTACTCCATATGAGATATGGAATAGTAAGAAACCTCATGTATCTTACTTGAAGATATGGGGTTGTCCCGCTTATGTGAAGCGGACTGTATCAGACAAATTGGATGCTAAGTCTGATAAATGTCTATTTATTGGATACCCTAAGGAAACGAGGGGTTACCAATTCTATCATCCTGTGGAACAAAAGGTGTTTGTTTCAAGGCATGTTGTGTTTCTAGAGAAAGAGTTTCTCTTGCAAGAAAACAGTGGGAGTGTCATCGATCTTGAGGAGGCTCGAGAGACTCAAATAGACATTGATGAGATACCTGGTGAAGCACAACAGCCAATAACTCATAGTGATGAGCAATCGGCTGGACCTATTGAGACACCACATCTTGGTAGATCTAGTAGAACACACAATATTCCTGAGAGATATGGATTTCTCGTAAGTGAATCGAACGACGTGTTACTCATTGATGATGAAGAGCCTACCAGTTATGAAGAAGTTCTGACAAGTTTAGAAAGGGATAAGTGGCTTGAAGCCATGAAGTTGGAAATGGATTCCATGTATGAAAACCAAGTTTGGAACTTGGTTAACCCACCTGAAGGCATAAAGCCTATAGGGTGTAAGTGGGTTTTTAAGAAGAAAATCGACATGGATGGTAATGTGATTGCCTATAAGGCTAGATTGGTGGTGAAAGGATATCGTCAAAAGCAAGGTATTGATTATGACGAAACCTATTCGCTTGTTGCTATGCTTAAATCCATTCGGATGCTCTTGGCCATAGCGGCTCATTATGATTATGAGATATGGCAGATGGATGTAAAAATAGCTTTCCTTAATGGAAACCTGCTCGAGGACATTTATATGATACAGCCTGAGGGTTTCACATCGGTTGATAAAACCAAGGTATGCAAATTGCGACGGTCCATATATGGATTGAAGTAAGCATCCAGGAGCTGGAATATCCATTTTGATGAGACAATCAAAAAGTTTGATTTCTCACAAAATCCAGACGAACCTTGTGTGTACAAGAAGGTTAGTGGGAGTGCAATCATGTTCCTAGTATTGTATGTCGATGACATATTATTATAGAAAATGATGTTTCAGTCTTACAGTCAGTTAAGATTTGGTTGTCCAAGACATTCTCCATGAAAGATCTGGGAGAAGCAACCTATATCCTCAAGATTAAGATCTATAGATATAGATCGAAACGGTTGCTTGGTCTTTCGTAGTCTACATATATAGATCGAGTGGTAAAGAGGTTTAGCATGTCGGAATCCAAGAAAGATTTCCTACCCATCAGGCATGGGATACACCTTTTGAAGTCTATGTGTCCGCGCACAGAAGACGAGAGGATTTTCATGAGTAAAATTCCCTATGCATCCGCAATAGGATCGATCATGTATACTATATTATGTACGAGACCCGATGTATCGTATGCTCTGAGTGTCACGAGTAGATATCAGTCTGATCCAGGAATGGATCATTGGGCGACTGTTAAGATGATCCTTAAGTACTTAAGAAGAACTAAGGATGTGTTCCTAATATATGGAGAAAGGGACATAGTGATACGCGAGTATACGGATGCCAGCTTCCAGACAGACAAGGATGATTTCATGTCTCAGTCTGGATACGTGTTCACCTTGAATGGGGGCGCAGTGAGTTGGAAAATTTCCAAACAAGATACTGTAGCGGATTCTACCACTGAGGCAGAATATATTGCAACTTCAGAAGCAGCAAAGGAAGCGGTTTGGATCAAGAAGTTCATTTATGAACTTGGTGTGGTTCCAGCCATTGTTGAAGCAATATCGGTCTACTACAACAACAATGGAGCAATTGCACAGGAAAAAGAGCCAAGGTCTCATCAACGATCCAAACATGTGCTTCGCTGCTATCATTTGATCAAAGAGATCATTAGTAGGAAGGAAATACAAATCGAGAAAATCCCCACTGAAAGGAACTTTGCGGATCCTTTGACTAAGGCATTACCACAAAGTAAGTTTGAGGGTCATGTTAGAGCTTATGGTATTGGATACTGTAGCGATTGGCATTAGGCAAAGTGGGAGTTTGTTAATAATATATGAGAGATGTCCTAAGGCAATCGCCTTATGTTTGAACCATTTATATGATAAATAAAGATTCACTATTTGAGTATACATGTTTTCATGTATTTGATTAGATCTTAAACTCATTTACTGAATGTCCACGATATGATTCACAGCATGAGAGAATTTGTGATTGGATCACAACTAGTGAGTATCTCTACATGTGTAATTGTGATGTATCGGAATTATCCCTAGTCGATGAATTGATGGATTTGGACACCATCAATTCTGTCGAGACTAGCACGAGGTATACTCCTTGGTGTATCCAAGCAGCTGATTCTCACTGGCTGGAGACATTGTGATATCCGGAGTAAATCGTGGATGCTAGTTATGGTAACTTGTTTATTGGAGTGACCAGCCGTAAGACTTCATATGGTTCTTTGCATATATAGATATATCAATGAAGTTCTTACTGCAGCTTAAGTGTGATGTTCCTTTGACTTGCGGTATTCAAGTCATCTTGATCATGAAGACTTATGTTTTGACATCTTAAGCAAGCATCTCTGAGGAGATGTGGACCCGGGATGATTGGGTATAAGTCGAAGTGATCGAAGGTGTTTGAATAGCCTATAAAGGATTCACCACTCCTTGCGAGGAGATGTATACCCATGGCCTCTCGTCGGATTGTTACTAAAGTCTTTGGCTAAAGCATTACTTGTTTAGAGTAAGGTACTCTTGGATACATGTGTAGTAACTAGAATCCGTAGGATGAGGAAATGATACTTGGGTTAGGTGTGACGTAGTCACCCTAGTGGGGACTTACACTATAGACCATGTCCTGAACCAAATGGGTATAAGATCAGTGAAAGGAATGGGGCACGATTCATTGTAGCTACTGAAGGTTTTCATAAATAGTTCTGGATCAACCGTTGATCTTTTCGGTTAATTGGGGATCATGATGTACTACTAGGTGCCACTCATGATCGTTCTATAATTAATGGTTAATTATAGATGGCCAACATAAACCAAGAACTTATTTTGTCACACACACAACGAGCGTAATCCGAAGGATTTAAAACGAGCTTGAGAATGAGATTCTCAGACCGAGAGAAACAAGGTTTGGTTGGACCAAACAAGGATCGAGCATGAAATCGTTTCAGTCGCAATGGAAGAATGGATGGGTCATGTCTTATGAAGACATGATGAGTGAACCAAATTGGTTTGGTTCTAATCCAATGGTGGAGAATAAACCAAAGGGGTTTGGTTTGTTTTAAACGAATAAACTAAAGTTGGTTCGGTTTATTTTAACTTAAAATAGACCAAATTGGTTTGGTTTATTTTAACTTAAATTAATGGAGCGGGTTAACGGGTTTTTGGTTATGAACTAATAACCATTAGAAGAATTTGTTCTCTATAAAATAGGGCTTAAGGGTTTTCAGAAAGCCCCAACCCTAATCTTGCCGCCCCCTCTCCCTCTTCTCCTTGTGTAGTCGGTGCCCAAACCCTTGCCGCCACCCACCACCACCCAAGCCTCTCTTGCCAGCATTTAGCAGCTATCATCCTCCCCACTTTCCGGCGTCTAGCTACTGCCGGAGGAGCTCCGGTGATCTTCCTTGGCTCTGGCAACAAGGTGAGCATCTAGCTTTCCTTATTTGGCCTACGCAAGTTCTCCACCAAAGCTGTCCAGTTTTCTGGACAACTTGTTTCCTTCTTGTTGGAGCATCATTTGGATGATGTTTGGAGCTCCGACAGTACCTACCTTGCTGGGGATTCGATCTCCAGTAATCCTCATAGGTGGAGGACGAAGGATTCGTCAAACGGTTGACGAATTCCTCTCCGGAGAAGCGAGTTTTGGGGACTCGGTTTTGAATCCGAATTTTGATTCGGATTGTGATCTTCTCTCGATCACATCATCTTCGACACGAGGCTAGTGACTCGTACGAAGACGAGGCTCGTGACTTTGTGAAGTCATCTCGAAGATACTCGGCGTAGATACGGATAGAGGTGATTCTAGCGAGGGTGGCTCCGGTTGATTCCTTTCCCGCTACACGTGATACGTCAGGTATACGTAGAATAATTTTTTTTATTACAAAATTTGAAACTATGGTTATGTCTACACATGTTGTACTATGCATGCGTGTGGTGTGTGTGATGTAATAAAATAGATTTATTGCTTTTTATTTATTCCGCTGCGCACATATTTACGAAACATGTTCGAACACACACTCGCCGCGGTGCCAGAAACCCAACACCCTTTTCCTTGGTCTTCTTCTCTTCTTCCTTTTTCTTGCTTCCCTTCTTCTTTTACTCTTTCTTCGTCCTCTCTTCTTTGCTTTTGTTCAAAAGAGGACAATCATCTCTTATATGCCTCTCTCCTTGGCAATTGTAGTAAATGATCTTCCTCTTGTGCCTTCTCCTATCATAAGATTTGTTATATTTTAAATTTTTTAAAGTACGTCTTAGCTTCCTTACCATATAAGCATCTTCATTGCTATTCATGGAGGATGAGGAGGATGCTTCATCGGATGAGGAGGAAGTGTCCATCTTCTTCTTCTTCCCCTTGTCGGCTACTAGTGCCACTCCCCTTGATGGCTTGACTCTTGGTTCTTCACTTATTCCTTCAAGCCTTGTCTCATGTAGCTCCATGGTTGAAAAGAATTCCTTTAGAGTGGTTATCTCTAAATTCTTGGAGATGTAGAAGGAGTCCACCATTGAGCTCCATCTGGATGACCGAGGGAAGACATCTATTGTGTTTATGACCATGTCCCTATTGGACAACTCCCCTACACTAGATAAACCGGTTATTATTGTAGGGTTTCGAACGACCGGCTAGAGGGGGGTGAATAGCCCTCTTACGATGGATGTTGGAATTCTCTCATTCGTTTGCTCGTCTACACAATCGTTAGCGCAAGCGGAAGCATAAACAATAAAGACAAAGCAATAAATGAAAATACAAATGCTAACAAAGAAGATGTAACGTGGTTCACGGCTACGCCGCTAATCCACGGTCCGATTCGTCCAAGGTGAATCACTCCTCCAAAGCCAATCACTATTGGTCTCTCCTTTGCACCAAGCTAGGTGGAGGTAACCTTTACAATTAAGATCACTCTTCTTACAATAAGAATGGAGTAAAAACAAGTAAGAAGAGTTTAGAGATTGTGGGGCACTAGGAAGATCACTTAGAGCATAAGCATTAGCCTCTCAAAGGCTCACACCCTCTCTTTTTATAGAGAGGGCTGATTAGTCCAATAGAACTCTTGGCAGTCGACTGATGGACCTCACCACCGACCGATCGTCAAGTCGATCATCGCCGCAATGGCTACGAGCGGTTCTGTGCCCGCGATATCCTCTGGCAGTCGATTGTCATTCCATTGCAGTCGACTACTAGGCATAAACCCATCAGTCGGATACCAGTCGAACACACTCGACTCAGAGCAGTCGACTGGTGCCGTGTGAAACTCAAACTTAACATAAGTTTGAGCTTCCGGCGGTCGGGTAATCCTTAACCCTTGCGGTCAAGTCTCCGACACTCAGCCATTCGGCCAAGTTCACCTAATGAGCTACTTACATTTCACTCATTCTCTCATCTCACTCGAAGTCCCTCGCCGAAGCTCTCTTCATTCGCGACCACGTCCCTCGGCAGCATCAGGCGCACGACTCTGCAATGCTCCTTCGCGTCTCTTGCCTCCGAAGTCTGCTTCCTTGGCTTCACTTCAAGTCATCTCGTCTGGCGGTTCCTCGGATGCTCCAAGCGCACGGCTTTCGCAAAGTCATCCTTCACCGACTCAAGGACCGAGGTTGTGAGGGTGAACCCGCTAAGGCTCCATGTGTGAATTACTAAGTCCTGCAAGACTCCAACGCACATATCAAATAACAATATCATCCTAACTTAAACCCTTTGCCACACACATCAAAACCTTATTATGGAAAGAGATTGCCCTAACAATCTCCCCCTTTTTGATGTGTGGCAATCCGTTTAAGTTAGGTAAAAACATTTGATGAAAATTCTAAGGTAAGAAAGCATGTAAACATAAACATGATATAGCAACATGCAACTCCCCCTTAATCCATGAAACTCCCCATACAAATTTTCAAATTTTCTCCCCCTATCATAATTTACTTAAACATAATTTCTTCTCCCCCATTGACACCATCAAAAAGATTAACACTAAGTTATAAATCCATGGCATCAAGTTAAATGGAAGGAAAATACCAAAAACATGATTAAAATTGAAATCAGAAAATATTGGACTATAGTTCAGGTGGGCAATGATCTATCGATGGCAATGATCTCGCACAAAGGATTCTGAAATTCTGATTTTCTGGGTGAAATTCAGAAATGCATTATAAATTCCAAAAAATTTGAAAAATCATGAAATTTGAGGAATATATTTCTTTTAAGTATATCTATCAATCAAAAATAGTTTTTTAAGAAAAATCATTATATTTTCCGAGATTTGCCAAAAAATCAAAGGCTTTAAAAACCACTAGTTTTTTAGCATGTTAGTATCCATTTTAACACCTGGTATTGCTTAGGATTGTTTCAAAACATGAATACATGGATTTTAAAGTAAGAAATTGTTTTGAAAACATATAAAATATCCAACCATGATCTTTGGGCAATATGTCTATGAATTAAACATAAGCCTTCCCCATGATTGGTCTATTATTGCTATTTTGATACCTTAAATGACCATCTAAATGCCATAGGTATTAGTGGACATTTGTATCATCCTAACATCTCACCCATGCTAAGTTTTCAATCAAAGTAGCCTATGGTGAGTATGAGATGCATCCTAGGGGGTATTTGTATATACTTAACCATTATATTCATACAATTCTATCAAGGTTAAGTATCAACCTAACAATCCTCATGATCATAAAGATATATATGACTTAATTTCACATTATGATCATGAAATACATGTATTCATTGAATTGTTCTCATGCATTAGGTATTATATCATGATAATAAAACAAAATATCACCTAAGGCATGATTTAAACCATATTTCTTATGATGATGTGCCAAATATCAAAATCATAAATCATGATTGCACATATACATAGCAATTACATTAATCATCATGATTTAAGCATTATTATTTATTTATGGGCACGTTATCATCACCCAACACTATTCTAAAAATGTTGTCCCGCCATCCTAAGTCAACAAAAATATGATATAGGTCAATTCCATATGGTTGACTACCCTAGGGTTTTCCTAACCCTTAAGGATGAATTTTGGAACCCAAAATAGATTCTTGCCTATGGGGTTCACTAGAAATTCCTTAGGAATCCATTTCCTAACAATTACTTTCTTCTTATCTTGTCCCCTTGCAATTAGGCATTTGTAGGCCTTTTCATTTTTCTTTTCTTTATAACCTAGGCCCTTCTTGTTGAAACTTGCCCTTTGACTCCCAATTATCATGTTCAAGGTGTTGGAGCCAATTGTGAATTTTTCTAGGGCTTTTGTTAAATATTCTACCTTTTCCCTTAAGGCCCTATTTTCATTTATACATGCATCACTAACATCTAATGGCACATAAAGATCATGTGAGCATACATCATTTAAGCTAGAAGAAATATTATCATTTAAGCATGCATTTTCTAGCTTATTTTCCAATGCCTTAATTTGATTAAGCATGCTTTTATTTTTCTTTTTCATTCCAAATAAGTCCTTAGTTAAACTAGAAATTATGGAAACTATTTTCTTAGGAGAGGCATTCGTTACCATAGTTTCCATATCCTCTTCTTCTTCTTCGGATGAGGAGGATGTAGAAGCTCCCCCTTCACTTGAGCTCTCTCCTCTTGAGCTTGATCCTTCATTTTCAGAGGAAGAGCAATCCAAGTCATCAAAGGCCATCAAGGAAAAATTGGTGACAAAGGCATTCTCCTCATCCGATGATGATGAGGAGGATGAGGATGGATCATCCCAAGTCCTTGCCTTTAGAGCTTTGGTCTTCCCCTTTTCTTTTGTCTTCTTCTCCTCTTCCTTCTTTTTCTTGCTCCCCTTTTTCTTCTTCTTTTCTTCTTTCTTTTTCTTCTCTTCCTTGCTCTTGTTTAGGAGGGGACAATTATCCCTTATGTGCCCCTCTCCTTGGCAATTGTAGCATATGACCTTCCCCCTTGGTCTTCTATTCCTATCATTTGATTTATGAAAATGAAAACCTTTTAAAGCATGTCTTACCCTCCTTACCATATAGGCTTCTTCGGTGCTATCCATGGAGGAGGAGGAAGACGCTTCGTCATCGGAGGAGGAGGAGATCTCTATCTTCTTCTTCCCCTTATTTGCCAATAATGCTACTCCCCTTGAAGGTTGTATTTTTGGCTCTTCTTGTATTCCTTCAAGCCTAGATTCATGTAATTCCATAGTGGAGAAAAATTCATCTAGAGTACTTACCTCTAGATTCTTTGAAATGTAAAATGGTCCACCATTGAACTCCACTTGGATGATCGGGGGAAAGCATCTATGGCCTTCATTATCATATCACGATTGGAGAGCCTTTCTCCTACACTTGTTAGCCCAATTAAAATTTCTTTGAATCTAGAATGCAAAGAAGTTACCTTTTCTCCCTTTTCTAATTTAATGTTGGATAGTTGGGAGCGGAGGAGATCTCTCCTTGCTAGCTTCGCCTCGGATGTGCCTTCATGAAGCTCAATTAGCTTCTCCCACATCTCCTTGGCACTTAGGCATTCTCCTATTCGGTTGATTTCTTGTTGGGGGAGCACATTGAAGAGATGATGCTTGGCTTTTGAATTTGCAAGGTGCTCTTCCCTTTGCCTTTTGGTCCACCTAGATTTCTCTATTGGCTTCCCCTCTTCATCCCTAGGCAAAATGAAACCGGATTCCATTGTAATCATAATATCAAAATCCGTTTCGAAAAATACCTCCATTCGCTTCTTCCACCAAGAAAATTCTCCTTCAAACTTCGAAGGATGGATGTTGGAGCCGGCCATTTTGAAAGTTACTTGTTGTGGCGGTTAGTCCTCGACAAGCTTTCCTTGGCTCTGATACCACTTGTAGGGTTTCGAACGGCCGGCTAGAGGGGGGGTGAATATCCCTCTTACGATGGATGTCGGAATTCTCTCGTTCGTTTGCTTGTCTACACAATCGTTAGCGCAAGCGGAAGCATAAACAATAAAGACAAAGCAATAAATGAAAATACAAACACTAACAAAGAAGATGTAACGTGGTTCACAGCTATGCCGCTAATCCACGGTCCGATTCGTCCAAGGTGAATCACTCCTCCAAAGCCAATCACTATTGGTCTCTCCTTTGCACCAAGCTAGGTGGAGGTAACCTTTACAATCAACATCACTCTTCTTACAATAAGAATGGAGTAAAAACAAGTAAGAAGATTTTAGAGCTTGTGGGGCACTGGGAAGATCACTTAGAGCATAAGAATTAGCCTCTCAAAGGCTCACACCCTCTCTTTTTATAGAGAGGGCTGATTTCTTCCGTTACGCCACTACGATCACGCTCTTGGCGTCGACTTTCGTCACTACTAAATGGCCTCCGAACCGCCGGATCCCGACCGTTGTAGTCCAGCGGAACTCTTGCCCGATCGGTGATGGACCTCACTGGTCATTGCCTCCGTAGTCGATCGCCTAGTCGCTCACGAGCGATTCTCGCGATATCCTCTGATCGCTATTCTGATTCCATAGCGATCACGCTGGCATAAACCCATCGATCGAATACCGAACACACTCACTCGGAAGCGATCATTGCCATTACATGGCGGATCGGGTGTCGAAACTCAAACTTAACATAAGTTTGAGCTTCCGGTGGTCGGGTAATCCTTAACCCTTGCGGTCAAGTCTCCGACAATCATCCATTCGGCCAAGTTCACCTAATGAGCTACTTACATTTCACTCATTCTCTCATCTCATTCGAAGTCCCTCGCCGAAGCTCTCTTCGTTCGCGGCCACATCCCTCGGCAGCATCAGGCGCACGACTCTGCAATGCTCCTTCGCGTCTCTTGTCTCCGAAGTCTGCTTCCTTGGCTTCACTTCAAGTCATCTAGTCCAGCGGTCCCTCGGATGCTTCAAGCGCACGGCTTCCGCAAAGTCATCCTTCACCGACTCAAGGACCGAGGTTGTGAGGGTGAACCCGCCAAGGCTCCATGTGCAAATTACTAAGTCCTGCAAGACTCCAACGCATATATCAAATAACAATATCATCCTAACTTAAACCCTTTGCCACACACATCAAAACCTTATCATGGCAAGAGATTGCCCTAACAATTATTTCTTTAAAGCGTGAATGCAATGATAATACCTTCTCTCCCTTTTCTAATTTGATGTTGCTTAATTTGGAGCGAAGGAGATCTCTTCTCGCAAGCTTGGCCTCGAAGTGCCTTCATGGAGTTCTATGAGTTTCTCCCACATTTCCTTGGTGCTTGCACATTCTCCTATCCGATTCACTTCTTGTTGGGGGAGTACGTTGTAGAGGTGGTACTTTGCCTTTGAGTTCGCCAAGTACTCTTCCCATTGCTTTTTAGTCCACCTAGACTTCTTGATGTGCTTCCCTTCTTCATCCCTAGGTATCTCGAAACCATTTTCCATTATTAATAAAATTTCAAAATTGGTTTCAAAGAATACCTCCATGTGTTTCTTCCACCACGCAAATTCCCCTTCAAACTTTGACGGATGAATATTAGAGTCGGCCATCCTTGATGTAGTGCTTGTTGTGGCGGTTAGTCCTCGACAAGCTACCTTGTCTCTGATTCCACTTGTAGGAACGTTGGTGGCCGGCTAGAGGGAGGGTGAATAGCCCTCTTCGTACGATGATGAAATTGCTTCATTGATTGCTTATAAATTATTGTTAGCGCAAGTGGAAAAGTAAAAGCTAAACAATAATAAAGATAAGCAATACAAAATCAATGCTAACAAAAGATATAACGTGGTTCACGACCTCTCTGCTAATCCACGGTCCGATTTGTCTCCGGTGAATCACTCCGAAACCAATCCAATATCGGTCTCTCCCTTTAGCCAAAGCAAGGTGGAGGCAAACCTTCTTACAACCCAAGAACACTCTTTCTTACAATGGATTTGAAATAAGAACAAGAGAAAGAGTTGGAAGTTTATAGGGCACTTGGATGATCACTTAGAGCATAAGCATTAGCCAACCAAAAGGCCACACATTCTCTATAAATAGAGAAGGTTGTTTTCTTCTTGTTGGCCACTGGTAGTCGACTAATGCCCCGATCAGTCGAATGCCCCTGTAGTCGTTGCCCAATAACAACTTCTTCCGCGATGGATTTCATCCAATGGCTCCCATCGATCGGTGATCTTCCCATCGATCGAGTGCGAGCGAGCACTCGGTGATCATCATTACGTGCGAAACCCTCGTGACGGTCGATCGATGCCATCATCGATCGGTATTTGGTGTCTCAGCGATCGTATCAATCCTTGGCGATCGTGATGGATGAACTCGTATACTAGTCGATTCACAGTTGACTGCCATATCATGGCAGTCGATTGATGTCGGGAAAACCCATTCAACACTTGCTATTTTGGCCAAGTTCACCTAATGAGCTACTTACATTTCACTCATTCTCTCATCTCACTTGAAGTCCCTCGCCGAAGATCTCTTTGTTCGCGGCCACGTCCCTAAGCAGCATAAAGCACACGACTTCGCAATGCTCCTTCGCGTCTCTTTCCCTTGAAGTCTGCTTCCTTGGCTTCGCTTCAAGTCATCTCGTCCGGCGATCCCTCGGATGCATCAAGCACACGGCTTCGTAATGCTCCTTCACCGACTCAAGCACGAGGTTGTGAGTTGGTGAAACTTGTCAAAGCTCCATGTGCGAATTACTAAGTCCTGCAAGACTCTAACGCACATATCAAATCCAATCATCCTAACTTAAACCATTTGCAACACACATCAAAACCATATCATGGGTTGATTGCCCTAACAAAGTCTTGGCAGCATAAGTCCAATGGTTGGCGGCATAAAGTCCAAGAGGAGTCTTGGCAGCGTAAGCCCAATATGCCTTGGCGGTGTAGACCATATTAGCATGACAATAGCTGATGAAAGCACCTGAAGGCTAGCGTATGGATGAACAAGTCATGGATGACATGGAGGGAACCGATAGCCATGAGGCTGATGGAGGTGGCTAGAAGGCTTAGGTCTAGGTTAAGGGTGGTCTAGCAAGTATGGGGGCACCATATTTGGGTTAAAACCTAATGTTTGAGGTGTATCAGTCGACTGGGACTATGGTCAGTCAACTGATGAGAGTCGACTTGAGTTCGACTTCTGGAATTGGCCTAGGAGTTGATCGCCAACATTGACATTGGTGATGGCTCGGCGGTGGGTGATCCGAGATCCGATCATTGGTTGAATTAAGTCGAGGCGAAGGTTCAGTTGACTGTTAGGGTTTGACAGATGAGTGATTAATCGATTAGTCGACTGATGGGCATGATCAGTTGAATGATGGTCTATCCATTGGAACTTATCCAACGTGGCTCATACTGTTGTCTCACAATGGCTATAGGGGCAGTCGACTGATGGTCCCGATCAGTCGACTGCTAGGCGGAATCCAGCTCAAGGAGAAGCTTTAAAGGGATCTCATGGAGGAGGTTTTCGCCATCGGTTTTTGAGGAGTTTTGGGGCGATTTGTTGTTGCAAATAGGGGTCTCCAAGTGCAACTCAAGCAACCAAACAAACAAGCATCCAAAAGAGTTTTTGTAAGTGTTCTTCACTTCTTTTGTTGTATTTCATTCTTATTGTTGTAAGAATACTTGTATGAGATTTCTCTACCTCCGACTTGTGGTCAAGAAGGATTTTATTGGATTGGTGGTGTGTGATTGCATCGCTAGGGCTCTTACGAGCCCAATCCATGGAATAGGAACCATTCGATTTCGAACCACGTTATATCATGTTATCTCTTGTTCTTGTGTTGTACTTACTTTTGTTATTATATATTCGGCTGTGTTAAGAAGTGTTGTAGAGATGAACGTGATTAAATTCCATCATCAACGAATGCGCTATTCACCCCCCCCCTCCCCTCTAGCGACCACCGAGGTCCCAACATCTTCTTGGTGGCAGCTATTGTAACGCCCGTAAAAATTTCTAGCCATTTTACGAGAATTTTTGGCTTTACGATAATGGGCTTTATGTGGGTTTTTCCGAAAATAAAAGAAAATAGCCAAAAAAGAGATGCAAGGCCTAGGAATTGAACCCCAAACCTCTAGAGATAGCCAAGCCCTATAGATGCACCCACTAACCAGAAGCCCAATAGGATTATATCATTAGGGGAAGAGGGGAAATTGTAGATAAGTGTGATGAGGGTAAATGAAGAGGCTTGGAAAAGAGAAGAGAAACTTCTCTTCCTCCCTTTATAAAGAAGAGTGAAAGTCCCATTTGGCCACTTCTTCTTCTTCCCTCTTCTCTTCTTCTTCCTCACCGAGCTCTCTCTTCATCCTTTGGCTGAAACCCCCATTCAAGCAAGGAGAAGGCTAGGTGGCTTCCATTAGGTCATCTCCCAAGCAAAGCGAAGGAAGTAAGATTCCCTCACCTGCAGTATATTAGCTTTGTAGAGCTTTGTAGGTCATGTACATGAAAGAAAGATGGAGTTCATAGCCTTATATGTTTCGGCCAACCAAGGAATTTAGGGTTAGGGTTTGCCTGAAAATGAATCTAAGGATATGATCATAGATTGTAGGCTTCAAGTAGGAATTTTTAGGTGCCAAAACCCAAGTTCATAGCCCTATATGTTTCGGCCAACCAAGGTCTTGAGGGCTAGGGTTGCATGAAAAGGCTTCTAAGGGAAGTAGGAGATGTTATATGCTTCATGTAGAAATTTTAGGTAACAAAAAAAACCCAAGCTTGATACCTTACATGTTTTGGCCAACCAAAGTATTTAGGGCTAGGGTTGCATGAAAATGCTTCTAATGATACCATGATAAGTTATAATCTTCATGAAGGAATTTTAGGTAATAAAAACCCAAGCTCGATACCTTACATGTTTCGGCCAACCAAGGAATTTAGGGTTAGGGTTTGCATGAAAATGCTTCTAATGATACCATGATAAGTTATAAGCTTCATGAAGAAATTTTAGGTAATAAAAACCCAAGCTTGATACCTTACATGTTTCGGCCAACCAAAGTATTTAGGTCTAGGGTTGCATGAAAATGCTTCTAATGATACCATGATAAGTTATAAGCTTCATGAAGGAATTTTAGGTAATAAAAACCCAAGCTTGATACCTTACATGTTTCGGCCAACCAAGGAATTTAGGGTTAGGGTTTGCATGAAAATGCTTCTAATGATACCATGATAAGTTATAAGCTTCATGAAGGAATTTTAGGTAACAAAAAAACCCAAGCTTGAGCCCTTACATGTTTCGGCCAAACAAAGTATTTAGGGCTAGGGTTGCATGAAAATGCTTCTAATGATACCATGATAAGTTTTAAGCTTCATGAAGGAATTTTAGGTAACAAACATCCAAGCTTGATACCTTACATGTTTCGGCCAACCTTGGGGTTAGGGTTAGGGTTTCATGAAAACACCCCCTTATGTAGTTATGCTATGTGTATGATTTTAATATGTCATGAATTATGCCTATGTGATGAAAATGTTCATGATTCAATATGCTATGAAATATGCTTATGTGATGAACATGTTTAAGATGTAGTATGCCATGAAATTATGCCTATGTGATGAATATGTTTATGAGGTAATATGCCATGAAACATGCCTATGTGATGAACATGTATTATGATTTAATATGCCATGAATATGCCTATGAAATATGCTTATGCGATGAACATGTTTATGCTTTAGGACCCCTTTAGGGCACTCTTATGTTATGAATGCATGTATGCTATGAAATGTCTAAGATGGAGATGTTTCCCTTTCAAGTAGGGATTAAGAGCTCTCCTTATGATAAGATAAGATGGAGATGCTTCCCTTTCAAGTAGGGATTAAGAGCTCTCCTTATGATAAGATAAGATTGAGATGCTTCCCTTTTTATGTTAGGGATTAAGAGCATTCTTTATGATATGACAAGAAAGAAAGGAATTAAGTATTTTACTTTGTAAGAGGTTAAGTACCCGACCCGTCAGGTGGTCGTTAATCAAATCCATAGGGACATAAGAAGACGTAAGAGGTCTTGCCCTGGTAAGACGTAAGAGGTCTTGCTCTAGTAGGACTGGTGTCTCGCTACCCTGACCTATTAGGAGCAGCGCATTATGTGGTACTTAACCTGGGGCCCCCCAAACAAGTTATGATTATGTTGAAGTATCTATATGTATATGTTTTGAAAAGAAAGGACTTTTATGAAATTGTGCATGCTTATGTTAAAGTTTATGAATGCTTATGAACTTGTCCTTTATGCATGTTTAGATTTCATGATGCTATGAATGCTTATAGTTAAGTTTAAGAATATTTGTGACTATGTACTTTATGCATGTTTAAGATTTATGATGTTACGGATACTTATGTTATGAATGCTTATGGTTAAGTTTAAAAATGCTTATGATTATGTCCTTTATGCATGTTAGATTTTATGAAGTTATGATGCTTATAGTTAAGTTTAAGAATATTTGTGACTATGTACTTTATGCATGTTCCAAATTTATGATGTTACGGATACTTATGTTATGAATGTTTATGGTTAAGTTTAAAAATGCTTATGATTATGTCCTTTATGCATGTTAGATTTTATGAAGTTATGATGCTTATAGTTGAGTTAAGAATATTTGTGATTATGTACTTTATGCATGTCTAAGATTTATAATGTTATGGATTGCTTATGTCATGAATGCTTATGTTAAATTATGCCCTGCTTAGATTTAATTATGCTTAGCATGCTGATATAAACTCTATGCCATGCTTAGGTTTTATTACGTGGGTATGTTGTTGATTAGTGTTGCTATGAAACACTTAGGCTATTTATGCTAGTATGCTCATGTTTCTAATGGCTCGATGAAGTGTGTGGCTTTTGTGAGTAGGCAAGAATCTTACTAAGCTATATGCTTATAGTTTATGTTGTCCATATACTGCAGATAAAGGAAACCTGAACTAGAGGAAGTAGCAGGAAGGGTCAAGTGTGTGTGATAGTGGCATGGTGGAGAAAGACCCTGTTACTATCTGCTTATATTACATGCACAATGAACCACTTAAGACTTTGCTTCCGCTTATAAGACTTATGAATCATTAGTATCATGTTGGATGATGCTTATTTATGTTACTGTTCAATTACTTAAGAACTCATGAATTACTCTTTATGTTATGCATGTTAGAAATGAGACAAGATATGTTAACATGCTGATTATGAATATGATATGTGACGCATGTGAAAAAGAAGGTTTAAGTTATGATAACATGTTAAAAAAAATAGTAAAGTAGCACCGCCCTGAGAGCAGATAAGGGCGGGCATTACAGCTATAGTGTGTTGGCTATAGTGGTCAGGGCTTGAGTATGCTCTAGTTGTAATGTTTGCATTTGCTTTGTTACCGCCATCATGGCCTCTAATAGTGTAGATACCTTGGATGAAAGACCTCTTAGTCGTGTTCGACTTGATTCTCGAGAGTCTTCCAAAGTATCAATAATTGATTGAGCCCTTAGCAGTTCAGTCGCAAACTCAGATTCTCTATCCTGTGTCTCCCGAAGTTGAACCTGGCATTCTGATAGTTTTTGGGTCAGAGCATTGACATGCTGAATCTTATCAGTTTGAAGAAATAGCTAGGCTTGAAGGGAGTCAATTACTTTAAGGGCTTCTTTTTTTTCACACTCTACTGTTGTCAATTTAACAATTAAAGCAGCCTCCCGGTGTTTACTCTTAGCTAGCTGCTGGGTTACTTTCTTCTGTTGCACTTGGGAGGCACTATGGTGAGCTGCCATAGTGGACTGATAGTCAGCTAAGTGTTGGGTTGCTTCATTATAGTGTGCGGCTTCCTGAGTAAAGGGAAAAAGATATTTCAGAGGTCAGTCCTGGAATGTGATAGGTATCATAGAGTTAACGGAAAGTTCCTCAGATAAGACTCTCCGTAAATGCTCAAAAGGGCCCTGCACTCACGATTGGGTGAAAAGTCTCACTTCTTGGGGAGTGCGGATCTTCATCAGGGACCCTAGGATAGTAGTTAAGTGGTTGAGAGAGAGAATATCTCCTGTAGGAAGAGGAGGTTCTTCCCTAAGCGAGGAAGGGTCAAGAGAGGCAGAGTCAGGAAAGAGAGAGGTAGGACGAGTTGTTTATGGGGGTGACGGTGGGGAAGGAGTGGACACAAGGGAATCAACCTCCATGTCAGAAGATGATGAAATTGAAGAAGAAGGTAAGGTGGGAGAGGGCTCTCTAAGAACCGTGGGGAGGTGGCCAGAAGAATGAATACCCTCCTCAATGAGGTCAGTAATAATAAGGTGGCAGTGTCGACGGAGGAGGAGAGGAGGTGGACTGGGAGATTGGAAAGATGAGGTGGTAGGAAGAGCTGTGGAGCTAGAAGGACCCTCCTTCTTGAGGAAAAGTTTTTTAGGAGACAAAGGAGGGAGGAGAGGGGATTTTCCCCTCGTGCATTTCTTTGAGGGCTTATTGGCTATAGCCTTCTTTACGCTATTCCTAGCCCTCTGCATCAGGTCGTCTGCAATACAAGACATCCAACACAATAGATAACAGTAATAAGAATTAGCAGATATTGTCTATAAAGTATTGTTAATACCCTACCTATGACGACGGGATCATCCAAATGGAAGGGGGACCACTTGCCATTAGTGGAATTTGCCTACAATAACAGCTATCATTCGGCTATCCAAATGGCACCGTTTGAAGCATTGTATGGTAGACAGTGTCGGACACCCACCCTCTGGGAGGAGGTTGGGGAGGCCCAGTTGCTAAGACACCATAGAGCTCAGCATGAGGCAGAGTTGGTCCGTACTATCAGACGAAGGATGCCAGAGGCACAGGATCGTCAGAAGAGTTATGCCGATCGGAGATGGAGACTTCTGGAGTTCTCTATTGGTGACCATTTATTCTTGTGAGTCTCACCCACGAAAGGCCAGGGTGAAGAGATTTGGCCTCCGTGGTAAGCTAGCTTCAAGGTGCATTGGTCCTTTCGAGATTTTGGAGAGAATCGGAGCAGTCGCTTACTGCCTAGCACTACCACCGTCCTTGGCTAATATTCATGATGTGTTTCATGTGTCCATGCTAAGGAAGTATGTGCCAAACCCTACACATATTCTATCAAATGTATCAGGTTCCATTCAACCTGATGCTACTTATAAAGAGGTTCCGGTACGGATTCTGGATCACAAAGAATGACAGTTGTGGAACAAGATTGTGAGACTTGTTAAAGTCGGGTGGAGTCACCACACCGATGAGGAGGCTACTTGGGAGCTTGAGGAAAAGATCAAAGCTCAATTCCCCCACCTATTTACTTAAGGTACGTGAAATATACTTTCAGTACTTGTGCTACTTGAGGGTGATATCTCTTACTCATTATACATTTGAGTGAAAAATTTGTGGACTAAATTTTATTAGTGGGGGAGAATGTAATATATCGAAAAATAATAATAATAACACTCGGTTATTAGGAAATTAGCTTATAAAATTTTTGGAATATTAAAAAAGTTATATGATATTTAGGATAATAGATTAATTTAAACTAAGGGTTAATTAATCTAACCCTAACCCTAAGTCTAAGTTTCCTATTTAAGTCGTACCTAATTATTTCCTTTTTCCTCATTTTTCCATCGCCACCATTCTCTTCTCCCTTCTTTGTTTTCCCCTCTCTCGTGTCCAACCTGACGCCTCAGCCCGCAGCCACAACGCTCGACGCCGCTCATTCTTCGATTGCAGTTCAACCCTGTGGCCTGCCTTCAATCGTCAATGCCAGCCTCCGCCCCGGCATGCGATAATTTCCGTGGACATTGCAGCCAACTTTACGGTCAATCGCAATTTATGTGGCCACCACCTGTAAACAACCGCGTCCATGGCTCCTCCGTGCCTTTAGCCACCCACGCCAGAGATTGATCTCTGCAGCCGTCCAAAGTTTCCGCGATTTGCCTGGAAACCATTTCTCTCCTTGATCTCGGTGTTTGTGATGGTTGGGGTTGGGATCTCGTGGTGATCAGTGATTTGATTTGGATGTTAGATGTTCTGTTGTTGAGTTTGATTTGTGGTGTGGATTTCTACCGGTGATTGAGCTGTCCATGGTGAACAGCTTGACTCGTGAAAGGGGGGTTGCGTCTGAGGTAGGTTTGGGTGTGTTTGTGTTCATAGCAGCTAGTGAGATGGTTACAAGAGCGATGTAGTAGTTAATTTGTATGTAGTTGTATGCTTGCACTTAATCGTAATTGATGATGTTTGTAGGACATGGATATGAGACAGGTCCACGACGTAAAGACAATTGGTATTCTTCATAGCAGGCGGGTATCTTTGACTTATCTTCTTTTAGATATTGTCATATTGTTGTGCATCGTTTACTATAGCTAATAATAGTTTTCTATGCTTATAACTGCTCTGGTATGTCACTACCTAGTACGTGTTGTAGCCTTTTCATATGCTTATTATATTGGTACTCTATCATTTTGATACTTGTCATTTGTTTATTTGACACTAAGAGTAATAACATACCTTACATACTGGGCATTGAATAAATAATGGATATACCTTGCATGTGTACATAAACTTATGTACTTAGGTTATTTGATATGGGCTCCTATCGGTACATACCATAGGTGGCCATGGATTGACAGGTGTATCGTGCATTAGTGACATGCACCATCTTGCATTATTGCATGACTGGCGATCATCAGCTCCTCGATAGGAGGTGATACTACTTGGTAGTTGAGCCCATCGTCAGTTACATTATCTACACACACAACCACTCGTGAGTTAGTGGTATTTCAGGAGGGTGTGTGTAGTTGCCCTGTCAGGGCTCGACGGTGGTCGCTCAGGATATTGGTATTGCGACGTGGTAGCAGACAGGGATCCCTCCTTTATTGTGAGATGAGGAGATGAGACGAGGTGATGTCCCCCATATATATATATATAGGGTAGGAGGGTGATACTCCGCCAGCATCCTATCCACTCGGTCACATAGGTGTAGTGACGACAGAGTGCACAGTTGTCACAGCCCTACCCACTCGACTGACACACATGACATGTCGGTGGCTTGACTGGTGTCAGGGGTGACACATTTCATTGCAACATGTGCATACGCTTTTACTATATGCATTGCTTGATGCACTTTTGGTTGTTGCATATGATTGTCATGCACATACAGGAGGTATTATGTAGTTTGTTCTGGTGATTCTACATCTGCTTGTATGGATGTATCTTATGTCAGCTTAAGTGATTCTGGTGTGTACAGTTTCAGGTATGTATTTTTATCGAGAAATTGTACCATCATGATTATTATTGCTACTTATAGTTTACTATGCATGACTATTAGATATTCATTGAGTTTTACTCACTTCGTTGATATCTATTTTATTTCAGGATGAAGCCTTCCGGAGGGTCCAGTGTTGGATCGAAAGTGTCGCTAGAGGGGGGGGGTGAATAGCGATACGGTGTCGTTAAAAACTTTTGCAATAAGTAAAAAGCAAGTAGAGAATGCACAGCGGAAATATAAAGTAGACAAGATATTTTTACGTGGTTCACAATCTTTCGATTGCTAATCCACGGCCCTAGTGATCCTTGATCACGTACGGAGGGCAATTCACTAAAACCACTCCTCCTCGTTGGAGGTAGGAGCAACGATTACAAAAAGAAATCAAGGCAAAGGGACACTCCCCCTTTCCTTGTTACGATTAAAGCACAAAGACAATTTAAAGAAGTAGAACTTAAATAAATATACCGACAACTCTTATAAGTAGAAGATGTAGCTTTCGTTGTCGGCGGCACTTCGTCGTAGCAAATGTGAGTAGTAGTAGCGGCGTTACGACGGCGTGTTGAGAGCTCTTGATTTCTTGTCTTTGCTTGGAGTGAACATGTCTATTTATGGATATTGATCTATGAATTTAGACATAGGTAGTGTCCAAGGTGAGGTTCTTATCCCAACTCAAGGATGAGGTGTTTCATCCAACCACCTTGTGCCACCTCCAACCTTCTTGTGCGCTAACTCAAGGATGAGGTGTTTCATCCAACCACCTTGTGCCACCTCCAACCTCCTTGGGCGCCAACTTGAGGATGAGGTGTTTCATCCAACCACCTTGTGCCACCTCCAACCTTCTTGTGCGCCAACTCAAGGATGAGGTGTTTCATCCAACCACCTTGTGCCACCTCCAACCTCCTTGGGCGCCAACTTGTTGGAGCCATTCAACTTGTGCCACATCATGGGAGCCAACCATCTTGTGCCAACTCACCTTATTTTGGGCGTCCACCACAAGGAAGCTTGGTGATGGTTTGGATGTCCACCTTGATGCCACATCACCCTTTGTACCAAAACACGAGTCAAGTCCAAATTCACCCTTGAAATTCGAGCTCTTCTCGAGGTCGAACTTGACTAGCAGTTGAGTAGTCAAAGGGTTTTGGACCGTAGACAAGTTAGCTTAAAATATAAAGTACGATGGTTCTAACCATCCGATCTCGACCTAGACCTTCCATTGGAGGTATTGGGTCGGATCTACGCTTAACGACCTTGCTTCGCTTTCACACGAGCTTACCTTGTAGCCTCGCTTCCGGTCTTCACCCGAGTACCTCGGCTTCCTCCGAAGTCCCTCTGGCGTTGCCCGACCACCTCGGTTCCCACCGGGTGTCGCAGACCTTCCGCTCAACTTTAGCATTTCTGCACACTTAATTGAGCTCGTAAGATAACAAATATACCCTTAACTATTGAGCCTTTTGCCATAATCAAAATACGGTTCGACTTTGGTGCACATGCACCAACAATCTCCCCTTTTGATTCATGGCAAACCGACACAAAAGTTAAGGAAAAATTAAACATAACAAGAAGCTAGCATAATGATTAAGCATGAATGAGCTAGCATAAAGATTAAATATGAATGAGCTAGCATAATGATTAAGCATGAATGAGCTAGCATAAAGATTAAATATGAATGAGCTAGCATAAAGATTAAATATGAATGAGCTAGCATAATGATTAAATATGAATGAGCTAGCATAATGATTAAGTATGAATGAGCTAGCATAAAGATTAAGCATGAGTGAGAAATATTATTGTTTCAAGTTCTCCCCTTTGAGGTAACCTCCCCCTTGACCAAAGGTGAGTTCTTGAAAAATAATTTTTACTCCCCCTTAATAGTTGGTTAAGTAAACGGAATTACTTAATATAAAAGGTAATAATTTTGTTTACTTTCTTCCTTACTTTTGTGACTTTCTCCCCCTTTTGCCTTAACTCAAAAAGTTTGTAAATATATTTTAGGGTTTGTAAGTCCAAGCAAGTTCCCAATATAAATATATTTTTTTTTTTTAAATAATAATAAGCTTGAAAATATGTTCATCTAAAATGTACAACTCCGGTTTGACTTGATTGATATAGAATGATCAATAAGTCTTGAAGGAGTTGATTAATTTTAAATAATTATACTCCATGGTTCATGTCGATGCAATCGAATCTACATCTGAACCAGAGTAGGTCCTAACATCTCACGCCTGCCTACGGCTAAGTACACAAACACATTAGTCCTATGTGTTGTGAGATGTGTTGGCTCCTTAAATCTATAGGTATATGATTTCTAAGGTAAGACTTAGGCTAATTTCATAAAAAGAAGCAAAAGTAGAGTACATATATAGAAAAATTTAAATCCTACTCTATTACGCACATACCTAACTTTCGTCTTAATAAAATAAATACGGCAACGTGTAGTGGGTTGTTTAAGATGTAAGCTAGGTGTGATTTGGACTCAACATACTCTAGTTGTATAGTTCCATTAGTTACATGTTCCCTAATGAAGTGGTGTTTAACTTCTATATGTTTTGTCCTAGAATGACATATTGGATTTTTAGTTAAGTTAATTGAACTAATGTTATCTATGTAGGTTTTAATGTTGTTAAAGATTAAGCTAAAGTCTTGGAGAGTGTGCTTCATCCACAGGAGCTGAGAGACACACTCACCCATCGCAACGATTCGGCTTGGTGGTAGATAAGGCAACGCAATGTCGCTTCCTCGCATCAACTTACTAGACTCGAGCCGAGGATTTGACAACAACCACTGCGTGCTCTTTCTATCGAGTTTACTACCGCATAGTCGGAGTCGGAGTAGCCGATTAGATTAAACTCGGTAGATCTAGGGTACCAAATACCTACGCTTTAGCGTGCCCTTTAGATATCTAAGGATACGCTTGACTAGGGTTAGGTGAGACTCTTGCACAGTGTTGTAACCTTGCGCACATACTTACCGAATAACTGTCGGGTCGGCTCGCGGTTAAGTATAGGAGACTTCCTATTGCGCTCCTATAGTATTTTAGGTCAACGGGTTTTCCTTCTACATCTTCGTTTATATTAACATTAGTTGCCATAGGTGTATTGATTATTTTAGCATCTTGCATTCCAAATCGATTTATTAAGTCCTTAGTATATTTTTGTTGATGTAAATATATTCCATCTTTAGTTTGTTTAATTTGTAAACCTAAGAAGAAACTTAACTCTCCCACTAAATTCATTTCAAATTCACTTTCCATAAGTGAGATGAATCTGCTTTAGCAGATCGAGTTGGTAGTTCCAAAAATTATATCATCTACATAGATTTGGGCTATAAAGATTTCTTTTCCTACGGTTTTAACGAATAAGGTTGGGTCGACTAAACCTTGGTTGAATCCTTTGGACTTAAGATAGATCGAAAGCCTTTCGTACATCAAGCTCTTGGGGCTTGTTTGAGTCCATATAGGGCTTTCTTAAGTCTAAGGACATGGTCAGTTTATCTAGATTTTCGAATCCGGAGGTTGGTCGACGTAAACTTCTTCCTTAATGTATCCATTCAAAAATGCTGACTTGACATCCATTTGAAACAATTTAAAACCTCGATGATATGCTAACAACATTCGGATGGACTCTAGTCTGCCACGGGGCGTAGGTCTCATCGTAATCTAAACCTTCGACTTGACTAAACCCTTTGCGACTAACCTAGCTTTATTTCTAACTACTTCACCTTTATCATCAAGTTTATTTCAAATACCCACCTTGTTCCAATAATTGATTTTTCTTTAGGTGGTGGTACTAATTCCCGGACTTCATTTCTAGTGAATTGAGCTAGCTCTTCTTGCATAGCAATAATCCAATGGATCAAGAAGTGCTTGTTCAATAGTTTTGGGTTCGATTTTGGAAATTAACGAGATTTGACTAAGGTTTCGATATGAAGCTCTAGTTCAACCCTAAATTTGGATCACCTATAACTTGATTGATAGGATGATTTGTTTGAGTCTTAGTGTGACTCGGGTTAGGGTCATCTATCACTTGGTCGATAGGATGACTTGGGTTAGGACGAGATTCAAGTTCAAGATCAGTCGGGTTCGCTATAAGTTGATTTGCTAGTTGGTTTTGTTAAGGATTGAACGGGTTCGTGTCCTTCGTAAAACTATATTAATGGTTTCTTCGACTCTAAGAGTGTCGTGATTGTATATCCCTATAAGCTCTCTGGTGGTTGAGTATCCTAGAAAGGTTCCAGAGAGGTTTTGGATTTGAATTTCCTAGGTAATCCTTAGTGTTTAAGATATGTACCTTGCATCCAAATACCCTAAAGTACTTGATGTTCGGTATTTTATCGTGATAAATCTCGTACGAGGTCTTTTGGTGCCTCTTTACCATAAGGATCCTATTTTGGATATAGCAAGCCGTAACGGCCTCCGCCCAAAATCTATCGGGTAGGTTATACTGCTTAACATTGTCCTAGCGGCTTCTTGTAGGGTTCTATTTTTCCGCTCGACTAACCCATTTTGTTGGGGGTTCTAGGACATGAAAACTCATGGTGGTATCCGCTTAGGTTACGTAAATCAGAAACCTGTGGTTTTCAATTCACCACCATGATCGCTTCTAAGTCTTTTAATCTTAAGGTTCTTTTGATTTTCGATTAACCTACAAAGATTGATTAGTTGGTCTAGGGTATCATTTTTATGTTTGATAAACCTAACCCAAGTAAATCTAGAATAGTCGCCAATTATGACTAAGCAAAATTGACTACCATTGAGTGACTTAGCTCCATGTGAATCAAATAGATCCATGTGTAGGAGCTCAAGAACACTTTTGGTTCGTTCTTGATTAGTTAATTGATGTTGTGTCCTAGATTGTTTACCTTGTTGACAAGCATTACATATTTTATTATCCAAGTTGTTTAGTTTAGGCAATAACCAAGCTCACTGACTCATCTTGTGGACGAGTCTTGTGCAGTGTCCTAGTCTTCGTGCCATAACCATGATTCCACTTGGTGTGTCTTAAGACACTTGGTTGAGGAGTTGGGTAAATTTATTGTGTAGATGTTGCTACTCCTAGTTCCTTTAAGTATTATTTTAGATGTTGCATTTATTTTGATTACGCATTCATTTTCTAGAAATATGACCTTATAATTGTTATCACACAATTGGCTTACACTAAGTAAATTATATTGAAAGTTTTCTACTAATAAGACATTTTGAATTGTAAAGTTAGAGTTGAGCTCAATATCACCCGATCCGATGATTTTGAGCTTGCCGCTATTCAAGGCTACACCGATCCTTGTCGCTTGAATCGTAATCAAAATTTGAGTTGATCCTGTCATGTGTCGGGAGTAACCACCGTCTAACATCCATTGATCCTACACATAAGGTAGTTGGATCGGATATTGGAATTACTAAAGGGTTGTTTGTAAGTTTTAAACCTAAATCATCTCACCAATATCTACATGATCAAAACATGTTATTCCTATGTGTTATTGTGAGATGACTTTCAATTTTACTTGATTAATTTTAATGAATTTAAATTAACCAACATTAGGTTAGATTCGATTTAGTCTAAGCTCATCAAGTAATCTTTTCAAGAGATTAGCTTCCGTGTCGTGAGGCACAGAGGCCTTCTTTGATCGGAACAACGACCACTTCCTTAGACAAAGCTAATTTCAAGAAATTGATAACTCGACTTACTTGAGACTACATCTTGGTCTAACTAGTTATTTTTGAAAAGAGGCTCCCCGAGGCTCAATCTTTTCGTAGGATTTTAGTTGGTTTATTTTTGAAAAGAGGCTCCCCGAGGCTCAATCTTTTCGCAGGATTTTAGTTGGTTATGAGTCCTATCTAACCATTCTAAAAATAAAGGAAAAACTAAGCATGCAATTTCTAAGACTTAACAAAAAATACATTTTGTATTGGCTCCCCGACCATTGAATCGAGTGGGTCTATTCACATAGTGAATTTGGTCCTTGGGAACCCAATACATGTTAGATCCTAAAGTTGAAATCAAAGTGGTCTTAGGGACCCATGCTTGGACATTTTTCTTATGTTGGTTTACTATAGACATATATGACTTATTGGTTGTATTTGAGTTAAATCCGAGTCCGCCTTGTTGTACACGGCCCTTTGTGATCCAAGTAAGAGGTCAAGTCCCTTGATCCCAAAGTGAACCTTTCCTAAGGTCTTCGACTTGTGTTTTCAAAAGCGAGTTCTCAACTTCAAGCTTTTCAACTTGAGTTGAGTCCTCCTCTTGAATACGAGTAGTCGAAGAGGTTAGGGAGACCTCATGTTTGAGAAGGTTAACCTCCTCAATTAGGGTCTCGACCTTGGACTCGGACTTAGCTAGTTTCTTATTTAAAAATTTAATTGCACCATACAAAGTATTAAGTAACGACCGACTTACCCTTAATGATTCTTTTGAACCGGATACGGATCCGTGGCTTGTCTTGAATGGAAGCTCATCATCGGATTCGGACTCGGACTCTTCTTCGGTTTCGGAGTCGTGCTCGGTCGGCTTGGCCATTAGAGCTTGGATATCGCCTTCTTCCTCCGACAACTCCTCCCAAGTAGCGTTTAGCGCTTTCTTGGTCTTTGATGCTTATTCTTTAGTTTTGGGCACTCGGACTTGATGTGACCGAACCTGCTGCACTCATAGCATCTAAAATTAGAAGTATTTGAATTAGGTTTAGGCTTACCTTGAGTTGTTGGTCGTTTTCGTCTCTTGATCATCTTCCGAACTAGATTGACTAGTTCGGATTCTATTTCGGAGTCTACTCCGATTCGGACTCGAAATCTTCTTCCTTCGGGGTGGCTTGCTTGGGGCTTCTTCTTCTTGGAACTCGCAACTAACGCAATACTCTTCTCGGCTGGACCACGTTAGTTTGCTCATGTAATTCAAGTTCAAAACAATTCGCCTAACCTAATTTTAGAAAGGTCCTTGGAGACCTTGTAGGCATCGACCATGGATGCCCACAAGGTGGTCCTAGGAAACGAGTTAAGAGAATACGATAAGGTCGCGATTCTCGACCTTTTGTCCGATGGCATGGAGTTGGTTGACGATGTCTTGGATACGAGCATGTAGTTGAGTTGCGGTCTCGCTTTTCCTGCATTTTCAAGTTATACAATTTATTTAAAAGTAAATCTCTTTTACATACCTTCGTGTCGTCGGTGCCTTCGTGTAGTTCCACTAGCTTGGTCCATAAGTCCTTTGCACTAATGAAGGGGCCGACGCGGTTGAGCTCTTCCTTGGACAACCCACATTGCAAGATTTGAGTTTCCTTGGCATCGGCTTCTACTTGTTTTTTCATGGAATTTGACCATTGATCGTAACCCAAAGATTCACCATCTTCATTAATAGGAAGTGTGAAACCGGTTTGGATTAAGATCCACATCTCGATTTGGGTTTTAAGAAAGCATTCCATCCGACCCTTCCAATAACGAAAGTCATTACCGTTGTAAAACGGGGGTCGGGCGGTGCTAAACCCTTCGAGATGGGCCATTTAAAAACAAGAAGAAGAACGATTTAAAAGAATCTTGCAAAACACACACGGAAAGAATATTCCAAGACTTTCGCCTTGGATTAGTAGGGAAGTAAAAAGATATATAAAATGTAACTTGTAAAAGAAATAAACAATCAAATGCGAATGTCGTTGAAGTTCCGAGGACAACCTTACTGGATCTAACCAAGGACAACCTTATCCGGATCCTAAAGCCTCTAATGCAATTCTATATGTAGGAGAAGATAAGCAAGTGAAATAATTATAAGAAAACACAAATAAATAAATAAAATCTCTTTTAAAAAAGAAAAACAAAGCTAGATTGGTGGTTTCACCGAATCTTAGCGCCCCCGGCTCTGATACCAATTGTTGGATCGAAAGTGTCGCTAGAGGGGGGGGGGGTGAATAGCGATACGGTGTCGTTAAAAACTTTTGCAATAAGTAAAAAGCAAGTAGAGAATGCCCCGCGGAAATATAAAGTAGACAAGATATTTTTACGGGGTTCACAATCTTTCGATTGCTAATCCACGGCCCTAGTGATCCTTGATCACGTACGGAGGGCAATTCACTAAAACCACTCCTCCTCGTTGTAGGTAGGAGCAACGATTACAAAAAGAAATCAAGGCAAAGGGACACTCCCCCTTTCCTTGTTACGATTAAAGCACAAAGACAATTTAAAGAAGTAGAACTTAAATAAATATACCGACAACTCTTATAAGTAGAAGATGTAGCTTTCGTTGTCGGCGGCACTTCGTCGTAGCAAATGTGAGTAGTAGTAGCGGCGTTACGACGGCGTGTTGAGAGCTCTTGATTTCTTGTCTTTGCTTGGAGTGAACATGTCTATTTATGGATATTGATCTATGAATTTAGACATAGGTAGTGTCCAAGGTGAGGTTCTTATCCCAACTCAAGGATGAGGTGTTTCATCCAACCACCTTGTGCCACCTCCAACCTACTTGTGCGCCAACTCAAGGATGAGGTGTTTCATCCAACCACCTTGTGCCACCTCCAACCTCCTTGGGCGCCAACTTGAGGATGAGGTGTTTCATCCAACCACCTTGTGCCACCTCCAACCTTCTTGTGCGCCAACTCAAGGATGAGGTGTTTCATCCAACCACCTTGTGCCACCTCCAACCTCCTTGGGCGCCAACTTGTTGGAGCCATTCAACTTGTGCCACATCATGGGAGCCAACCATCTTGTGCCAACTCACCTTATTTTGGGCGTCCAACACAAGGAAGCTTGGTGATGGTTTGGATGTCCACCTTGATGCCACATCACCCTTTGTACCAAAACACGAGTCAAGTCCAAATTCACCCCCTTGAAATTCGAGCTCTTCTCGAGGCTGGAACTTGACTAGCAGTTGACTGTAGTCAAAGGGTTTTGGACTGTAGTACAAGTTAGCTTAAAATATAAAGTACGATGGTTCTAACCATCTGATCTCGACCTAGACCTTCCATTGGAGGTATTGGGTCGGATCTACGCTTAACGACCTTGCTTCGCTTTCACACGAGCTTACCTTGTAGCCTCGCTTCCGGTCTTCACCCGAGTACCTCGGCTTCCTCCGAAGTCCCTCTGGCGTTGCCCGACCACCTCGGTTCCCACCGGGTGTCGCAGACCTTCCGCTCAACTTTAGCATTTCTGCACACTTAATTGAGCTCGTAAGATAACAAATATACCCTTAACTATTGAGCCTTTTGCCATAATCAAAATACCGGTTCGACTTTGGTGCACACTGCACCAACATCCAGTTGCCAGTCCCTTGATCTGACGACTCCGTTATTTTGATTTCAAATTTCTGTATTTTTATCACTAGTACTCTATGTTTTAAACTTGTAGTATTTTATACTCATGGTTGTTTTGGTGGTACTTGATTATGTCCTTATGGACTTTCTGTTCGATTTGTTTGGTTATGTGTGCGGTTGTGAATTCCTGCTCATATGGCAGAAGAGGTAAGTCTAGAGGTTTTATGCTTCTTATTTACTTTGGTTGTTGGCCTGAGGCCCATATATTATATGTATTGTGGTGTTTATGTTCCGGCCATGTTGGCCGATGTATAGTGGGTCGTGTGGACCTTGTATACACGTTTCAATTGTCCGCAGTACAGGGGAGGTGCTATCCGATTTCCGTCGGACAAGTACCCCCTCTCAGGGCGTGACAATTTATTTGGTATCAGAGCTAGCTATTTTAAGGGATGGTGACAACAAATCCCTCCAACTCAGCGCTTCCAGCAGTCTACTGGTAAGGGTAGCAGTCGACTGCTGGTCAAGGATCAGCCTTGAGGAGAGTCAAAGCTTATCTCCATTTCTCAAGGGCTAGGTGGCATCACCTCATGAAACTTCATCTCAAAGATTAGGGTTTCACAAGACTATAAAAGAAGGTGTTATCCACCCCATTTCGATCATTCAAAGTTCTCCCAATTGCTTCTGCAACGCAGCTCTTCGAAAATGATCTCCCTACGATGAAGCACTGCCGAAACGACGACAACCTAATCATGTAGAAATGGGTGAGATGATCTAGGACTAATAATCTTCAACCAACCCTTAAAATTCCAAAATTCGATCCAACTACCTTGTGTGTAGGATCAATGGATGTTGGACAGTGGGTGCTCCCGACATATGACCGGAGACCAACTTAAAATTTCAAAGCTTAGATCAAACGATAAGGATCGGTAGCTTTCGGAAACAATGACAAGCTCAAAATTATCAATTCAGGTGAAATTGAGCTAAATTCTAATTTCACAATTCACAATGTTTTTTTAGTCGAAGATTTTCAATATAATTTACTTAGTGTAAGTCAATTGTGTGATAACAACTATAAGGTTATATTCTTAGAAAATGAATGCTTAATTAAAACAAATAAAACCTCGAAAACAATACTTAAAGGAACTAGGAATAGCAACATCTACACAATTAACTTAACCAACTCCTCAACCAAGTGTCTTATGACACAACAAGAGGAATCTTGGTTGTGGCACTGACGACTTGGTCACTCACACCCAAGACTCGTTCACAAGATGAGTCAGAGTAGCTTAGTCAGAGGTTTGCCTAACCTTAACAACTTAGACAATAAAATTTGTAATGCTTGTCAACAAGGTAAACAACCTAGGACACAACATCAACTAACTAACCAAGAACGAACCAAAAGTGTGCTTGAGCTCATTCATTTGGATCTATTTGATTCTCTTGGAGCCAAGTCACTTAATGGAAGTCAATTTTGTTTAGTCATAATTGACGACTATTCTAGGTTTATCTGGGTTAGGTTCCTTAAACACAAAAGTGATACCTTAGACCAACTCATCAACTTGTTTAAATTAATCAAAAACCAAAAGAATCTTAAAATTAAAAGACTTAGAAGCGATCATGGTGGTGAATTCAAAAACCACAGGTTCACAGATTTCTGTAACCTAAACAGATACCACCATGAATTCTCATGTCCTAGAACCCCACAATAAAATGGCCTAGTCGAGTGGAAAAATAGAATCCTACAAGAAGCCCCTAGGACCATGTTGAACGAATACAACTTACCCAATAGATTTTGGGCAGAAGCTGTTAGTACGGCTTGTTATGTCCAAAATAGAATTTATATGGTAAAGAGGCACCTTAAGACCTCATATGAAATCTACTATGACAAAGCACCTAACATTAAATACTTTTGGGTATTTGGATGTAAGGTACATATCCTAAACACTAAGGACTACCTAGGAAAGTTGACATCCAAAACCTCCACCGGCATCTTCCTAGGATACTCAACTACAAGTAGAGCCTATAGGGCATATAACAATGAAACCCTTAAAATTGAGGAAACCATTAATGTAGTATTCGACGAAGGACATGAACCTACAAAATCCGTAGCAAAACCAACTAGAGAACCGATTCATACCAGACTCGACTCTGACCATGAAATCGAGTCTAGTATTAATCATAATCCAAGCCAGTTTAGGATTCAGTCGAGTCATCCTATCGACCAAGTGATAGACGACCCTAACCCATGTCATTCTAGGATTCAATCAAGTCATCCTATTGACCAAGTGATAGGTGATCCTAGCCTAGGGGTTCAAACTAGATCATCATATAGAAATCTTAGTCAAATCTCCTTGATTTCAAAAATCGAACCCAAAACCATTGAACAAGCTCTTCTTGATCCCGATTGGATTATTGCAATGCAAGAAGAGCTAGCTCAATTTACTAGGAACAAAGTTTGGGAATTAGTACCACCACCTAAAGATAAATCAATTATTGGAACGAGGTGGGTCTTTCGAAACAAACTTAATGACAAAGGTGAAGTAATTAGAAACAAAGCGAGATTGGTCACGAAAGGGTTTAGTCAAGTAGAAGGGTTAGATTACGATCAAACCTATGCCCCTATAGCTAGACTAGAATCCATCCAAATGTTGTTGGTATACGCTGCACATCGAGGATTTAAATTATTTCAAATGGATGTCAAGTCAACATTTTTGAATGGACTTATTAAGGAAGAAGTGTACGTTAGTCAACCCCCAGGATTCGAAAGCCTAGACAAATCCAACCATGTCTTTAGACTCAAGAAAGCTTTATATGGACTAAAACAAGCTCCTAGAGCTTGGTATGAGAGGCATTCTGTATACCTTAAGTTCAAAGGGTTTAGCCAAAGCTTAGTCGACCCAACCCTTTTCATAAAAACCATAGGCAAAGAATTTTTTATAGCCCAAATCTACGTAGATGACATAATTTTTGGAACAACTTATTCAATCCTACTAAACGAGTTCATTTCACTCATGGAAAGTGAATTTGAAATGAACATAGTAGGAGAATTAAATTTCTTTTTAGGATTACAAATTAAACAAACTGAGGAAGGAATTTATTTACATCAACAAAAATATGCTAAGGAATTAATTAACCGATTCAGAATGCAAAATGATAAAATCATTAATACACCCATGGCAACAAATGTTAATATTGAAGGGAGGAAACTTCGCTTCCCACTTCAACTCGGTCGCTTGTTCATGTCCTGTCTACGTCCCTGGATAAAAAAAAATTATCCTTGAAAAAGATGGATTACCCAAGCAACTATTCCATCATCGTGCTATTCGATTAGAGTGGTCACTTGAACAAACTTGTTGTTCAAGCAACCTTCCACTATTCTTAGAATAGCCACGGAATAGACGATGTACGGATCGCCGGTTTTTGTGTTTGTATTCAGGATCCAAGTAAATTAGCCACATAATAAAACATACAAGATGCATAGAATAAGAAAAGATTCATAAACAAGCATTATACCTCTTGTTATACCTCTTGATCTTCTATCGTATGTCCTTCCTCCTTTTGGACGTCGTGTGGGCGACGATCTTCCAAAAGTCGAAGCCTCCTAGAACACGTTCTTCCCTTCCTTGTTCGCTCCGAACAAAGGGAAGAATGTAATGAAACTTCTCCCTATTTAGGACCGGCCACCAAGTCAAGAGACTTGATGTTGCCGCCGGCCAAGGAGGGGATGTAGGGCGCCAGCCAACCTTGAAGAAAGGTTGCCGCCAGCCAACCTAGAGAGAGAGAGAATGGGAGGAGCTACCGCCAATCTAGAGAGAGAGAGGGTGGTGATGATGTCGCCGGACAAGGAGAAGACCAAACCCTAGACTTGTTTGCCGCCGCCCAAAAGGATGAACAAACCCTAGGGTTGCCGCCGCCCACCTCTCCTCTCAAGCCAAGCTCCAAAACCCTAATCTCCCTTGTGTGTTGTTGTCGCCCACCCCTTAAGCCTCCTTTTATAGAGCTAGGCTTAAACCTCCTTTTAATATCCACCGTTAGATCTAGGGATTTAATCTCAACTGTCGAATCTAGGGATTTAATCTCAACCGCGGATCTAGAGATTTAATCTCCACCATCGGATCTAAAGATTTAATCTCCACCGTTGGATCTAGAGATTTAATTGTTGGTTATGTCTGATCCGTGAGGGGAAACTTCGCTTCCCACTTCAACTCGGTCGCTTGTTCATGGCGATCCCATCGATGTCCCCTGATTAAAAATTTAATCCTAGACAAAAGGGAACACCCAAGCAACCTTGTCATCGTCGTGCTATTCGTTTAGAGTAGTCACTTGAATAAACTTGTTGTTCAAGCGACCAACCTCTATTCCACGAATAGCCACGGAAGAGACGATATACAGATCGTCGGTTTTTGTGTTTATGTTCGGGATCCAAGTATTATTTAGCCACAAACAGAATATATCATGCTCATAATTGAAAAACAAATATAAACATGTAACAAATGAAAATAGAGAATCGATATACCTCTTGATCTTCTATTGTATGACCTTCCTCCTTTCGGACATCATGTGGATGACGATCTACCAAAAGTTGAAGCTCCTAGATCACCAATCTTCCTTCCTTGCTCGTTTCGAGCAAGAGGAAGAATAGAAACAAGGCTCTTTTCCTTCTTTCAACCAACCACCAAACTCCAAGGTTGGAGGTTGCCGCATGCCAAGAAGGAAGAAGAGAGAAAACAATGGTTACCGGCCAATAGCTTCAAGGGAGGACCCTAAGCCTTGGTTCCACCGGTCAAGGAGAAGGAGAGGAGCTCTTTTGGATGCCGGCCAAGGGCTGGAAAGGCTTCTAAGGGTGCCAGCCACCAATGGAGAAGAAGAAGACAAGGAAAGTCTTTCCTTATTTGGTGCCGCCAAGCCCAAACCCTAGCTCCAACTCCTTGCCGCCAACTCCAAGCCTCCCCTTGCTTCTTAATTCCCTCCACGCCAACCCTTAAGCAACCTTTTATAGAGTTTAGGGATAAGCCTTGTTTTAATCTCCACCATTAGTTTTAAGGATTTAATCTCAACCGTCAAATCTAGAGATTTAATCTCAACCATCCGATCTAGAGATTTAATCTTTACTTTTGGATCTAGAGTTTTGTTTCTATCCATTGGATCTAAGCTTCATGAGGTTTTAATAGGCTACAATAGGGACCATGAGGAGGAGTTGGATCTTGGCCACCCATGGATCAAGCCCACATAAAGTCCGATCCATTAATGATAATCCAATCCACTAAAGGATTATCATTGATCTACCTCACCAACCCCCATAAGTTAATATGGGCTCCATATATTATTTGAACATTTTCTCCCCGTGTTTAAGATCTCGAATGTCCATCGATTAATTAATTTACTGACCATTAATTAATCAACATCTAACTCCATGAGTAGTACCACTCAACCTTTTCATCATGCCGGACCAAGTCCACCTAAAGCGTTTACATGATGAACCTTATGAGCTCCTCAAGGGAACATCATCATCCTAATATATAGGACACGGTTTCCTCCTATGGCACACCATATAAATAATATGATCTCCCAAGTTACCGAGTCTATCGATTTAATCTATAAATCTCGCCCATTGGTAAATCAAAGAGATGAATACTAAGTATATGTGCCCATTATTATATCGGGATTAAGAGTATGTACAATATAATATCTGAGGTCTGATTTGATTATGTAGTCAGCAATAAATCGAATCACCTCTAAGTCGGTCTTGCTCAATACACACAAAGTGCACTAGTGTGATTCTATGGTCAAGACAAACCAATCCCAAATCACACTACAACCATTCCAATGGTTTGTCCAAAGTCATCTCGGTTGTGAGCCTTTACTTATACTTTACAAGGAACCGATAACATGATCTCCCGTGTGACACCACACACCATGTTATATACAATGTAATGTATTAGACAATATGCATAGCCATAAAAATATGCAAACAATGATCATGTGATTCTTATTTCAAAAATAAAGATGATGATCATACAAAAGATAGACTTTTCAGTATACATCCCAATAATCTCTCACTTATACTAAAAGACTATGCTGTCCTCATACTGCCATACATCTGATTCCCCTTCTCTCCACATGCCTATCAAATCTCTCGTTAGAAGGGCCTTAGTGAAAGGGTCTACCAGGTCATCCTCTGATGCAATCTAGGCGACAGCAACTTCTACCTTCTTTACGATTTCTCGTATCAAGTGGTACTTGCGTTCTATGTATTTACTTACCTTATGGGCTCGTAGTTCCTTCGAGTTTGCAACTGCACCACTATTATCACAATAAATTGTGATAGTTCTGGGCAAACCAGGAATCACATCCAAGTCCATCAAGAAGTTCCTGAGCCACACAGCTTCTTTGGCCGCATCAGAGGCTGCCACATACTCAGCTTCCATGGTGGAGTCTACCACGCATTTCTGCTTGAGACTTCTCCATACAATGGCTCCACCTCCCAAAGTAAACACAAAACCTAAGGTAGACTTACTGTTATCCCTGTCTGATTGGAAGTCGGAATCCGTGTAATCCACAGGGAGTAATTGATCTGCCTGGTAAACTAGCATATAATCGCTAGTCCTTCTCAGGTACTTCAATATATGCTTTACTGCAGTCTAATGTCCCTGTCCTGGATTACTCTGATATCTGCTGACCATGCCCACGGCATAGCAGATATCTGGTCTCATACATAGCATCCCATACATGAGGCTTCCTACCGCCGAAGCATAAGAAACCACCTTCATCTCCTCTATCTCCTCAGATATTCTAGGACACATCTCCTTAGATAAAGGAACTCCATGCTTGAAAAGTAGAAAACCCTTCTTGGAGTTTTGCATGCTAAAATGATCCATAATCATGTCTATGTATGAAGCTTGGGATAAGCACAACATCTTTTTCCTGCGATCCCTTATAACCTTGATCCCAAGGATGTGTCCCACCTCTCCCAAGTCCTTCATATCAAACTGTTTGGACAACCATACTCTTACGTCCGATAACACCTTCATATTGTTGCCAATCAACAAAATGTCATCTACATATAGTACAAGAAGTACCACTACGTTTCCGTCACATCTTTTGTATACACAAGACTCATCCGGACTTTGAATAAATCCATAAGACTGGATTACCTCATCAAAGCGGCTGTTCCAAGACCTCGAAGCTTGCTTCAATCCATAAATGGACCGATTAAGCTTACATAAAAGATGCTCTTCGCCCTTCACAATGAATCCCTCTGGTTGCTTCATATAGATGTTTTCCTCAAGACTTCCATTAAGGAAAGATGTCTTGACATCCATCTGCCACACCTCATAATCCATATGAGCTGCTATGCATAAGAGAATCCGGATAGACTTAAGCATGGCTACCGACAAAAAGGTCTCCTCATAATCGATACGCTCTTTCTGAGTATACCCCTTCACAACAAGCCTCTCTTTGAAGGTCTCAACCTTCCCATCTATTCCTCTCTTTCTTTTGTAGATCCACTTGCATCCAATAGTTTTTACACCATCGGGTGGTTCTACTAGCTCCCATACCTGATTTGAATCCATAGATTCAATCTCAGTATTCATGTCATTTTGCCAAGATGTTGCATCTTTATCTTGGATTGCCTCGGCATATATCCAGGGATCAGGTTCATGTTCGCCAGGGACTAAATCAGAAGATTCTCCCAAGAACATGAATCTATCAGGCTGTCTCACAACCCTCCCACTATGACGAGGTATCACCTGTGTATCCTCTGTGACACACGGTGCAGTGACTTGTGGTATATCCTCTTGTACCGGTGGTACTGAAGAAGTGACTTCCCCTTTTAATTCTTCGAGAACAATTTTACTCTTGGCCTTGTGGCTCATCACATAGTCTTCCTCTAGAAATTTTGCATTCGTGCTAACGATCACCCTCTGATCTCTAGGACTATAAAACAAAACACCCTTCGTTCCTCTAGGATAGCCAACGAACATATGTACTTCTATATGAGGTTCCAACTTACCAGCATCTGCCTTCAGCACATGTGCTGGACTCCCCCAAATCCAAATATGTCTTAGACTAGGCTTTCGCCCAGTCCAAAATTTTGTGGGAGTATAAGGCACTGATTTAGATGGAACTAATTTCAGAATGTACACTACCGTATCTAGAACATATCCCCAGAACGAATCTGGCAACTCAGAATAACTCATCATCGATCTAACCATCTCCATAAGAGTCATATTCCTTCGCTCTGCTACACCATTCTGCTGGGGTGTGCCAGGTGCAAACAATTGGGATTAAATCCCAGCCTTTGATAAGTAATTCCTAAACTCTCCTAAGAGGTACTCGCCACCACGATCAGATCGTAGTGTCTTGATACTTTTACCTTAACGTTTCTCCACATCAGCCTTGAATTCTTTAAACTTGTCAAAGCATTCAGACTTGCAGCGCATCAAGTAAATGTATCCATATCTTGAGTAATCGTCTATAAAAGAGAGGAAATACTCAAAACCACCTCTAGCATGGATAGACATGGGACCACACAAATCAGAATGAACCAATTCTAACACATCTTTGGCTCTATACCCCTTGGCCTTAAAAGGCCTCTTGGTTATTTTACCCTCCAAGCAAGATTCACAGGTTGGGAAATCCTCCACCACTAATGAACCCAGAGGTCCATCAGCTATGAACCTTTGAATTATGCTTAAGTTAATATGACCAGCCTAAGATGCCAAAGATATGTTTGGTTCATTTTCGAAGGTTCTTTTCTCTTATTGGAACTAGAAGATGAGTTATTAACTTCAATTTGCATCGTGGGAGGTTTTGGTTCCAGTGTGTATAGATTTCCTATCAATGCACCTGAACAGATAATGTCCCTATTCCTTTTTATAACAACTCTGTCAATAAAAGAAATAGAATATCCATCCATAAAAAATTTAGAAACCGAAATTAAATTCTTTCTAAATAAAGGTACATAAAGGCAATTCTTAAGAACCAAAAGTTTATTTTTCTCAAAAGATAAATGAACGTCTCCCACTGCAACAGTCGCCTGTTGGAATGTATACTGAAAGTCTAGCTCTTTTTGTATATGAACATTTTTATTTTGAAATAAGAATCACATGATCATTGTTTGGACTTTATATTTATTATATGTGTGCATATTGTCTAATATTTTACATTGTAGATAACATGGTGCTTGGTGTGGTACAGAAGATCATGTTATTAGTCCCTTGTAGAATATAAGTAGAGGCTCACAACCAAGATGGTTTTGGACAAACCATTGGCATGGTTGTAGTGTAGCTTGGTATTGTTTTGTCTTGAACATAGAGTTACACTAGTACACTTAGGTGTATTAAGCAGGACCGACATAGAGGTGATTCAATTTATTGCTGACTACATAATTGAATCGGACCTCGGATATTATGTTGTACATGCTCTTAATCCCGATATAATAACGGGCACATGTACTTAGAATTTATTTCTTTGATTTACCAAAGAGTGAGATTTAGATGGATTAAATCAATATGCCCGGTAAGTTGGGAAATGATATTATTTACATGGTGTGTCGTTGATTATAGGAGGAAACTGTGTCCTATATATTAGGTTGATGATGTTCCCTTGAGGAGCTCATAAGGTTCATCATGTAAACCCAGCTGGTTGACTTAGTCAACATGATGATAAGGTTGAGTGATACTACTCGAGGATTTAGATGTTAATTGATTGATGGTCAGTAAATCAATTAATTAACGGACATTCGATATCTTAAACATGGGGAGATGGATGTACAAATAATATATGGAGCTCATATTGATTTATGGGGGTTGGTGAGGTAATTCAATGATGATCCTCTAGTGGAATGGAACATCATTAATGGATCAAGTTTGTGTGGTTCCGATCCATCGGGTGGCCAAGATCCAACTCCTCCTCATGGTCCCTATCGTAGCCTAATATAATCCTTATGAAGCCTAGATCCAAGGATGTAAAACAAAACTCTAGAACCAACGGTTGAGATTAAATATCTAGAACCGACGGTTGCGATTAAATCCCTAGAACCGACAGTTGGGATGAAACCCTACATCCGACGGTTGGGATGAAACCCTAGATCCGACGGTTGGGATGAAACCCTAGATCCGATGGTTTGGATGAAACCCTAGATCCGACGGTTGGGATGAAACCCTAGATTCGATGGTTGGGATGAAACCCTAGATCCGACGGTTGAGATTAAATCCCTAGATTCGACGGTGGAGATTAAAGGAGGCTTAAGCCCAACTCTATAATTAGAGGGCTAAGGCTTGGGCGGCAACTTAATGCTTGGAGGATTAGGGTTTTGCCTCTCAAGAGTTTGGGCGGCAAGAAATCCAAGGAGGGATTAGTGTTTGTCCCTTAAGCGGCTAGGGTTTGGCTTGTGGCTTGGGCGGCAACAAGGTGGGAGATTAGGGTTTGCTCCCTTTCTCTTCCTAAGGTGTAGCCAGCGCTCACTCCATCCTCCTCCTTGCTTTGGCCGGCCCTCTTCTCCTCCCTTTCTCCTTGGTGGCCGGCGGCTACCTTTCTTCAAGGTTGGCCGGCACTCAAGAAACTACTCCTTGGTCAGCGGTTATATCAAGCTCCTTGGCTTGGTGGCCGGTTCTAGATAGGAGAAGGAGTTTTTGTTTGGTTCTTCTCTTTGTTCGGAGCGAGCAAGGAAGGGAAGAACGTGATCTAGGAGGCTTCAACTCGTGGAGGATCTTCGCCCACACGATGTCCACGAGGAGGATAGGACATACGATAGAAGATCGAGAGGTATAAAAGTTTTACAACTTTTATTATTGATCTTTGCATGTTCTTATCTTTATGTTAGTATGTGTTGATTATACTAGTTTACATTTATCTCTTCCGTGGCTAACCAACTAGAAGAGTTGTGTTGCTTGAACAACTAGTTTGTTCAAGTGATCGCTCAAGTTGTTAGCACGACGATGAATTGGTTGTGCTTAGGGAACTCATCCCATCCGGATTAGTTTTCATTAGTGAAAATTTTAATTCGGGGACATGGGAGCCAATGAGCCTCCGAAGTCGATTTCCTACAAGTGGTATCAGAGCCACGGTTTCCGGTTTTGTGTTTTGGATTCGGTTACTTTCATGCACATATCATATATTGAGTATGTCGGATAATAGTAGGATATGCGTAGGCTAACTTTTTGGTTGCAGGCATAAGATCCGACTATTATGGCTATATGTGTGTATGTGATTGTTTGTGTGTGATTATATGTATATTATTTGAATCCTCGGGGTTGACGAGGCTAGATTAGTATTTAATTTTTGTTATTAAATACGGCATTGTTTAGCCACTCATTTTAGTTTACTTTCGATCTAGATTATTTGTACACTCCTTCGTGGAGTATAAGATCGATGGATGTAAATTAAAATAGTTTATCTCGGCTCGGATCTCTTGGGTGACTTACGCACGGGAAAAGATGGGGCGGACGAGGTGGCGACACGACGGGACGCATATTGGAGAACAATGCCATAATAGTTGGGAAAATTCTGTTTTTTCCATATTTATTGCTAATTTTTTTTATATGCATGTTGTGTGTGCTTGAAAATTCCTCATTTTCAATTTACTAAGTGGGAGAGGGATATTTTAATTAATTCCCGCGGCCTCCATTACAATTTGACGTGTGATGCAACAAACTTGCGTGTCGGCTCTGAGTGTCTTCCTCCCTGCGGATGGGTTTGTTTGCGGATCACTAGGTCAAATAAAGGTTATAGTAAATTATCTAGGAGTGTGTGTACTTCCACAGTGGTAAGGCACATAATCCGAAATAATTCCCTTAGTATCGTGTAATGGTGCACACTTAGATGCAAATAAAAGTATCCTCTCCATCGGAGTCACTGCTTTTATTTGTAGGGCCAAAGAGGAACCAACTATTAATTTTATTTGTTAAAAAGTAAGGTTGACAAGATAATAAAATTAATGGGTAAAACCTCTTCTTACAAATGTAGAATTCGTATACGTCCACACAGCGTGGCATGCGATATTCTCGGTGTTTTGAGGTGTTGGTTGATTTCAGAATTTTATTGTTTTGAGGAATCAATAATATTTGAAATCTAATATTTTGATCATTGTGATTCTTAGGATTTTCAAAAGGCTTTCAACCCACTTGCTGTAATATTAAAAGAAATAAACTTACTGTACCCAAATAATATTGATTGGAAAAGAAATATGGATAGTGTCTTAACTGTCGATGTGTGTCCTCCTAAGCCTGCGGATGATTCTGGGGAAAAGGAACTTTTCGGATACCAAAATCGGGCAGCTAGGCAAGAAGCCATGGTTGCTCAGAAGGTTTCTACTTCTATGCCGAAAGGCAAAAAGAAGAAGAAACAAGGTGGAGCAAAAATGGCGGGTGGACCTCAGGGAGGAGTGAAGAAGCGGAAAGGCAAGTACTTCACTTGTAAACAGACTGGACATGGGAAGAAAGACTCCCCCAACCTAAAGCAGAACAAAGGTATATCTTCTGCCTTAGTTGTTGAAACATGTTTAGTGGTGTTATCTACCGGTACCTGGTGTGTAGATACAGGAGCCACTGATCATGTCTGCAATTCTTTGTAGGGGTTCCAGGAAACCCGACGACTAGTTGAAGGAGAAATTACCGTCTACATGGGCAATGCTACAAAGGTAGCGGCTATTGCAGTGGGAGACGTTCATTTATCGTTTGATAGAAATAAAGTTTTGGTTTTGAGAAATTGTCTTTATGTACCTACATTTAGAAAGAATTTGATTTCGATTTCTAAATTGTTTATGGATGGATATTCTGTTTCTTTTAATGACAGAGTTGTTATAAAAAGAAATGATTATCTGTTCAAATACATTGGTTGGCAATTTGTATACTCTTGAACCAAAAGCTCCCACGATGCATATAGAAGTGAATAACTCATCTTCTAATTCAAATAAGAGAAAAGAACCTTCGAAGATGAACCAAACATATCTTTGGCATCTAAGGCTTGGTCATATTGACCTGAGTAGAATTCAAAGGTTGATAGTTGATGGACCTTTGGGTTCATTAGTGGTGGAGGATCTCCCAACCTGCGAATCTTGCTTGGAAGGTAAAATGACCAAGAGGTCTTTCAAGGCCAAGGGGTATAGAGCCAAAGATGTTTTAGAATTGGTTCATTCTGATTTGTGCGGTCCTATGTCTATCCAGGCAAGAGGTGGTTTTGAATATTTTGTCTCTTTTATAGACGATTATTCAAGATATGGATACATTTACTTGATGCGCATGAGTCAATGCTTTGTGAGTTCAAAGAATTCAAGGCTGATGTGGAGAACCGTCAAGGTAAAAGTATCAAGACACTACGATCTGATCGTGGTGGCGAGTACCTCTTGGGAGAGTTTAGGAGTTACTTATCAGAGGCTGGGATTCAATCCCAATTGTCTGCACCTGGCACACCCCAGCAGAATGGTGTAGCAGAGCGAAGGAATACGACTCTTATGGAGATGGTTAGATCAATGATGAGTTATTCTGAGTTGCCAGTTTCATTCTGGGGGTATGCGCTGGATACGACAATGTATACTCTGAACTTGGTTCCATCTAAATCAGTGCCTTCTACCCCCGTAGAATTGTGGACTGGGCGAAAGTCTAGTCTGAGACATATTCGGATATGGGGAAGTCCAGCACATGTGCTGAAGGCTGATGCTGGTAAGTTGGAACCTCGTACAGAAGTGTGCATGTTTGTTGGTTACCCTAAGGGAATGAAGGGTGGTTTGTTCTATTGTCCTAGAGATCAGAAGGTGATCGTGAGTACGAATGCCAGATTTCTAGAGGAGGACTATGTGATGAACCACAAGCCCACGAGTAGGATTGTTCTGGAGGAACTAAGAGGGGAAGTCGCTGCTTCAGTACCACCGGTACAAGAGAAGATACCACAAGTCACTGCACCGCGTGTCACAGAGCATACACAGGAGGCACCTCGTCGTAGTGGGAGGGTTGTTAGACAACCCGAGAGATTCATGTTCTTGGGAGAGTCTTCGGACTTAGTCCCTAGTGAACATGAACCTGATCCCTAGACATATGACGAGGCACTCCAAGATACAGATACGGTATCTTGGCAAAAACCGATGAATTCAGAGATAGAATCTATGGATTCTAATCAGGTCTGGGAGCTAGTAGAGCCACTCGATGGTGTAAAAGTCATTGGATGCAAGTGGATCTACAAGAGAAAGAGAGAGGTAGACGGGAAGGTTGAGACCTTCAAAGCTAGGCTTGTTGCGAAAGGGTATACTCAAAAAGAGGGTTCGATTATGAGGAAACCTTTTCGCCGGTAGCTATGCTTAAGTCTATCCGGATTCTCTTATCTATAGCTGCTCATATAGATTATGAGATTTGGCAGATGGAAGTCAAGACAGCTTTCCTTAACGGAAGTCTTGAGGAGAACATCTATATGCAGCAACCAGAGGGATTCATTGCTAAAGGCAAAGAGCATCTAGTGTGTAAGCTTAATCGGTCCATTTATGGATTGAAGCAAGCTTCGAGATCTTGGAACATCCATTTTGATGAGGTAATCGAGTTATATGGATTTATTCAAAGTCCGGATGAGCCTTGTGTATACAAAAGATGTGACGGAAACGTAGTGGTATTTCTTGTACTATACGTAGATGACATTTTGTTAGTTGGCAATAATATCAAAGTGTTATCAGACGTAAGGGTATGGTTGTCCAAACAGCTTGACATGAAGGACTTGGGAGAAGTGGGACACATCCTTGGGATCAAAGTTATAAGGGATCGCAAGAAAAGGATGTTGTGCTTATCTCAAGCTTCATACATAGACACGGTCCTAGCTCGTTTTAGCATGTAGAACTCCAAGAAAGGTTTTCTACCTTTTAGGCATGGAGTTCCTTTATCTAAAGAGATGTGTCCCAAAACATCAAAGGAGATAGAGGAGATGAAGGTGGTTCCTTATGCTTCAGCAGTAGGAAGCCTCATGTATGTTATGCTATGTACGAGACCAGATATCTGCTTTGCCGTAGGCATGGTTAGCAGATATCAGAGTAATCCTAGACAGGGACATTGGACTGCGGTAAAGCATATATTGAAGTACCTGAGAAGGACTAAGGATTATATGCTAGTTTACCGGGCAGATCAATTAGTCCCTGTGGGTTACACGGATTCGGATTTCCAATCAGATAGGGACAAGAGTAAGTCTACCTCAGGGTTTGTGTTTACTTTTGGAGGTGGAGCCATAGTATGGAGGAGTATCAAGCAGAAATGCGTGGCAGACTCTACCATGGAAGCTGAGTATGTGGCAGCCTCTGAGGCAGCCAAGGAAGCTGTATGGCTCAGGAACTTCTTGATGGACTTGGATGTGATTCTTGGTTTGCCCAGAACTATCATAATTTATTGTGATAACAGTGGTGCAGTTGCAAACTCGAAGGAACCACGAGCCAATAAGGCGAGTAAACACATAGAGCGCAAGTACCACCTGATATGAGAGATCGTAAAGCGAGGAGAAGTAGTTGTCGCCAAGATTGCATCAGAGGATAACCTGGCGGATCCATTCACTAAGGCCCTTCCAGCGAAAGCGTTTGATAGGCATGTGGAGGACATGGGGATCAGATGTATGGCAGTGTGATGACAGCATAGTCTTTTAGTATAAGTGGGAGATTGTTGGAATGTATACTGAAAGCCTAGCTCTTTTTGTATGAACATTTTTATTTTGAAATAAGAATCACATGATCATTGTTTGCACTTTATATTTATTATATGTGTGCATATTTTCTAATATTTTACATTGTAGATAACATGGTGCTTGGTATGGCACAGAAAATCATGTTATCAGTCCCTTGTAGAATATAAGTAGAGGCTCACAACCAAGATGGTTTTGGACAAACCATTGGCATGGTTGTAGTGTAGCTTGGTATTGTTTTGTCTTGAACATAGAGTTACACTAGTACACTTAGGTGTATTGAGCGGGGACCGACATAGAGGTGATTCAATTTATTGCGACTACATAATTGAATCGGACCTCGGATATTATGTTGTACATGCTCTTAATCCCGATATAATAACGGGCACATGTACTTAGTATTTATTTCTTTGATTTACCAAAGGGTGAGATTTAGATGGATTAAATCAATATGCCCGTTAAGTTGGAAAATGATATTATTTACATGGTGTGTCGTTGATTATAGGAGGAAACCGTGTCCTATATATTAGGTTGATGATGTCCCCTTGAGGAGCTCATAAGGTTCATCATGTAAACCCAGCTGGTTGACTTAGTCAACATGATGATAAGGTTGAGTGGTACTACTCGAGGAGTTAGATGTTAATTGATTGATGGTCAGTAAATCAATTAATTAACAGACATTCGATATCTTAAACATGGGGAGATGGATGTACAAATAATATATGGAGCCCATATTGATTTATGGGGGTTGTTGAGGTAATTCAATGATGATCCTCTAGTGGAATGGAACATCATTGATGGATCAAGTTTGTGTGGTTCCGATCCATCGGGTGGCCAAGATCCAACTTCTCCTCATGGTCCCTATCGTAGCCTAATATAATCCTTATGAAGCCTAGATCCAAGGATGTAAAACAAAACTCTAGAACCAACGGTTGAGATTAAATCTCTAGAACCGACGGTTGAGATTAAATATCTAGAACCGACGGTTGGGATTAAATCCCTAGAACTGACGGTTGGGATAAAACCCTAGATCTGACGATTGGAATGAAACCCTAGATCCGACGATTGGGATGAAACCCTAGATCCGATGGTTGGGATGAAATCCTAGATCCGACGGTTGGGATGAAACCCTAGATCTGACGGTTGGGATGAAACTTTAGATCCGATGGTTGGGATGAAACCCTAGATCTGACGGTTGGGATGAAACCCTAGATCCGACGGTTGGGATGAAACCCTAGATCCGACGGTTGGGATGAAACCCTAGATTCGATGGTTGGGATGAAACCCTAGATCCGACGATTGAGATTAAATCCCTAGATCCGACGGTGGAGATTAAAGGAGGATTAAGCCCAACTCTATAAATAGAGGGCTAAGGCTTGGGCGGCAACTTAATGCTTGGAGGATTAGGGTTTTGCCTCTCAAGAGTTGTGGCGACAAGAAATCCAAGGAGGGATTAGGGTTTGTCCCTTAGGCGGCTAGGGTTTGGCTTGTGGCTTGGGTGGCAACAAGGTGGGAGATTAGGGTTTGCTCCCTTTCTCTTCCTAAGGTGTAGCCGGCGCTCACTCCATCCTCCTCCTTGCTTTGGCCGACCCTCTTCCTCCTCCCCTTCTCCTTGGTGGCCGGCGGCAACCTTTGTTCAAGGTTGGCCGGTGCTCTTCCTTCTCCCTTTCTCCTTGGTGGCCGGCGGCTACCTTTCTTCAAGGTTGGCCGGCACTCAAGAAACTACTCCTTGGCCGGCGGTTATATCAAGCTCCTTGGCTTGGTGGCCGGTTCTAGATAGGAGAAGAAGTTTTTGTTTGGTTCTTCTCTTTGTTCGGAGCGAGCAAGGAAGGGAAGAACGTGATCTAGGAGGCTTCAACTCGTGGAGGATCTTCGCCCACACAATGTCCATGAGGAGGATAGGACATACGATAGAAGATCGAGAAGTATAAAAGTTTTACAACTTTTATTTTTGATCATTGCATGTTCTTATCTTTATGTTAGTATGTGTTGATTATACTAGTTTGCATTTGTATGTATTTGTATAATCATGGACCCCGAAGATAAACACAAAAATCGGCGATCCGTCCATCGTCTCTTCCGCGGCTAACCAACTAGAAGAGTTGTGTTGCTTGAACAACTAGTTTGTTCAAGCGATCACTCAAGTTGTTAGCACGACGACAAATTGGTTGTGCTTAGTAAACTCATCTCATCCGGATTAGTTTTCATTAGTGAAAATTTTAATCCTGGGACATGGGAGCCAATGAGCCTCCGAAATCGATTTCCTACATCGCCACCTTCGTGGCATCGCTCAAGTACACGGTAATCTCCCCACAGCCAGTCATCTGGTTTCCTGGAACCCCTGTAAAGTATTGCAAACATGATCAGTGGCTCCCGTATCTATACACCAGGTGCCGGTAGATAACACCTCTAAACATGTTTCAATGACTAGACCAAAAGATATACCTTTGTTCTACTTGCGGTTGGGGCATTCCTTCTTCTAGTGTCCAGTCTTCTTACAAGTGAAGCACTTGCCTTTCGTCTTCTTCACTCCTCCCTGAGTACCTCCCACCGCCTTCGCCCCAGTTTGTTTCTTCTTCTTCTTGCCTTTAGGCTTAGAAGTAGAAACCTTTTGGGTCACCATAGCATGTGCCTGAGCACTCTGACGAAATAGCCCCTCTGCCACCTGGAGTTCTGTCAGAAGCTCCGCCAATGAATACAACCTCTTGTTCATGTTGTAGTTTAGGTGAAACTGCTCAAAATTCCTAGGTAGAGACTGGAATATGATATCGACCTGGGTTTCCCCATCGATCTCAGCTCCAAGCAACTCCAGCTCATTCAAATGAGCCATCATCTTGAGAACATGATCCCTTACGGGTGTTCCCTCGATCAAGGTGGTCGTCATCAAGTTTCTCATGGCTTCTTGCCTTGCAGCCCTATTCTGGTGTCTGAAAAGCACTTTGAGATTGAGCATCATGTCATAAGAAGTGGGCATGGCTTGATGCTGATGTTGCAGTACATTTGACATAGATGCCAAAATGTAACACCGCGCCATCTCATCGGCCTTGATCTACTTCTTATAACTCTCTATCTCTTTTTCCCCAGAATTATCTGTAGGCTTAGAAGGGCACTCTTCGAGGAGTACATATTTGTATTTCTCAGTAGTCAAGACAATGTCAAGATTCCTCTTCCAATCAACATAGTTGGGTCCAGTAAGTTTATTCTCTTTCAATATCACAGCAAGCGGGTTGAAAGTCATTTTGAAAGAAAACCTAAGAATCACATAGATCAAAACATTAGATTTCAAAAAATTATTGATTCCTCAAACAATAAAATTTTAAAATCAACCAACACCTCAAAACACCGAGAATATCGTATGCCACGATAGTGTGGACGTATACGAATTCTACATTTGTAAGAGGAGGTTTTACCCATTAATTTTACTATCTTGTAATCCTAAATTTTTGACAAGTAAAATTAATAGTTGGTTCCTCTTTGACCCTACAAATAAAAGTAGTGACTCCGATGGGGAGGATACTTATATTTGTATCTAAGTGTTCACCATTACTCGATACCAAGGTAATTATCTCGGGTTATATGCCTTCCGATGGGGAAGTACATGTTAGTAATATATGAGAGATGTCCTAAGGCAATCGCCTTATGTTTGAACCATTTATATGATAAATGAAGATTCACTATTTGAGTATACATGTTTTCATGTATTTGATTAGATCTTAAACTCATTTACTGAATGTCCACGATACAATTCACAGCATGAGAGAATTTGTGATTGGATCATAACTAGTGAGTATCTCTACATGTGTAATTGTGATGTATCGGAATTATCCCTAGTCGATGAATTGGTGGATTTGGACACCATTGATTCTGTCGAGACTAGCACGAGGTATACTCCTTGGTGTATCCAAGCAGCTGATTCTCACTGGCTGGAGACATTGTGATGTCCGGAGTTAATCGTGGATGCTAGTTATGGTAACTAGTTCATTGGAGTGACCAGTCGTAAGACTTCATATGGTTCTCTGCATATATAGATATGCCAATGAAGTTCTTACTACAGCTTAAGTGCGATGTTCCTTTGACTTGTGGTATTCAAGTCATCTTGATCATAAAGACTTATGCTTTGACATCTTAAGCAAGCATCTTTGAGGAGATGTGGACCCGGGATGATTGGGTATAAGTTGAAGTGATCGAAGGTGTTTGAATAGCCTATAAAGGATTCACCACTCCTTGCGAGGAGATGTATACTCATGGCCTCTCGTCGGATTGTTACTAAAGTCTTTGGCCAAAGCATTACATGTTTAGAGTAAGGTACTCTTGGATACATGTGCAGTAACTAGAATCCGTAAGATGAGGAAATGATACTTGGGCTAGGTGTGACGTAGTCAACCTAGTGGGGATTGACACTATAGACCATGTCCTGAACCAAGTGGGTATAAGATGAGTGAAGGGAATGGGGCACGATTCATTCGAGCCGCTGAAGGGTTTCAGAAATAGTTCTGGATCAACCGTTGATCTTTTCGGTTAATTGGGGATCATGATGTACTACTAGGTGCCACTCATGATCGTTCTATAATTAATGGTTAATTATAGATGACCAGCATAAACCGAGAACCTATTTGGTCACACGCACAACGAGCGTAATCCGAAGGATTTAAAACGAGCTTGAGAATGAGATTCTTAGACCGAGAGAAACTAGGTTTGGTTGGACCAAACATGGAGCGAGCATGAAATCATTTCAGTTGAAATGGAAGCGTGGATGGGCCGTGTCTTATGAAGACATGATGGATGAACCAAATTGGTTTGGTTCTAATCCAATGGAGGAAAATAAACCAAAGGGGTTTGGTCTGTTTTAAACGAATGAACCAAAGAAGGTTCGGTTCGTTTTAACTTAAAATAGACCAACATGGTTTGGTTTATTTTAACTTAAATTAATGGAGAGGGTTAACGGGTTTTTGGTTATGATCCGATAACCATTAAGAGAATTTGTTCTCTATAAAATAGGGCTTAAGGGTTTTGTTAAGCCCTAATCAAAGTCCAAGCAACCCTAAGTTGCCGCCCCCTCCTCTCCTTGGTGTAGTCGGCGCCAACCCTAGTGACGCCGCCCACCACCACCTAGCTCCCTTGCCGGCGTCCAGAAGGTATTGTCCTTCCCTCTTGCCGGCGTCGAGCTGCTGCCGGAGGAGCTCCGGTGATCTCCTTTGGGTTCGGCAATAAGGTGAGCTTCAACCTTCCCTTTTGGCCGGCCCCTATTCCTCCACCAAAGCTGTCCAGTTTTCTAGACAGCTTGTTTCCTTCTCGTCGGAGCGTCGTTTGGACGACGTTTGGAGCTCCGACAGCGGTATCCTTGCCGGGGATTCGATCTCCGGTAATCCTCATAGGTGGAGGACGAAGGATTCGTCAAACGGTTGACGAATACCTCTCTGGAGAAGCGAGTTTTTGAGGTCTCATTTTGGATCCGAATTTTGATTCAGATCGTGATCTTCTCTCGATCACATCGTCTTCAACACGAGGCTAGTAACCCGTACGAAGATGAGGCTCATGACTTTGTGAAGTCATCCTGAAGATACTTGGCATGGATACGGATAGAGACGATTCTAGCGAGAATCGTTCCGGTTGATGTCTTTCCCGCAACACGTGATACGTCGGGTATACGTAGTATAAATTTCGTTTTATTGCAAAATTTGAATTTACAGTTATGTCTACACATGTTGTACTATGTATGCGTGTGATGTGTGTGTTGTAATAAATTAGATTTATTATTTTATTCCTTCCTCTGTGCACATGTTTACGAAACATGTTCGAACACACACTCGCCATGGTGCCGGAAACCCAACAGTACACACGCTCCTTAATAATTTCCTATAACCATATTCAACCTTGTGATCCACAAACAAACTCATCCGATAGAGAGGAAGGCACTTAGAGCCGACGCGCAAGTTTGTTTGTATCACTTGTCAAATTGTAATGGAGGCCATGGGAATTTATAAAAAATTTCCCTCTCCCACTTAGTAATTTGAAAATGAGGAATTTTCTAGCCTACGACATGCATATCAAACAATAAGCAATAAATATGAAAAATAAATTATTTTCCAACTATTATGGCTTTTGTCTTCAATATGTTTCCCGTCGCATCGCATTCTCGTCCGCTCCTCCTACACCATGTACGAGCCATCTGGAGATCCGAATCGAAACTAAAATCTATTTTAATTTACATCCATCGATCCTATACTCCACGAGGGAGTGTACATGAAATCTAGATCGAAAGTAAACTAAAATAAAAAGAGTGGATAAACAATTTCGTATCTAATTTACAAAAATTAAATACTAGCCTCATCAACCCCGAGGATTCAACAAAATATACACATACAATCACATACACACATATGGCCATAATAGTCGGATCTTATGCCTGCAACCAAAGAGTTAACCTACGCATATCCTACTATTATCCGACACATATAATATATGAAAAATGCATAAGAGTAACCGAATCCTAAACACACAAAACCGGAAACCTTGGCTCTGATACCAAAACCTTGGCTCTATTACCGCAGTCCAATGTCCCTGTCCTGGATTACTCTGATATCTGCTGACCATGCCCATGGCAAAGCAGATATCTATTCTCGTACATAGCATAGCATACATGAGGCTTCCTAATGCCGAAGCATAAGGAACCACCTTCATCTCCTCTATCTCCTTAGATGTTCTAGGACACATCTCCTTAGATAAAGGAACTCCATGCCTGAAAGGTAGAAAACCTTTCTTGGAGTTCTGCATACTAAAACGATCCATAATGGTGTCTATGTATGAAGCTTGAGATAAGCACAACATCCTTTTCCTGCGATCCCTTATAACCTTGATCCCAAGGATGTGTTCCACTTCTCCCAAGTCCTTCATATCAAATTGTTTGGACAACCATACCCTTACGTTCGATAACACCTTGACATTGTTTCCAATTAACAAAATGTCATCTACATATAGTACAAGAAATACCACTACGTTTCTGTCATATCTTTTGTATACACAAGACTCATCTGGACTTTGAATAAATCCATAAGACTGGATTACCTCATCAAAGCGAATGTTCCAAGATCTCGAAGCTTGCTTCAATCCATAAATGGACCGATTAAGCTTGCACACAAGATGCTCTTTGCCCTTTGCGATGAATCCCTCTAGTTGCTTCATATTGATGTTTTCCTCAAGACTTCCATTAAAGAAAGCTATCTTGACATCCATCTGCCATACCTTATAATCCATATGAGCAGCAATACATAAGAGAATCCGGATAGACTTAAGAAGGGCTACTGGCGAAAAGGTCTCCTCATAATCGATGCCCTCTTTCTGAGTATACCCCTTTGCAACAAGCCTCACTTTGAAGGTCTCAACCTTCTCGTCTATTCCTCTCTTTCTTTTGTAGATCCACTTGCATCCAATGGCTTTTACACCATTGGGTGGTTCTACTAGCTCCTAGACTTGATTTGAATCCATAGATTCTATCTCAGAATTCATTGCATTTTGTCAAGATACCACATCTTTATCTTGGATTGCCTCGTTATATGTCCAGGGATCAAGTTCATGTTCGCCAGGGACCAAATCAGAAGATTCTCCCAAGAACATGAATCTATCAGACTGTCTAAAAACCCTCCCACTACGATGAGGTATCACCTGTGTATCCTCTGTGATACGCGGTGCAGTCACTTGTGGTATATCCTCTTGTACCGGTGGTACTAAAGTAGTGACTTCCCCTCTTAATTCCTCCAGAATAATCTTACTCATGGGCTTGTGGTTCATCACATAGTCTTCCTCTAGAAATCTGGCGTTCGTGTTAACGATCACCCTCTGATCTCTAGGACTATAAAACAAACCACCTTTCATTCCTCTAGGATAGCCAACGAACATGTGCACTTCTGTACGAGGTTCCAACTTACCAGCATCTGCCTTCAGTACATGTGCTGGACTCCCCTAAATCCGAATATATTTCATACTAGGCTTTCACCCAGTCCACAATTCTGTGGGAGTAGAAGGCACTGATTTAGATGGTACCAGGTTCAGGATATACATTGCCATATCTAGAGCATATCCCCACAACGAATCAGGCAACTCAGAATAACTCATCATCGATCTAACCATCTTCATAAAAGTCATATTCCTTCGCTCTACTACACCATTCTACTGGGGTGTGCCAGGTGCAGACAATTGGGATTGAATCCCAACCTCTGATAAGTAATTCCTAAACTCTTCCAAGAGGTACTCACCATCACGATCAGATCGTAGTGTCTTGATACTTTTACCTTGATGTTTCTCCTCATCAGTCTTGAATTCTTTGAACTTGTTAAAGCATTCAGACTTGTGGCGCATCAAGTAAATTTATCCATATCTTGAATAATCATCTATGAAAGAGAGGAAATACTCAAAACCACCTCTTGCCTGGATAGACATAGGACCACACAAATCAGAATGAACCAACTCCAACACATCTTTGGCTCTATTCCCCTTGGCCTTAAAAGGCCTCTTAGTCATTTTACCCTCCAAGCAAGATTCGCAGGTTGGGAAATCTTCCACCACTAATGAACCCAGAGGTCCATCAACTATCAACCTTTGAATTATGCTTAGGTTAATATGACCTAGCCTTAGATGCCAAAGATATGTTTGGTTCATCTTCGAAGGTTCTTTTCTCTTTTTGGAATTAGAAGATGAGTTATGTACTTCTATTTGCATCGTGGGAGCTTTTGGTTCAAGAGAATATAAATTTTCTATCAATGCACCAGAACAGATAATCTCCCTATTCCTTTTTATAACAACTGTCATTAAAAGAAATAGAATATCCATCCATAAACAATTTAGAAATCGAAATCAAATTCTTTCTAAATAAAGGTACATAAAGGCAATTTTTCAGAATCAAAACTTTATTCCTCTCAAAAGATAAATAAACATCTCCCACTGCAACAGTCGCTACCTTAGTAGTATCACCCAAGTAGACGGTAATCTCCCCTTCAACCAGTCGTCTAGTTTCCTAGAACCCCTGCAAAGTATTACAGACATGATCAGTGGCTCCCGTATCTACACACCAGGTGCTGGTAGATAACACCGCTAAACATGTTTGAACAACTAGACCAAAAGATATACCTTTGTTCTACTTCTGGTTGGGGTAGTCCTTCTTCTAGTGTCCAATCTTCTTGCAAGTGAAGCACTTGCCTTTCGGCTTCTTCACTCCTCCCTGAGATCCTCCAGCCACCTTTTCCCCAACTTGTTTCTTCTTCTTCTTGCCTTTCGGCTTAGAAGTAGAAACCCTTTGGGCAACCATGGCCTGAGCCTGAGCACTCTGACGAAAAAACCCCTCTGCCGCCTGGAGTTCTATCAGAAGCTCCGCCAACGAATACAACCTCTTGTTCATGTTGTAATTCAGGCGAAACTACTCAAAACTCCTAGGTAGAGACTAGAGAATGATATCGACCTGGGTTTCCCCATCGATCTCAGCTCCGAGGACTTCCAGCTCATTCAAATGAGCCATCATCTTAAAAACATGATCCCTCACGGGTGTTCCCTCGATCATGGTGGTCATCATCAAGTTCCTCATGACTTCCTGCCTAGCAGCTCGATTCTGGTGTCCGAAAAGCTCTTTGAGATTGAGCATCATGTCATAAGCAGTGGGCATAGCTTGATGCTGATGTTGCAATACATTTGACATAGAAGCCAAAATGTAACACTGCGCCATCTCATCAGCCTTGATCCACTTCTTATAACTCTCCTTCTCCTTTTCCCCAGAATCATCCGCAGGCTTAGGAGGACACTCTTCGAAGAGTACATATTTGTACTCCTCAGCAGTCAAGACAATGTCAAGATTCCTCTTCTAATCAACATAATTGGGTCCAGTAAGTTTATTTTCTTTCAGTATCACAGCAAGCAAGTTGAAAGTCATTTTTGAAAAACCTAAGAATCACATAGATCAAAACATTAGGTTTTAAAAAATTATTGATTCCTCAAACAATAAAATTTTAAAATCAATCAACACCTCAAAACACCGAGAATATCGTATGCCACGATAGTGTGGACGTATACGAATTCTACATTTGTAAGAGGAGGTTTTACCCATTAATTTTATTATCTTGTCAACCTAACTTTTTGACAAATAAAATTAATAGTTGGTTCCTCTTCGGCCCTACAAATAAAAGCAGTGACTCCGATGGGGAGGATCTCCAATTTGTATCTAAGTGTTCACCATTACTCGGTACTAAGGCAATTATCTCGGGTTATGTGCCTTCTGATGGGGAAGTACACACGCTCCTTAATAATTTCCTATAACCATATTTGACCCTGTGATCTGTAAACAAACTCATCTGATATGGAGGAAGGCACTCAAAGCTGACGCGCAAGTTTGTTTGCATCACATGTCGAATCGTAATGGAGGTGGTGAGAATTTATAAAAATATCACTCTCCCACTTAGTAATTTTAAAAATTGAGGAATTTTCCTAGCCTACGACATGCATATCAAACAAGAAGCAATAAATATGAAAAAAATATTTTCCAACTATTATGGCTTTTGTTCTCCAATATGCCTCCAGTCGTATCGTCATCTCGTCCGCTCCTCCCTATGCCATGTACAAGCCATCCGGAGATCCGAGCAAAGAAAAACTATTTTAATTTACATCCATCGATCCTATACTCCACGAAGGAGTGTACTGTTGGTGCAATCGGTCCAGGTCATGATTGACCAGGACTCGAGCTTGGCTCGAGAGATGTTTTTGATGTTAGACAAAAACATATGACAATGTAATTGTCATGGTAAAGTCCAAGTCATGGGTACTTTGCATGGAAAGTCCAAGTAGGACACTTGGCATAAGGGAAGTCCAAGCATGGGTCTTGGCAAGGTAAAGTCCAAGTCATGGGTACTTGGCATGGAAAGTCCAAGTGGAACACTTGGCATTTGGGAAAGTCCAAGTCTTGAGTACTTGGCACAAGGGAAGTCCAAGCATGGGTCTTGGCATGGAAAGTCCAACATGGGTTGGCAAGGGAAAGTCCAAGCTTGAGTCTTGGCATTTGAGAAGTCCAAGAGGTTTAATATTGGCGGCGTAAAGTCCAAGCGGGAGTCTTTGCAGCATAAGTCCAATGGTTGGCGGCGTAAAGTCCAAGCGGAGTCTTTGCGGTGTAAGTCCAATGTGTCTTTGCGGTGTAGACACCGTTAGCATGACATAGCCGATGGAAGCACCTGAAGGCTAGCGCGATGGATGAACAAGTCATGGATGACTTGGAGGGATCCAAGAGGCGTGAGGCTGATGGAGGTGGCTAGAAGGCTTAGGTCTAGGCTAAGGGTGGTATAGCAAGTATGGGGGAACCATACTTGAGCTAAAACCTCATGGTTGAAGTGTGCCAATTGCCTGGTGCCATGTGGCAGTCGACTGGACTGAGTCAACTAGGGTTTGACTACGAGAATTGCTCTAGCAGTCGACTGCCATAGGTGGGCAGTCGACTGATGGGTTCAGCAGTCGACTGATCTTGTGATCAGTCGACTGGTGCTCGTGAAATCGGGCACAAAATGGAGTCGAGACTCGACTGGTCGAGTAAGGCTCCATCAGTCGACTGATGGGTATCATCAGTCGACTGATGATGGATCCGTTGGACTTATCCAGCGTGGATCTAGCTGTTGTCTCACGACAACAGTGGTCCCAATCAGTCGACTGATCGACTTTTTCTAGCATAGGTTGAAGCTTTATAAGGAGCTCGTGATGGAGGAAAATGGAATGATTTCTTGAGGGCTTTTGGGGCGATTTGTTGATGCAAATTAGGGTCCCCAAGTTGATATCAAGCAACCAAGCGATTAAGCATTCAAGAGCATTTGTAAAGTGTTTTCTTTACTTGTATTTCTTTGTATTTCATTGTATTTGCTTGTAGCATTTTGATTATTGTTGTAATCATATTGTACGAGGTTTCTCTGCCTCCGCATTGTTCCGAGAAGGAGTGTTTATTAGTTGTTGCGTGTGCATCACTAGAACTCGTAGAGCTCGATCCGTGGAGTAGGAACCTTGAGGTTCCGAACTACGTTAAACAATTGTGTTTGCGTGTTTGTCTTTCTTTTCGTTATTACTATTATTATTCCACTGTGTATAACGAGTTTTGTAGAGATGAACGCGAATGATTTCCATTGTAGAATGAGAGCGACGCTATTCACCCCCCCCCTCTAGCGGCCTCAAATATCCTACAATTGGTATTAGAGCCCGGGGATCTTCTATGGATTAACCACCGGGAGCTAAAAAGCTAGAGGGAAGATGGAATTCCAAGAACAACTCGGATGGGATATCAACACACCTATCCCCTATACCTTCTATGGACAAGAAGGGTTTAGACAATGGAAGGCGAGAATTGAAGATTTCCTAATGATGAGGGACTTCGAGGAATGGTCTATCTTGATGGAGGGTTTTACCTATCCAATAGGACCAAAGGGAGGGTTCCTCAAGAAGAAGAGATGGACCAAGAGCAAGTCCAAGCATCCGAGAAAAATGATAAGCTGATAAAAAATTTAATTGATTTAATGCCTAACAATATCTTGTGTATGTTAGGTAATTATATATATGCTAAAGAGTTATGGAGCCAAGTGGCAAAGCTCCATGAAAACTCATCATCGGTCCAAGAAGAAGAAGAAGAAGAGGAGTGCTCACCCTCTCAAGCTCAAGCAAGTACACCGTCATCTAAAGAGCTTGAGGATTCGGAAGTTGATAGGGAATCAATTTCCGGATCGGTGGAAGAAGTGGAAGAAGCATCCACTTCTAGGATTGAGGAGGAGAGACCATCCTCCACACCGGAGCAATCTCAAGAGGAGCCATCCACCTCCGGGAGAGATAGAGAATCCACTCCGACGCCCACAATCACTCTAGGTAACTCAAGCAATTCGGTTTTTAAAAAAAATCATATAATTTGCTTTGAGTGTAGGGAATCCGGGCACTACAAGAGTAAGTGCCTAAAAAGGGTAAAGAAGGCTCAACCGGCTCCAAAAGTCAAGGATGTCGGTCCCTCAACGCATAAAAGCAAGGAGAAAGTCATTTGCTTCAAATGCTGACAACCGGGACATTACCGGAATCAATGCACGAAGGGGGAAAAGAAGAGGCAAAATGGAGCATCACAAGTAGGGGGAGCTACTAAGGCAAACCCTAAGGTATATCATGTTAATAATGCTTTTTCTTTAGTTAAAAGTCAAAAGCATGCTAGGAAATTTAATTCTCTTGCAATTCACCATGAAAATCATGCTAAAAATAAATATTTGTGTTTAGGAGCTAAAAGTGTCCACTTAGGAAATAAGGAGAAATTTGGGACTAATGTCCCTAAAAATACCTTACCTAGGGAGTCTATCAAGAAAATACAAGAGCACCTAGATTTGAATCCCAAGTGGACTAGGCATATGCCTAGGAAGTCCCATGTCCAAAGACCAAATCAAAAGTCTAAAATTGGGCAATTAGAATTAGAGAACCAAGCCTTGAGGTCAAGGCTTGAAAAACTAGAAAAGACCCTTAAGATTATGCAAAATCAAATGCAAGGGTCTAATGGTCAAAGTCAAGGGTCAAAACCTCAAAGTCAACATCTAGGACCCAAGAAACAAAAGTCAACCAAGGGCAAGAATAGTTTGGGTCACAAACCTAAGCCTAAGGTGGCTTACCATAGTGTTCCATTTGATTATGGAACACAAACTAGGTCTAGGAAGACCAAGGTCAATAGGGAAGTCATCCCTAAGGTTGACCAAAGGTTGTGCCTAGTGGCTAGGGTTTCTAGGAAACCTAGAGTGGCCACTAAGAAGGTTGCAAGGGGAGTTACCCCTAGAGTTAACTTAGGTAAGACCCAAATGACCAAGGCTAACAAGCCTAGGAGGGTCATTAGGAGGGTATCTAGGGAGGTTATCCCTAAGGAATACCTAATTAACCCTAGGAGCTCAAATAGGCTTTGGGTTCCTAAGAGCATGATTGACTCATGCTAGATGGGTTAGGGTGTGCCAACCTTGATTGGATGGGTAGTTAACTCAACCATGGTAAAGGTGGCACTTTAGGTTAGTTTCAAGGTTATGGTTACCTTTGAAATACATTTGAGCTTTAATCCTAAAAGATTTTAGGATGTGCCAATATTATTTGAGAAGTTTGATAAAATGATCAAATTGACACATTTTAGGTTTAGAGGTCATATTGTGTCATTTTGGATTTTTGGCACACTAGGAAGATTAGTGATAATAAGGCAAAATATACTTAATTATATGAAATGACAACTAATATTAAAATTTAGGTATCATTATACCTATGTATTTTATTTGCCATGTTTTGTTTGCCATATAACATGCCATGACATCATGTTTATTTTTATCATTTATATTTCATGTTCATGTTTAGGATTAAGTCATTCAATGTCATGTGTTTTTAGATTTCATTTTATGCCATGACATCATGATTATGAGCATATGCTTATTTATATCATCATTAATGCCATAATCATTCATGCATTTGATTAAAATTGAGTTAAGGACAATTGGCATGACTTGAAGTCCCATGTATAAGGGAATCAAGTAGGGTTGCCTTAGAAAATGCATGAAACCCTAGATTAAATGAACCAAAACCCACATCTCACAATAAATTGACATGTATGTGTATCTATACACCCTAGATAGATGTGAGATTCTAGGATATGAGTTAAGTTCAAGGTGCATAGTTTTTGCATCTAGATGAACTCAAACTCATCTTTAACCAACAAGTGGATCATTGGGAAAGCTTATGTACAAGTTATGTATATTGAGCCCAAGGAATATGATCCAAAATAAGGTTTTGAAAATATTTTAAAATCATTTTGAAAAACCTTGGTGAAGTCTATCTTTTGATAGCAATCACCATTGATGAGATTGATACAAAGTGAGCCAAAACTTAGAAGTTTTCTTCACTTTTGAGTTTTGTATCAATTTCAGTATTTTATGGGTAAAATAATTTTCAAATATTTTTCACCCATTGTATGGACTATAAGTAATATACGTATGAAGTTTCGCGATTTTTTGATATACATAGAATTACTTATGAATTTTCAAAATTCAATTCTGATAACTGAAAATCAGATTTTTCAGTTATCAGTCGACTGATCTTAGTGGCAGTCAACTGATGTGAGTGGCAGTCAACTGGTATCTGACGGAATCGACTGCCAAGCTGATTTCGGGAAAAAACAAGTTTGTTTAGCCTGTGTTTAGCTGTGATTAAGGTCCCTAACCATTCCTAACCCTAGGTTATACTTTGGGAAGCATTATAAAGGGTGAAAATCCATTGGATATGGATTTGGAGAGTTTTTAGGGTTTGTATCAATCTTAAGGTGAGTGAAAGTTCCATGTTTGAACTTTTAACCTTATTTTTGATGGTTTAGAGTTCCTATTGGCTTAGGGATTTCCCAAGGACATTGTTGGTGCAATGGTCAAAGGGGAGCAAGCCTTTAGGGGGAGTTATCCATCTTGGGATGATGGATGTGTTTCTCTTCAAGAAGAGGGAGAAGTTATTGGGAGAGTATCATCAATTGGGAAAATTGATGGGATTTTGAGAAACCCAATTTGGAAATTGGGAGTAAAGGATTGCCTCTCTTGAGTGATATGGGACTTATCACTAGGAAGATGGTAGGCATCCAAGGTATTTTTGGACCAAGGGGGAGATTGTAAGATCTCATTGGGACATGAGACTTTGACCTCCTTGGAGAGATATCCTTTTTGATGTATGTCAAAAAGGGGGAGAATGTTTGGGAAAATATTTAGGATTACCAATTTGGAATAATTGGTAAGAGTTCTGAGTTAGTGGTCTAACTCAATGGTTTGTTTTATTTGGTTTTTGTCAAACATCAAAAAGGGGGAGATTGTTGGTGCAATCGGCCCAGGTCACGATTGACCAGGACTCGAGCTTGGCTCGAGAGATGTTTTGATGTTAGACAAAAACATATGACAATGTAATTGTCATGGTAAAGTCCAAGTCATGGGTACTTTGCATGGAAAGTCCAAGTAGGACACTTGGCACAAGGGAAGTCCAAGCATGGGTCTTGGCAAGGTAAAGTCCAAGTCATGGGTGCTTGGCATGGAAAGTCCAAGTGGGGCACTTGGTGTTTGGGAAAGTCCAAGTCTTGAGTACTTGGCACAAGGGAAGTCCAAGCATGGGTCTTGGCACGGAAAGTCCAACATGGGTTGGCAAGGGAAAGTCCAAGCTTGAGTCTTGGCATTTGAGAAGTCCAAGGGGTTTAATATTGGCGACGTAAAGTCCAAGCGGGAGTCTTGGAAGCATAAATCCAATGGTTAGCGGAGTAAAGTCCAAGAGGAGTCTTGGCGGCGTAAGTCCAATGTGCCTTGGCGGTGTAGACACCATTAGCATGACATAGCCGATGGGAGCACCTGAAGGCTAGCGCGATGGATGAACAAGTCATGGATGACTTGGAGGGATCCAAGAGACGTGAGGCTAATGGAGGTGGCTAGAAGGCTTAGGTCTAGGCTAAGGGTGGTCTAGCAAGTATGGGGGAACCATACTTGGGCTAAAACCTCATGGTTGAGGTGTGCCAGTCGACTGGTGTCATGTGGCAGTCGACTGGACTGAGTCAACTAAGGTTTGATTGTGAGAATTGCTCTAGTAGTCGACTGCCATAAATGGGTAGTCGACGGATGGGTTCAGCAGTCGACTGATCTTGTTGAAGGGCGATTTAGCCCCGGAAGCTCTCATACCAATTTAATGGTTTTCCTTATCGAGTCCGTGAGGGGAAACTTCACTTCCCACTTCACCTCGGTAGCTTGTCCATGGCGATCCCTTCGATGTCCCCGGATTAAAATTTTAATCCTAGACAAAAGGGATTGCCCAAACAACTAAGCCATCGTTGTGCTATTCATTTAGAGAGGTCACTTGAACAAACTAGTTGTTCAAGCGACCATCCTTTATTCTACGAGTAGCCACGGAATAAACGATATCCGGATCGCTAGTTTTTGTGTTTATGCTCGGGATCCAAGTATTATTTAGCCATTTACAGATTTATAACATGCTTATAATTGAAAAACAAATACAAGCAAGTAACCATCCACACAAAATATGCATATAATTGAAAAGCAATTATAAACATAATACAAAAGAACACTAATCAAAATAAACAAGATTATACCTCTTGATCTTCTATTGTATGTCCTTCCTCCTTTCGGACGTCGTGTGGGCGATGATCTATCAAAAGTTGAAGCTCCTAGATCACAAATCTTCCTTCCTTGCTCTTCCAAAGCAAGAGGAAGAGTAGAAACAAGCTTTTCCTCCTCCCTAAAACCAACAAACAAGGAGCACACAATCTCCTTGCCGCCGGCCAACTAGAAGGTGGAGAAGATGATGGAAAACAATCAAAACACCAAGGGAAGCCCTATATCTTGTTTCCACCAGCTAAGGAGAGGGAGAAGGGAGCTTTTGGGCACCGGCCAAGGGCTGGAAGGGGCTGGAAACCAATCTGGATGCCGGACACAAGAGGAGGAAGAAGAAACAATCACCTTCCTTATTTGGTGCCGCCCTAGCCTCCAAACCCTAACCCTAATCCTATCATAACTAGGATTCCTTCTTGCTGCCCAAACCCTAGCTCTCCTTGATGATCATCCACGCCAACTCCCATGGCCTCCTTTTATAGAGTTAGGTATAAGTCATGAATTAATCTCCTCCATTGGTTCTAGGGATTTAATCTCAACCGTCGGATCTAGAGATTTAATCTCAACCGTCGAATCTTAGAGATTTAATCTCTACCTATGGATCTTAGTTTTGTTTCTATCCATTGGATCTAAGCTTCATGAGGTGTTAATAGGCTACATTAGGGACCATGAGGAGGAGTTGGGTCTTGGCCACCCATGGATCAACCCCACATAAAGTCCGATCCACTAATGATGATCCAATCCACTAAAGGTTCATCATTGATCTACCTCACCAACCCCCATAAGTTAATATGGGCTCCATATATTATTTGTACATTTTCTCCCGGTGTTTAAGATCTAGAATGTCCGTTGATTAATTAATTTACTGACCATTAATTAATCAACATCTAACTCCTTGAGTAGTACCACTCAACCTTTTCATCATGCCGGACCAAGTCCACCTGCAGAGTTTACATGATGAACCTTATGAGCTCCTCAAGGGGACATCATCATCCTAATATATAGGGCACGGTTTCCTCCTATAATCAACGGCACACCATATAAATAATATCATCTCCCAACTTACCGAGCCTATCGATTTAATCTATAAATCTCGCCCATTGGTAAATCAAAAAGATGAGTACTAAGTATATGTGCCCGTTATTATATCGGGATTAAGAGCATGTACTAAATAATATTCGAGGTCCGATTCGATTATGTAGTTAGCAATAAATCGAATCACCTCTAAGTCGGTCCTGCTCAATACACACAAAGTGCACTAGTGTGATTCTATGGTCAAGACAAACCAACACTAAATCACACTACAACCACTCCGATGGTTTGTCCAAAGTCATCTCGGTTGTGAGCCTTTACTTATACTTTACAAGGAGCCGATAACATGATCTCCCGTGTGACACCACACACCATGTTATCTACAATGTAACGTATTAGACAATATGCATAAAAATATGAAAACAATGATCATGTGATTCTTATTTCAAAAATAAAGATGTTCATAGAAAAGATAGACTTTTCAGTATACATCCCTACAATCTCCCACTTATACTAAAATACTATGATGTCCTCATACTGCCATACATCTAATTCCCCTTCCCTCCACATGCCTATCAAAGCTCTCTCTAGAAGGGCCTTAGTGAAAGGGTCCACCAGGTCATCCTCTGATGTAATCTAGGCGATAGCAACTTCTACCACCTTTACGATTTCTCATATCAGGTGGTACTTGCGCTCTATGTGTTTACTCTCCTTATAGGCTCGTGGTTCCTTCGAGTTTGCAACTGCACCATTATTATCACAATAAATTGTGATAGTTCTGGGCAATCCAAGAATCACATCCATGTCCATCAGGATGTTCCTGAGCCACACAGCTTCTTTGGCCGCCTCAGAGGCTGCCACATACTCAGCTTCCATGGTAGAGTCTGCCATGCATTTCTGCTTGACACTCCTCCATACAATGTCTCCACCTCCTAAAGTAAACACAAAACCTGAGGTAGACTTACTGTTATCCCTATCTGATTGGAAGTCAGAATCCGTTTAAACCACAGGGAGTAATTGGTCTTCCCGGTAAACTAGCATATAATCCCTAGTCCTTCTCAGGCACTTCAATATATGCTTTACCACAGTCCAATATCCCTATCCTGGATTACTCTGATATCTGTTGACCAAGCTGACGGCAAAGCAGATGTCTGGTCTCGTACATAGCATCGCATACATGAGGCTTCCTACTATCGAAGCATAAGGAACTACCTTCATCTCCTCTATCTCCTCAGATGTTCTAGGACACACCTCCTTAGATAAAGGAACTCCATGCCTGAAAGGTAGAAAACCTTTCTTGGAGTTTTGCATGCTAAAACGATCCATTATCGTGTCTATGTATGAAGCTTGGGATAAGCACAACATCCTTTTCCTGTGATCCCTTATAACCTTGATCCCAAGGATGTGTCCCACCTCTCCCAAGTCCTTCATATCAAACTGTTTGGACAGTCATACCCTTACGCCCGATAACACTTTTATATTGTTGCCAATCACCAAAATGTTATCTACGTATAGTACAAGAAATACCACTACATTTCCATCACATCTCTTGAATACACAAGACTCATCCGGACTTTGAATAAATCCATAAGACTGGATCACCTCATCAAAGCGGATGTTCCAAGACCTCGAAGCTTATTTCAATCCATAAATGGATCGATTAAGCTTACATATTAGATGCTCTTTTCCCTTAGCAATGAATCCCTCTTGTTGCTTCATGTAGATTTTTTCCTCAAGACTTCCATTAAGGAAAGTTGTCTTGACATCCATTTGCCACACCTCATAATCCATATAAGCTGCTATGCATAAGAGAATTCGGATAGACTTAAGCATGGCTACCGGCGAAAAGGTCTCCTCATAATCGATACCCTCTTTCTGAGTATACCCCTTCGCAACAAGCCTTGCTTTGAAGGTCTCAATCTTCCCATCTATTCCTCTCTTTCTCTTGTAGATCCACCTGCATCCAATGGTTTTACACCATCGGGTGGTTCTACTAGCTCCCATACCTAATTTGAATCCATAGATTCAATCTCAGCATTCATTGCACTTTGCCAAGATACTGCATCTTTATCTTGGATTGCCTCGTCATATGTCCAAGGATCCGGTTCATGTTCACCAGGGACCAAATCAGAAGATTCTCCCAAGAACATGAATCTATCAAGCTGTCTCACAACCCTCCCACTACGATGAGGTATCACCTGTGTATTCTCTGTGACACGTGGTGCAGTGACATGTGGTATATCCTCTTGTACCGGTGGTACTAAAGAAGTGACTTCCCCTTTTAATTCCTCCAGAACAATTTTACTCTTAGGCTTGTGGTTCATCACATAGTCTTCCTCTAGAAATCTGGCATTTGTGCTAACGATCACCCTCTGATCTCTAGGACTATAAAACAATCCACCCTTCGTTCCTCTTGGATAGCTAACGAACAAGCACACTTCTATATGAGGTTCCTAACTTACCAGTATCTATCTTCAGCACATGTGATGGACTCCCCCATATCCGAATATGTCTTAGACTAGGCTTTCACCTAGTCCACAACTCTGTGGGACTAGAAGGCATTGATTTAGATGGAACCAAGTTCAGAATGTACACCGCCGTATCTAGAGCATATCCCCAGAACGAATCTGGCAAGTCAAAATAACTCATCATCGATCTAACCATCTCCATAAGAGTCCTATTCCTTCGCTCTGCTACACCATATTGCTGGGGTGTGCCAGGTGCAGTCAATTGGGATTGAATCCCAGCCTTTGATAGTTAATCCCTAAACTCTCCCAAGAGGTACTCGCCACCACGATCAGATCGTAGTGTCTTGATACTTTTACCTTGACGTTTCTCCACATCAGCCTTGAATTCTTTAAACTTGTCAAAGCATTCAGACTTGCGGCGCATCAAGTAAATGTATCCATATCTTGAGTAATCGTCTATAAAAGAGATGAAATACTCAAAACCACCTATAGCCTAGATAGACATAGGACCACACAAATCAGAATGAACCAATTCTAACACATCTTTGGCTCTATACCCCTTGGCCTTAAAAGGCCTCTTGGTCATCTTACCCTCCAAGCAAGATTCACAGGTTGGGAGATCCTCCACCACTAATGAACCCAAAGGTCCATCAGCTATCAACCTTTGAATTCTGCTTAGGTTAATGTGACCAAGCCTAAGATGCCAAAGATATGTTTTGTTCATTTTCGAAGGTTTTTTTCTCTTATTGGAATTAGAAGATGAGTTATTAATTTCAATTTGCATCTTGGGAAGTTATGGTTCAAGTGTATACAAATTTCCTATCAATGTACCTGAACAGATATTCTCCCTATTCCTTTTTATAACAGCTCTGTCATTAAAAGAAATAGAATATCCATCCATAAAAAATTTAGAAACTGAAACTAAGTTCTTTCTAAATAAAGGTACATAAAGGAAATTTTCCAGAACCTAAGTTTTATTTTTCTCAAGAGATAAATAAAACTTCTCCCACTGCAATAGCCGCCACCTTCATGGCATTGCCCAAGTAAATGGTAATCTCCCCTTTAGCTAGTCGTCGGGTTTCTTGGAACCCCTGTAAAGTGTTGCAGACATGATTAGTGGCTCTTGTATCTACACACCAGGTGTCGGTAGATAACACCGCTAACCATGTTTCAACGACTAGTCCAAAGGATATATCTTTGTTCTGCTTTGGATTGGGACAGTCCTTCTTCCAATGTCCATCCTGCTTGTAAGTGAAGTACTTGCCTTTCGGCTTCTTCACTCCTCCCTGAGATCCTCCCACCACCTTTGCTTCATCTTGTTTCTTCTTCTTCTTGCCTTTCGGCTTAGAAGTAGAAACCTTCTGAGCAACGATGGCCTGAGGACACTCTTTGAAGAGTGCATATTTGTACTCCTTAGCAGATAAGACAATATCTAGATTCTTTTCCAATCAACATTATTTGGGTACAGTAAGTTTGTTTCCTTTAGTATCATAGTAAGTGGACTGAAAGTCATTCTTGAAAATCCTAAGAATCATATAGATCATTACTGTAGATTTCAAAAAATTATTGATTCCTCAAACAATAAAATTTTAAAATCAACCAACACCTCAAAACACCGAGAATATCGTATGCCACGATAGTGTGGACGTATACGAATTCTACATTTGTAAGAGGAGGCTTTACCCATTAATTTTACTATCTTGTCAACCTAACTTTTTGACAAGTAAAATTAATAGTTGGTTTCTCTTCGGCTCTACAAATAAAAGCAGTGACTCCGATGGGGAGGATACTTATATTTTCATCTAAGTGTTCACCATTACTTGGTACCAAGGTAATTATCTCGGGTTATGTGCCTTACGATGGGCAAGTACACACGCTCCTTAATAATTTCCTATAACCATATCCGACCCTGTGATCCACAAACAAACTCATCCGATGGAGAGGAAGGCACTCAGAGTCGATGCGCAAGTTTGCTTGCATCACATGTCAAATCGTAATGGAGGCCGTGGGAATTTATAAAAATTTCCCTCTCCCACTTAGTAGTTTGAAAATGAGGAATTTTCTAGCCTACGACATGCATATCAAACAAAAAGCAATAAATATGAAAAATAAATTATTTTCCAACTATTATGGCTTTTGTCTTCAATATGACTCTCGTCGCATTGCCATCTCGTCCGCTCCTCCTACGCCATGTACGAGCCATCCGGAGATTGGAGCCGAGACTAAAACCTATTTTAATTTATATCCATCGATCCTATACTCCACGAGGGAGTGTACATGAAATCTAGATCGAAAGTAAAATAAAATAAAGAGTGGCTAAACAATGCCGTATTTAATTTACAAAAACTAAATACTAGCCTCGTCAACTCCGAGGATTCAACAAAATAAATATTTACACACATACAATCACATACACACATATGGCCATAATAGTCGGATCTTATGTCTGCAACCAAAGAGTTAAACTACGCAAATCCTACTATTATCCGGTGCATATAATATATGAAAAAGTGCATAAAAATTAAACGAATCCTAAACACACAAAATCGGAAACCTTGGCTCTGATACCAATTGAAGGGTGTTTTAGCCCCGGAAGCTCTCATACCAATTTAATGGTTTTGCTTATCGAGTCCGTGAGGGGAAACTTCGCTTCCCACTAAACCTCAGTAGCTTGTCCATGGTGATCCCTTCGATGTCCCCGGATTAAAAATTTAATCCTAGAAAAAAGGGATTGCCCAAACAACCAAGCCATCATCATGTTATTCATTTAGAGAGGTCACTTGAACAAACTAGTTGTTCAAGATACCATCCTCTATTCTACGAGTAGCCGCGGAATAGACGATGTCCGGATCACCAGTTTTTGTGTTTATGCTCGGGATTCAAGTATTATTTAGCCATTTACAGATTTATAACATGCTTATAATTGAAAAACAAATACAAGCAAGTAACCATCCACACAAAACATGCATATAATTAAAAAGCAATTATAAACATAATACAAAAGAACACTAATCAAAATAAATAAGATTATACCTTTTGATCTTCTATTGTATGTCCTTCCTCCTTTCGGACTTCGTGTGGGCGATGATCTACCAAAAGTTGAAGCTCCTAGATCGCAAATCTTCCTTCCTTGCTCTTCCAAAGCAAGAGGAAGAGTAGAAACAAGCTTTTCCCCCTCCCTAAAACCAACCAACAAGGAGCACATAATCTCCTTGCTGCCGGCCAAATAGAAGGTGGAGAAGATGATGGAAAACAATCAAGACACCAAGGTAAGCCCTATATCTTGTTTCCACCACCTAAGGAGAGTGAGAAGGGAGCTTTTGGGCACCGGCCAAGGGATGGAAGAGGTTGGAAACCAATCTGGATGCCGGCCACAAGAGGAGGAAGAAGAAACAATCACCTTCCTTATTTGGTGCCGCCCTAGTCTCCAAACCCTAACCCTAATCCTATCACAACTAGGATTCCTTCTTGCTGCCCAAACCCTAGCTCTCCTTGATGATCATCCACGCCAACTCCCATGGTCTCCTTTTATAGAGTTAGGGATAAGTCATGAATTAATCACCTCCATTGGTTCTAGGGATTAAATCTCAACCGTCGGATCTAGAGATTTAATCTCAACTGTTGGATCTTAGAGATTTAATCTCTACCTATGGATCTTAGAGTTTTGTTTCTATCCATTGGATCTAAGCTTCATGAGGTGTTAATAGGCTACATTAGGGACCATGAGGAGGAGTTGGGTCTTGGCCACCCATGGATCAACCCCACATAAAGTCCGATCCACTAATGATGATCCAATCCACTAAAGGTTCATCATTGATCTACCTCACCAACCCCCATATGATAATATGAGCTCCATATATTATTTTTTACATTTTCTCCCCATGTTTAAGATCTCGAATGTCCGTCGATTAATTAATTTACTGACCATTAATTAATCAACATCTAACTCCTTGAGTAGTACCACTCAACCTTTTCATCATGTCGGACCAAGTCCACCTGCAGGGTTTACATGATGAACCTTATGAGCTCCTCAAGGGGACATCATCATCCTAATATATAGGACACGGTTTCCTTTTATAATCAACGACACACCATATAAATAATATCATCTCCCAACTTACCGAGCCTATCGATTTAATCTATAAATCTCGTTCATTGGTAAATCAAAGAGATGAGTACTAAGTATATGTGTCTGTTATTATATCGGGATTAAGAGCATGTACTAAATAATATTCGAGGTCCGATTCGATTATGTAGTCAGCAACAATCGAATTACCTCTAAGTCGGTTCAGCTCAATACACACAAAGTGCACTAGTGTGATTCTATGGTCAAGACAAACCTACACCAAATCACACTACAACCACTCCGATGGTTTGTCCAAAGCCATCTCGGTTGTGAGCCTTTACTTATACTTTACAAGGAGCTGATAACATGATCTCCCGTGTGACACCACACACCATGTTATCTACAATGTAACGTATTAGACAATATGCATAAAAATATGCAAACAATGATCATGTGATTCTTATTTCAAAAATAAAGATGTTCATAGAAAAGATAGACTTTTCAGTATACATCCCTACACTTGTGATCAGTCGACTGGTGCTCGTGAAATCAAGAACAGAATGGAATCGAGACTCCACTAGTCGAGTAAGGCTCCATCATTCGACTGATGAGTCAAGTGATGATGGATCCGTTGGACTTATCCAGCGTGGATCTTGTCGTTGTCTCACGACAACAGTACCATCAGTCGACTCATGGTCCCGATCAGTCGACTGATCGACTTTTTCCAGCATAGGTTGAAGCTTTATAAGGAGCTCATGATGGAGGGAAATGGAATGGTTTCTTGAGGGCTTTTGGGGTGATTTGCTACTGCAAATCAGGGTCTCCAAGTTGATATCAAGCAACCAAGCGATTAAGCATTCAAGAGCATTTGTAAAGTGTTTTATTTACTTGTATTACTTTGTATTCCATTGTATTTGCTTGTTGCATTTTGATTATTGTTGTAATCATATTGTACGAGGTTTCTCCGCCTCCGGATTGTTCCGAGAAGGAGTGTTTATTAGTGGTTGTGTGTGCATCACTAGAGCTCGTAGAGCTCGATCCGTGGAGTAGGAACCTTGAGGTTTCGAACCATGTTAAACAATTGTGTTTGCATGTTTGTATTACTTTTCGTTATTACTATTATTATTCCATTGTGCATAACGAGTTTTGTAGAGACGAACGCGAACGATTTCCGTTGTCGAATGAGCACGACGCTATTCACCCCCCCCCCTCTAGCGGCCTCAAATATCCTACATGTACATGAAATCTAGATCGAAAGTAAACTAAAATAAAAGTAATGGCTAAAAATTGCCGTATTTAATTATAAAAATTTAATACTAGCCTCGTCAACCCCGAGGATTCAAATAACATACAATTACACACACACAATCACATACACACATATGGCCATAATAGTTGGATCCTATGGCTGCAACCAAAAAGTTAACTTACGCACATCCTACTATTATCTGGTACATATAATATATGAAAAGTGCATAAAAGTAACCGAATCCTAAACACACAAAACCGGAAACCGTGGCTCTGATACCACTTGAAGGTTTTGCGGAACCGAAGCTCTGATACCACTTGAAGGGAGGAAACTTCGCTTCCCACTTCAACTCGATCGCTTGTTCATGGCAATCCCGTCTACATCCCCGGATAAAAAAAAATTATCCTTGACAAAGATGGATTACCCAAGCAATCATTCCATCGTCGTGCTATTTGATTAGAGTGGTCACTTGAACAAACTTCTTGTTCAAGAAACCTTCCACTATTCTTCGAATAGCCACGGAATAGACGATATACGAATCGCCGATTTTTGTGTTTGTATTTGGGGTCCAAGTAAATTAGCCACATAACAAAACATACAACATGCATAGAATAAGAAAAGATTCATAAACAAGCATTATACCTCTTGTTATACCTCTTGATCTTCTATCGTATGTCCTTCCTCCTTTTGGACGTCGTGTGGGCGACGATCTTCCAAAAGTCGAAGCCTCTTATAACACGTTCTTCCCTTTCTTGTTCGCTCCGAACAAAGGGAAGAATGTAATGAAACTCCTCCCTATCTAGGACCGACCACCAAGTCAACAGACTTGATGTTGCCGCTGGCCAAGGAGGGGATGTAGGGCGCTGGCCAACCTTGAAGAATGGTTGCCGCCGGCCAACCTAGAGAGAGAAAGAGAATGGGAGGAGCTGTCGCCGATATAGAGAGAGAGAGGGTGGTGATGATGCCGCTAGCCAAGGATAACACCAAACCCTAGACTTGTTTGTTGCCGCCCAAAAGGATGAACAAACCCTAGGGTTGCCGCCGCCCACCTCTCCTCTCAAGCCAAGCTCCAAAACCCTAATATCCCTTGTGTGTTGTTGTCGCCCACCCCTTAAGCCTCCTTTTATAGAGCTAGGCTTAAGCCTCCTTTTAATATCCACCGTCAGATCTAGGGATTTAATCTCAACTGTCGGATCTAGGGATTTAATCTCAACCGCGGATCTAGAGATTTAATCTCCACCGTCGGATCTAAAGATTTAATCTCCACCGTTGGATCTAGAGATTTAATCTCCACTGTCGGATCTAGAGTTTCATTTTCCATCATCGGATCTAGGCTCCATGAGGGTTTTAATAGGCTACAATAGGGACCATGAGGAGAAGTTGGATCTTGGCCACCCAATGGATCAAGCCCACATAAAGTCCGATCCATTAATGATTATCCATTCCACTAGAGGATTATCATTGATCTATCTCACCAACCCCCATAAATAAATATGGGCTCCATATATTATTTGTACAAATGTATCCCCGTGTTTAAGATCTCGAATGCCCATCAATTAATTAATTTACTAACAATTAATTAATCAACATCTAACTCCATGAGTAGTACCACTCAACCTTATCATCATGCTGGACCAAGTCCACCTGCATGGTTTACAAGATGAACCTTGTGAGCTCCTCAAGGGGACATCATCATCCTAATATATAGGACATGGTTTCCTTCTATAATCAACGGCACACCATATAAATAATATCATTTCCCAACTTACCGAGCCTATCGATTTGCTTTATAAATCTCGCCCATTGGTAAACCAAAGAAATGAATACTAAGTATATGTGCCCATTATTATATCGGGATTAAGAGCATGTACAACATAATATCCGAGGTCCGATTCAATTATGTAGTCAGCAATAAATCGAATCACCTCTAAGTCGGTCCTGCTCAATAAACACAAAGTATACTAGTGTAATTCAATGGTCAAGACAATCCAATACCAAATCACACTATAACCATTCCAATGGTTTGTCCATAGTCATCTAGGTTGTGAGCCTTTACTTATACTTTACAAGGAACTGATAACATGATCTCCCGTGTGACACTACACACCATGTTATCTACAATGTAATGTATTAGACAATATGCATAACCATAAATATGCAAGCAATGATCATGTGATTCTTATTTCAAAAGTAAAGATGTTCATATAAAAGATAGACTTTTCAGTATACATCCCAACAAATATAGGAGAAGATATAGACGGAAAACCTATTGACCTAAAATACTATAGGAGTGCAATAGGGAGTCTTCTTTACTTAACTGCGAGTCGACCCGACATACTATTCATAGTAAGTATGTGTGAAAGGTTCCAAACCTGTGCTAAGGAGTCTCACCTAACATTAGTTAAGCATATCCTTAGATATCTAAACAGCATGCTAAGCTTAGGTATTTGGTACCCTAGATCTACCGAGTTCAAACTAATCGACTACTCCGACTCAGATTATGTCAGTAGTAAACTCAATAGAAAGAGCACGAGTGGTTGCTGTCAACTTCTCGGCTCTTTGCTAAGGAGTCTCACCTAACATGAGTTGGTGCAGTAGGAAGCAACACTATGTTGCCTTATCTACCACCGAAGCCGAATACGTTGCAATGGGTGAGTGTGTGGCTCAGCTTCTTTGGATGAAGGGCACTCTCCAAGACTTTAACTTAAACTTCAACAATATTAAAACTCACATAGATAATATTAGCTCAATCAACTTAACCAAAAATCCCAAACTGTTCGGCTTCAGTGGTAGATAAGGCAACACAGTGTTGCTTCCTACTGCAACAACTCACTAGACTTGAGCCGAGAATTTGACAGCAACCACTCATGCTCTTTCTATCGAATTTACTATCGGCATAGTCCAAGTCGGAGTAGCCGATTAGTTCGAACTCGATAGATCTAGGGTACCAAATACCTACGCTTAGTATGCCCTTTAGATACCTAAGGATACGCTTAACTAATGTTAGATGAGACTCCTTAGCACAGGTTTGGAACCTTGCGAACATACTTACTCCAAATAGTATGTCGGGTCGACTCACAGTTAAGTAAAGGAGACTCCCTATTGCGCTCCTATAGTATTTTAGGTCAATAGGTTTTCCGTCTATATCTTCTCCTATATTAACATTTGTTTCCATGGGTGTATTAATGATTTTAGGATTTTGCATTCCGAATCAGTTAATTAATTCCTTAGCATATTTTTATTGATGTAAATAAATTCCTTCCTTAGTTTGTTTAATTTGTAATCCTAGAAAGAAATTTAATTCTCCTACTAAGTTCATTTCAAATTCACTTTCCATGAGTGAAATGAACTCATTTAGTAGGATTGAATTAGTGGTTCCAAAAATTATGTCATCTACGTAAATTTGGGCTATAAAAATTTCTTTGCCTACAGTTTTTACGAAAAGGGTTGGGTTGACTAAGCCTTGGTTAAACCCTTTGAACTTAAGGTATACAAAAAGTCTCTCATATCAAGCTCTAGGAGCTTGTTTTAGTCCATATAAAGCTTTCTTGAGTCTAAAGACATGGTTGGGCTTGTCTAGGCTTTCGAATCCTGGGGGCTGACTAACGTACACTTATTCCTTAATAAGTCCATTCAAAAACGCTGACTTGACATCCATTTGAAATAATTTAAATCCTCGATGTGTAGCATATGCCAACAACATTCGGATGGATTCTAGTCTAGCTACGGGGGCATAGGTTTCATCATAATATAACTCTTCTACTTGACTAAACCCTTTCGCGACTAATCTCGCTTTGTTTCTAACTACTTCACCTTTGTCATTAAGTTTGTTTCGGAAGACCCACCTTGTTCCAATAATTGATTTATCCTTATGTGGTGGTACTAATTCCCAAGCTTTGTTCCTATTAAATTGAGCTAGCTCTTCTTGCATTGCAATAATCCAATCGGGATCAAGAAGAGGTTGTTCAATGGTTTTGGGTTTGATTTTTTAAATCAAGGAGATTTGACTAAGATTTCTATATGATGATCTAGTTCGAACCCCTAGGCTAGGATCACCAATCACTTGGTCAATAGGATGACTCGATTGAATCCTAGAATGATTTGGGTTAGGGTCATCTATCCCTTGGTCGATAGGATGACTTGATTGAATCCTAGATTGGCTCGGATTAGGATTAATACTAGACTCGATTTCAAAGTCAGAGTCGAGTCTGGTATGAATTGGTTCGCTAGTTGGTTTTGCTACGGATTGTAGGTTCATATCCTTCGTTAAATACTACATTAATGGTTTCCTCAATTTTAAGGGTGTCATTGTTATATACCCTATAGGCTCTACTTATAGTTGAGTATCCTAGGAAGATGCCGGTGGAGGTTTTGGATGTGAACTTTCCTAGGTAGTCCTTAGTGTTTAGGATATGTACCTTACATCCAAATACCCTAAAGTATTTAATATTAGGTACCTTGTCATGGTAGATTTCGTATGAGGTCTTAAGGTGCCTCTTTACCATAAGAATTCTATTTTGGATATAACAAGCCGTACTAACAACTTCTGCCCAAAACCTATCGGGAAGGTTGTATTCGTTCAACATGGTCCTAGTGGATTCTTGTAGAGTTCTATTTTTCTGCTCAACTAGGCCATTTTGTTGTGGGGTTCTAGGACATGAGAATTCATGGTGGTATCCGTTTAGGTTACAGAAATATGTGAACCTGTGGTTTTCGAATTCACCACCATGATCGCTTCTAAGTCTTTTAATTTTAAGGTTCTTTTTGTTTTTGATTAATTTAAACAAGTTGATGAGTTGGTCTAAGGTATCACATTTGTGTTTAAGGAACCTAACCCAGGTAAACCTAGAATAGTCGTCAACTATGACTAAGAAAAATTGACTCCCATTAAGTGACTTGGCTCCATGAGAATCGAATAGATCCAAATGAATGAGCTCAAGCACACTTTTGGTTCATTCTTTTTTAGTTAGTTGATGTTGTGTCCTAGGTTGTTTACCTTGTTGACAAGCATTACAAATTTTATTGTATAAGTTGTTAAGGTTAGGCAAACCTCTGACTAAGTCATTCTGACTTATCTTGTAAACGAGTCTTGGGTGTGAGTGACCAAGTCGTCGGTGCCACAACCAAGATTCCTCTTGCTGTGTCATAAGACACTTGGTTGAGGAGTTGGGTAAGTTAATTGTGTAGATGTTGCTATTCCTAGTTCCTTTAAATATTGTTTTAGGGGTTTCATTTGTTTTAATTAAGCATTCATTTTCTAAGAATATAACCTTATAGTTGTTATCACACAATTGACTTACACTAAGTAAATTATATTGAAAATCTTCGACTAATAAAACATTATGAATTGTGAAATTTGAATTTAGCTCAATATCACCTGAACCAATGATTTTGAGCTTGTCGTTGTTTCTGAAAGCTACCGATCCTTATCGTTTGAATCTAAGCTTCGAAAATTTAAGTTGGTCTCTGTTCATATGTCGAGAGCACCCACTATCCAACATCCATTGATCCTACACACAAAGTAGTTGGATCGGATTTTGGAATTTTAAGGGTTGGTTGAAGATTATTAGTCCTTGATCATCTCATCCATTTCTACATGATCAAACATGTTATCCTTGTTAGTGAAAGCCCTAGAGCCAATCATGTGATGATTGTTGTATGGACTTTATTGTATCATATTCCTATTTATAAAGGCATGGTTATTATATTTACTTGTATTGGTGCCAAATAACTAAATATAATAATGTCCTTGAGTAGTAGGTTCTTATCTATATCAATCGATTGGTTGAATCGATAATGAGATGATATAGAGAACACTACTCTTAATCATTCCTAGTCAGTATTAACATTCGGGGACAATGTTAATGCGTAGAGACTAGCATGTAGGTCAACAAGATGACTTGATCTCACAAGTCATGGATATGAGATATCAAGTTGACACATGGGTATGCATTGGAGAATGTATACTGAATGACCCACTATGAGAAAGTATCATGGATCGTTATATGAGTGTCATATACTTTCTCATGTGGCTATTAGTATGACTATTAGTCCTTAGACCTGAAGTCACCATGGTTCCCTACATAAGGAGTTGCATACTTTAGCTTCGTCAAACGTCACCCGTAAATGGGTGGACTATAAAGGCGATTACTGGGTATGTAACGAATTATGCAGAGGGATGTGAGTGATGTAGATGGGATCTATCCCTCCTATATGACAGGGGTGACATCGATATTCTTGATAGAGTGAGACCACGAAGTGCATGGCCATGCCCAAATGAGTCAATATGAGATATTGAGCTCATTTGATTAGAGTGAGTCTACTTGGAGTTCAAGATTTAGATTGTACCGAGGATGACACGGTCTATGCCTCGATTGGTCAATCTAGATGTCAAGGATAGAGGGACATTGTCACATATTGTGAGAGTCACAATTAGTAGTCACAAAGGTGATGTTGGAGCTCAACATTCTTGTAACTTGGGTAGCAATGATGTGTTGCTAGATACCGCTCATTGCTTATGTTCCTAAATCGGTTTAGGGACATTGCCAGCGTTACAAGAACCTATAGTCACACACATAAGAGCAATTAGATGGAGATTAGGTTCATATGATGAACCATGAGGATTAGGTTCATGGGATGAACCAAATTGGATTAAGAGTAATCCAAATTAGACTAATTGAGTTAGACTCAAGTTGATTCAAGTGTTGAATGAGTCTAATTGAGATTTGATTCATCAAATCAATTTAAATTAATGAATAAAGATTCATTAAATTAAATTGACTTGAGTCAAGTGGTTAGATTTGATCAACCATGGGAGATTAGAGGTCAAGTTTGACTTGACTTGAGAGGGAAGATGAAAGGTCAAGTTTGACTTGACCAAATGCCATGTCATGGTGATGACTTGGCATGGGCGGCCAATGATGATGCTCCACATCATCATTGACTTTGTCAATTGATGCCACATCATGAGGGAGATCAAGGGTCATGGGAGTTACATGCATGCATGTAACCCCCTCCATGAAGTGGCCGGCCACTCCATTAGATGGAGTATTGATTTTTGGTGGCTAATTGACTTCATCTTCAACCTTGGAACTTTTCCTCTCAAGCTCTCCCTCTCCAACCTCATCTTGCCGAGACACCCTAGGAGTGCTAGCACACTCAAGTGTGTTTTTCTTCCACCTATTGCTTGTGTGGATACCATAGAGGAGTGTGCACTTGACACTCTCGAGTTATGACTTTTGGGAGCGGGATTTGCGAAGGGCATCGCATCGAGGGTAATGATCTTATCTCTTAGATCTAAGGTAGATCTAGGGTTTTTATACAAGCACATACATGTTTTATAATTTTATACTTTGCGGATCCGTGGCGGGGCTTCCGAGGTTTCCTTACGCAAAGCGGTTTTGCGGCTCGGAAAAACCCACGATGGTATCGAGCCACGTCGAAGCATGTATGTGTTTCGTTTTTGTGTTTTTATATTAGATATAAAAATTACAGATTTATATGTTTCTGTAAATTTTCTTATTTTATAGAATTTTTGGGTATTTTCTCGTGAGTCGAACAGCAGTGTTGGGACACTCGTAGGCTTCAACCGTCGAGAAAAACTCTCCGAATCGTGAGTTCTCGCTTTAGGTTTTTGGGACAGCGACTTAAGTCGCTGTAAGATCGTGTAGGACACTCGCGAAGTTTATTTTGCGAGTAGGCGCTGCCCTATCCCGAAAGGGCCATGTCCTTGATCGCGGAAACCGCTTAAGCGGACCGTTGAGAGTTGACTCATAAATTAGAAATAAATTAGGAAAAATTATAGAAATTTCTGTAAAAATACATAATTTAGAATTATGTATAATTCTGTGATTGTCATGTCCCAATAACCCAATTGGATTGGATTAAGTGTGTTGTAATTCATAATACGGCCTGCGTGCCGTTTTGTGGTTGTGCGTGTTGTAAAGTGTTTGCGACCTGCGCGTCGCACCTATTCTTTTAATATTCTAGTTATAAATATTTTTAGACTCGAATGTAACTCGAGTTCAGATTTGTAATGTACAAAAATGGAGCGGTGGAAAGTCCACTTGAAGGCGAGCTTACGAGAAGGGTGGCGGCGACACATGGCGGTCAAAGGAAGCGCTTGGAGAAGCCGCTAGCCTTAGGTTGACCGTCCGATCTTCTCATTGGCTTGAGAAGATCGTAGTAGGGCCATGACTATATCACATTTAATGATATATATATATATGTATATTTAATTGATTTTGCTTGTATGTATGTGATGCATGCTAGTAGAAACATGTTTGTATGTATATGATGCATGCTAGGTTAATTTTCTTGTATGTATATGATGCATGCTAGAATAATTAATGTATGTATATGATGCATGCTAATATAGGATAATAAAGGCCTAAATGCGTATAAGATACACATTACGATTAGATTAGATCATAATCGAATCAACTCGAAAATGCCTACCGAGCCTTGATACCCATCACTACCTCGATCATTTGTTGTTGTTGAATCTGCCAAAGCAGAGCAACGCATATTATCTTGGTAGGGTGCGGAGGAACAATCTTGGTCCCGCCTATCACGACTCGGGTTAGAGTAAGCTCAATTAGATTGAGCAAAACTAGTTAACTCAATTGGATCGAGTAGAACTATAGGCATATTCCAATCGTTGGAAAGATAGGTTAAGATCGCATTTACACTAAATCTTGGGCGATTTAGCCAAAGCTAACTCAAGGTCTTTTGTAAATGTGGGTCTTAATCCTATAAACAAGAGTTGCATAGAGATGTAATCGGTAATGTGTTACCCACCAATCGTACTAAGTCTTGGGCGATTTAGCCAAAGCTAACTCAAGGCTTAGTATGATGTGGATCTTGTCCCGCAAGAATTATAGCTAGTTTGTATGAATCTAGTAAAAGTGGTTTGACCACATCCATAACTCGATTCTACAAAATTCCTATAATTTAGTGGGAGCATCATTTTATTAAAGGCCTAATTAAATGATAAAAGGAATATGATATTAATCCTCTGCATTGTATGTTGTAGATTACTATGTCAACAAACAAGAACTCTCACTCTCTGCGATCTGTCCTTGAGAAGGACAAGCTCAATGGAGCAAATTTCTGGTGATGCAGAACACGAGAATTGTTCTCACCCAAGAAAGGAAGGATGCGTCTGGAGCAGCCCATTCGGAGGCACCTCACGCCAATGCCTCGGTGACAAAGATGCTTACAAGAAGCATCAAGATGATGCATTAGATGTGTCATGTCTAATGCTCGCGACCATGAACTCTGAGCTTCAGAAGCAACACGAGTTCATGAATGCTTATGATATGGTTGGACATCTTCGTCAACTATATCAAGGACAAGCTAGGCATGAGAGATATGAAGTCTCTAAGGCATTATTTGGGTCCAAAATGCAAGAAGGGACTCCCGTAGGTACATATGTACTCAAGATGATTGGGTACGTAGAAAACCTACAAAGGCTGGGATTCACACTTGGCCAAGAGCTGGCCACTGACCTAATCTTGCAATCTTTGCCACAAGCCTTCAATCAATTTGTCATGAATTATAACATGAATAAAATTGATAAGCCATTACTGAAATGCTCGGCATGTTGAAGCGAGCTTAACCTTAAGAAGGGTAAATCTGACACCATTTTGAAGGTGCAGAAGAAGAAAGGCAAGGGCAAGCCTAAAGGTAAGGGAAAGTCCCAAGCCAAGGGCAAAGGCAAAGAACTTAAACCCAAAGGAGGGGTAGCCAAGGAACCGGCTTGCTTCCCTTTGCAAGGAAGCGAGGACCTTTGGAAGCGTAAGCTATGAGGCATACCTGGAAGATCTTAAGAAGAAGAGAAGTGAGACTTCTACTTCAGGTATAAATGTTATAGAAGTCAATCTATCTATTTCTTCATCATGGGTATTAGATACCGGATGTGCATCTCACATTTGTACCAATGTGCAGGGGCTGAGAAATAGCAAGGCATTGACAAAGGGCGAGGTGGACCTACGAGTAGGCAATGGAGCAAGGGTTGCTGCTGTCGCTGTAGGAACTTATGATCTATCTCTGCCCTCTGGGCTTGTACTAGAATTAGAAGAATGTTGTTATGTGCCTGCTTTAACTAAGAACATCATTTCAGTTTCTTGTTTGGACAAGAAAGGGTTTTCATTTATAATAAAGAACAAATGTTGTTTAGTTTATTTAAATGATATGTTCTATTGTAGTGCACCTCTAATGAACGGACTCTACTTTCTAGACTTAGAGAGCCCTATCTATAACATAAGTACCAAGAGGTTCAAGTCAAATGAGTTGAACCAAACCTATCTCTGGCATTGTCGCTTAGGTCACATAAATGAGAGTCGCTTATCTCAGCTCCATAAGGATGGGCTGCTAGACTCATTTGATTTTGAATCATATGAGACATGCGAGTCTTGCCTTTTAGGCAAGATGACCAAGACTCCCTTTAGTGGACATAGCGAAAGAGCAACAGATTTGTTAGTACTTATACATAGTGATGTATGTGGTCCTTTCAATGTTGCTGCTAGAGGTGGTTACAGGTACTTCATTACATTTACTGATGACTTCAGTAGATATGGTTATGTGTATCTTATGACACATAAATCAGAATCCTTTGAAAAGTTCAAAGAATTCAAGAATGAAGTACAAAACCGACTTGGCAAGAGTATTAAGATACTTGATCGGATCGAGGTGGTGAATACCTTAGCCATGAGTTTCGTGACTATCTAGGTGAGTGTGGGATTCTATCCCAACTCACTCCTCTGGAACACCACAGTGGAATGGTGTATCCGAAGGAGGAATCGTACCTATTGGATATGGTGCGATCTATGATGAGTCACAGATCTTCCTATATCCTTTTGGGGATATGCTCTAGACACAGCAGACTTTACCCTTAACCGTGTACCATCGAAGGCTATGGTAAAGACACCATATACGATATGGACAGGGAAAAATCCCAAGATGTCTTTTATGAGGATTTGGGTTTGTGAGGCTTACGTTCGACGTCAAGTCTCAGACAAACTGGGACCCAAATCCGATAGGTGCTATTTTGTTGGATATCCCAAGGATACAAAGGGATATTACTTCTACATTCGGTCGGCTACAAAGTGTTTGTGGAGGGGGTTTTTCTAGAAAGGGATTTTGTTTCTAGAAAAACTAGTGGGAGTACCTTCGATCTTGAAGAAATTCAAGATAAGGACCATAGCACTGAGGCCTTGATGGAGGTTGAACAGGAACCACAAAGTGTTGTGGGTGATGAGGTTGTTGCACAAAGAGTTGTGGAACAACCACCTTTTCAAGTAGACCTACCTCTTCGCAGGTCTGATAGGGTACGTCGTCAGCCTGAGAGATACTCATTTCTCTTGTCTGACCATGATGACGTTATGCTCATTGAGAATGAGCCTACCTCCTATCAGGAAGCTGTGATGAGCCCAGATTCTGAGAAATGGCTAGACGCCATGAGATACGAGATGGAATCCATGTACACTAACCAAGTATGGACTTTGGTTGATCCACCTGAAGGGGTCAAACCCATTGGGTGTAAGTGGGTCTTTAGGAGAAAGACTGACATGGATGGACTTACGCATACCTATAAGGGCCGATTAGTGGCTAAAGGTTTCAAGCAAATTCATGGTATTGACTATGATGAAACCTTTTCTCCAGTGGCGATGTTTAAGTCCATTCGGATCTTACTTGCTATTGCAGCATACCACGATTATGAGATCTGGCAGATGGATGTCAAAACCGTGTTTCTGAATGGAAACTTACTCGAGGATGTGTACATGACACAACGAGGTTTTGTAGATCCAGACATCTTGAAGGTATGCAAGCTGCAAAGGTCCATTTATGGGCTAAAGCAAGCTTCTCGGAGCTGGAATCTTCGATTCGATGATGCGATCAAACAGTTTGGTTTCATCAAGAATGAAGATGAACCCTGTGTCTACAAGAGGGTTAATGGGAACATAGTTGTGTTCCTTGTACTGTATGTGGATGACATACTACTCATTGGGAATGACATCCCTTTGCTACAGTCTGTGAAGACTTGGCTGGGGACGTGCTTCTCAATGAAGGACTTAGGTGAAGCAGCCTGTATTCTAGGCATCAAGATCTATAGAGATAGATCTAAGAGATTGCTTGGCCTAAGTCAGAGTACATACATTGACACGGTATTACTTCAGTTTGCCATGCAGAATTCCAAGAAAGGACTTCTGCCGATGTCACATGGTGTGAGTCTTTCGAAGACTCAAAGTCCCTCTTCTAGAGAGGAGAGAGACCGCATGGATAAGATCCCTTACGCATCTGCTATAGGATCTATCATGCATGCCATGTTGTGTACTGTCTCACGATGTCTCGTATGCTTTGAGCATGACGCAAGTAGATACGATCGGATCCGGTGGCGTCCATGGATAGCGATCAAGAATATTCTTAAGTACTTGAGAAGGACTAAAGAATATTTCTTGATATTTGGAGGCGATGAGGAGCTAGTAAAGGGTTACTGATGCGACTTCCAAACCGACGGGATGATTACGGATCGCGATCGGGGTTCGTGTTTTGCTTGAATGGTGGCGCTGTGAGTGGAAGAGTTCAAGCAGACACGATTTGATTCTACAACAGAGGCGAGTATATCGCTGCATCGAGGCGAAGGAGGCGATTTGGATCCGCAAGTTCATTCTTGAGCTTGGGGTGGTTCCTAGCATTGCAGATCCTATAGAGCTCTATTGTGACAACAATGGAGCGATTACCGAGCTAAGGAACCTCGCTCACACCTGGACCAAACACATACTACGGCGCTTCCATCTCATTCGAGAGATCATCGATAGAGGAGATGTGAAGATTTGCAGAGTACCCACGAGAGGCTAACATCGCAGATCCCTTGACCAAGGCTTTGTACGAAAAAGCATGATGGTCACACTAGGTCATTGGGTATTAGATACTACGGTGATTGGCACTAGTGCTAGTGGGAGATTGTTAGTGAAAGCCCTAGAGCCAATCATGTAGTAGTTGTTGTATGGACTTTGTTGTATCATATTCCTATTTATAAAGGCATAGTTATTATATTTACTTGTATTGGTGCCAAATAACTAAATATAATAATGTCCTTGAGTAGGTTCTTATCTATATCAATCGATTGGTTGAATCGATAATGAGATGATATAGAGAACACTACTCTTAATCATTCCTAGTCAGTATTAACATTCGGGGACAATGTTAATGCGTAGAGACTAGACATGTAGGTCAACAAGATGACTTGATCTCACAAGTCATGGATATGAGATATCAAGTTGACACATGGGTATGCATTGGAGAATGTATCTTGAATGACCACATGAGAAAGTATCATGGATCGTTATATGAGTGTCATATACTTTCTCATGTGGCTATTAGTATGACTATTAGTCCTTAGACTGAAGTCACCATGGTTCCCTACATAAGGAGTTGCATACTTTGGCCGTCAAGCGTCACCCGTAAATGGGTGGACTATAAAGCGATTCTTGGGTATGTAACAATTATGCGGAGGATGTGAGTGATGTAGATGGGATCTATCCCTCCTATATGTGAGGTGACATCGATATTCTTGATAGAGTGAGACCACGAAGTGCATGGCCATGCCCGAATGAGTCGATATGAGATATTGAGCTCATTTGATTAAGTGAGTCTACTTGGAGTTCAAGATTTAGATTGTCAAGGATGACACGGTCTATGCCTCGATTGGTCAATCTAGATGTCAAGGATAGAGGACATTGTCACATATTGTGAGAGTCACAATTAGTAGTCACAAAGGTGATGTTGGAGCTCAACATTCTTGTAACTTAGGTAGCAATGATGTGTTGCTAGATACGCTCATTGCTTATGTTCCTAAATCGGTTTAGGGACATTGCCAGCGTTACAAGAACCTATAGTCACACACATAAGAGCAATTAGATGGAGATTAGGTTCATATGATGAACCATGAGGATTAGGTTCATGGGATGAACCAAATTGGATTAAGAGTAATCCAAATTAGACTAATTGAGTTAGACTCAAGTTGATTCAAGTGTTGAATGAGTCTAATTGAGATTTGATTCATCAAATCAATTTAAATTAATGAATAAAGATTCATTAAATTAAATTGACTTGAGTCAAGTGGTTAGATTTGATCAACCATGGGAGATTAGAGGTCAAGTTTGACTTGACTTGAGAGGGAAGATGAAAGGTCAAGTTTGACTTGACCAAATGCCATGTCATGGTGATGACTTGGCATGGGCGGCCAATGATGATGCTCCACATCATCATTGACTTTGTCAATTGATGCCACATCATGAGGGAGATCAAGGGTCATGGGAGTTACATGCATGCATGTAACCCCCCTCCATGAAGTGGCCGGCCACTCCATTAGATGGAGTATTGATTTTTGGTGGCTAATTGACTTCATCTTCAACCTTGGAACTTTTCCTCTCAAGCTCTCCCCCTCTCCTTCCTCATCTTGCCGAGACACCCTAGGAGTGCTAGCACACTCAAGTGTGTTTTTCTTCCACCTATTGCTTGTGTGGATACCATAGAGGAGTGTGCACTTGACACTCTCGAGTTCCGGCGGACTTTTGGACGAGCGGGATTTGCGAAGGGCATCGCATCGAGGGTAATGATCTTATCTCTTAGATCTAAGGTAGATCTAGGGTTTTTATACAAGCACATACATGTTTTGTTTTAATACTTCTTCGCACGGATCCGTGGCCGGGGGCTTCCGAGGTTTCCGCAACGCAAAAAGCGGTTTTTGCGGCTCGGAAAAACCCAACAATCCTTATATGTTCTTGTGAGATGACTTCAATTTTACTTGATTAATTTTAATGAATTGAAACTAGTCAACCTTGGGTTAGATTCGGATTTAACCCTAAGCTTACCAAGTCACCTTTTCAAGAAATTGGCTTCTAGGTCATAGCGAGGCAAAGAGGCCTTCTTTGATCGGAACAACGACCACTTCCTTAGACAAAGCCAAGTTCGAGAAAATAATAAGTTGATTCACCTAAGATCACTTCCTAGTCTAACTAGTTAAGGATACGGTGAGGTAGCTTTAGCTAGTTCCACTTAGTCGAGTGCACCGAGCTAAATAAGTCTTAACTAACTCGGACACACAAGACTTCACTTTCCTTGCGTACTATCATCTCGTCGCGTCCTAGTACTATGTTGTCAAGAATTGACAAGTTATAGTTTCTATCTAACTGTTCTAAAAATAAAAAGAAAAAGACCTAAGAATGCAAATTCTAAGTAATAGCACAAATAAATTTTGTACTAGCTCCTCTAGGACCATTGAATCGATTCGGTCTTTCCATATAGTGGATTTGGTCCTTGGGAACCCAGTACTTATTAGATCCTAATTGAGAAATCAAAGTGGTTTTAGGGACCCATGCTTGGACATGTTTTCTATTTCGACTTTCAATTGACATATACGACTTGTTAGTCGTATTTGAGCTAAACCCAAGCTCGCCCTTGTTGTACACGGCCCTTTGCGATCCAAGTAAAAGGCCAAGTCCCTTGGATCCCAAAGTGAACCTTTCCAATGTATGGCTAAGGTCTTCGACTTGAATTTTCAAAAGTGAGTTCTCAACTTCAAGCTTTTCAACTCGAGTTGAGTCCTTGTCTTGAACTTGACTAGTCGAAGAGGTTAGGGAGACCTTGTGTTTAAGGAGTTTAACCTCCTCAACTAAGGTCTCGACCTTGGACTCGGACTTAGCTAACTTTCAAGTTAAGAATTTAATTGCATTGTATAAAGTGCTAAGCAAAGATCGACTTACCTTAAGTGACTCTTTTGAACCGGATGCGTATCCGTGGCTTGTCTTGAATAGCGACTTGTCGTCGGATCCAGACTCAGACTCTTCCTCGGGTTCGGACTCTTGATTAGGCTCGATCGGATTGGCCATAAAGACGAGATCATCGTCTTTCTCCTCCGACGATTCTTCCCAAGTAGCGTTAAGCGCTTTCTTGGGTGCTTTGTTCTTTAGTTTCGGACACTTCGACTTGATGTGTCCGAACCTATTGCATTCAAAACATCTAAAATTAGATTTACATTTACATTTACATTTACCTTGATTGATGGATCGTCTTCGGCTCTTGATCATCTTCTAAACAAGATTTACTAGTTCGGTTTCCATGTCGGAATCTACCTCCGACTCGTACTCGTACTCATCCTCTTCTTTAGGGGGTGATTTGTTTGCGGCCTTCTTCTTCGAACCTGCAAGTAAGGCAATACCTTTCTCGAGAACTGAATTAGACTGTTCATGGAGTTCAAATTTAGAAAATACCTCATCTAATCTAATTTTTGAAAGGTCCTTAGAAACCTTGTAGGCATCGACCATGGATGCCCATAAGGTAGTCCTAGGGAAAGCATTTAAAGCATACCTTATAAGGTCTCGATTCTCGACCTTTTGTCTGATGGCGTGCAGGCTATTGACGATGTCTTGAATATGAGCATGTAGTTGTGTTGCCGTCTCATGATCTTGCATCTTAAGGTTTTACAACTTATTGAAAAGAAAGTCACGTTTACATACCTTCGCATTGTCGGTTCCTTCATGTAGCCCTACGAGTTTAGTCCATAGATTTTTCGCGCTAATGAAGGGGCCGACGCGGTTTAGTTCCTCTTTGGATAAGCCGCATTGAAGGATTTGGGTCGCCTTGGCATCGGCTTCCACTTGTCTTTTCATGGCATTAGTCCATTGATCATGATCCAACGATTCACCCACTTCATTAGTAGGAAGCGTGAATCCAGTTTGGATTATGATCCACATCTCAATTTGAGTCTTTAGAAAGCACTCCATTCGACCCTTCCAATAACGGAAGTCATCTCCATTGTAAAACGGAGGTTGGACGGTGCTAAACCCTTCGGGATGGGCCATTTAGACAAAAGAAAGAAAAATGAGTCCCTCGCAAAAACAAAAAAAAACACCCAAAATGTCCCAAGACTTTCGTCTTGGATTAGTAGTGCGGGAGAACAAATTTAAACGAAATGAAAAAATCATAAAACCAAAAATAAATTAAAACAAAATCTATAGAAATTGCTAGATTGGTGGTTTCACCAAATCTTAGCGCCCCCAGCTCTGATACCACTTGTTGGATCGATTTGAGCGCTAGAGGGGGGTGAATAGCGCAAGAGAAAACTTTCCGAATTCATTCGATTAAGAAAAGCGATAAGAGTAAAGTGCAATGGAAAATAAATAAGACACTCTTTGTTTTTACTTGATTCACAGCCTTCGGCTACTAATCCAAGGCCCTAATTGTCCTAGACCATGTACGGAGGGTAAAACACTAAAAACACTCCTCCTCATTAGAGGTAGGAGTAAACGAGTACAAGAAATATCAAGAACTAGAGATAGAGGGACACTCCTCCTCTTCTCGTTGCGATTAAAGCTCCGAAAAAAAATTACAAACTTGAAATAAACTTTAAGTAATATTTTTACCGACAACTTAAAGAATGAAAGATTGAGCTTAGGTTGTCATTGTTGTTGGAATGTATACTGAAAGCCTAGCTCTTTTTGTATGAACATTTTATTTTGAAATAAGAATCACATGATCATTGTTTGCATTTTATATATTCATTATATATGTGTGCATATTGTCTAATATTTTACATTGTAGATAACATGGTGCTTGGTGTGGCACAGAAGATCATATTATCAGTCCCTTGTAAAATATAAGTAAAGGCTCACAACCAAGATGGTTTTGGACAAACCATTGGCATGGTTGTAGTGTAGCTTGGTATTGTTTTATCTTGAACATAGAATTACACTAGTACACTTAGGTGTATTGAGCAAGACCGACATAGAGGTGATTCAATTTAGTGCTGACTACATAATTGAATCCGACCTCGGATATTATGTTGTACATACTCTTAATCCCGATATAATAACGGGCACATATACTTAGTATTTATTTCTTTGATTTATCAGTGGGTGAGATTTAAATGGATTAAATCAATAAGCCCGGTAAGTTGGGAAATAATATTATTTACATGGTGTGCCGTTGATTATAGGAGGAAACCGTGTCCTATATATTAGGTTGATGATGTCCCCTTGAGGAGCTCATAAGGTTCATCATGTAAACCCAGCTGGTTGACTTAGTCAACATGATGATAAGGTTGAGTGGTACTACTCGAGGAGTTAGATGTTAATTAATTGATGGTCAATAAATCAATTAATTGACGGACATTCGATATCTTAAACACGGGGAGATAAATGTACAAATAATATATGGAGCCCATATTAATTTATGGGGGTTGGTGAGGTAGTTCAATGATGATCCTCTAGTGGAATGGAACATCATTGATGGATCAAGTTTGTGTGGTTCCGATCCATCGGGTGGCCAAGACCCAACTCCTCCTTATGGTCCCTATCGTAGCCTAACATAATCCTTGTGAAGTCTAGATCCAAGAATGTAAAACAAAACCCTAGAACCAATGGTTGGATTAAATCCATAGATCCGATGGTTAGGATGAAACCCTAGAATCGACGGTTGGGATTAAATCCCTAGATCCGACGGTTGGGATAAAACCCTAGATCCGACGGTTGGGATTAAATCCCTAGATCCGACGGTTGGGATGAAATCCATAGATCCGATGGTTAGGATGAAACCCTAGAACCAACGGTTGGATTAAATCCATAGATCCGATGGTTAGGATGAAATCCTTGATCCGACGGTTGGGATGAAATCCTTGATCCGACGGTTGGGATGAAATCCTAGATCCGACGATGGAGATGAAATCCTAGATCCGACGGTGGAGATTAAATCCCTAGATCCGACGGTGGAGATTAAATCCCTAGATCCGACGGTGGAGATTAAATCCCTAGATAAAGGAGGCCTAACCCTAATTCTATAGTTAGGGTTTGGCTCATCCATGTGTTGGGCGGCAACAAATCCTAGAGGAGATAGGGTTATTTGGGCGGCAAGAAAATAGGGATTAGTTCCTATATTTTAGGCTAACCAACTTTCTCCTAAATTCTATAAATAAGGGCTTAGGCATTGGGCGGAAATATGATTTTTGGATTAGAGAATTAGGGTTTGGCTCATCCAAGTGTTGGGCGGCAACAAACCCTAGAGGAGCTAGGGTTTTGGGCGGCTAAGAAGTGGGCAACAAGGTTATTGTTCTCCCTAAGTTTTGGCTGGCGCCCCTCTTCCTCTCCTCCTCTCTTGGCCGGTTCTCCTCTTCCTCCTCCCTTGCTCCTTGGTGGCCGGCGGCTCTCCAACAATTGGTGGCCGGTGCATCTCCAACATCTAGGTGGCCGGCGACAACAATACAACAAGTTGGCCGGCACTCATCCAATCGTTCCTTGGCCGGCGGTTGCATCAAACTCTCTTGTTTGGTGGCCGGTTCTAGAAAGGAAAGGTTTTGTTGGTTCTTCTCTTTGTTCGCAGCGGACAAGGAAGAGAAGAACGTGATCTAGAAGGCTTCTACTCGTAGAGGATCTTCGTCCACACGTCGTCCACGAGAAGGATAGGACATACGGTAGAAGATCGTAAGGTATAAAGTTTTATAACTTTAATTTCAGATCTGAGCATGTTCTTATATATGATGATTATGCATGTGTGTGTATGAATATATATTGTATAATCATGGACCCCGAAGACAAACACAAAAACCGGCGATCCATCCGTCGTCTCTTCCGCGGCTAATCAACTAGAAGAGTAGAGTTGCTTGAACAACTAGTTTGTTCGAGCGACCACTCGAGTTGTTAGCACGACGACGAAATGGTGTTACTAAGGAAGCTCATCCTATCCGGATTAATCCTTTCATTAGTGAAAATTTTAATCCGGGGACATGGGAGCCAATGAGCCTCCGAAGCGACATCCCAACAATTGGTATCAGAGCCACGGTTTCCGGTTTTGTGTGTTTTGGATTCGGTTAATTTTTTATGCATTTTTCATATATTATATGTGCCGGATAATAGTAGGATATGCGTAGTTTAACTCTTTGGTTGCAGGCATAAGATCCGACTATTATGGCCATGTGTGTGTATGTGAATGGATGTGTGTAAAAATTTATTATTTGAATCCTCGGGGTTGATGAGGCTAGATTAGTATTTAATTTTTGTAATTAAATACGGCATTGTTTAGCCACTCATTTTAGTTTACTTTCGATCTAGATTATTTGTACACTCCTTCGTGGAGTATAGGATCGATGGATGTAAATTGAAATGTTTTATCTCGGCTCGGAACTCTTTGGTGACTTGCGCACGGGAAAAGATGGAGCGGATGAGGTGGCCACACGACGGGATGCATATTGGAGGACAATGCCATAATAGTTGGAAAAATTCTGTTTTTTCCATATTTATTGCTTATTTGTTTTATATGCATGTTGTGTGCGATTTAAAATTCCTCATTTGCAATTTACTAAGTGGGAGAGGGATATTTTAATTAATTCCCGCGGCCTCCATTACAATTTGACGTGTGATGTGAACAAACTTGTGTGTTGGCTCTGAGTGTCTTCCTCCCTGAGAACGGGTTTGTTTGCGGATCACTAGGTCAAATAATGGTTATAGGAAATTATCTAGGAGCATGTGTACTTCCACAGCGGTAAGGCACATAATCCGAAATAATTCCCTTAGTATCGTGTAATGGTGCACACTTAGATGCAAATGAAAGTATCCTCCCCATCGGAGTCACTACTTTTATTTGTAGGGTCAAAGAGGAACCAACTATTAATTTTATTTGTCAAAAAGTAAGGTTGACAAGATAATAAAATTAATGGGTAAAACCTCCTCTTATAAATATAGAATTCGTATACGTCCACACAGAGTGGCATGCGACATTCTCGGTGATTTGAGGTGTTGGTTGATTTCGGGATTTTATTGTTTTGAGGAATCAATAATTTTTGAAATCTAATAATTTGATCATTGTGATTCTTAGGATTTTCAAATGGCTTTCAACCCACTTGCTGTAATATTAAAAGAAATAAACTTACTGTACCCAAATGATAATGATTGGAAAAGAAATTTGGATAGTGTCTTAACTGTCGATGAGTGTCCTCCTAAGCCTGCGGATGATTCTGGGGAAAGAAACTTTTAGGATGCGAGTCAAGGCTAGGAAGAAGCCATGATTGCTCAGAAGGTTTCTACTTCTAAGCTGAAAGGCAAGAAGAAGAAGAAACAAGGTAGAGCAAAGGTGGTGGGAGGATCTCAGGGAGTGAAGAAGCCGAAAGGCAAGTACTTCACTTGTAGATAGACTGGACATGGGAAGAAAGACTTCCCCTTCCTAAAGCAGAACAAAGGTATATCTTCTGCCTTAGTCGTTGAAACATGTTTAGTGGTGTTATCTACCGGTACCTGGTGTGTAGATACGGGAGCCACTGATCATGTCTGCAATTCTTTGCAGGGGTTCCAGGAAACTCGACGACTAGCTGAAGGAGAAATTACCGTCTACATGGGCAATGCTACAAAGGTAGCGGCTATTGTAGTGGGAGACGTTTATTTATCGTTTGATAGGAATAAAGTTTTGGTTTTGAGAAATTGTCTTTATGTACCTACTTTTAGAAAGAATTTGATTTCGGTTTCTAAATTATTTAAGGATGCATATTCTGTTTCTTTTAATGACAAAGTTGTTATAAAAAGAAATAGAGAGATTATCTGTTCAGGTACATTGGTTGGCAATTTGTATACTCTTGAACCAAAAGCTCCCACGATGCATATAGAAGTGAATAACTCATCTTCTAAATCTAATAAGAGAAAAGAACCTTCGCAGATGAACCAAACATATCTTTGGCATCTAAGGCTAGGCCATATTAACCTAAGTAGAATTCAAAGGTTGATAGCTGATGGACCTTTGGGTTCATTAGTGGTGGAGGATCTCCCAACCTGCGAATCTTGCTTGGAAGGTAAAATGACCAAGAGGCCTTTCAAGGCCAAGGGGTATAGAGCCAAAAATGTGTTGGAAATGGTTCATTCTGATTTGTGCGGTCCTATGTCTATCCAGGCAAGAGGTGGCTTTGAATACTTCGTCTCTTTTATAGACGATTATTCAAGGTATGGATACATTTACTTGATGCGCCGCAAGTCTGAATGCTTTGACAAGTTCAAAGAATTCAAGGCTGATGTGGAGAACCGTCAAGGTAAAAGTATCAAGACATTACGATCTGATCGTGGTGGCGAGTACCTCTTGGGAGAGTTTAGGAGTTACTTATCGGAGGGGGATTCAATCCCAATTATGCACTGGCACACCCAGCGAGAATGGTGTAGCGGAGGCGAAGGAATAGGACTCTTATGGAGATGGTCGGATCGATGATGAGTTATTACGAGTTATCTGTTTAGTTACGGGGGTATGCACCTTTGGATACGTCTGAACTTGGTTCCATCTAAATCAGTACCTTCTACCCTAGAATTGTGGTGGCAGCCTAGTCTGAGACATATTCGGATATGGGGAGTCCTACGTGTCTTTGAAGGTGATCTTTGGTAAGTTGGAACCTCGCATGCAGTATGCATGTTTGTTGGCTACCCTAAGGAATGAATGCTGGTTTGTTTTATAATCCTAGAGATCGGAGGGTGATCATTAGCACGAGCCTTGATTTCTAGAGGAGGATTATGTAATGAACCACAAGCCCGAGTAGGATTGTTCTTGAGGAGTTGAGGAAGTCTCGTCTTGTACCACCGTACAAGAGGAGACACCACAAGTCAGCACAGCGTGTCATGAGCATACACAGGAGGCACCTCATCGTAGTGGGAGGTTGTTAGACAACCCAGGATTCATGTTTTTGGGAGAGTCTTGGACTTAGTCACTGGTGAACATGAACTGATCCTGTACATATGATGATGCAATCCAAGATAGAGATGCAGTATCTTGGCAAAAAGCGATGAATTCAGAGATAGAATCTATGGATTCTAATCAGGTCTGGGAGCTAGTAGAGCCACCCGATGGTGTAAAAACCATTGGATGCAAGTGGATCTACAAGAGAAAGAGAGGGGTAGACGGGAAGGTTGAGACCTTCAAAGCTAGGCTTGTTGCGAAAGGGTATACTCAGAAAGAGGGTATCGATTATGAGGAGACCTTTTCTCCGGTAGCTATGCTTAAGTCTATCCGAATTCTCTTATCTATAGTTGCTCATATGGATTATGAGATATGGCAGATGGATGTCAAGACAGCTTTCCTTAACGGAAGTCTTGAGGAGAACATCTATATGCGGCAACCAGAGGGATTCATTGCTAAAGGCAAAGAGCATCTTGTATGTAAGCTTAATCGGTCCATTTATGGATTGAAGCAAGCTTCTAGATCTTGGAACATCCGCTTTGATGATGTAATCCAGTCATATGGATTTATTCAAAGTCCGGATGAACCTTGTGTATACAAGAGATGTGATGGAAATGTAGTGGTGTTTCTTGTACTATACGTAGATGACATTTTGTTAGTTGGCAACAATATCAAAGTGTTATCAGACGTAAGGGAATGGTTGTCCAAACAGTTTGACATGAAGGACTTGGGAGAAGTGGGACACATCCTTGGGATCAAAGTTATAAGGGATCGCAAGAAAAGGATGTTGTGCTTATCTCAAGCTTCATATATTGACACTATCCTTGCTCGTTTTAGCATGCAGAACTCCAAGAAAGGTTTTCTACCTTTTAGGCATGGAGTTCCTTTATCTAAAGAGATGTGTCCCAAAACATCAAAGGAGATAGAGGACATGAAGGCGGTTCCTTATGCTTCGGCAGTAGGAAGCCTTATGTATGTTATGCTATGTACGAGACCGGATATCTGCTTTGCCGTGGGCATGGTTAGCAGATATCAGAGTAATCCTGGACAAGGACATTGGACTGCGGTAAAGCATATATTGAAGTACCTGAGAAGGACTAGGGATTATATGCTGGTTTACCGGGCAGATCAATTAGTCCCTGTGGGTTACACGGATTCGGATTTCCAATCAGATAGGGACAAGAGTAAGTCTACCTCTGGGTTTGTGTTTACTTTTGGAGGTGGAGCCATAGTATGGAGGAGTGTCAAGCAGAAATGCGTGGCGGACTCTACCATGGAAGCTGAGTATGTGGCAGCCTCTGACTTAGGTGTATTGAGTAGGACCGACATAGAGGTGATTCAATTTAGTACTGACTACATAATTGAATCGGACCTCGGATATTATGTTGTACATGCTCTTAATCCCAATATAATAACGGGCACATGTAATTAGTATTTATTTCTTTAATTTACCAGTGGGTGAGATTTAGATGGATTAAATCAATATGCCCGGTAAGTTGGGAAATAATATTATTTACATGGTGTGTCGTTGATTATAGGAGGAAACCGTGTCCTATATATTAGGTTGATGATGTCCCATTGAGGAGCTCATAAGGTTCATCGTGTAAACCCAGCTGGTTGACTTAGTCAACATGATGATAAGGTTGAGTGGTACTACTCGAGGAGTTAGATGTTAATTAATTGATGGTCAGTAAATCAATTAATTGACGGACATTCGATATCTTAAACACGGGGAGATTAATGTACAAATAATATATGGAGCCCATATTAATTTATGGGGGTTGGTGAGGTAGTTCAATGATGATCCTCTAGTGGAATGGAACATCATTGATGGATCAAGTATGTGTGGTTCCGATCCATCGGGTGGCCAAGACCCAACTCCTCCTTATGGTCCCTGTTGGGAGTATGGGGAATACAATCAAAGTCCCACATTGGTAAGACATGGAAAAGATCATGTGCTTATAAGAAAAAAGATATCTCCATTGGTTTGAGGCCTTTTGGGTAAAGCCCAAAAATAAAACCATGAGGGCTTAGACCCAAAGTGGACAATATCATGCCATTGTGGAGATATGTGGAGCTTATAAGCACTAACAATTGGTATCAGAGCCATGGTCCATGTCAAGCCATGAACCTCGAGCAGGAAGTTGAGCCCCACGTCCGGATCAAGAGAACCAGACATCAGGAAGGAAGTCTAGTTGGGTCGGGGGGACCGAACAACTGGCAGGAAGTCCTGGTGGGTTGAAGATCGGACATCAAGCAGAGAAAATCCTTCGAGGAGGGATAGGCTTGAGGGGGGGCCCAATGTGGTCCTTCGTTTGAGGGGGGGATTGTTGGGAGTATGGGGAATACAATCAAAGTCCCACATTGGTAAGACATGGAAATGATCATGTGCTTATAAGAAAAAAGATATCTCCATTGGTATGAGGCCTTTTGGGTAAAGCCCAAAAACAAAACCATGAGGGCTTGGGCCCAAAGTGGACAATATCATATCATTGTGGAGATATATGAATCTTATAGGCACTAACAGTCCCTATCGTAGCCTAATATAATCCTTGTGAAGTCTAGATCCAAGAATGTAAAACAAAACCTAGAACCAACGGTTGGGATTAAATCCCTAAGATCCGATGGTTAGGATGAAACCCTAGAACCAACGGTTGGGATTAAATCCCTAAGATCCGATGGTTAGGATGAAACCCTAGAATCGACGATTGAGATTAAATCCCTAGATCCGACGGTTGGGATAAAACCCTAGATCCGACGGTTGGGATGAAATCTTAGATCCGACGATTAGGATGAAATCCTAGATCCGACGGTTGAGATGAAACCCTAGATCCGACGGTTGGGATAAAACCCTAGATCCGACGGTGGAGGTTAAATCCCTAGATCCGACGGATGAGATTAAAGGAGGCTTAAGCCCTATTGTATAAATAGGTGCTTAGGGTTGGGCCGCAAGAAAAAGATAAGGAGATTGGTTTTCGAATTAGGGTTAGGGTTTGGCTCATCTCCCATTGGGCGGCTATGGTTTGGGCGGCTACAAGCTTGGGCGGCAAGCTAGGGTTTGGCCGGTCATCCCTCTCTTCTCCTCCTTGGTTTTGGGCGGCACTCTTCCCTTTTCCTTGCTCCTTGGCTTATCTCCATCCATTGGTGGCCGGTAATCATCTTCCTCCAATCTCTCCAAGGTGGCCGGCGGTTTCCATTCATTTGGTGGCCGGCGCATCATCCACTTGCTCCTTGGCCGGCGGTTGCACCAAATTCCCTAATTTGGTGGTCGGTTCTAGATAGGAAAGGTATTTGTGATTGCTTCTCTTTGTTCGCAGCGGACAAGGTAGAGAAGAAAGTGATCAAGAAGGCTTCAACTCGTGGAGGATCTTCGTCCACACGTCGTCCACGAGAAGGATAGGACATACGATAGAAGATCGTAAGGTATAAAGTTGTTTTTAACTTTATTTATAGATCTAAATATGTCCTTTAATATTTTGATTATGCATGTGTATGAATGGATATATATTGTATAGTCATGGACCCCGAAGACAAACACAAAAACTGGCGATCCATCCGTCGTCTTTTCCGCGGCTAACCAACTAGAAGAGTTGTGTTGCTTGAACAACTAGTTTGTTCAAGCGACCACTCAAGTTGTTAGCACGACGACGAATAGGTTGTGCCAAGGAAGCTCATCCCATCCGGATTAAGTCTTTCATTAGTGAAAATTTTAATCCGGGGACATGGGAGTCAATGAGCCTCCGAAGCGACATCCCAACACTGTGCTCACGATACTCCCATCGACCGTTGCCATCCTCGCGGTCATTGCCGACATCGCCGAAGCTACAAAACCGCAAGTCTTACACCTGTCAAACCCTAGTTGACTTGGATCAGTCAAACTGGCACCTATGCCAGTCGACTGCTGTCAGGAAAAATCTCAAACACCAAGTTGTTTGAGCATCCAACCGTCGGCTAAACCCTCAAACATCAAGTTTAAGCCTCCGACACTCAGTCTTAGCCACTTGGCCAAGTCCACCTTATCCCTCATGGAGTTCCCCTCCGAAGCTCTCTTCCCTTGACCTATGTCCCTCGGATGCGCCAAGTGCACGGCTTCACAACACCATCCTTCGCGTCTCATGCCCTCGAAGTATGCTTCCCTTTGGGCTCACTCCATTCGCTCCCCGTCCGGTGGTCCCTCGGATGCACCAAGCGCATGGCTTCGCAATGTCATCCTTCACCGACTCAAGGACCCTGAGCCTAGTGAACTTACCAAGTCCTCAAGACTTCCCACATGCACCAAGCGCATGGCTTCGTAATGCATTTCTCACCAAGCACCAAGCGCACGGCTTCGCAATGCTTTGGACTTTTCCACACCAACCTCCATGCTTGGATTTTCCATGCCAACCCCATGTTGGACTTTCCCATGACAATCCCATGTCATGAGTTTTGTCTATCATCAAAATACTATCAAGATACTGCTCGAGTCAAACTCGAATCAACCTGGGCCGATTGCACCAACAGGAAATGGGGTGGAGAACACCTTCTTTTATAGCCTTGAGAAACCCTAATCGTTGAGATGAAGTTTCATGAGGTGATGCCACCTAGCCCTTGTGAAATGGAGATAATCTTTGACTCTTCTCGAGGCTGATCCTTGACCAGCGGTCGACTGCTACCCTTACCAGTCGACTGCTTTAGCTTAACAATTCTGCACACTTGATTCAGCTAGTGAGATAACAAAATGAACTTACCTCTGTGTATTTACTAAAATCAAAACTCAAGTTCAATTCAGGTGCCTACTGCACCAACAGGCATGTTAGTTAAGAATTGACAGTCAGGACGACTAGCAAAATAAAAAATGTCTAGCTTCGAAGACTTCAACTAAAAAAGGCAGTGGAACTTTAGGGGAGACAAAGGAAGCCCTAAATTCTTAAAAACTACCACGGTGCCCGTCAGTAGTCGAAAGGCATTGGGAGCTAATTGATTTATGAGTAGTTTATAGAAATCTAATAGCTCGAAGTATATGGGAGGCATCGGCAGTCTAAGGTCATTTATTAGCTGTTCAGAGAAGAAACAGTGATGGTTGGGAGGGGGAAGATACGGCTGGTACGAGGTGGAAGGAAAAAGGCATTTTACAGTGGAGTCTATTGTTAGTAATATATAAGAGGTGTCCTAAGGAAATCGCCTTATGGTTGTACCATTTATTTGATAAATGAAGATTCACTATTTGAGTATACATGTTTTCATGTATTTGATTGGATCTTAAACTCATTTACTAAATGTCCGTAATACGATTCACAACATGAGAGAATTTGTGATTGGATCACAACTAGTGAGTATCTCTAAATGTGTAATTGTGATGTATTGGAATTTTCTCTAGCTGATGATTTGATGGATTCGAATGTTATCGATTCTGTTGAGACTAGCACGAGGTATACTCTTTAGTTTATCCAAGCAGTTGTTCCTCACTGGCTGGAGACATTGGGATGTCTGGAGTTAATCGTGGATGCTAGTTATGTTAACTAGTTCATTGGAGTGACCAGCTATAAGACTTCATATGGTTCTCTGCATATATGGATATGTTAATGAAGTTCTTACAGTAGCTTAAGTGTGATGTTCCTTCGACTTGCAGTATTCAAGTCATCTTGGTCATGAAGACCTATGCTTTGACATCTTAAGCAAGCATCTCCGAGGAGATGTGGACCCGGGATGATTGGGAATAAGTCGAAGTGGCTGAAGATATTTTAATAGCCTACAGAGGATTCACCGCTCCTTGCGAGGAGATGTATACCCTATGGCCTCTCGTCGAATTGTTACTAAAGTCTTTGGCCAAAGAATTACATGTTTAGAGTATGATACTCTTTTTGATGAAAGGTAAATATATATATATATATATATATATATATATATATATATATATATATATATATATATATATCATCAAAACAAGATAAAAACATCCATACACCTGGGTCCTTGCTCTGGTCATGTCTGACGAAATGTCAGATCTGAGCGAGAAGCCCCAATAGGGTATAGCACCAAGATACAATCCAACTCAAAACATATCCTGTCACACAATCTGGTCATGCTCTCGTCCCTCACACCAGTCAGGGATCATGTGACAACCAGTATTCGTCCTCACTGGCTGAATGCACCAGTGTATCCTTCGCATGTGTGCTCTCCATCACCAGTATCAGCCTAACTAGAAGCATTGTGGTCGGCGTGGCATCATCCTCATCTCTTTGTCCTCCATCCTCCAAAATCCACTTTGAGCAAGTGGTCAGCTATCAACGGATTTGGCATGTCTTTACCGCAGCCGTTACTAGGGACTAGATAGGCCATTCAGGTGGACCTATTATCCTGCTCCAGGCTTTTTGGCAAAGCCTCAGCTATCAACGGATTTGGTGCGTCTTTACCACAACCGTTACTGTGGACTAGATAGGTCATTCTGGTGGACCTATTCACCATCTCTGCCATGTCCGATCATCAAAAGTACTGCCTCCACTCACCAAAATGTGGATTTTTTTCCACAGAATTCCCTAAAAAAAACTACACAGATTTTTTTTATTTTTATTTTTATTTTTTATTTATTTTTTTCCCACACAGAATTCCCTAAAAAAACTACACAAATTTTTTTTCCTAGCCCTACAAAATATGCCCTAGGTGAATAGTGCCCTGGGTGAATAGTGCCCTAGGCACTATTTCCACCCGCAGAGTGCGCCTTTTTTGTTTCCCAAGCCCTAAAAACAAAATGTGCCCTGGGCACTATTTCCACCCGTAGCCTTTTTTTTCCTAAAAACTACACAATGTACGCCCTTTTTTTTCCTCTAAAAACTACACAGAGTGTGCCTTTCTTCCACAAAAGAGGGTTAGGGTGTTGAAATCCCAACCCTAAATCCAAATCCCCATAATTGAGGTTTAGGGTTTGAATACCCTAACCCTAAACCCTAAATTCAAACCCAAAAGATGGTTAGGGTTTGGGAACCCTAGCTCAAACCCTAAAGATGATTAGGGTTTGGGAAATCTAACTCAAAACCCAAAAAACATGATGGCTAGGGTTTGGGAACCCTAACTCTATCATCATTTTTTTTACACGTGTACATCAAGGTTGCTCTCTAGGGAGCGGTATACATGAATCTGGATCCTCCGCAACAATAGGTCTGAATCCCACTGTGCTCTATCGAACCTAAGGCTATTCCTCAGCCGCCAAACAAAATGTACCATGGCGGCTATAGCCAAGTGTTGTGCACTGGTCAAGGTAGAAGTACCTTTGTACTGGCTCTTGAAAATCTGAAACATTCATCGATACATGATCATCGTGGGTCTCATGTGCAACCATGATCTCAATCTACCCCATAGCAGACTGATCGGCTGACATTTGAAAAAGAGATGGTCCAATGACTCTAAAGCACCTCTGCAGAAAACACATACCCCATCCTCCAAGTACTTCTACCTGTCCCGGGTCGGGAGTCTCCTGTGAGCGAGCAGCCAAAGTGTGAACTGATGGCTTGACTGGAGATAACTCTGCCAAACCGTCCTTGCCCAAACCTTCCTTGGCTTGCTCTCCTTGAAGTGGTCATAAGCTGCTCTCACCCCTCCTTTGCCTCAGTGAAACCACATGTCAAGTGTGTGTGCTGTAGCAACTGGACCCCCTACATGTGTAAGGATACTGTCCCGAATGTATAGAAGTGATTTAATCAAAGGGGAATCTGCATGCTTAGCTTGCCACTCCCATATCCCTACCTGTTGTAAATATGTGTGATGAACCCACTTGAGTCATAGGGTGTCTTGCTTGTCCTGAATGTGCCATAGGACCTTTGATAGCAAATCTAGGTTCCATGCTTTCAGATCCCTCAAGCCAAGACCACCCTCCTCCTTCGGTATGCATATCTCCGATCATGCTATAGGGGGGTTACGTGATGTCCACATAAAAGCCCAGCACATGCTGTGAATGCGATCGATCACTCCGCTCGGGAGGGGGAGGATGGACATCCAATAACACTCCACTCCCTGCAGTACTGATGCAATGAGCTCTGACTTCCCCGCATATGAGATGGTGTGCCTCGGCCAGGAGTTTATCCTCGTGGCTATAGAATCCAATAGCATACTGTACTCTGAGATTTTTAGTTTTTGTGAGGCCAGTGGGATTCCTAGGTATCTGAATGGCATATCCCCCTCATGAAACCCTATGATAGCCATGAGTCTCTCCTTTGTCCTTACATCGATCCCTACCATGTAGATACTGGATTTGCTGAGATTAGCTGTGAGTCCTTCCATGTGAGAAAACTATGATAGACAAGTAACCAGTCTAGAAACTGAAGATACATCACCTCGGGATAGCAGTAATAAATCATCTGCATAAACTATGTGTGCAATCCCCAGGTGCTCATGTTGGTGCAATTGGCCCAGGTCACGATTGACCAGGACTCGAGTTTGACTCGAATGATGTTTTGATGTTCAACAAAAATATATGACAATGTAATTGTCATGGGAAAGTCCAAGCATGGGTCTTGGCAAATGTAAAGTCCAAGCATGGGTCTTGGCAATGTAAATTCCAACATGGGTTGCCAAGGAAAGTCCAAGTCTTGGGTACTTAGCATAGAAAGTCCAAGTGGAACACTTGGCATTTGGGAAGTCCAAGCATGGGTCTTAGCAATGGAAAGTCCAACATGAGTTGGCATGGTAAGTCCAAGCATGGGTCTTGGCAAGGAAAAGTCCAAGCATGGGTCTTGGCATGGAATGTTCAACATGGGTTGGCAAGGGAAAGTCCAAGCTTGAGTCTTGGCATTTGGAAAGTCCAAGGGGTTTGATATTGGCGTCGTAATGTCCAAGGGTAAAGTTTTGGCAGCATAAGTCCAATGGTTGGCGGCATAAAGTCCAAGCGGAGTCTTGGCGGCGTAAGTCTAATGTGCCTTGGCGGTGTAGACACCGTTAGCATGACATAGCCGATGGAAGCACCTGAAGGCTAGCGCGATGGATGAACAAGTTATGGATGACTTGGAGGGATCCGAGAGGCATGAGGATGATGGAGGTGGCTAAAAGGCTTAGGTCTAGGCTAAGGGTGGTCTAGCAAGTATGGGGACGTCATACTTGGGTTAAAACCTTATGTTTGAGGTTGACAGTCGACTGGCATTATGGTCGGTTCAATTGTCATGAGTCGACTAGAGTCCGACTACTGTTTAAGAGCTGAAATTGCTCTGGCAGTCGACTGCTCATTGGAGAAGTCAACCGATGTCGACGGTAGTCAACTGCCAAGGGATGGCAGTCGACTGCCAATTGAGTCACGAGCACAGAATGCTTCGTAGCCGACTGGGCAATCGACTACGGGGCTGGCAGTCGACTGCCAATGTTGGCAGTCGACTGGTGAGAGTCCCGTTGGAACATTTCCAATGTGGATCGAGCCGTTGTCTCACGACAACAGTGGCAGCAGTCGACTGGCGCCTTATTGCAGTCGACTAATCGGTGGAAATCCAGCCCGATGCAGGTTAAAAAGAAGAGCTCGTGGAGGATTTCGGTATTGGTTCTTTGGGAGTTTTGGTGAGGCGATTTACAGGTGCATTTCAGGGTCCTTCAAGCTCATCCAAGCAACCGACAAGCAAGCGCTCAAAACCCTAGTTTGTAAAGTGTTCTTTACATTTTCACTTGTATTTGCTTGTTTACTTTGTATTACTTGTTGTAATTCATTGTACGAGGTTTCTCCACCTCCAACTTGTTATCGAGAAGGAGTTTATTGCTTAGTGGTGTTTGTGGCTTCGCTAGAGCTCTTTAGAGCTCGATCCATGGAGTAGGAACCATTCGATTCCGAACCACGTTAAATATTTTTGTATTGGTGTGTTTGATTGTGTTTATTTCGTTATTGCTTTTATTATCATTATTTTGCTGCGCTAACAAAATTTATAGACTCAATCACGAACGAATTCCATCATCTGTACTAGCACGCGCTATTCACCCCCCCCCCTCTAGCTTCCAATCGATCCCCTACAAGTGGTATCAAAGCGAGGCCGCTCTTCAAGTATAACAACAAAGGGAGCACGCTAGAGGGTAAAGATGGAAGTCCAAGAACAACTAGGATGGGATATCAACACACCGGTCCCATATGCTTTCTATGGACGAGAAGGCTTCAATTCTTGGAAGAGAAGGATTGAAGATTTTTTGATGATGAAGGATTTTGAGGAGTGGTCCTTATTAATGGAAGGATTTGAATATCCAAAAGGACCAAAGGGTGGCTTCCTCAAGAAGAAGAAATGGAGTGAAGATCAACTCCAAATATTTGAGAAAAACAAGAAGGTAATCAATTTCATTTTTGGTTTAATTCCTAATGACTTCTTGTGTAGCCTAGGTGAGTGCATGGATGCCAAAAAACTTTGGAGTGATTTGGCCAAGCTCCATGAAAATCCATCACCGGTCCAAGAGGAAGGGACCAAAGTGGCAAGCACATCATCCTCACGAGGAAGTGAGGACTTGGAGGTTGAGAGACCATCAACATCCAAGGAGGAAGAGGAAGTAGAATTGGAGGAGACCTCCACCTCTAGGATTGAGGGGGAGGAGATTAGGGCATCCTCAATACTGGAGCAACAAGAAGAACCATCTACATCTGGTAGAGAGGAAGAGCAAGCTCAAGAATCCACTCCGTCCACCACAACCACCCTAGGTAACTCAAACACTCTAATTTCAAATAAAATCCATATAATGTGCTTTGAGTGTAGGGAGCAAGGACACTACAAGAGTAAGTGTCTTAAAAGGATCAAGAAAGCTCCACCGGCGTCAAAGATCAAGGATGTCGGTTCCCCAAATATCAAAAGCAAAGAGCAAGTCATTTGCTTCAAATGTCGACTACCGGGTCATTACCGGAGTCAATGTCCGAAGGGGGAGAAGAAGGGGCAAAGGGGAGCATCACAAGTAGGGGGAGCCACTAAGGCAAACCCTAAGGTATATTTTAATAATGCTCCTTCTTTAGTTAATAGACAAAAGCATGCTAGGAATTTCAATTCACTTGCTATTTATCATGAAAAGCATGCTAGGAGCAATAAATATTTTTGCCTAGGAGCTAAAAATATCCACTTAGATAATAAGGAGAAATTTGGGACTAATGTCCCTAGAAACGTCCTTCCTAGGGAGTCTATTAGGAAAATAGGAGAACACTTAGACCTTAATCCTAAATGGACTAGACACATGCCTAGGAAGTCCCATGCCCAAAGACCAAATCAAAATTCTAAAATTGGGCAATTAGAATTAGAGAACCAAGCCTTGAGGTCAAGGCTTGAGAAATTAGAAAAGACCCTCAAGAAGATACAAAATCAATTTCAAGGGTCAAATAGTCAGAGTCAAGGGTCTAGGACTCAAAGTCAACACCTAGGGCCTAAGGAACAAAAGTCAACTAAGGGCAAGAAGGGTTTGGGCCACAAACCTAAGCTTAAGATAACTTATCTAATGTTCCATTAGATTATGGAACACAAGTTAGGTCTAGGAAAGCCAAGGTCAATAGGGAAGTCATCCCTAAGATTGACCAAAGGTTGTGCCTAGTGGCTAGGGTTTCTAGGAAACCTAGGGTGGCCACTAAGAAGGTTGCAAGGGGAGTTACCCCTAGAGTCAACCTAGGTAAGACCCAAATGACCAAGGCTAACAAGCCTAGGAGGGTCATTAGAAGGGTATCTAGGGAGGTTATCCCTAAGGAATACCTAATTAATCCTAAGAGCTCAAATAGGTTTTGAGTTCCTAAGAGCGTGATTGATTCACGCTAGATGGGTTAGGGTGTGCCAACTTTAAATGGATGGGTTGTTAACCTAACCATGTAAAGGTGGAATTTTTAGGAAATTTTCAAGGTTATGGGTACCTTGGAAATAGGTTTGATTGTTAATCCTAAAATATTTTAGGATGTGCCAATACATTTTTGGAATTATGAAAAATCAATCAAATTGGCACAATTTAGGTTTAGAGGTTAGTGTGTCATTTTGGGTTTTTGGCACACTAGGGAGAAAGGTAATAATATGACAAAATATATTTAATTATATCAAATGGCAATTAATACTAAAATTTAGGTATTATTATACCTATATATTTTATTTGCCATGTTTTGTTTGCCATATAACATGTCATGACATCATGCTTATTTTTAACTATTTTATATGTCATGTTCATGTTTAGGATTAAGGTTTTAAATGTCATGTGTTTTTAGATTTCATTTTATGCCATGACATCATGATTATGAGCATATGCTTATTTATATCATCATTAACGCCATAATCATTCATGCATTTGATTAAAATTGAGTTAAGGACTTTGGCATGACTTGGAGTCCCATTTATAAGAGAATCAAGTAGAGTTGCCTTAGAAAAAATGCATGAAACTCTAGATTAGGGAGAACAAAACTCACATCTCACATTACATTGACATGTATGTGTAACGCCCGAAAAATCTTAGGAGTTTTATAGATAATGAGGCATGATAATAAAGGAGCCCTTATGTGGGTTAAAGAAAATAAAGATAATTATGCATGATGATAATAGGCTTACGTGGGATTTAAAGGAAATAAAAGAAAATATAAAAGAAAAGAAAACCGGACAAGAAGGGGTGAGTCACCAAAAATCCAATAAAATTTTATATGATTAGGGAGAAGTCACGAATTTAATTGAAGAAGGAATTAATTCTGTTAAAGAGAGAAATTTAAGGAAATTTATAAGGGAATAAGTTAAGCCTTGATGGTTATAAATTTAACCTCCCTAATACCCTAAAGGACACCTCTCTACTCTCTCTTGATCCCTCCACCGCCGAACCACACATCAAGGAGAATTCTCTCCTAGGGTTGTCTTCTCCGCCGAATCCAAGGAAAGGTGGGATTCAAGAGACCTTGGAGGGCAGCTGCTAGGGAGGGATAGAAGGTTGCATCTCATTAGGTTTTACAAATATAAGTTAAAGCAATCGAAGGTAAGAATTCCCTCACCTGCAGTACATGGGTTTCTCTCGAATGGCTTTCATGTTTCCAATGTTGTGCTATGCAATAAAGAGTTTTTCATGTTCTTCTTTTCCCTGTATTGCATATGATTAACCTTAGTCGAGGTTCCATGTTTGATATTGCTTAAGACCCTAGGACGAGGTTCATATAAATTTTGTTAAGCAGAACATGTACAAAGGCCAACACGTCGCTCTTTCACCCCGACACAGGCGTGTCGGGGTGAAGACCGCCTATGCCTCGGACAGCGCGGGTAAACAACTGCGTAGCGTCGCCCGGGCGCAAAGCATGTCGCTCGGGTGCCAGGCGTGTCGCTCGACCGGAGTCCGCCGCCAGGTGTGTACCTCTCGGCTAGCAGGCGTGTCGCTCGACCACGACACGGGTGTGTCGTCCAACGCAGGGCGGCTGTGCTGGGCTCGGGAAGATTAAAAGGGACAAGAAAATAAAAAAAAATTCCGAACATGATTCCGAATGATTTTCCATGTTATGCTAGGTATATATATATGGTATTGATATGATGCTAGTTAGACGATATATTTGCATGATTCCATACCTTATGTCCATGTTAACGGCTGATGTAGGACCATTGTATCATAATATATATGTTAAGTTTTGCTCATTTTATCATGATGTACCTGTTTGTGTTCATGAACGATAGGCACCCCTATGTCATGGTTACGTAAGGCTTATGAATATGAATTGGTTAAGAAATGTTTCCCTAAGAGTGGGGACAAGAACACTCTTTATGTTATGTCAAAGAACATGTATGCTATTTTACTTTACGCATGGCTTGTATCCAAAGTTGCCCCTAGGTCGAAGTACGGGCCTAGTGGTAATGACACAGTCGACGTGCCGACGGTCGACGGTCGACGACCACAAGGGGTCGCCAAATGGGCCGCCGAATGGATCGAATAAATGGGCCGAGTCATGGATACAATGTCGGGCCCTAATGTTGAGATTATGTTTAAGTACTTATGAAAGTATATGTTTTCAAAGAGTATTCTGCATATAACTATTCCATGTCTATGTTATTACGAGATATTATGTTATTGTGATAAAAATGCCATGGGGATACATGTCCTAGATGATCATGTCACGGATTGCTTTACTCATGAATTTTGAATGCTAAGTCTATATGCCTCTTGATGATCATGTTAATAGTTACATCCATGCTATGACTATATGTTAGTTAAATGAACGTGTCACTATCTTATGTGTAATTTATGTCGTATGGATTTTGTGAGTAGGAAAGGATCTTACACAGCATATGTGCTGATAGTGTCATTTTTCCCTTGTACTACAGAGCAAGGCAAGGAATGGAATAATTGAAGGGAGCAGCAGGAGGCAAAGATGTGTGTGGCAGTGGCATGGTGGATAAGATTTAGTTTATGGTTTGGGGAGATTATGCATGTTTTACCGTTCTGTGTTAAGACTTAGATGATGTTTTTGTTTTGGTTGTCACTCCCGTTTATTATATAAATCTCGAATTTCTTTAGTACATTTTAGTTAAGAAAATTGCTAAGACCGTTACATCATAATTAATCTGTTAGATGGACTAGGTTAATATAGTTAGCTTAAGAAGGGATTTTATTGTTTTAAATGCTTCCACTGTATGTATATGCATGTATGTATGATCGCGTAGCGCCGCCCTTCGCTCCCCTCTGAGGTACGGGAAGGGCAAGCATTACAGTATGTGTATTTATACACCCTAGATACATGTGAGATGCTAGGATATGAGTTGAGTTCAAGGTGCATAGTTTTTGCATTTAGATGGACTATAACTCATCTAATTTTCATTGGTGGATCATTAGGAAAGCTTGTGTACAAATCATGTACATAGAGCCCAAGGGATATGATCCAAAATAAGGTTTTGAAAATGTTTTAAAATCATTTTGAAAAACCTTGGTGAAGTCTATCTTTTGATAGCAATCACCATTGATGAGATTGATACAAAGTGGGCCAAAATTTAGAAGTTTTTATTCACTTTTGGATTTTGTATCAATTTCGATATTTTATGGGTAAAATATTTTTCAAATATTTTTCACCCATTGTATTGACTATAAGTAATATACATATGAATTTTCACGATTTTTTGATATACGTAGAATTACTTATGATTTTCTGAAATTCAACTCTGATAACTGAAATTTGGAAATTTCAGTTATCAATAGACTGCCCTTGGTGGCAGTCAACTGATGTGAGTGGCAGTCAACTGGTAGCTGACAAAGTCGACTGCCAATGCTGATTTTGGGAAAACAAGGTTGTTTAACCCGTGTTCAGCTGCGGTTAAGATCCCTAACCACTCCTAATCCTAGGATATGCTTTGGGAAGCATTAGAAAGGGTGAAAATCCATTAGATATGAATTAAGAGAGTTGTTTAGGGTTTGTATCAAATTTAAGGATGGAAGAGTTCATGTTTGAACTTTTAACCTTATTTTTTATCGTTTAGAGTTTCTATTGGCTTAGGGACTTTCCAAGGACATTGTTGGTGCAATGGTCAAGGGGGAGCAAGCCTTTAGGGGGAGGTATCCATCTTGGGATGATGGATGTGTTTTTCTCCTTGAAGAGGAGAAGTTATGGGGAGAATGACATCAATTGGGACAATTGATGGGATTTTGAGAAACCCAATTTGAAAATTGGGAGAGTGAATAGGATTGCCTCTCTTGAGTGATATGAGACTTATCATTAGGAAGATAGTAGGCATCCTAGGTATTTTTGGACCAAGGGGGAGATTGTAAGATCTCATTTGGACATGAGACATTGACCTCCTTGGAGAAGACCTTTTTGATGTTAGTCAAAATGGGGGAGAATGTTTGGGGGAGAATGTTTTGGAGAAAGATAAGATTACCAATTTGGGATAATTGGTAAGGGATTTGAGTTAGTGTTCTAACTCAATGGTTTGTTTGGTTTTTGTCAAACATCAAAAAGGGGAGATTGTTGGTGCAATCGGCCCAGGTTACGATTGACCAGGACTCAAGTTTGACTCGAGTGATGTTTTGATGTTCGACAAAAATATATGACAATGTAATTGTCATGGGAAAGTCCAAGCATGGGTCTTGGCAAATGTAAAGTCCAAGCATGGGTCTTGCCAATGTAAAGTCCAACATGGGTTGGCAAGGAAAGTCCAAGTCTTGGGTACTTGGCATAGAAAGTCCAAGTGGGACACTTGGCATTTGGGAAGTCCAAGCATGGGTCTTGGCAATGGAAAGTCCAACATGAGTTGGCATGGTAAGTCCAAGCATGGGTCTTGGCAAGGAAAAGTCCAAGCATGGGTCTTGGCATGTAAAGTCCAACATGGGTTGGCAAGGGAAAGTCCAAGCTTGAGTCTTGGCATTTGGAAAGTCCAAGGGGTTTGATATTGGCGGCGTAAACTCCAAGGGTGAAGACTTGGCAGCATAAGTCCAATGGTTGGCGGCGTAAGTCCAATGTGCCTTGGCGGTGTAGACACCGTTAGCATGACATAGCCAATGGATGCACCTGAAGGCTAGCACGATGGATGAACAAGTCATGGATGACTTGGAGGGATCCGAGAGGCATGAGGCTGATGGAGGTGGCTAGAAGGCTTAGGTCTAGGCTAAGGGTGGTTTAGCAAGTATGGGGATGTCATACTTGGGTTAAAACCTCATGTTTGAGGTTGGCAGTCGACTGACATTATGGTCGATTCAACTGTCGTGAATCAACTAGAGTTCGACTGCCTTTTAAGAGCTGAAATTTCTCTGGCAGTCGACTACTCATCGAGCACGATGACAACGTCGACGATCGCAATGATCGCTATGGATGTGATCGCAGCTTGAGTCGCGAGCAATGATCGCTCCGTGTCGACTTGGCAATCGACTACGGATCGGCATCAATGATCGCCAATGTTGGCAATGATCGTGAGAGTCCCGTTGGAATTTTTCCAGCATGGATCGAGCCATTGTCTCATGACAACAGTGGCAGCAGTCCACTTGCGCCTTATGGCAGTCGTCTGATCGGCAGAAATCTAGCCCGATGCAGGTTAAAAAGAAGAGCTCGTGGAGGATTTCGGTATTGGTTCTTTGGGAGCTTTGGTGAGGCGATTTGAAGGAGATTTGCAGGTGCATTTCAAGGTCCTTCTAGCTCATCCAAGCAATCGACAAGCAAGCGCTCAAAATCCTAGTTTGTAAAGTGTTCTTTACATTTTCACTTGTATTTGCTTGTTTACTTTGTATTACTTGTTGTAATTCATTGTACGAGGTTTCTCCACCTCCGACTTATTGTCGAGAAGGAGTTTATTGCTTAGTGGTATTTGTGGCATCTCTAGAGCTCTTTAGAGCTCGATCCGTAGAGTAGGAACCATTCGGTTATGAACCATGTTAAATATTTGTGTATTGGTGTGTTTGATTGTGTCTATTTCATTATTATTTTTATTATCATTATTCCGCTGCGCTAACAAAATTTATAGATTCAATCACGAACGAATTCCATCATCGGTACTAGCACGCTCTATTCACCCCCCCCCCCCCTCTAGCTTCCAATCGATCCCCTACAGCTCACACTTAGGATGGAAATGAAAATCTGATCTTGTGGTGGCTCTAGCTAAGAATCTGGACATGTACTCCATGGCAATGCAAAAAAGATAGGGAGAGAGTGGGTCACCCTGTCTTAACCCTCTTTTCCTTCTAAAATGCCCATGCATGCTCCCATTTATCACTACAGAGAACGAAGAAGTGGTAATGCATTCTCTGATCCATGCGATGTATATGGGAGGAAACTGCAGAGCATGGAGTACATCCTCCAAGAAGCCCCAATGCACCAAATCAAAAGCTTTCTTCATATCCACTTTGAGCATGCATCGAGGGGATATCCTCTTCTTGGTGTAGCTGCGAAGGAGCTCCTGAGCCAACTGGATACTGTCTGTGATAGTACGGCCCTAAACAAATGTAGTCTGAGCAGAGTGAAGTAGGCGATCTACTACATCTACTAATCATGAAGCCAAAATCTTGGAGATGACTTTATAGAAGACCGAGCAGCAAGAAATAGGCCTGAAGTCCTGAACTCTAGTGACATTTTCAGATTTGGGAATTAAGGCAATAAACGTGTGATTCCAAGCTTTAAGTAGTTGCCCATTCCTAAAAAATTCCAGGACTTCTGCAAGAAAATCCTGGCCAACTGTGTCCCAAGCCTCCTTATAGAATTTAGAGTTGTATCCATCCGGTCTTGGGGCTTTAAGATCCCCAATATCAAAAAGTGCTTGCTTGATCTCATCAATTGTGGGGATGCGAGTAAGTAGCCCTTGTTGCTCGGCTGTGAGGACTCTCCCATGCTCCATACACTGTGCTTGGAAAGTACTGTGCTCCTATTGGACCCCTAAGAGTGATTGGAAATAATCAATGAATTCCTTTGCCACCTCATCTGTCGTGATTGTAAGTTCCCCATCCCTCTTTTGAATTGCCACAATCTCTCTTCTTTTGGTGTTTCTTTTAACTAGTGAGTGAAAGAATGGGGTATTACGATCAACCTCTTTGAAATACTTGTTTTTGGCCTTTTGGAGGTAAAAAAGGTATTTTTCTTGAGCCCATCGATCAGCATCTTTCTTAGTCTCCTTGTATTGATCCTCCATTATGCCATGCACTAATCCCCTTTGTTGTATCTCCTCCAACCAGCCTTGTGCTACTCTAGACCGGGTTTGTACATGCCCAAAGCTTTGCTCATTGAGTTGCTTTAGTCCCCATTTTAACATGTGCAACCTTTGTTTCAGCTTATATTGTGTAAGATACGGCGAAAAAAAAAATTGTATGGTTAGGAGTTAATTACATCTAATCTAGCTTAAGGAATTTTAATAGTTTAATTAACCTAGATTTAATTAAATCTAGGGTTAATGGCTTATTGGATTTAAACCCTACCCATTTTCAAAACTCGATCAACTTCCTCTCCCGTTAATCTTTTAATGCCATCGTTCTCCTCTTCCGTTCCTCGCCATCGAAACATCTATTTCTTTCATTTCTCTGCATCTCTCGTCTCCATGGAATGCACGACCGCCGAACTCCCTCTCCTCTCCTCGTTGTCTGTCGACGCTCTCTTCCTCTCTGCCTTCTGCTCACGCCTCTAATTTTTGCTCCATCGTTCCTTTTCCCTGTGCTGAGCAAACTCATTGATAGTCGCATTTTTATCGCGTGACTTTTATTCACATTTGGGGATTTTAGGCTCTTTGATTTGGGTAATTATGATTATTCATGATGTCTTTTGCATGTTGTATTTAATTGAAATTAATTGTTTATTCCCTACAATTTTAGTATTATTTTTCACGGGTGAATGTGATTTTTTTTAGGGAACATGAAAGAGCCAAATCGGAGCAATGATAGTCATTGATCAAGATCAAATTCATCTCAGTCGTTGGATTGAATGGATCTGCCCTTTTAATTGAAGTCAATTAACCTAGATGCATTTAGGCGGCTGAGATCAGAACTGGCACAATCAGACGGCTGAGAAAATTAGAGATAAAATCCAACTTCTTCCCAGCTGCGTTAGTATCATGCGACACAGAACAGTGAATGCGGCATCGTCTTCATCTCGCGAGCACGGCGACAGCTCCACTACAGGACTCCGGCAACAATTCCAGCAATCCCAGGTTCTACCCTAGTCCATTCCACCCGATGGACTTTTCCCTCTTCGATCAGGCGGAGCTCGCAGCAGCATTTGGGCAGCGGCACTCCATCGACTGAGCAGTGGAGTTCACCCGTCTTCACCGACGATCTTCAGATCCATTACCACCGGAGCTAAGCTACTCCAGCTGGACGTGGTCACAGAAGGCTGGAGGTGATTTGCTACTGTCGTGGTAGCGGCAGAATATATTCCTAGTTTCGACGGCATCGCTTCTTCCGATCTAATGGCGGTCTTCAATGGTTCCAGCCGGCGGCGATGATACCCTTCATTCCCATTTCTGATCCCATCCACAATAGCGACCGTGATTCACGTCGTGCCATCTCCGCATAACCATTCCACCAGTTGTCGTGGTAGCGGTAGTATCGCATCCATCCTCGGAGCTGTGGACTACTGAATCGATCCACCTCTCGTCGAGTTCTGACGAGAGATCCGCACCCTGAGACCCTTGGAGTGTTTGGTATTGTTGTAGGTCATCGGAGAGGGTGGTACCTTTCCAGTGTTTGTGGATGACTGTTGATTTACTTTATTGATTTACTGTTGATTCAGTATTGTGTTTGTTATTGTTTTACTGTGTTACCTTGTTACTTTGTGTGATTTCAGTTTGTGGTTCAGTTTGTATTTTCATTTGTATTTGCACTTGTGTTTTCCTTCGTATTTGCACTTGTGTTTTCATTTGTGTTTTCACTGGTGTTATTACATTGTGTTTGCATTAGTGTTTTCAATTGTGTTTTCGCTAGTGTTTTTAATATGTGGTTTCACCAGTGGCCTTGAATTGTGTTTTACTAGTGTTCGTAACCTGTGTTTTCACTAGTATTTTACTTTGTGTTTAAATCTGAGGTTTACCTTGTATTTTATTTTGTATTCTAACTTGTGTTTAATTCGAGTCGTAGTTAGAGTTTTATTTGTGTTATGCTTTAGTTGTTAGGATAGTTTCATTTACATTCAGCCAGTGTGTCGTATAGTGACAGTGCGGTACTTGGTTGAATTGCTTTTGTTTATTGCAGTTTTTAGTGATTGTTTGACTACTGGGCCGTATAGTGACAGTGTGGTGCATGGTTGAATTATTCACATTTGTTTGATCAGTGTACCGTATAGTGACAGTGCAGTGCTTGGTCGATTTCTTTTCTGTCGGTTAGTTTAGTTTTTCAGTGATTGTTTGATCACTGTGTCGTATAGTGACAGTGCGGTGCTTGGTTGAATTGTTCACATTTGTTTGATCATTGTATCGTATAGTGACAGTGCAGTGCGTGATCACTTACTTTTGCGCATTAGGATAGTTGCTTGTTACTTGTTATTTGGTAGTTAGATTTACTATTTGCATGTTTAATTCTCATGTCTGCTTTTGATTTTGCATTTTAATTGTTTTGATAATTGTAAAACCCCCAGTGCTTACTTCTGTTTAAAAACAAACATCCAGCCATTAGGTTCGTTGGGAGACGATCCGAGTCAGTCCTATACTGCATTAGTGTAGTTAGGGGGTTCGGTAAATAATTTGGGAATGGTATTGTGACAATTAAAAATCGTTCGATCAAAATTTTGGCGTCATTGCCGGGGAACTTTAATGGGTTCGTTTGTCTTTAAACTGTAGTTTGTTTGTTTATTTTCTTTTTCTTTTGTTATTATTGTCTTTCTTATTATCTATATTTGTTTCTCATTTTATTTGTTTGTGTGGATGACTAGGTCTTCAGGCGATAATATACTTGAGTTTTATGCAGCAGTTTTTCTCTTCCCTCAGAGGCCCAGCCTAGGAAGGGGGTTGTTGAAGAAAAGGCTAGGGAATTCCGAGAGCTAGCAGATTCCCAAGTATGCCAAGTTTTTTTTTTTTAAGATTTGTGTGTTCACGAGAAGTTGTACTCTTTCTATAGAGGTAGGAGATACTGTAGTTTGGTTTAGTATTTTGGACGCTATGAAGCATCTGATGGAGGATCATTCTATTCTTAGCATGGATTTAGAGTATGAGCTGGATTGCATGGGTTTCATTTCTGAGTCTGTTTTTCAGTTGGATATCTCTATACCTTCTGTTTTGTGTAGTGATTTCAGTGAATCTATTGATTCTGATATTATTGATGATATGATAGGACCTATATGTGGGCCCTTTGATTTGGACAGGGACATGGAATGTGTAGGGACTTGCGATCTTCAGGCAATGCCCCATGAATCACTTCCATCAAATGAATTTGGATAAGGATGTGTATTTGGATAAGGACAAGCAGCGACCCGTTATTATTGCCCGAGATCTAGAGTCAGATCAGGAGTACAGATTAGTAGATCTTCTGAGGCAACACAAGAAAGCTATTGGGTGGACGCTTGCATATATTCCGGGTATCAGTCCTTCGATCTGTATGCACAAAATTCATTTGGAAGAGGATGTGAAACCAGTCAGACAACCACAACGATGGCTTAACCCACTGATTCTCAATGTGGTAAAGAAGGAGGTGACAAGGGTTTTACAGGCTGGCATTATCTATCCTATTTCAGACAGCAAATGGGTAAGTCCTGTTCAGGTGGTTCCGAAGAAGTCTGGTATTACAGTGGTTGCCAATGCAGATAATGAGTTGATTCCCACCAGAGTTCAGAACTCTTGGAGAGTTTGTGTAGATTACAGGAAGCTTAATCAGGCCAGCAGGAAAGACCACTACCCCCTACCTTTTATTGATCAGATGCTAGAGAGGTTGGCAGGCAAGTCACACTATTGCTTCCTAGATGGTTACACTGGGTATTTCCAGATCTGTATTGCTTCAGAGGATCAGAAGAAGACCACTTTTACTTGCCCTTTCGGGATGTATGCATATCAGCGTATGCCTTTCGGACTTTGCAACGCTCCCGGGACATTCCAGCGATGTATGGTTAGTATTTTTGGTGATTTATTAGAGCATTGCATGGAGGTTTTTATGGACGATTTTTCTGTGTATGGTTCTTCTTTTGATTCATGTCTGGATAGTTTGTCAAGAGTTTTACGGAGATGCATTGATACAGATTTGGTTTTGAATTTCGAAAAATGTCATTTCATGGTCGGGCATGGGATAGTTTTAGGTCATATTATCTCTGTGCATGGTATTGAAGTAGATCCTGCTAAAATTCATGTTATTTCTTCCCTATCTTACCCTGCTTCTGTGCGGGAAGTACGTGCTTTTCTGGGACATGCAGGTTTTTACAGACGTTTCATCAGAGATTTCAACAAGATTGCCCTACCCCTGACCAACTTGCTACAGAAGGAGGTGGTATTTCAGTTTGATCAGAGGTGCAGGAACCTTCTTCAGGGAACACTTACAGAGTGAATGGACACCATCTCAAAATATTTCACGAGGGGGCGAGCGATGCCTTTGTAGAAGAAGTGCACTTTGCCGATGTTTCTTCTCCGACATGAAAGGGGAGTGTGTTCCTTTCCTTACTGTATTTCCTTCTTTCCTTGCATGTTCAGATTTAGTAGTGTTGGTTGTTTATTTGCCTGATGACTTAGGTTATTTGTTTGTTAGGTTGTTTGTTTGTTCAGTTGTTGTTTAGTCCAATAATATTCCATATGCATGCTTTTGTATCATTTCAGAGATAGTAAAAATTAGTTAAGTTTGATCATCGAATTATGAATTCTTTTGGTATATGTTAAGAAACTTCACTTGCATGCGGTCACTTGTTATGATGGTGAACTTTTTATTGATAGACCAAGCTTGATTTTTATTCACCTAGTGAGGTTTAAGCCATTTTCATCATTTACCCACTTTGGTGTGATACACGTGTGATACTTGTTACTCCAGAACTTGCTCTGAGTCTTTTCACAACTGCAATAGCATTTATTTGCATGAATATGATGAAGGATTTCACTCTTGACTCTTTTCCTTACTTGTATTGCTTGTCTAATCCACTTGATCCTTCCATGTCTTACAATTGCCATTTATTGTCTTTGTTACATTCGTGGATTATCTTCTCTCGTATCTTTTATTCCCATATTGGAAGAATAACTTGTTAAATTGTTTGTCCGAGACCGACAAAATTCTTAAGTGTGGGGGAGGAGATATTGTTTTGTTGGAATTGACATGGAAGGAAAGAGATAGCAGCCTTAAATTGATTTGTAAGGACTGCAGTTGAATCAATTAGATGAATGTCAGGAGCTCGAAAAAAAATTTATGCAGATTGGATTCTGGAATTGCAGATTTAGGATAGGAACAGTAACAATCTCAGTCAATCATTTATGGTATTGATTTGATTGCTTTGCGAAATTTAGTTTTGTTAGAATTTCTGAATATGAAGAAATCAAGGGTGCAAAAAAATTGATAGCAGAATTTCTGAAGTCATCAACGGCAGCATAAATGTTGGTTAGTTGGATACTTGGAGCAAACGTGTGTTGATTCTGTAAAAACCTTGTTCATGGCACAGGTTGGCAATTGTGTACAACTCCCAAAGTCAATTTCCTAGTAAAACAGTGGCAATTTATTTGGATTGCATGCAACGGTAGCTGAACAAATGTGCATAGGTGGAAGATACTCAAAGTGCAGCTTGAAAGAATTCTTAAATCTGAGTTCACTGAACATAAGTTAGAAATTTATCGAAGAAAGCACAAGTGCTGCATGAATTGGAATAGGAAATTCTGAAATGATCTAAGGAAATTTTTGAATTGAAGGAAAATGGTATCACCTGGCAATTATTCACAGCAAACCTTGTTGATCAGTTTCAGATTGGAAGAAGATGCATGTCCAAGCTTAGAGAAGCAAGAACAGGAAGGAAATTCGGTGGCTATGGAAAAATCTGTGAAAAGAGAAACTGGAATGTGGGATGGAGCATTTTTGAGACCTTTTGAGTTCTATTTGATGTTTAGCCATTGGATACAGCTACGGTATTCTTTCTTGCTTCAGTCCATGAGATCTATTTACAAGTATCACTGAGAATCAAATTGTTCTGAAATAAGTTAGTGCAATTTCAGATTTGAATGAACCACGTGTTGTACAAAAGTCTATCACGATCTAATTCCAACATTGTATTACAGAAGAAGGTGGACTGAGGACATTCTGCATTCCATAAGGGTATCAAAACAAATATGGGATTTTTCTCTAACTAATTCACTAAAAGGGAAGCTGCAGAAATCGGTTCACAAGTAGACACTGAAAATAAAATAGTCAACAGTTCTATTTTGATCAAAGTTGCATTGATACAGCTACGGGTTAGTCCACATTCTGGAAAAACATGAGTCACCAAAGATCCAATGGGTTATGCTTACACGTGGATGAGATATTCTTGCCAAGTGCTGCACTTGCAGTGTAGAGAGACCCTGCATGTTCACTTCATGAAAAACCTAAAAAATGTCAAGGAATTGTAACCTTGGAGAAGCTGCACGTGTAAGTATAGAGGAGTAGTTACAATTTGAAAAAATTTCTGGGAAAATGCATGAATCACCAAGCTATAAAAGGCTGAGCTTACACATGGATTCAAGGAATAGCTATTGGAGGTTATAACAAATTTTCAGAATTCAAGGACATTTGGGATGGCTCTACTTAAATTTGGGCAACTGATGTCAGTCTAACACTAGGCCCACTTCAATCTAAAGGCCTATAACTCATGCCGAGCCATCAAACTGGATCAGATTAAGGCTGATTAAGGGAAGTTTCTGAAATTTTATCTCGACATGAAATTGCTGAAGTTCTGAATTTCCACAATCGCCGGAAGAGTATCAATAATAAAAAATTTGATGAAAGTATCAAGGTTAACTGCAGGAAATTGAAAGGGAAATCCAAATTCAGAGATAAAAGTTGTTGCATTTCAGAGATTGGTTTGAGATGTTTTCTGGTCAAAGCTCCTCCCGAAAGCTGCAAATTCAAAGGAAATGCAATTCTGATCTGAACAATTCTAAAATTTTCAGATTTACAGAAACTGAAATTACCTGAGATATAAATTGAAACCAGATTTCAGGGTTCTTATTTACCTGCTTTAGTATGCTGAAATTGCAAGCTTAGAGGAGCTAGATACAATCTAAACGTGTTCTTAATTTTGTTGCAGAGTGTTACTCTATTTTGCTTAGCAGCTGGTTATCAGAAAGTGTATTCATTGTAGAGATAATATAAGGAATTGTGGAGACCTTTGGAGCTCTACTGATTTTAATGGATGTATGTAATGCTTAGCACCAGAAACATACTTGTCGTGATCTTGTTTGCTTGCCTTTGAAGCTGAATGTGCAAGCTTGGGTATCCTTTACGGTATGGACAAGATGAGAGGATTAAAGTCACTTATTGCTTGAAGTGCTCCAGTAGGAGCTGATGCCTTTGAATCTGATTGTAAAGGATTTAAATGTGTGGTCTATTATTCATGTTTACTACAGTTTCAGATTTGAGATATTCTCAATTTGATGATTACCCCAGCTAGCTAAAGTTGTGGCTTATGGAAATAGAATGGAGATGTTGTGAGTGTTATTTTCTTGGATCGTATTGGAAATCTCCCTACACACTTCTAATTACAACTAATCAGGTTTATTCTTCCAATTCTACTATTGTCTTGTTCATTTCATCTTGATCTTCTTTGTATTTCTCTGTTGCAATCTATTTCTGATCTTGTTTAGATCTCGATAAATCCTTTTGATTCGTGTATGGAATGTATTGATAGCAGTAGAGAAATAAATGATAAGCAAGCATATGGTAGGACAAGATTACATGTTGTTTTGAGGGTACCCCACTCCTACGATCATTATATGAGCATGAGTTCATATATCCATTTGGGAGGTTTTGTATCAGGCTTGGTTTATTTGATTTTACTGTAAATCATCATACATATTGTTGACTGTTGTAGGAGTCGGATCTTTTGACTACCCTAGATCCGGATGAATTTGATGATCCTAAGTAACTTATTTTTTCTGTCTCTGAATTATTGATCTAAGTACTGTTTGGGAAACGAGTTAGGGAGTCAGTGTTTCTGTGTTTTTATTATTGCTCAGGACGCGCAAAAATAAGTGTGGGGAAATTTGATAGTCGCATTTTTATCGCGTGACTTTTATTCACATTTGGGGATTTTAGGCTCTTTGATTTGGGTAATTATGGTTATTCATGACGTCTTTTGCATGTTGTATTTAATTGAAATTAATTTTTTATTCCCTACAATTTCAGTATTATTTTTCACGGGTGAATGTGATTTTTTAGGGAACATGAAAGAGCCAAATCGGAGGAATGATAGTCGTTGATCAAGATCAAATTCATCTCAGCCATTGGATTGAATGGATCAGCCCTTTTAATTGAAGTCAATTAACCTAGATGCATTTGGGCGGCTGAGATCAGAACCGGCAGAATCAGACGGCTGAGAAAATTAGAGATAAAATCCAACTTCTTCCCAGCTGCGTCAGTATCGCGCGACACAGAACAGCGAACGCGGCGTCGTCTTCCTCTCGCGAGCACGCTGACAGCTCCACTATAGCACTCCGGCGACAATTCCAGCAATCCCAGGTTCTACCCCAGTCCATTCCACCCGGTGGACTTTTCCCTCTTCGGTTAGGCGGAGCTCGCAACAGCATTTGGGCGGCGGCACTCCATCGACCGAGCAGTGGAGTTCGCCCGTCTTCACCGGCGATCTTCATATCCATTACCACCGGAGCTGAGCTACTCCAGCTGGACGTGGTCGCAGAAGGCTGGAGGTGATTTTCTACTGCCGTGGTAGCGGCAGAATATATTCCCAGTTTCGGCGGCATCGCTTCTTCCGATCTAATGGCGGTCTTTAATGGTTCCAGCCAATTGCGATAATACCCTTCATTCCCAGTTCCGATCCCATCCACAATAGCGGTCGTGATTCACACCGTGCCATCTCCGCAGAACCATTCCATCGGCTGCCATGGTAGCGGTAGTATCGCATCCATCATCGGAGTTGTGGACTACCGAATCGATCCACCTCTCGTCGGGTTCTGACGAGAGATCCGCACCCTGAGACCCTTGGAGTGTTCGGTATTGTTATAGGTCACCGGAGAGGGTGGTACCTTTCCGGTGTTTGTGGATGACTGTTGATTTACTTTATTGATTTACTGTTGATTCAGTATTGTGTTTGTTATTGTTTTACTATGTTACCTTGTTACTTTGTGTGATTTCAGTTTGTTGTTCAGTTTATGGTTCAGTTTGTATTTTCATTTGTATTTGCACTTGTGTTTTCCTTCGTATTTGCACTTGTGTTTTCATTTGTGTTTTCACTGGTGTTATTACATTGTGTTTGCATTAGTGTTTTCAATTGTATTTTCGCTAGTGTTTTTAATATGTGGTTTCACCAGTGGCCTTGAATTGTGTTTTACTAGTGTTCGCAACCTGTGTTTTCACTAGTATTTTACTTTGTGTTTTAATCTGCGGTTTACCTTGTATTTTATTTTGTATTTTAACTTGTGTTTAATTCGAGTCGTAGTTAGAGTTTTATTTGTGTTATGCTTTAGTTGTTAGGATAGTGACAAAGTATTTACTTGGTTGAATTGCTTTTGTTTATTGCATTTTGTTTATTGCAGTTTTTAGTGATTGTTTAACTACTGTGTCATATAGTGACAGTGCGGTGCATGGTTGAATTGTTCACATTTGTTTGATCAGTGTACCATATAGTGACAGTGCGGTGCTTGGTCGATTTCTTTTCTGTTTGTTAGTTTAGTTTTTCAGTGACTGTTTGATCACTGTGTCGTATAGTGACAGTGCGGTGCTTGGTTGAATTGTTCACATTTGTTTGATCATTGTACTGTATAGTGACAGCGCGGTGCATGATCACTTACTTTTGAGCATTAGGATAGTTGCTTGTTACTTGTTATTTGGTAGTTAGATTTACTTTTTGCATGTTTAATTCTCATGTCTGCTTTTGATTTTGCATTTTAATTGTTTTAATAATTGTAAAAACCCCCATGTTTACTTCTGTTTAAAAATAAACGTCCAACCATTAGGTTCATTGGGAGACGATCCGAGTCAGTCCTATACTGCATTAGTGTAGTTAGGGGGTTCGGTAAATAATTTGGGAACGGTATTGCGACAATTAAAAATCGTTCGATCACTCATCGATCAGGCCCCTCGACGACTTCCACAACTATTCCTCACCGTAACTCCACCTTCTCACTGTGAGATTTCCCTGCCTCTCGTCGCCCTCTCCCTCTCCTCGCGGCAAGCGGCAATTATCGACTGGGACGATCTCCGTGGGCAAGCAGGGCAGCGAGCGTGCACGGCTAGAAGCTTACGCCGACGGCGAGTGGGCGCGTGGCCGGGAGTTGGGTCAGCAGAGTCGGCATCATGTGTTGATCTGGGGCTGGGATCTTTGCCGAGCAAGGTAACAACTTCTCCTTTCCTGATCTTGGATGAGATTTTAGGGTTGTTGTGGTTTCTCCTTCGTTGAATTGGAGTGGTGATTTGGGCAGGGATCGTGAGCGTTGATCGCAGCGGAACAAACAATGCGATCTTCTAGGAAGCTGGGGCGGCCCGAAGGTCATGGTAAACGAGGCGAGGTTGGAACATCGTCGGTGTATCTCAGGGGCAGGTATATTCTAGATTATCTCTTGTCTTTCGTCTATTGTTGGTGTTTCGATTGATGGCTGTTGTGTTGTGATCAGAGGATGGAGTTGGCTGGGAGCAGGGGTTTTGGTCGGTTAGGACGACTGTGAGTGGAAGTGTTTGGCTGACTGTGAGGAATGGGTCTGTCCTAGACTTGTTTGGGTTGTGGGATGGAATTCCTATCAGTAGAGTAGGTTGTACGGGGATGTGATCGGTTGTGCGGCTATTAATAAAGCTGTGAACGGCTGTGATTGCTGTGCATGAGCTGTAAATGGCAGTACAAGAGCTGTGATCAGTGGTTTACATTATTAAAGAGTTGTTATGGGTTGTAGAATATCTGGTTCATATGGAAATTGGTGTAGGGAATTGAATGTATAGATTTGCGTAGTTGTTAATTGGAAACAGGGGGTTTTAATTATGATGTTAACCGTACCAGTTGAGGGTCTAATGTAAAGGTTGGTTATAGTAAATCGACGTTGGATAATTTGGGGAATTTTCATAAGTCGTAGTCGATAAAAAGGATGCAATTATAAGAACGATATAGTAATTAATTCATATTCTATAGTCTGCTTGCACTAAAATGTAATTGATGACATTTGTAGGACGTGGATACGAGACAGGTCCACGACCGTGAGGACTCGTTACGAGCATTACAGTAGGTGGGTAATTTCTACCCTGGTCAGGTAGTTTAAATGTATGTAGATTTAGATGCATGATCATCTTATATGATCATGTTACCTTGACTCTGTTCTTATTTACTCTTGCGCTTGATACCTTACCTTTGGCTGTTAACTCCATTGCTGCTATCATGTTTCAGTTTATCATGATTAGGAGTTATATATATAAATGATGTAAGTAACTTAGAATTTGTTAAGTGCAAATAATAAAGTCTGGATGACAACCAGATTGTAAATTGGGCAAAGAGGTAATCTATAAGTAGGTAATGTTTTGAACGTAGGATTAATTCTAATACTCTTAGGTTGCATGTTTACTACCGACCATGTACTATGTAAATGGTCAATTGAATTATACTTAGTGTGTCACTACGGACCGGTGGTCCTAGCTCATTACAATCAGTTGAGTACGACTCTCTACAGGATAGAGAGTGCGTTGATCTGATTAGTATGACTCTCTGTAGAATAGAGAGTCTATGGTAGATGTCTGTATGTGAGACATTGCATTCATGTCATTTGCATGCACGCTGGCGACGTGGTCTCCCTTGTGGTTGAGAGTGTCGTCAGTCATCCTGCCTCCATGGTTACTCATAGGAGGAGTAATCGGTGTGAGGGCAGAGCATTGTGGTGTCGCACTCTACCACTATAGACGGTGGTAGTTGGATTTGTGTGTCGTAGTCCTGTGTGTGTGGCACTCGACCACTCATGGATAGTGACTATTGGAGTGGCCAACAGTAGAGACCCCCATCATGTAGCTTGCTCTTCACGCTTATATGCTACTCGATCATACTGCCCACTCGGCCACTCGAGAGTAGTGGTTAGTGTTGAGTTGGGACAGTTGTCATGCTCGAGCCACCGAGGCCACACTGGGGTCGTGGTAGCTTTAGGGTGAGCTGACATGATCATGCATGCTGCATTGCCGACTTATGATATTTTTTCATATTGTCATATATATACATATATGCATGTATATATATATATATATGGATGATTGTAATTAGTATACATATATAGATGAAGTCTATATATAAATGCTTATTGTGATGCTGCATTTGATTGTACTATGCTTGTTGCATTTGGTTGTACATCATCTTCATACATGCTACCCGCATCGCTTATACGGTCGTGTAGGATACCTGTATAGTTATTGTATTGTCTATTGCATTCTTTGACCTATATTATGTAGTGATATGGATTAGAGTAGATTTTCAGTATATGTATATATTGTGGATATGTGCTCAGGTTGGATAGGTGTAGTGTAGCAGACGATCAGGTATGTCTGTATTTTATATTGACTTTTGGTTAGAAGGTATATACATGGATATGTTATCATGCTACTGATACCTGTAGATTTTTCTATCGAAATACATGTGATATTGATATATACATGTTTTTTTCTATTACCTGCTGAGTTTTACTCACCACCACGGACCCTGGGTTTTAGGTAACAGGTTGAAGTCTTCGTGACGGCTTGGAGCTGCGCCGACGATCCATCCCATCTCCGTTTTTCTGAGTCTCCTGAGGATTTTTGTTTGTGTTATGGAATTTGTTCTATGTCATGGACTTTGGTTTATATATGGACTTCATCTTTATGTTGTAGACTTTGTTTTGTGTCGATGCTTTATGTACGGTTTTAGTACTGTCGACTTGTCAGGTGGTGTACACCTGGGTTTTCGGTTTGTGTGTCAGTGTGTATGTTGTGGGTATGTGGTATATGTTTTCGCTGTGTTTGGTGTGTTGATCTCTTTATATTATATTGTTGTTATGGGCCTACGGGCCTTGTATTAACCCAAAATATTGCCACGTAGAGGGGAGATTTCATCCGTTTGCTTTTCGACACGACATACTCTTGGGGTGTGACAACTTTATTGGTATCAGAGCCGAAGGTTCTGTGATACCATACAATGATTTTATTTTTGAGTCTTGGATTCTCGGGAGTCGGTATATTTTTTTTCGGATTTGGTTTTGTGAGATGGGATTGACAGCGGCATAAGCTTCGGGCAGCACGAAGTAAGTATTCCTGATAACTTATACTTTAGTTAGATACTTATCTAGACTTGTTCAACAGGTGTATACTGCCAGTGTTATGGCACCTGTGCAGACTCGTGGTCAAGGTCATCCATCCAGGCAATCCGCCAGAGTGGTGGGACAAGATACTGTTACGACTAAGCTAGCTACTCAAGCACAGCCTTAGCAATCCCCTATTGGTGGTGCAGAGCCTCAGAATCTAGATCTACCACCGACTAGGTCGGCACCTACAGATTCCAGTTGGCTCAATGATAAAGCACGAATACTCGTATTAGCACGTTCGGCCAAGGACAAATTTACTTTATTCCGAGGGGAGTCTAATCCATGGATCACACATGCATGGCTAGAGAATTTGGAGGACACTTTCGAGTACATGGATTGTACGGACGATGAGAAGGTGGGCCTTGCTACGTATCACCTTAGAGACTAGGCCGTTACTTGGTGGAAAATATAGAAGACTCTACTCGAGGAGCGAGGGATTTCTTGGGCCATTTTTCGAGATGCTTTCTGGAGACAATATTTTCCTTCCGCATTTGCTACGACATGTTGTCAGGAATTCTTGAGTCTGAAGCAAGGTGATCGTTCCATCATGGAGTACAACGTAGAGTTCTGCTCTCATCTGGTAGCACAGGATGTAGATCGGATGTACCAGTTCACACAGGGCCTAGCAGCTTATATTCGAGTGAGGATGTCAGGATCTTCTATTACCTCTTATAGAAAGGCATTGGACCGAGCCATTTGTATTGAAATGACGTCCCAACAGATCTCCAAGGAAAGAGATATAGAGAAGCAGATGTCCCAGAGTAAGCAGTAGAAGCAAAATTCAGGGAATCAGACTCAGAAGAAGCAGGAGCAGAAGGGCAATACTTGAGGTACTACAGAGGGATCGTCTAGGGTGCAAAAAGGGAAGCGCCCAGCTTCTGAATAGGCTGGAGGTTCTCAGAAGAACTGTAAGAGTCAGAATAGAATTGGATGTTAAAAATGTGGATCTTGAAGTCATAGAGCTCCAGAGTGTCTTTTGGAGCAGCCTGTTTGCTACTATTGCAAGCAACCTGGACATACCAGTCGAGAGTGTACATTGAGAGCACAGATGGAGTTTCCTGATAGCTCTAACAAGGGAAGAAAGTCCAACCAGCAGCAGCAACAGAGGACAGCACCGCAGATATAGTCTTATGGTCAGAGGCAGCCAGTACCTCCGCAGGCGTAGTTGTATCAAATACAGGGGGTGCCCCTTCGGTGATGCCGACGGCTATCCAGTATCCTACATCTCTAGTAATCTACTATCCAGGGGTATCTGCACTGCCGATGTTACCAGCCAACTCTCAAAGTTATCTTATGCTCTGACTCGTCTTGACTCCTCGGTCAGACTCAGCCCAAGTGGAGGCACACTACTTCTTCGTCAGGGATGCAACCAACAAATATCGAGACTGGACAAGTTTTTGCCATCACCAGAGATGAGGTGCAGCGGGCTGAGGGATCAGTCATACGGGGTATGGTTTCAATTTATTCTATATACGCTGATACTTTGATTGATACCGGTAGTTATCATTCATTCGTATCTAGAATATTTCTGGGTAGAGTTGGAAGGATCCCAATGGTTTGTTCTTGTGGGTTAGCAGTATCCTTGCCGTTAGGAGAGGTGCTGACTAGCCACCAAGAAATAAAAGGTTGCCCATTAGATTTTGACGGGCATATCCTTACAGTGGACCTCCATGTGTTGGAAATGGTAGAGTTTGATATTATTCTCGGTATGGACTGGTTGGCCGCTTATTATGATACAGTGGATTATAGAGCAAGGGTGGTGACATTTTGACCACCAGATCAATCAGCTTGGGAATTTGTTGGCACTAGAGACGATGGACTATCCATTATATCAGCCTTACAGGCTCAGAAGTTATTGGCCCAGGGTTGTCAAGGTTATTTGCTATCTCTAGTTAAAGTTACGAACGAAGGACTACCACCCCTCTCTGATGTGCTAGTAGTCCGAGAGTATCCAGACGTATTTCTAGATGAACTTCCAGGCTTGCCACCTCCTAGGCAAGTGGAATTTGCGATAGAGACCGCGCCTATATCGAAACCTCCTTATCGGATGGCGCCAAAAGAACTGAATGAACTTAAAGTTCAACTGCAGGAGTTGCTGGATAATGGATTCATCCGCCCTAGTGTTTCACCATGGGGAGCTCCGGTACTCTTTGTCAAAAAGAAGGATGGATCGTTGCAGTTATGTATTGACTATCAGTAACTGAATGCAATCACAGTTAAGAACAAATATCCACTGCCGAGGATAGAAGATTTGTTCGATCAGCTTAAGGATACATGTGTGTATTCCAAAATGTAGGGTCGATGGTGGCCGGCTAGAGGGGGGTGAATAGCCTTCTTTCGTCGATGGTGGAAGTCGTTCGTTCGTTGCTCTCTACAAACACTATTAGCGCAAGTAGAATATACTAATACAACAATAAAGACAAAGCAAAGTTAAGAGCAATTCGCTAACAAGAGAATATAATGTGGTTCACGGCCTTGCCGCTAATCCACGACCCGATTCGTCCAAGGTGAATCACTCCTTTGCCAAATCCACTAGATCTCTCCTTTGCACCAAGCTAGGTGGAGGTAACCTCTTTACAATCTCTTCTTACAAATAGAATGGAATAAAAGCAAATAAGAAGAGTGGAAATCGTTTTGGGCACTTTGGAGTTGTTAGGAGTTAAAGCATTAGGCCCCCAAAGCCCCTCACCTCTCCTCTTTATAGAGGAAGAGGGTTTCTTCCCATTGACACAAGACCAGTCGACTGATGCCCTTGATCAGTCGATTGATCCCGTAGCCATTGCCCAATAATAGCTTCTTCCACGTTGGATTCCATCCAACGGCACCATCATCAGTCAACTGATCTTACCATCAGTCAACTGATGGACCTATCAGTCGAGTGCTCGCGAGCTTGACTCCATTCTGTGCTTGAAACCCTTGCGACCAGTCGACTGATGCCTTCATCAGTCGACTGGTGGTCTCGCAGTCGATTGTCATTCCATGGCAGTCGACTGTTGGCACTTGAACCGGACTCGAACACTAGTCGAGTCAAAGTTGACTTAGAGTAGTCGACTACCATTACATGGCAGTCGACTGGTATCGGGAAATCTCATCTAACACTTAGCCAATTGGCCAAGTTTCTCCTAAGAGCACTACTCCTTCCCGGGTTACATTTGCTCACTCTCATCCCTCGGAGTCCCTCGCCTTTGAAGTTATCTTCGTCTGGCCACGTCCTTCAGATGCGCCAAGTGCACGGCTCTGCAGCGCCATCCTTTGCATCTCGCCCTAAAGTCTACTTCCTCTGGCTTCACTCCAAGCTCCTCGTCCGACGGTCCCTCGGATGCTCCAAACTACACGGCTTCCGCAAAGCCATCCTTTACCGACTCAAAGACCGAGTCATGAGATGTGAAACTCGCCACGGCTCCATGTGCGAATTACTAAGTCCTGCAAGACTCCAATGCACATATCAAATCCAAACACCCTTACTTAAACCCTTTGCCACACACATCAAAACCATGTCATGGGTTGATTGCACTAACAATCTCCCCCTTTTTGATGTGTGGCAATCCGTTTAAGTTAGGTAAAACATTTGATAAAAATATCAAGGTAAGAAAGCATGTAAATAACATGATTAGCAACTCTCCCCCTTAATACATGAAACTCCCCCTAAATACAATTCCCCCTTACTTAAACAAATATATTTCTCCCCTTTTGACACCATCAAAAATATTAAACAAGGTTTATATAAGCATGGCATCAATTCTAGGAAAAACAAAAGCCAAAACATGCCTTAAAATCGGACAAAAGAAGTACATGGGCAAGTTATCAGGCGATCAGTCGACTGGTTCAGACTACCAGTCGACTGGCACTCAAATTTCGAGTTTTTCAGATTTTTAGAGTGGAGTTCAGAAATGCATTAAAAATTCTAAAAAATTAGAAAAATCATGAAATTTGGGGAACATATTTCTTGTAAGTATATTTATCAAGGAAAAATAATTTTTCATGAAAAATCATTATATTTTTGAAAATTTCCCAAAAATCCAAAAGCTTCAAAAACAACTAGGTTTTTAATCAAGTTTGTATCAATTTTAACACCTAGTTTTGCTTTGGATTGTTTCAAAACATAAATGCACAGATTTTAAAGTAAGAAAATGTTTTGAAAACATATGAAATATCCAACCATGATCTTTGGGCAATATGTCTATGAATTAAACATAAGTCTTCCCCATGATTGGTCTATTATTGTTATTTGATACTTCAAATGACCATCTAAATGCCATAGGCATTAGTGGACCATTTGTATTATCTTATCATCTCAACCATGCTAAGTTTTCAATCAAGGTAGCCTATGGTGAGTGTGAGATGTATCCTAAAGGTATTTATATATACTTAACCATTAATTTCATGCAATTCTACACAAGGTTAAGTATCATCCTATCATACCACATGATCATAAAAATATATGTGAATTGATTTTATATTATGATCATGAACCTAAAGTATCTATCAATTAATAATCATGCATTAGGTATGAATTATGATAATAAGTAAAGTATCACCCAAAAGCATGATTTAAACTCTATTTCCCATGATTATGTGCCAAATATCAAGATCATAAATCATGATTGCTAACATGTGTAACAATTACATTAACTATCATGATTTAAGCATTATTATCAATTTATGGGAACATTATCATCACCCAACACCATGCTAAAATTTTGTCCCACCATCCTAAGTCAACCAAAATATGATATAGATAAATTTCATATGGTACTATCCTAGGGTTTTCCTAACCCTTTAGGATGGATTTAGGAACCCAAAACAAATTCTTTCCTATAGGGTTCACTAAAAATTCCTTAGGGATCTATTTTCTAGCTATTGTTTTCTTTTTATCTTGACCCCGAACAATTAAGCATTTATAGGCCTTTTCATTTTTATTTTCCTTATATCCTAGGCCTTTCTTATTGAAACTTGCTCTTTGGCTCCTTATGATCATGTTAAGGGTGTTAGAGCCTATGGTGAATTTTTCTAGGGCCTTGGTTAAATAATCTACCTTTTCCCTTAAAGCCCTATTTTCATCCATACATGCATCATTAACATCAAATGGCACATAGTCATGTGAGCATGCATTATCATTGTTGGGATGTATACTGAAAAGTCTATCTTTTGTATGAACATCTTTATTTTGAAATAAGAATCACATGATCATTGTTTGCATATTTATGGTTATGCATATTGTCTAATACATTACATTGTAGATAACATGGTGTGTGGTGTCACACAGGAGATCATGTTATCGACTCCTTGTAAAGTATAAGTAAAGGCTCACAACCGAGATGGCTTTGGACAAACCATTGGTATGGTTGTAGTGTGATTTGGTATTGGTTTATCTTAACCATAGAATCATACTAGTACACTTTGTGTGTATTGAGCAGGACCGACTTAGAGGTGTTTCGATTTATTGCTGACTACATAATCGAATCGGACCTCAGATATTATAATGTACATGCTCTTAATCCCGATATAATAACGGGCACATATACTTAGTATTCATTTCTTTGATTTACCAATGGGCGAGATTTATAGATTAAATCGATAGGCTCGGTAAGTTGGGAAATGATATTATTTATATGGTGTGCCGTTGATTATAGGAGGAAACCGTATCCTATATATTAGGATGATGATGTCCCCTTGATGAGCTCATAAGGTTCATCATGTAAACCCTGTAGGTGGACTTGGTCCGGCATGATGATAAGGTTGAGTGGTACTACTCATAGAGTTAGATGTTGATTAATTAATTGTCAGTAAATTAATTAATTGATGGACATTCGAGATCTTAAACACAGGGAGAAAAATATACAAATAATGTATGGAGCCCATATTAACTTATGGGGGTTGGTGAGGTAGATCAATGATAATCCTTTAGTCGATTGGATTATCATTAATGGATTGGACTTTATGTGGGCTTGATCCATTGGGTGGCCAAGATCCAACTCCTCCTCATGGTCCCTATTGTAGCCTATTAAAACCTCATGAAGCCTAGATCCAATGGTTGAAAACAAAACTCTAGATCCAATGGTAGAGATTAAATCTCTAGATCCGACGGTTGAGATTAAATCTCTAGATCCAACGGTTGAGATTAAATCCCTAGAACCGATGGTGGAGATTAAAGGAGGCTTAGGCCTAACTCTATAAAAGGGTGCTTAAGGGTGGACGGCAAGAAAAAAAAGGAGGGGATTAGGGTTAAGGGGCGGCAAGCTTGGGCGATTAGGGTTTGGGGCTTAGGCGACCACAATTAAGAAAAGATTTTCCTTTTCTCTTCTTCTTCTTGTTGGCTGGCGCCCAAACAAGCTTCTCCTCTCCATTGCTGGCGTCCAAACCCCTTCATCCTCTTTTCCTTGGCCGGTGGAAACAAAGCTTAGGGTCTTCCCTTGAAGCTCATGGCTGGCGCCAACTTCTTTGTTCTTCTTCTTGGCCAGCGGCAAGCACCAAGCTTGGAGCTAGGTGGTTGGTTGAAAGAAGGAGAAGTGTTTTGTTTCTATACTTACTCTTGTTCGGAGTGAGCAAGGAAGGAAGATTAGTAATCTAGGAGCTTCGACTTTTGGAAGATCGTCGCTCACACGACGTCCAAAAGGAGGAAGGACATACAATAGAAGATCGAGAGGTATAAATGTTGTTTTATATTCTTTCGTGTTATGTCTATGATTGTTTTTCAATTATATGCATGTTGTATGCTTTGTTTAATGGTTAAATATACTTGGACCCCGAACATAAACACAAAAGTCGGCGATCCGTACATCGTCTATTCCGCGGTTATTCGTAGAATAGAGGTTGGTAGCTTGAACAACAAGTTTGTTCAAGTGACCACTCTAATCGAAGAGCACGACGATGAAACGGGAGCTTGGGTAATCCCTCTTGTCAAGGATAAATTTTTTTTATCCGGGGAAGTAGAAGGGATCGCCATGAACAAGTGACCGAGTTGAAGTGGGAAGCGAAGTTTCCTACCTACAAGTGGTATCAGAGCCACGGTTTCCGGTTTTGTGTGTTTAGGATTCGGTTACTTTTATGCACTTTTCATATATTATATGTGCCAGATAATAGTAGGATGTGCGTAGGTTAACTTTTTAGTTGCATGCATAGGATCCAACTATTATGGCCATATGTATGTGATTGTATGTGTGTAATTATATATTTTGTTGAATCCTCGGGGTTGACGAGGCTAGTATTTAATTTTTGTAATTAGATACGGCATTGTTTAGCCATTCTTTTTATTTTAGTTTACTTTCGATCTAGATTTCATGTATACTCCCTCATGGAGTATAGGATCAATGGATGTAAATTAAAATAGATTTTTCTCGGCTCAGATCTTCGGATGACTTGTACATGGCGTAGGGAGGAGCGGACGAGATGGCGATACGACAAGAGACATATTGAAGACAAAAGCCATAATAGTTGGAAAAAATTTATTTTTCATATTTATTGCTTATTTTTTGATATGCATGTCGTAGGCTAGAAAATTCCTCAATTTCAAATTACTAAGTGGGAGAGGGATATTTTTATAATTTCCCACGGCCTCCATTACAATTTGACATGTGATGCAAACAAACTTGCACGTTGGCTCTGAGTGCCTTCCTCCCCATCGGATGAGTTTGTTTGCGGATCACAAGGTCGAATATGGTTATAGGAAATTATTAAGGAACGTGTGTACTTCACCATCGGAAGGCACATAACCTGAGATAATTAACTTGGTACCGAGTAATGGTGAACACTTAGAAACAAATATAAGTATCCTTCCCATCGAAGTCACTGCTTTTATTTGTAGGGTCAAAGAGGAACCAACTATTAATTTTACTTGTCAAAAAGTTAGGTTGACAAGATAGTAAAATTAATGGGTAAAACCTCCTCTTACAAATGTAGAATTCGTATACATCCACACTATCGTGGCATACAACATTCTCGGTGTTTTGAGGTATTGGTTGATTTTAAAATTTTATTGTTTGAGGAATCAATAATTTTTTGAAATCTAATGTTTTGATCTATGTGATTCTTAGGTTTTCTTTCAAAATGACTTTCAACCCACTTGCTGTGATACTGAAAGAAAATAAACTTACTGGACCCAACAATGTTGATTGGAAGAGGAATCTTGACATTGTCTTGACTGCTGAGGAATACAAATATGTACTCCTCGAAGAGTGCCCTCCTAAGCCTGTGGATGATTTTGGGAAAAAGGAGAAGGAGAGTTATAATAAGTGTATTAAGGCCGATGAGATGGCGCGGTGTTACATTTTTGCATCTATGTCAATGTACTGCAACATCAGCATCAAGCCATGCCCACTGCTTATGACATGATGCTCAATCTCAAAGAGCTTTTCGAACACCAGAATTGGGCTGCTATGTAGGAAGCCATGAGGAACTTGATGACGACCACCATGATCGAGGGAACACCCGTGAGAGATCATGTTCTCAAGATGATGGCTCATTTGAATGAGCTGGAAGTCCTCAGAGCTGAGATCGATAGAGAAACCCAGATCAATATCATTCTCTAGTCTCTACCTAGGAGTTTTGAGCAATTTCGCCTAAACTACAACATGAACAAGAGGTTGTATTCATTGGCGGAGCTTCTGACAGAACTCCAGGCGGCAGAGGGGCAATTTCGTCAGAGTGCTCAGGCGCAAGCCATGTCACCCAAAAGGTTTCTACTTCTAAGTCGAAAGGAAAGAAGAAGAAGAAACAAGCTGGGACAAAGGCAGTGGGAGGAACTCAAGGAGGAGTGAAGAAGCCGAAAGGCAAGTGCTTCACTTGTAAGCAGATTGGACACTGGAAGAAGGACTGCCCCAACTGCAAGCAGAACAAAGGTATATCTTTTATTCTAGTCGTTGAAACATATTTAGCGGTGTTATCTACCGACACCTGGTGTGTAGATACGGGAACCACTGATCATGTCTGCAATACTTTGCAAGGGTTCCAAGAAACCAGATGACTGGCTGAGGGGGAGATTACCGTATACTTGGGCGATTCCACAAATGTGGGGGTTGTTGCAATGGGAGATATTTATTTATCCTTTGAGAAAAATAAAGTTTTGGTTCTTAAAAATTGCCTTTATGTACCTTTATTTAGAAAGAATTTGATTTCGGTTTCTAAATTGTTTATGGATGGATATTCTATTTCTTTTAATGACAGAGTTGTTATAAAAAGGATAGGGAGATTATCTGTTCGGGGGCATTGATAGGAAATTTGTACACACATGAACCAAAAGCTCCCACGATGCAAATAGAAGTTAATAACTCATCTTCTAATTCCAATAAGAGAAAAGAACCTTCGAAGATGAACCAAACATATCTTTGGAATCTAAGACTTGGTTATATTAACCTAAGCATAATTCAAAGGTTGATAGCTGATGGACCTTTGGGCTCATTAGTGGTGGAAGATTTCCCAACCTGCGAATCTTGCTTGGAGGGTAAAATGACCAAGAGGCCTTTTAAGGCCAAGGGGTATAGAGCCAAAGATGTATTGGAATTGGTTCATTCTGATTTGTGTGGTCCTATGTCTATCTAGGCTAGAGGTGGTTTTAAGTATTTCGTCCCTTTTATAGATGATTATTCGAGATATGGATACATTTACTTGATGCGTCGTAAGTCTGAATGCTTTGACAAGTTCAAAGAATTCAAGGCTGATGCGGAGAAACGTCAAGGTAAAAGTATCAAGACACTACGATCTGATCGTGGTGGTGAGTACCTCTTGGGAGAGTTTAGGAATTACTTATCAGAGGTTGGGATTCAATCCCAATTGTCTTCACCTGGCACACCCCAGCAGAATGGTGTAGCAGAGCGAAGGAATAGGACTCTTATGGAGATGGTTAGATCGATGACGAGTTATTCTGAGTTGCCAGATTCGTTCTAGGGATATGCTCTAGATACGACAGTGTATATTCTGAACTTGGTTCCATCTAAATTAGTCCCTTCTACTCCCACAGAATTGTGGACTGACGAAAGCCTAGTCTAAGACATATTCAGATTTGGGGGAGTCCAGAACATGTGTTGAAGGCAGATGCTGGTAAGTTGGAACCCCATACAGAAGTGTGCATGTTCGTTGGCTATCCTAGAGGAACAAAAATTGGTTTGTTTTATAGTCCTAGAGATCAGAGGGTGATCGTAAGCACGAATGCCAGATTTCTAGAGGAAGACTATGTGATGAACCACAAGCCCATGAGTAAGATTGTTCTGGAGGAATTGAAAGGGGAAGTCACTTCTTCAGTACCACCGATACAAGAGGATATACCATAAGTCACTGCACCGCGTGTCACAGAGGATACACAGGTGATACCTCATCGTAGTGGGAGGGTTGTTAGACAGCCCAATAGATTCATGTTCTTGGGAGAATCTTCTGATTTGGTGCCTGGCGAATATGAACCTAATCCCTGGACATATGACGAGGCAATCCAAGATAAAGATATAGTATCTTGGCAAAGTGCAATGAATGCTGAGATTGAATCTATGGATTCAAATCAGGTCTGGGAGCTAGTAGAACCACCCGATGGTGTAAAAACCATTGGATGCAAGTGGATCTACAAAAGAAAGAGAGGAATAGATGGGAAGGTTGAGACCTTCAAAGCGAGGCTTGTTGCGAAGGGTTATACTCAGAAAGAGGGTATCGATTATGAGGAGACCTTTTCGTCGGTAGCCATGCTTAAGTCTATCCGGATTCTCTTATGCATTGCTGCTCATATGGATTATGAGGTATGGTAGATGGATGTCAAGACAGCTTTCCTTAATGGAAGTCTTGAGGAAAACATCTATATGAAGCAACCAGAAGGTTTCATTGCAAAGGGCAAAGAGCATCTTGTGTGTAAGCTTAATTGGTTCATTTATGGATTGAAGCAAGCTTCGAGGTCTTGGAACATCCGCTTTGATGAGGTAATCCAGTCTTATGGATTTATTCAAAGTCCGGATGAGTCTTGTGTATACAAGAGATGTGACGATAACATAGTGATATTTCTTGTACTATACCTAGATGACATTTTGTTAATTGGCAACAATGTCAAGGTGTTATCAGACGTAAGGGTATGGTTGTCTAAACAGTTTGATATGAAGGACTTGGGAGAAGTGAGACACATCCTTGGGATCAAGGTTATAAGGGATCACAGGAAAAGGATGTTGTGCTTATCTCAGGCTTCATACATAGACACCATTATGGATCGTTTTAGCATGCATAACTCCAAGAAAGGTTTTTTACCTTTCAGGCATGGAGTTCCTTTATCTAAGGAGATGTGTCCTAGAACATCTGAGGAGATAGAGGAGATGAAGGCGGTTCCTTATGCTTCGGCAGTAGGAAGCCTCATGTATGTTATGTTATGTACGAGACCAGATATCTACTTTGTCGTGGGCTTAGTCAACAAATATCAGAGTAATCCAGAACAGGGACATTGGACTGCGGTAAAGCATATATTGAAGTACCTGAGAAGGACTAGGGATTATATGCTAGTTTACCATGCAGACCAATTACTCCCTGTGGGTTATACGGATTTCGACTTCCAATCAGACAGGGATAACAATAAGTCTACCTCAAGTTTTGTGTTTACTTTGGGAGGTGGAGCCATTGTATGGAGGAGTGTCAAGCAGAAATGCGTGGCAGACTCTACCATGGAAGCTGAGTATGTGGCGGCCTTTGAGGCATCCAAAGAAGCTGTGTGGCTCAAGAACTTCTTGATGGACTTGGATGTGATTCCTATTTTACCCAAAACTATCACAATTTATTGTGATAATAGTGGTGCAGTTGCAAACTTGAAGGAACCACGAGCCCATAAGGCAAGTAAATACATAGAGCGCAAGTACCACCTGATACGAGAAATCGTAAAGAGAGGAGAAGTTGTTGTGGCCAAGATTGCATAGAAGGATAACCTGGCATATCCTTTCACTAAGGCCCTTCCGGTGAGAGCTTTTGATAGGCATGTGGAGGGAATGGGAATTAGATGTATAGTAGTTTGAGGACAGCATAGTTTTTTAGTATAAGTGGAAGATTATTAGGATGTATACTGAAAAGTCTATCTTTTGTATGAATATCTTTATTTTGAAAAAGAATCACATGATCATTGTTTGCATATTTATGATTGCATATTGTCTAATACATTACATTGTAGATAACATGGTGTGTGGTGTCACACAGGAGATCATGTTATCAGCTCCTTGTAAAGTATAAGTAATGGCTCACAACCGAGATGGCTTTGGACAAACCATTGGTATGGTTGTAGTGTGATTTAGTATTGGTTTGTCTTGACCATAGAATCACACTAGTACACTTTGTGTGTATTGAGCAGGACCGACTTAGAGGTGATTCGATTTATTGCTGACTACATAATCAAATCGGACCTCAGATATTATATTGTACATGCTCTTAATCCCGATATAATAACGGGCACATATACATAGTATTCATTTCTTTGATTTACCAATGGGCGAGATTTATAGATTAAATCGATAGGCTCGGTAAGTTGGGAAATGATATTATTTATATGGTGTATCGTTGATTATAGGAGGAAACCGTGTCCTATATATTAGGATGATGATGTCCCCTTGAGGAGCTCATAAGGTTCATCATGTAAACCCTGCAGGTGGACTTGGTCCGGCATGATGATAAGGTTGAGTGGTACTACTCATGGAGTTAGATGTTGATTAATTAATTGTCAGTAAATTAATTAATTGACAGACATTCGAGATCTTAAACACGGGGAGAAAAATATACAAATAATGTATGGAGCTCATATTAACTTATGGGGGTTGGTGAGGTAAATCAATGATAATCCTTTAGTGGATTGGATTATCATTAATGGATCGGACTTTATGTGGGCTTGATCCATTGGGTGGCCAAGATCCAACTCCTCCTCATGGTCCCTATTGTAGCCTATTAAAACCTCATGAATCCTAGATCCAATGGTTGAAAACAAAACTCTAGATCCAACAGTAGCGATTAAATCTCTAGATCCGATGGTTGAGATTAAATCTCTAGTTCCGACGGTTGAGATTAAATCCCTAGAACCGATGGTGGAGATTAAAGGAGGCTTAGGCCTAACTCTATAAAAGAGTACTTAAGGGTGGACGGTAAGAAAAAAAAGGAGGGCATTATGGTTAAGGGGCAGCAAGCTTTGGCGATTAAGGTTTGGGGCTTAGGCGGCCACAATTAAGGAAAGATTTTCCTTTTCTCTTCTTCTTCTTGTTGGCCGGCGCCCAAACAAGCTTCTCCTCTCCATTTCCGGCATCCAAACTGTAGGGTTTTGCCCCGGAAGCTCTCATACCAATTTAGGCTGCGTTTGGTAGGGCGTAATGTAATCCAAGTTGTAATGTAATCTAAGTTGTAATGGAATGCAATGTAATCTTGATTACATTACTATGTTTGGATACAAATTGTATGTAATCTTGGATTACAAAGGTCATTACATTCTTTTGTTTGGTGTCCATTACAAAGACGATAGGAATGGATCGACGACGATGACGTAGTCAACGACGACGATGACGGCGGCCAACTAGCGATCGACGGGTCGGCCGACGACCGACCGACGACTGGCTGTCGGTCACCATCGATCGTCGACGACCGACCGCTGCCGGTCGTCGGCCGATCACCCGCCAGTCGCCGTCAGTCGCCGCCCGACGACTGGCTACCGGTCACCGCCGATCGCCGACGGTCGGCCACTGTCGGTCGTCGGCCGATCACCCGTTGGTCACTGTCGGTCGTCGATCGGCCACCGCCGATCGCCGCCGATCGGTCGTCATTCGTCGGCCGATCGCATTTGCATGCAATAAATCACATTTGCATGCATGCAATAAATCACATTTGCATGCATGCAAATGTAATTTATTGCATGCAAATTGGAAGCTTGTAATGTAATCTGGATTATATAGGTTTTGGTTTGTAATCCAGATTACAAAACTTTAGTGCCTTTTGTAATCCAGATTACATTACATTACAGCTCTAAGACAATAACAAACAAAGGAATCTGCCTTGTAATGTAATCTGGATTACATTACAAGGCAGATTACGGCATACCAAACGTAGCCTTAATGGTTTTGCTTATCGAGTCCGTGAGGGGAAACTTCGCTTCCCACTTCACCTCGGTTGCTTGATCATGGCGATCCCTTCGTTGTCCCCGGATTAAAAAATTTAATCCTAGACAAAAGGGATTGCCCAAACAACCAAGTCATCATCATGCTATTCGTTTAGAGAGGTCACTTGAACAAACTCGTTGTTCAAGCGACCATCCTCTATTCTACGAGTTGCCGCAGAATAGATGATGTCTAGATCGCTGGTTTTTATGTTTATGCTCGGGATCCAAGTATTATTTTTCCATATACAGATTTATATCATGCTCATAATTGAAAAACAATTACAAACATGTAACATATAAAAATTAGAGAATCGATATACCTCTCGATCTTCTAATGTATGACCTTCCTCCTTTCGGATGTCGTGTGGGCGATGCTCTACCAAAAGTCGAAGCTTCTAGATCGCAAATCTTCCTTCCTTGCTTTTCCAAAGCAAGAGGAAGAATAGAAACAAGGCTCATCTCCTTCCTATAGCCAACCAACAAGCAACAAGGAGAATGCTTGCCGCCGGCCAACAAGGAGAAGAAGATTATGGTGGAAACCGACTAAGACACCAAGGGAAAGCCCTATATCTTGTTTCCACCACCAAAGGAGAAGGAGAGGAGTGTCTTTGGATGCCATCCAAGGGCTGGAAAGAAGGTTATGGGTGCCGGCCACCAAGGGAGAGGAAGAAGAAAGCAAAATACTTCCTTATTTGGTGCCGCCCAAGCCTTCTAAACCCTAAGCTTCCAAACCCTAATCCTAGATTTCCTTATTGCCTGCCATGGAAGAGGGGAAGAAGAATAGGATGAGCTCATGCCAAGGTAGAGGGAAGAAGAATAGGGGCTGGCCAACCTTAGGAAGAAGAAGAAAAGAGCTTCATCTTCTTGTTGCCGCCCACCCTAATCCCAAAACCCTAACCCTAGCCCCCACTCCCAATCCTAATCTAATTAGGATTGGTTGCCGCACATGGGACAAACCCTAATCCCCTCATCCTTTATTGCCGCCCAAGCCAATAAGCCTTATTTATAGAGTTGGGTTTATGCCTTGGATTAATCTCCACCATTGGTTCTAGGGATTTAATCTCAACCGTCGGATCTAGATATTTAATCTCAACTGTCGGATCTTAAAGATTTAATCTCTACCTATGGATCTTAGAATTTTGTTTCTATCTATTGGATCTAAGCTTCATGAGGTGTTAATAGGCTACATTAGGGACCATGAGGAGGAGTTGGATCTTGGCCACCCATGGATCAAGCCCACATAAAGTCCGATCCACTAATGATGATCCAATCCACTAAAGGTTCATCATTGATCTACCTCACTAACCCCCATATAATAATATGGGCTCCATATGTTATTTATACGTTTTCTCCCCGTGTTTAAGATCTCGAATGTCCGTCGATTAATTAATTTACTGACCATTAATTAATCAACATCTAACTCCTTGAGTAGTACCACTCAACCTTTTCATCATGCCGGACCAAGTCCACCTATAGGGTTAAATGATGAACCTTATGAGCTCCTCAAGGGGACATCATCATCCTAATATATAGGACACGGTTTCCTCCTATAATCAACGACACACCATATAAATAATATCATCTCCCAACTTACCGAGCCTATCAATTTAATCTATAAATCTCGCCCATTGGTAAATCAAAGAAATGAGTACTAAGTATATGTGTCCGTTATTATATCGGGATTAAAAGTATGTACAATATAATATCTGAGGTTCGATTCGATTATGCAGTCAGCAATAAATCGAATCACCTCTAAGTCGGTCCTGCTCAATACACACAAAGTGCACTAGTGTGATTCTATGGTCAAGAAAAACCAATACCAAATCACACTACAACCATTCCGATGGTTTGTCCAAAGCCATCTCGGTTGTGAGCCTTTACTTATACTTTTCAAGGGGCCGATAACATGATCTCCTGTGTGACACCACACACCATGTTATCTACAATATAAAGTATTAGACAATATTGCATAACCATAAAAATATGCAAACAATGATCATGTAATTCTTATTTCAAAATAAAGATGTTCATACAAAAAGTAGACTTTTCAGTATACATCCCTACAATCTCCCACTTATACTAAAAGACTATGTTGTCCTCATACTGCCATACATCTGATTCCCCTTCCCTCCACATGCCTATCATAGCTCTAGCTAGAAGGGCCTTAGTGAAAAGGGTCTACCAGGTCATCCTCTGATGCAATCTAGGCAACAGCAACTTCTACCTCCTTTACGATTTCTCGTATCAGGACGTACTTGCGCTCTATGTGTTTACTTGCCTTATGAGCTCATGTTTCCTTCAAGTTTGCAAATGCACCATTATTATCACAATAAATTGTGATAGTTCTGGGCAAACCAGGAATAACATCTAGGTCCATCAGGAAGTTTCTGAGCCACACAACTTCTTTGGTCGCCTCAGAGGCTGTCACATACTCAGCTTCCATGGTGGAGTCCGCCATGCATTTCTGCTTGACACTTCTCCATACAATGGCTCCACCTCCCAAAGTAAACACAAAACCTGAGGTAGACTTACTATTATCCCTACCAGATTGGAAGTCGCAATCCATGTAACCCATAGGGAGTAATTGGTCTGCCCGGTAAACTAGCATATAATCCCTAGTCCTTCTCAAGCACTTCAATATATGCTTTACCGCAGTCCAATGTCCCTGTCCTGGATTACTCTGATATCTGCTGACCATGCCCATGGCATAGAAGATATCTGGTCTCGTACATAGCATTGCATACATGAGGCTTCCTACCGCCGAAGCATAAGGAGCCACCTTCATTTCCTCTATCTCCTCAGATGTTCTAGGACACATCTCCTTAGATAAAGGAACTCCATGCCTAAAAGGTAGAAAACAATTTCTTGAAGTTCTGCATGCTAAAACAATCCATAATTGTGTCTTATGTATGAAGCTTGGGATAAGAACAACATCCTTTTCCTGTGATCCCTTATAACCTTAATCCGAAGGATGTGTCCTACCTCTCCCAAGTCCTTCATATCAAACTGTTTGGACAACCATACCCTTACGCCCTATAACACCTTGATATTGTTGCCAATCACCAAAATGTCATCTACGTATAGTACAAGAAATGTCACTACGTTTCCGTCACATCTCTTGTATACACAAGACTCATCCGGACTTTGAATAAATCCATAAGACTGGATTACCTCATCAAAGCGGATGTTCCAAGACCTCGAAGCTTGCTTCAATCCATAAATGGACCGATTAAGCTTACATACAAGATGCTCTTTTTCCTTAGCAATGAATCCCTCTGGTTGCTTCATATAGATGTTTTCCTCAAGACTTCCATTAAGGAAAGCTATCTTGACATCCATCTGCCACACCTCATAATCCATATGAGCTGCTATGCATAAGAGAATCCGGATAGACTTAAGCATGGCTACCGGCGAAAAGGCCTCCTCATAATTGATACCCTCTTTCTGAGTATACCCCTTCGCAACAAGCCTCGCTTTGAAGGTCTCAACCTTCCCATCTATTCCTCTCTTTCTCTTGTAGATCCACTTGCATCCAATGGTTTTTACACCATCGGGTGACTCTACTAGCTCCCAGACCTGATTTGAATCCATAGATTCAATCTCAGTATTCATTTTACTTTGCCAAGATGCTGCATCTATATCTTGGATTGCCTCATCGTATGTCCAGGGATCAGGTTCATGTTCGCCAGGGACCAAATCAGAGGATTCACCCAAGAACATGAATCTAAGAGGCTGCCTAACAACCCTCCCACTATGACGAGGTATCTCCTATGTATGCTCTGTGACACGCGGTGCAGTGACTTGTGGTATATCCTCTCGTATCGGTGGTAATAAAGAAGTGACTTCCCTTTTTAATTCCTCCAGAACAATTTTACTCTTGGTCTTGTGGTTCATCACAAAGTCTTCCTCTAGAAATCTGGCGTTCGTGCTAACGATCACCCTCTGATCTCTAGGACTATAAAATAAACCACCTTTCATTTCTCTAGGATAGCCAACGAACTTGCGTACTTCTATACGAGGTTCCAACTTACCAGCATCTGCCTTCAGCACATGTGTTGGACTCCCCCATATCCGAATATGTCTTAGACTAGGCTTTCGCCCAGTCCACAATTCTGTGGGAGTTGAAGGCACTGATTTAGATGGAACCAAGTTCATAATGTACATCACCGTATCTAGAGCATATCCCCAGAACGAATCTGGCAAGTCGGCATAACTCATCATCGATCTAACCATCTCCATAAGAGTCCCTATTCCTTCGCTCTGCTACACCATTCTGCTGGGGTGTGCCAGGTGCAGTCAATTGGGATTGATTCCCATCCTCTAATAAGTAGTTCCTAAACTCTCCCAAGAGGTACTCACCACCACGATCAGATCGTAGTGTCATCCATATCTTGAATAATCATCTATGAAAGAGACAAAATATTCAAGACCACCTCTTGCCTGGATAATCATAGGACCACACAAATCAGAATGAACCATTTCTAACACATCTTTGGCTCTATACCCCTTGGCCTTAAAAGACCTCTTGGTCATTTTATCCTCCAAGCAAGATTCGCAGGTTGGGAAATCTTTCACCACTAATGAACCCAGAGGTCCATCAGCTATCAACCTTTGAATTCTGCTTAGGTTAATATGACTAAGCCTAAGATGCCAAAGATATGTTTGGTTCATCTTCGAAGGTTCTTTTCTCTTATTGGAATTAGAAGATGAGTTATAAACTTCAATTTGCATCATGGGAGGTTTTGTTTCAAGTGTATACAAATTTCCTATCAATGTACCTGAATAGATATTCTCCCTATTCCTTTTTATAATAGCTCTATCATTAAAAGAAATAGAATATCCATCCATAAACAATTTAGAAACTGAAACTAAGTTCTTTCTAAATAAAGGTACATAAAGGAAATTTTCCAGAACCTAACGTTTTATTTTTCTCAAAAGATAAATAAAACATCTCCCACTGCAATAGTCGCCGCCTTAGTGGCATTGCCCAAGTAAACGGTAATCTCTCCCTTAGCTCGTCGTCGGGTTTCCTGAAACCCCGGCAAAGTATTGCAGACATGATCAAAGGCTCCTGTATCTACACACCAGGTGTCGGTAGATAACACTGCTAACCATGTTTCAACGACTAGACCAAAGGATATACCTTTGTTCTATTTCGAATTGGGACAGTCCTTCTTCCAATGTCCATCCTGCTTGTAAGTAAAGTACTTGCCTTTCGGCTTCTTCACTCCTCCCTGAGATCCTCCCACCACCTTTGCTCCACCTTGTTTCTCCTTCTTCTTGCCTTTCGGCTTAGAAGTAGAAACCTTTTTGAGAAACTATGGCTTGAGGACACTCTTCGAAGAGTGCATACTTGTACTCCTTAGCAGATAAGACAATATCTAGATTCTTTTCCAATCATCATAATTATGTACAGTAAGTTTATTTTCCTTTAGTATCAAAGCAAGTGGACTGAAAGTCAATTTTGAAAATCCTAAGAATCACATAGATCATTACTGTAGATTTCAAAAAAATATTGATTCCTTAAACAATAAAATTTCAAAATCAACCAACACCTCAAAACACCGAGAATATCGTATGTCACGATAGTGTGGACGTATACGAATTCTACATTTGTAAGAGAAGGTTTTACCCATTAATTTTACTATCTTGTCAACCTAACTTTATGACAAGTAAAATTAATAGTTGGTTTCTCTTCAGCCCTACAAATAAAAGCAGTGACTCCGATGGGGAGGATACTTATATTTGTATCTAAGTGTTCACCATTACTTGGTACCAAGGTAATTATCTCGGGTTATGTGTCTTACAATGGGGAAGTACACACGCTCCTTGATAATTCCCTATAACCATATTTGACCTTGTGATCTGCAAACAAACTCATCCGATATGGAGGAAGGCACTCAGAGCCGACGCGCAAGTTTGTTTGCATCACTTGCCAAATCGTAATGGAGGCCATGGGAATTTTTAAAAAATTCCCTCTCCCACTTAGTAATTTGAAATTGAGGAATTTTCTAGCCTACGACATGCATATCAAACAATAAGCAATAAATATGAAAAATAAATTATTTTTCAACTATTATGGCTTTTGTCTTCAATATGTCTCTCATCGCATCACCATCTCGTCCGCTCCTCCCACGTCATGTATGAGCCATCCGGAGATCCGTACCGAGACTAAAACCTATTTTAATTTACATCCATCGATCCTATACTCCACGAGGGAGTGTACATGAAATCTAGATCGAAAGTAAAATAAAATAAAGAGTGGCTAAACAATGCCGTATTTAATTTATAAAAATTAAATACTAGCCTCGTCAAACCCGAGGATTCAACAAAATAAATATTTACACACATCCAATCACATACACACATATGGCCATAATAGTCGGATCTTATGCCTGCAACCAAAGAGTTAAACTACGCATATCCTACTATTATCCGGCACATATAATATATGAAAAAGTGCATAAAAATTAACCGAATCCTAAACACACAAAACCGAAAACCTTGGCTCTGATACCAATTGTAGGGTTTTGCCCCGGAAGCTCTCATACCAATTTAATGGTTTTGCTTATCGAGTCCATGAGGGGAAACTTCGCTTCCCACTTCACCTCGGTTGCTTGATCATGGTGATCCCTTCGATGTCCCCGGATTAAAAAATTTAATCCTAGACAAAATGGATTGCCCAAACAACCAAGTAATCGTCGTGCTATTCGTTTAGAGAGGTCACTTGAACAAACTCGTTGTTCAAGCTATCATCCTTTATTCTATGAGTAGCCGCGGAATAGACGATGTCCGGATCACCGGTTTTTATGTTTATGCTTGGGATCCAAGTATTATTTAGCCATATACAGATTTATTTCATGCTCATAATTGAAAAACAATTACAAACATGTAACATATAAAAATTAGAGAATCGATATACCTCTCGATCTTCTAATGTATGGCCTTCCTCCTTTCGGACGTCGTGTGGGTGACGCTCTACCAAAAGTCGAAGCTCCTAGATCGCAAATCTTTCTTCCTTGCTCTTCCAAAGCAAGAGGAAGAATAAAAACAAGGCTCATCTCCTTCCTATAGCCAACCAATAAGCAAAAAGGAGAATGTTTGCCGCCGGCCAACAAGGAGAAGGAGATTATGGTGGAAACCAACCAAGACACCAAGGGAAAGCCCTATATCTTGTTTCCACCACCAAAGGAGAAGGAGAGGAGGGTCTTTGGATGCCATCCAAGGGCTGGAAAGAAGGTTATGGGCGCCGGCCACCAAGGGAGAGGAAGAAGAAAGCAAACTACTTCCTTATTTGGTGCCGCCCAAGCCTCCTAAACCCTAAGCTTCCAAACCCTAATCCTAGCTTTCCTTATTGCCGGCCATGGAAGAGGGGAAGAAGAATAGGATGAGCTCATGCCAAGGTAGAGGGAAGAAGAATAGGGGCCGGCCAACCTTAGGAAGAAGAAGAAAAGAGCTTCATCTTCTTGTTGCCGCCCAACCTAATCCCAAAACCCAAACCCTAGCCCCCACTCCCAATCCTAATCTAATTAGGATTGGTTGCCGCCCATGGGACAAACCCTAATCCCCTCATCCTTTATTGCCACCCAAGCCAATAAGCCTTATTTATAGAGTTGGGTTTATGCCTTGGATTAATCTCCACCATTGGTTCTAGGGATTTAATCTTAACCGTCGGATCTAGAGATTTAATCTCAACCGTCGGATCTTAGAGATTTAATCTCTACCTATGGATCTTAGAATTTTGTTTCTATCTATTGGATCTAAGCTTCATGAGGTGTTAATAGGATACATTAGGGACCATGAGGAGGAGTTGGATCTTGGCCACCTATGGATCAAGCCCACATAAAGTCCGATCCACTAATGATGATCCAATCCACTAAAGGTTCATCATTGATCTACCTCACCAACACCCATATGATAATATGGGCTCCATATATTATTTGTACATTTTCTCCCCATGTTTAAGATCTCGAATGTCCGTCGATTAATTAATTTACTGACCATTAATTAATCAACATCTAACTCCTTGAGTAGTACCACTCAACCTTTTCATCATGCCGGACCAAGTCCACCTACAGGGTTTACATGATGAACCTTATGAGCTCCTCAAGGGGACATCATTTTCCTAATATATAGGAAAAGGTTTCCTCCTATAATCAACGGCACACCATATAAATAATATCATCTCCCAACTTATCGAGCCTATTGATTTAATCTATAAATTTCGCCCATTGGTAAATCAAAGAGATGAGTACTAAGTATATGTTCTCGTTATTATATCGGGATTAAGAGTATGTACAGTATAATATCTCAAGTCTGATTCGATTATGCAGTCAACAATAAATCGAATCACCTCTAAGTCGGTCATGCTCAATACACACAAAGTGCACTAGTGTGATTCTATGGTCAAGACAAACCAATACCAAATCACACTACAACCATTCCAATGGTTTGTACAAAGTCATCTCGGTTGTGAGCCTTTACTTATACTTTTCAAGGGGCCGATAACATGATCTCCTGTGTGACACCACACACCATGTTATCTATGTTGGATCGATTTGAAACGCTAGAGGGGGGTGAATAGCGTTAGTGAAAACTTTTCTTTTTCGACGATTAAAACCAAGTACGTAGTGGAAAACAAAAGATAAACACAAGAAAGACACAAAGCTTTTTACTTGGTTCCACCATGCTAATCTAATAGGCCTGCGATCCTTGATAAGCTTAGAAGGGCAATCACTAAAAGTCTCTTCCTCGTTGGAGGTAAGAGACAAGACAATTACAATGATTATAAGGCCGGTAACAACCTTACCGGTCCTTATACAAATTAAGTACAGAAATATAATAATAATATCGACAATTAATTAGAAGATGACACACGGTCGGAGTAGCGTTGTAGAGAGCACGAGCACTTGAGAGATTCTTGAATTGGGTTTGAGTCCTCCCCTCCTTTTATAGATTTGCACCTTAGAATTTATCCCGATCCAGATCTAAAACTCGTAGATCTTATCTTGAGGTGGCTGCTTATCTTATCTTGAGGTGGCAGCTTATCTTATCTTGAGGTGGCGGCTTATCTTATCCTGAGGTGGTGGCATCAATCTCTATCTCTTTGACCTTGTGCACTGGGTTGATTCGTCTACATCAGCCGACTGATCCTCTTAGCAGTTGACTACCTTCAGTGGACTACTGACATCTCCAGTTGACTGCTGTACTTGAGAATTCCTACAATACAAGATTAGCATAATAGATGCATAATGTCATGCGTGATCCTTTGATCGTCCGACCGGACATTCCTCCAAGCCTTAGTCGGATCAGCGCCTAGGATTGTCCTCTAGCGAGGCGCGTCCTTACCACCGCTCCACACATGGAGCTTACCTTTGGTCCTCTTGACCTATCGCAGCTTTCGGTCACCAGGGTTCCTCGACTCCCGAGGTTCTCCACGGTGTCACTCGACCACCACGGTTTCTCAACTTGAGATTCTCGGATGTCGCTCGACCTTTGGATTAAGCTTAAACACTTCCTGCACCATATCACATGAGATAACAAAATAAAACTTTGAATCTTTGCCATCATCAAAACCAAGGTTCGATTTTCTAGTGCCCCTGCACCAACAATCCCCCCCTTTTTATCTATGGCAAACCAATTCAAAGTTAAGAGAAAATAAGCAGTAAACATTGAACAGTCATTTTTCAAAACCTCCCCCTTAAGGGTACCTCCCCCTTAACCCTAGGTGATTTTTGAAAAACAATTACTTTTTGGGAAAGAAAAAGTAAGTAACCTCTTAACTTTATTCTCTCTCCCCCTTTGACATATATCAAAAATAACTTTATATTGGGTACATTGCCAAGAAATAGAATTTTTAAACATGCTAATCAAGTTGATTTAATATGTTCAACTTCCTTTATTACTTAGGAGTTTAGGTTTCTAGATCCTGCACCAACAATGTATATCCTAGGTTAGAATGTGACCCCCTAACCTTTAACATTGTTATAAAATTTTGAGAAAGAAAAAAAACATTTTAAAGGCTCATGTCTATTGATTTTTATGCCAAACTGGAGGTAGCTAGATACTAAGTTTGTCCAACTTAAGTCTTCTCTCCCCCTTGGCATATTATCAAAAGAAGGATTTAAATTTAGAAAGTATTAGTGATTTTTTTAAAAAAATATATATTTTTTAACAACTTCTATGATGATTATCCAATTAGAACCTCCCCCTTAACCTAACATCCTTGTTAGCCACAAGGAAGGCTTATCTAGAGGGTCTCCCCTTTTGTCTGACAAACTCTTAGGACATCCTTGTTGGCCATAAGGAAGGCTCACCTAAGTGTCCATAGGGTCTAGGTATCTAAAGTTGACCTAAGGATTTAGATTTTCAATATTGGTCAACTAACTATCATTTTAAGAAGAATAGTTGTTTTGAAAACTACATATAACTACACACAATAATCATGGCAACCAATAAAAATAGTTTTAAGAATCTATTTATGTGTATATAAAATTTGAAATCGTTTTCAAAATCATTTTTAATTTGTTGTCCTTACCATCTCACCCATTCTATGTGATCAACCAAGTTATCCTTATAGGTATTGTGAGATGAATTTAATTTAATGCCTTAGAAATTAATTAATCTTGGGTTAGATTCAGATTTAACCTTTAGTTAGTTAAGTGAACATTTCAAAAGAGGGCTTCCAGGTCGTGGCGAGGCACAGGGCCTTCTTTGATCGGAACAACGACACTTCCTTAGACAAAGCCAACTTAGGAAATTACACTTAATTCACTTAGGGTTACGTCTAACTAATTTAGGATGTGGTGAGGTAGCTTCAGTTAGTTCCACTTAGTTAAATGTATCAAGCTAGATACTCCTTATCCAACTCGGATACACTTGACTTCGTTTCCTTAACGTACTATCATTTCACCGCATCCTGATACTATGTTGTCAAGATTAATTAATTATTTCTTATCTAACCATTCTATGAGAGTTAATTTAAAACTAGTATGTATGACATGACAAAATAAGCATGATAATGATATGTATGCATGAGCAAGCTACATTCAATCAATTTAAAGAAATGGTTATTTTCTTGGGTGGACTTTTATTTGTTCCATAGTTATAAGATACTTTATTATAATTAGGTTTACAAATTTTAGTGTCTTGATTTTTGGTTAGCTTAGACTTGTAACCCAAGTCTTCATATTTATTAGTTGAATTTTTAAAAGTTGAAGGTTTAATTGCTAGATTATTAATTTGTGTATAATCAAATGGTACTCTATTATAATTAATTTTATTGGTTTGATTAACTAATTTTGAATTTTTAATTAAGTTAGATTGTGAATTATTTAAAATAGGATTATTAGAATTTTTAATTTAAAAGTATAATTATTGTTAGAATTATTTAAGATAAGATTGTTAGAGTTTTTAAAGATAGAATTTTTATTAGAATTATTTAAGATATTGTTAGAGTTTTTAAAGGGAGAATTATTATTAGAATTATTTAAGATAAGATTATTAGAGTTTTTAAAGGTAAAATTATTATTAGAATTATTTAGATTATCTTTGGAATTTTTTAAAGTTAATTTCGAATTTTTTATGGTTGAATTTTTCAAAACAGAATTTTTTAATTCGGAATTATCTAGATTAATCAGATCTAGGATTTGATGATTCTGTCCTATGGTTTGATTATTCTGATCAAGGTTTTGATTATTCTGATTAAGTCCTAGGTTGATTTTATCCTTGACTTGATCTAGATCTATGTTAATTAAACTAAAAATTTGATTAATCTCTTGGTTAATTTTATCAAATGTAAGATTAATTTGATCATTTTCTTCCATGATATTGTTATTATTATTATTTAAACTAAATAAATCTGAATTAATTAATTTTTTATTAGTTGAATTATTAATTGTATTATTTAATTGACAACAATTACACAATTTATCTAAATTATAAACAATTCTAAAACTCAACTTTTCAAAATTATTAATTTTACTAACCTTTTTCTCCGGACATCGATTCTTATAGTGACCGAATCTTGCAAAGCACTTGATGTGCTCCTTGTTCTTCCATACTCCTGGCAATGGTGTCTCCTTTGCCGTCGGTTGTGTCGTTCGAGTCTTACGAGTAGGACACTTATTTTTATAGTGTCCTCTCTCCCTGCACTTGAAACAAATAATATGGAATTTAAAATTTAAATTGACATTGTTACCTTTAGGCATTGAGCGATACTCTTTCATGGTTAGCTCGGTCAACGATCTTCTAATACTCGCAAAAAAAACACAAACCAAAAAGTCCCAAGACTTGGTCTTGGATTAGTAGTGCGGGAGACAATTAAAAATTAAAAATAAAAATAAAGAAAAGAAAATGCTCGATCGGTGGTTGCACCGAATCTGAGCGCCCCCGCTCTGATACCAATTGTTGGATCGATTTGAAACGCTAGAGGGGGGTGAATAGCGTTAGTGAAAACTTTTCTTTTTCGGCGATTAAAATCAAGTACACAGCGGAAAACAAAAGATAAACACAAGAAAGACACAAAGCTTTTTACTTGGTTCACAGCCCACCGGCTACTAATCCAAGGCCCTGCGATCCTTGATCGCTTCCGAAGGGAAATCACTAAAAGTCTCTTCCTCGTTGGAGGTAAGAGACAAGACGATTACAATGATTATAAGGCCGGTAACAACCTTACCGGTCCTTATACAAATTAAGTACAGAAATATAATAATAATACCGACAATTAATTAGAAGATGGCCTTGCGGGAGTAGGGTTGTAGAGAGCACGAGCACTTGAGAGATTCTTGAATTGGGTTTGAGTCCTCCCCTCCTTTTATAGATTTGCACCTTAGAATTTATCCCGATCCAGATCTAAAACTCGTAGATCTTATCTTGAGGTGGCAGCTTATCTTATCTTGAGGTGGCAGCTTATCTTATCTTGAGGTGGCGGCTTATCTTATCCTGAGGTGGTGGCATCAATCTCTATCTCTTTGACCTTGTGCACTGGGTTGATTCGTCTACATCAGCCGACTGATCCTCTTAGCAGTTGACTACCTTCAGTCGACTACTAACATCTCCAGTTGACTGTTGTACTTGAGAATTCCTACAATATAAGATTAGCATAATAGATGCATAATGTCATGCAGTGTGACAGTCCTTTGACTGTCCGATCTCGACTTCAGCATTCCTCCGGAAGTCTTAGTCGGATCAACGCCTAGGATTGTCCTCTAACCGAGGACGCGTCCTTACCACCGCTCCACGCATGGAGCTTACCTTTGGTCCTCTTGACCTATCGCTTAGCTTTCGATCACCACCGAGGTTCCTCAACTCCCCGAGGTTCTCCTGGTGTCACTCGACCACCACGGTTTCTCAACTTGAGATTCTCCGGATGTCGCTCGACCTTTGGCTTAGCTTAAACACTTCCTGCACACTTAGCATATCACATGAGATAACAAAATAGCTTAACTTTGAATCTTTGCCATCATCAAAACCAAGGTTCGATTTTCTAGTGCCCCTGCACCAACAATCTACAATGTAAAGTATTAGACAATATTGCATAACCATAAAAATATGCAAACAATGATCATGTGATTCTTATTTCAAAATAAAGATGTTCATACAAAAAGTAGATTTTTCAATATACATCCCTACACAAACCCCTTCATCCTCTTCTCCTTGGCCGGTGGAAACAAAGCTTAGGGTCTTCTCTTGAAGCTCATGGTCGGCGCCCACTTCTTTGTTCTTCTTCTTGGCTAGCGGCAAGCACCAAGCTTGGAGCTAGGTGGTTGGTTGAAAGAAGGAGAAGTGTTTTGTTTCTATACTTCCTCCTGTTCGGAGTGAGCAAGGAAGGAAGATTGGTGATCTAGGAGCTTCGACTTTTGGAAGATCATCGCCCACACGACGTCCAAAAGGAGGAAGGACATACAATAGAAGATCGAGAGGTATAAATGTTGTTTTATATTCTTTTGTGTTATGTCTATGATTGTTTTTCAATTATATGCATGTTGTATGCTTTGTTTAATGGTTAAATATACTTGGACCCCAAACATAAATACAAAAGTCGGCGATCCATACATCGTCTATTCCGCGGCTATTCGTAGAATAGAGGTTGGTGGCTTGAACAATAAGTTTGTTCAAGTGACCACTCTAATCGAATAGCACGACGATGAAACGGGAGCTTGGGTAATCCCCTCTTGTCAAGGATAATTTTTTTTTATCCGAGGACGTAGAAGGGATCGCCATGAACAAGCGACCGAGTTGAAGTGGGAAGCGAAGTTTCCTACCTACAATCATGACTAGAAGAAGTATCATCATTAATATTTAAGCATGCTTTTTCTAGTTTATTTTCTAAATCCTTAATTTGATCTAGCATGCTCTTATTTTTCTTTTTGGTTCTAAATAGATCCTTAGTAAGACTAGAAATCATGGAAACTATTTTACTTGGTGAGAGGTTTGTTACCATAGTTTCCATGTCCTCTTCTTCGGATGAGGAGGATGATGAAGCTCCCCCTTCACTAGAGCTCTCCTCACTTGTGCTTGATCTTTCTTCTTGCTCGGAGGAGGAGGTGGAGTCTAGGTCGTCAAATGCCATTAGTGCCAAATTTGTGATGAAGGCATTTTCTTCTTCCGATGATGATGATGAGGAGGAAGGGTCATCCCAAGTTCTTGCTTTTAGTGCTTTGGTCTTCCCCTTTTCCTTAGGCTTCTTCTCTTCTTCCTTCTTCTTGCTCCCCTTTTTCTTATTTTCTTCCTTCTTCCTCGCTTCTTTACTCTTGTTTAGGAGGGGACAATTATCCCTTATGTGTCCCTCTCCTTGGCAATTATAGCAAATTACCTTCCCCCTTGGTCTTCTCCTCCTATCATTAGATTTATTAAATTTAAAATTTTTCAAAGCATGCCTTACCTTCCTTACCATGTATGCTTCTTCCGTGCTATCCATGGAGGAAGAGGAGGATGCTTCGTCGAAGGAGGAGGGAGTCTCCATCTTCTTCTTCCCTTTGTTGGCCATCATGGCTACTCCTCTTGAAGGTTGAATTCTAGGCTCTTCTACTATTCCTTCAAGCCTTGTTTCGTGGAGCTCCATGGTTGAGAAAAATTCCTCCAAGGTGCTAACTTTTAGATTCTTGGAGATGTAAAAAGAATCCACCATAGAGCTCCATCTTGATGACCGGGGAAAGGCATCTATAGCCTTCATTACCATATCCCGATTGGAGAGATTTTCCCCTACACTTGTCAAATCGGTTAGAATTTCCTTAAACCTAGAGTGTAGGGATTTTACCTTCTCTCCCTTTTTGAGTTTGATATTGGATAATTGGGAGTGAAGGACATCTCTCCTTGCTAGCTTGGCCTCGGATGTGCCTTCATGAATCTCTAGGAGTTTCTCCCACATCTCCTTGGCACTGGCACACTCTTCTATCCGGTTGACTTCTTGTTGGGGGAGTACGTTGTAGAGGTGATGTTTGGCTTTTGAGTTTGCCAAGTACTCTTCCCTTTGCCTCTTGCTCCACCTTGATTTTTCCAATGGCTCCCCTTCTTCATCCCTAGGCATTTCGAAACTGTTTTCCATAATTAAAAGAATTTCGAAATCGGTTTCGAAAAATACCTCCATTCTCTTTTTCCACCAAGAGAATTCTCCTTCAAACTTCGGTGGATGAATGTTCGAGCCGACCATCTCTTGATATAGTGCTTGTATTGGTGGTTAGTCCTCAACAAGCGCCTTGGCTCTGATACCACTTGTAGGGTCGATGGTGGTCGGCTAGAGGGGTGGTGAATAGCCTTCTTTCGTCGACGGTGAAAATCGTTTGTTCGTTGCTCTCTTCAAACACTATTAGCGCAAGCGGAATATACTAATACAACAATAAAGACAAAGCAAAGTAAAGAGCAATTCGCTAACAAGAAAATATAACGTGGTTCACGGCCTTGCCGCTAATCCACGACCCGATTCGTCCAAGGTGAATCACTCCTTTGCCAAATCCACTAGATCTCTCCTTTGCAGCAAGCTAGGTGGAGGTAACCTCTTTACAATCTCTCTTCTTACAAATAGAATGGAATAAAAGCAAGTAAGAAGAGTGGAAATCATTTTGGGCACTTTGGAGTTGTTAGGAGTTAAAGCATTAGGCCCCCAAAGCCCTTCACCCCTCCTCTTTATAGAGGAAGAGGGTTTCTTCCCGTTGACACAGGCCAATCGACTGATGCCCTTGATCAGTCAACTGATCCCGTAGCCGTTGCCCAATAACGGCTTCTTCCACATTGGATTCCATCCAACGGCACCATCATCAGTTGGCTGATCTTACCATCAGTCGACTGATGGACCTATCAGTCGAGTTCTCGCGAGCTCGACTCCATTCTGTGCCTGAAACCCTTGCGACCATTCGACTGATACCTTCATCAGTCGACTGTCATTCCATGGCAGTCGACTATTGGCACTTGAACCGAACTCGAACACTAGTCGAGTCACAGCCGACTTAGAGTAGTCAACTACCATTACATGGCAGTCGACTGGTGTCGGGAAATCCCATCCGACACTTAGCCAATTGGCCAAGTTTCACCTAAGAGCACTACCCCTTCCCATGTTACATTTTCTCACTCTCATCCCTCGGAGTCCCTCGCCTTTGAAGTTATCTTTTTCCGGCCACGTCCCTCGGATGTGCCAAGTGCACTGCTCTGTAGCGCCATCCTTCGCGTCTCGCTCTGAAGTCTACTTCCTCTGGCTTCACTCCAAGCTCCTTGTCCGACGGTCCCTCGGATGATCCAAGTGCATGATTTCCGCAAAGCCATCCTTCACCGACTCAAAGACCGAGTCATGAGTTGTGAAACTCGCCAAGGTTCCATGTGCGAATTACTAAGTCCTACAAGACTCCAACGGACATATCAAATCCAAACACCCTAACTTAAACCCTTTTCCACACACATCAAAACCATATCACGGGTTGATTACACTAACACAAAATTGATCTATGCTCAGGATATCATCAGCTTCGGATAAGAGATGAGGATGTTCAGAAAATAGCTTTCCGCACCCGTTATGGGCATTACGAGTTTCTAGTAATGTCATTCGGTCTCAAGAATGCCCCAGCTGCATTTATGGACTTAATGAACCGGGTATTCCTGAGGTATATAGATCAGTTCATGATAGTGGATGATATATTGATTTATTCTCGATCCAAGGAGGAGCACGAACAACATCTGCGAATAGTATTGGAGACATTGCGACAGGAGCAGTTGTATGCCAAATTTAGTAAGTGTGCATTTTGGTTATCCTCAGTGGGTTTTCTTGGACATGTGGTGTCCAACAGAGGTATTTCTGTAGATCCCCAGAAGATTGAGGCGATTATCCGTTGGGAGCAGGCAAAATCAGTTCAGGAGGTCCGTAGTTTCCTTGGTCTGGCTGGGTATTATCGGAGATTCGTGGAGGGATTCTCGGGTATCGCCATGCCACTCACATGCCTGACTCGAAAAGGGGTCAAATTCACCTGGTCAGAGGCCTATGAAACTAGCTTCCAGGAGCTTAAGCGACGGCTAGTTTCTACTCCAGTCTTAGTGATTCCTTCTGGTGTTGATGGGATGGTTCTCTATATGGATGCTTCTATCCAAGAGTTGGGTACAATTCTGATGCAGTCCAACCATGTGGTATCTTATACCTCCCGTCAACTAAAGTTCACGAAAGGAATTACCCAGTGCACAATGTAGAGTTAGCCGCCATTATTTTCGCATTGAAGATATGGAGGCACTACTTGTATGGGATTACTTTTGAGATCTATACGGACCATAAAAGTTTGAAGTATCTATTCACACAGAAAGAGATGAATCTGAGATAGAGACGGTGGATGGAATATTTGAAGGATTACTACTGCACCATCCATTATCATCCGGGAAAAGCTAATTTGATTTCCCCTTGCCTTCATCTATGATCTGTACCTCTGATGTGCTCAACATCCCAGCTTATTCTGAAATTGGAAAATCTGGATATAATTCTGAATATCGGCTGCTTCCCTGATGCAAAACATGTGAAACATTAACCTCAGCTGGGATTGGAATATATGTAATGTAAGTCTGCACCATCTGATCCTTAGCCTGTTCCTCCACAATTGAACTGTCTGCTGGAAGTCCATCCTGTCGTCAATCGATGTCTCAATGCTCAAATCGGTTCGTGCCACAACATCGCCTAATGCTCGAGCTTGTCGTGATTTTCTGATACAACCTTCATTGCTCGTAATTTGCTTGCTTCAACTCCATGAGCTTGCACACCATTTAAGACTCTAAGCTGATGTTGTTTGTGATAGGTGTTGCCAGAAAGCTCCATCCGGTTCTGTGCCATTGAAGAAGCTGAGACCTGCTGTTTCTGCATTTCTCATACTGTCTTCTACTAGTCAGATTTCTATCCTATATCACCTTCATTAGTTAGCACACCATTTAAATCCCTATGTTGTAACTAGAATCCGAAGGACGAGGAAATAATACTTGGGCTAGGTGTGACGTAGTTAACCTAGTGGGGACTGACATAATAGATCATGTCCTGAACCAAGTGGGTATAAGATGAGTGAAGGGAATGGGGCACGATTCATTCTAGCTACTGAAGGGTTTCAAAAAAGGTTCTGGGATCAACCGTTGATTTTTCGATTAATTGGGGATCATGATGTACTACTAGGTGTCACTCATGATCATTCTATAATTAATGGTTAATTATAAATGGTTAATATAAATTGGGAACCTATTTGGTCACACACACAACAAGCATAATCCGAAGGATTTAAAACGAGTTTGAGAATAGGATTCTCAGATCGAGAGAGACTAGGTTTGGTTGGACCAAACAAAGAGCGAGTATGAAATTACTTCAGTCGCATCGGAAGCATGGATGGGCGGAGTCATATGAAGACATGATGGATGAGCCAAATCGGTTTGGTTCTAATTCAATGGTGGAAAATAAACCAAAGTGGTTTGGTTTGTTTTAAACGAATGAACCAAAGTTGGTTCGGTTCATTTTAACTTAAAATAGACCAACACGGTTTGGTTTATTTTAACTTAAGTTATTGGAGTGGGTTAATGGATTTTGGTTATGAACCAATAACCGTTAGGAGAATGTGTTCTCTATGAAAACATGGCTTAAGGCTTTTTTGTAGAGAATTAATTGGTTCGAGGGTCTTGGAAACCCTAGCCTCTTCTCCTCTTCCACCTCTAGGGTTGCTGCCCATCTCTTGTGCCGCCGCCCAAGCCTGTTGCAGCTCCTCCTCCTCGCCACCGACCACCCACCAGCCGCCGACAACCAAGGAGCAACCGGCCATTGATTGGCCGACCATCTTCTCCACCAACACAAGCTGTCCAATTTCTCTCTTCGTAGAGAGGTCGTTTGGTCGGCATTTTGCACTCCGACAGTGACCTACTTGTCGGGGATTGGATCTCCGGCAATCCTCATAGATGGAGGATCAAGGTTTCGTCAATTGGTTGACGAAAACCGCTTCCGAGAAGCGAGTTCGTGGAGCTCATTTTTAGATCTGAATTTTGATTCAGATTGTGATCGTCTCTTGGATCACAACGTCTTCAACATGAGGCTAGTAACTCTTGCGAAGACGGGGCTCGTGGTTTTGTGAATCTATCCTGATGATACTCGGTGTGGATACGGATAGAGGCAAGATTTGCAAGTGTCGCTCGGTTGATGTCATTCTCGCTATACGTGATCCGTCAGGTATACCTAGTATAAGTTCCCTTTTATTACAAAATTTGAAATATCGGTTATGTCTACACATGTTGTATCCTAGCATGCGTGTGGTGTGTGTGTTGTAATAAATAGTTTATTACTAGTTTTTTGCTTTCGCTGTGTGCATGTTTACGAAACGAGTTCGAACACAACACCCACGTCGGTGCTATGGGAACCCAAAAGTGGTTGTTAGAGCCTAATTGTGTTTCGACATAATTGTAAAATTATTTTGCGAAAGTCGTAATTGTATTTATGGAAATATTCTACTTTTGGAAAGTTTATAAGTATTTATGGAAATTTTAATTTGTAAAGATATTCAAATTGGAAGTTTCCTAATATGATTAGGAAATTACAATTTAGGAAATTTATTTCCTAAATTAGATTTGACTTTCCTTAATTAACACTTTCCATAAATAAAATATGTGATTAGATTTGAAAATTTGTTTCCTAATTTAATCATGATTTGATTTGAGAAATCAAATCTAAAACATATTTTATTTCTAAAATAGTTATGACAAATATGGAAACTATTTGTACATGTCATAATTGTATGTCATGTAATTACATTCGATGCATATCATTATGTCATGCGTGTCGTGACATGTAGATATATGTCATGTGTGTCATACCATGTAGATAATAGTTATTTGCATGCAAAGAGGATGAGACATTAAAACCCTTACATAATATTAAAGCCTACACCTTCCCTTAATATGTTTAGAACCGGAGTTCTGTTTCTTGTTTGGGTTGTTGGACTCACTTCAAGCCCAGCTCAAACCTGAACATGTTTAAATCATTGGAATAGTTTAACACTAATATGATAAGAGTCAGAGGTCAATCGTTAGTTTGGATTGTTGGACTCCCTCCAAGTCTAGCTAATCGGTTGAATGCGCTCTAACCATATTAAAACTATTTCGCGATTAATGGGTCAGCTCTAACTTGAAGCATCGATTTGTTGGACTCACTCCAAGGTCGATGTGAAGTTGGGTGCTATGCATATGATGCATACTTGTTAATGTGTTAACAACCCAATGTATGTGTGAAGATTCAATTAGTTGATTGCACATTGTGAAAGTTACATATACGTGATATGTAATCGGTATACTTGATACCTACCATCATAGCTAAGAATGGCTTGTTCGACTCACTCCAAGGTTGTTCTTATCTATGTTGGATATCAACCCATTTGGAGATGGACTTACGATCTCCCGAATTAATTTTGAGGGTTTTTTATTTCAAAAAATGAATGGGATTTTGTAAATGTATGTGGATGCATTTTAAATCATCTTTCTCATATATGCTCGATTTATATTTCTAGGTTAATCGCAATCATGATATCTTTGAATTTGCGCTCTATTTTGGATTCAAATAAATTGACTGGGCCGAACTTCTTGGACTGGCTTTGAAACTTGAGAATTGTTCTCAAGGTTGAAAAGCTTGCATATGTCCTCGAAGCGCCTCTTCCCGCCCGTCCTAGTGATGACACAACTCAAGACCATTTGTTGGCCCATCAAAAATATGTGAGTGATTCTGAACTATTGAGTTGCATCATGCTAGCCGTGATGGTACCCGAGTTGTGGGAGCAGCATTAGCATATGGATACTCATACCATAGTCTTTCATCTTTATGAGTTATTTGATGTGCAAGTGAGATCCGAAAGGTTCGAAGTCTCCAAGCTCCTCTTCACCTCTGAGATGCAAGAAGGTTCATCTGTAGTACTGCTCAACATGATGAAGACTGTGGAGCCTTCTGTGAAGCATGAGCAAGGGATGGTGTTGTTAGTTGATTCCTTAAAGAAAGGTTCTAAGAGGAAATCAAAGAAACAGTACAAGGGGAAGAAGAAGGCAGAACCAACTCAAAAGGGCACTTGCCATAATTGTGGCAAGGATGGTCATTAGCGAAGAAACTGCAAGATTTATCTTGAGTCCGTGAAGAAGAATAAGGCATCTGATGCCCCATCTTTTTCAGATATCTTCGTTATTGATTGTCATTATATTTCCTCATACATTTGGGTATTGGATACTAGGTGTGGCTCACATATATGTAATGACATACATGGGCTAAGGAATAGAAGAAGACTCATCAAGGGAGAGTCAAATTTACGTATTGAGAATGAAGAAAAGGTTGCTGCACTCGCCAACAGAACGTATTTGTTGAAACTCCCTACAGGACTTGTCTTAGAACTGGACAATTGCTTTTATGTTCCTTCGTTGATAAAGAACATCATTTCTATTTCTTGTTTGAGTAGAAATGGGTACCATTTAACTTTTACTAATAATTGTTGTTACATAACTTTGAATGACGCTCTTTATGGGACTGGAACTTTAAGCAATGGTATTTAAATATTGGATGTATCCAGTGACATTTTCAATATTGAAGAGAGCAACAAGCGTGCTCGAAAAGATAATCAATTAGACTCCTGCATGTGGCATTGTCGTCTTGGCCATGTGAGCAAGAAATGCATATCCAAATTACGCCAATGTGGAATTCTGGAATCATTTGAATTAGATTCATACGATACATGTGAATCATGCTTAAAGGGCAAGATGACCAAGTTACCTTTTATTGGAAAAGGTGAACCGGCGGGTGAGTTGTTTGGTCTAATACATACTGATGTATGCGGACCTATGTCAACTCAAGCTCGAGGAGGTTATAGCTACTTCATTACCTTCACCGATGATCACTCATGGTTTGGGTATGTGTTCTTGATGAAACACAAGTCTGAAGCCTTTGAAAGGTTCATAGAATTCAGAAATGAAGTAGAGAAACAACTTGGCAAGAGTATTAAAATACTTCGATCGGATCAAGGTGGTGAATACTTGAGTTAAGAGTTTCTAGATTATCTGAGGTACAATGGTATATTGTCTCAATGGACTCTGCCGTATACACCACAGCTTAATGGTGTATCTGAGAGGTGAAACCAGACCTTGTTGGACATGGTCAGGTCGATGATGAATCAAGTAAATCTTCCCAAGTCCTTTTGGGACTATACACTTCAGACAGTTGTTTACTTGTTAAATAAAGTCCCAGCCAAGATAGTCTCAACTACTCCATATGAGATATGAGCTAGTAAGAAGCCTCATTTATCTTACTTGAAGATATGAGGTTGTCATGCTTATGTGAAGCGGACTGTGTCAGACAAATTGGATGCTAAGTCTGATAAATATCTATTTATTGGATACCCTAAGGAAGTGAGGGGTTACCAATTCTATCATCCCTTGGAACAAAAGGTGTTTGTTTCAAGGAATGTTGTATTTCTAGAGAAAGAGTTTCTCTTTCAAGAAAATAGTGGGAGTGGCCTTAAACTTGAGGAGGTTCAAGAGACTCCAATAGACATTGAATAGATACCTGGTCAAGCACTTCAACCGATAACTCATAGTGATGAGATATCTGCTGAACCTATTGTGACACCACATCTTCGTAAATCTTGTAGAACACGTAATATTCCCGAGAGATATGGATTTCTCATAAGTGAATCGAATGACGTGTTACCCATTGACGATGAGGAGCCTACGAGTTATAAAGAAGTTCTGAAAAGTTCAGAAAGGGGCAAATGGCTTGATACTATGAAGTTGGAAATGGATTTCATGTATGAAAATCAAGTTTGGAACTTGGTTGACCCACTTGAAGGCATTAAGCCTATAGGGTGCAAGTGGGTTTTCAAGGAGAAAATCGACATGGATGGTAATGTGATTACCTATAAGGCTATATTAGTAGCGAAAGGCTATCGTCAAAAGCAAGCTATTGATTATAACGAAACCTATTCATCAGTTGCTATGCTTAAATCCATTCGGATGCTCCTGGCCATAGCAGCTCATTAAGATTATGGGATATGGCAAATGGATGTGAAAATGGCTTTTCTTAATGGAAATCTACTCGAGGACGTGTATATGATACATCCTGAGGGTTTCACATCGGTTGATAAAACTAAGATATGTAAACTTTGACGGTCCATATATGGATTGAAGCAAGCATCCAGGAGCTGGAATATCCGTTTTAATGAGGCAATCAAAAGGTTTGATTTCTCACAAAATCCGGACGAACCTTGTGTGTACAAGAAAGTTAGTGGGAGTGCAGTCGTGTTCCTAGTATTGTATGTCGATGATATATTACTTATAGGAAACGATATATCTATCTTACAGTCAGTTAAAATTTGTTATCCAAAACATTCTCCATGAAAGACCTGGGAGAAGCGACCTACATCCTCAGAATTAAGATCTATAGAGATAGATCAAAATGGTTGCTTGGTCTTTTGCAGTCTACATATATAGACCGAGTGCTAAAGAGGTTTAGCATGTCAGAATCCAAGAAAGGTTTCCTACCCATCAGGCATGGGATACACCTTTCGAAGTCTATGTGTCCGCGCACAAAAGATGAGAGAATTTGCATGAATAAGATTCTTTATGCATCCGTAATAGGATCTATCATGTATGCTATGTTATGTACAAGGCCCGATGTATCGTATGCTCTGAGTGTCATGAGAAGATACCAATCCGATCCAGGAATGGATCATTGGGCGGCTGTTAAGACAATCCTTAAGTACTTGAGAAGAACTAAGGATGTGTTCCTAATATATGGAGAAGGTGATATGGTAATACGTGGGTATATGGATGTCAACTTACAGACAAACAATGATGATTCTAGGTCTCAGTCTAGTTACGTATTTACCTTGAATGGAGGCGCAATAAGTTGGAAAGGTTCCAAGCAAGACACCATAGCGGATTCTGCCATTGAGGTAGAATATATTGCAGCTTCGGAAGTAGCAAAAGAAGCGGTTTGGATCGATAAGTTCATCTCTGAACTTGATGTGATCTCATCAACGATCCAAACATGTGATTCGCCACTAACATTTGATCAGAGAGATCATAAGTAGGAAAGAAATACAAATCGAGAAGATTCCCACTGAAAGGAACTTAGCGGACCCTTTAACTAAGGCCTTACCTCAGAGTAAGTTTGAGGGTCATATTAGAGCTTATGGTATTGGATACCGTGGCGATTGGCATTAGGCCAAGTGGGAGTTTGTTAGTAATATATGAGAGGTGTCCTAAGACAATCGCCTTATGGTTGTACCATTTATTTGATAAATGAAGATTCACTATTTGAGTATATATGTTTTTATGTATTTGATTGAATCTTAAACTCATTTACCGAATGTCCGCAATACGATTCATAGCATGAGAGAATTTGTGATTGGATCATAACTAGTGAGTATCTCTACATGTGTAATTGTGATGTATTGGAATTTTTTCTAGCCGATGAATTGATGGATTCGGACGCCATCGATTCTGTTGAGACTAGTACGAGGTATACTCTTTGGTTTATCCAAGCAGCTGTTTCTCACTGACTGGAGACATTGGGATGTCCGGAGTTAATCGTGGATACTAGTTATGGTAACTAGTTCATTGGAGTGACCAGCTATAAGACTTCATATGGTTCTCTACATATATTCTTTGACATCTTAAGCAAGCATCTCCGAGGAGATGTGGACTCAGGATGATTGGGTATAAGTCGAAGTGGCCGAAGGTGTTTGAATAGCCTATAGAGGATTCACCGCTCCTTGCGAGGAGATGTATACCCTATGGCCTCTCGTCAGATTGTTACTAAAGTCTTTGGCCAAAGCATTACATGTTTAGAGTATGATACTCTTGGATACATGTGTAGTAACTAAAATCCGAAGGACGAGGAAGTAATACTTGGGCTAGGTGTGATGTAGTCAACCTAGTGGGGACTGACACAATAGACCATGTCCTAAACCAAGTGGGTATAAGATGAGTGAAGGGAATGGGACAAGATTCATTGTAGCTACTGAAGGATTTCAGAAAAGGTTCTGGGATCAATCGTTGATTTTTCGATTAATTAGAGATCATGATGTACTACTAGGTGTCACTCATGATCATTCTATAATTAATGGTTAATTATAGATGACCAACATAAACCGAGAACCTATTTGGTCACACACACAACGAGCGTAATCCGAAGGATTTAAAACGAGTTTGAGAATAGGATTCTCAAATCGAGAGAGATTAGGTTTGGTTGGACCAAACAAAGAGCGAGTATGAAATTACTTCAGTCGCATTGGAAGCATGGATGGGCCGAGTCTTATGAAGACATGATGGATGAGCCAAATCAGTTTGGTTCTAATTCAATGGTGGAAAATAAACCAAAGTGGTTTGGTTTGTTTTAAACGAATGAATCAAAGTTGGTTCGGCTCGTTTTAACTTAAAATAGTCCAACGTGGTTTGGTTTATTTTAACTTAAGTTATTGGAGCGGGTTAACGGGTTTTGATTATGAACCAATAACTGTTAGAAGAATGTGTTCTCTATAAAAACATGGATTAAGGCTTTTTCATAGAGAATTAATTGGTTCAAGAATTTTGGAAACCCTAGCCTTCTCTCCACTTCCTCCTCTAAGGTTGTTGCCCATCTCTTGTGCCGCCGCCCAAGCCTGTTGCAGCTCCTCCTCCTCACTGCCAACCACCCACTAGCCGTCGACGACCAAGGAGCAACCGGCCATTGATTGGTCGACCATCTTCTTCACCAACACAAGCTGTCCAGTTTCTCTCTTCGTGGAGAGGTCGTTTGGATCTCCGACAATCCTCATAGGTGGAGGACCAAGGTTTCGTCAATTGGTTGACGAAAATTGCTTCTGAGAAGTGAGTTCATGGAGCTCATTTTTAAATCCGAATTTTGATTCAGATAGTGATCGTCTCTTGGATCACAACATCTTCGACACGAGGCTAGTAACTCTTGCGAAGACGTGGCTCTTGGTTTTGTGAAGCTATCCCGACGATACTCGGTGTGGATACGGATAGAGGCGAGACTTGCAAGTGTCGTTCAGTTGATGTCATTCCCGCTATACGTGATCCGTCTGGTATACCTAGTATAAGTTTCCTTTTATTACAAAATTTGACATCTCGGTTATGTCTACATATATTGTATCCTAGCGTGTGGTGTGTGTTGTAATAAATAGTTTATTACTAGTTTTTTGCTTCCACTGTGTGAATGTTTACGAAATGTGTTCAAACATAAGGAACCCAAAATCTATACACAAGTCTTTCTATCAAGAAAGTAATGGATGGAGGTGACAGTATCTTCATACCAGGGGGTTGAGCTAGGGTTTGTCAAAGAAGGAGCCATAGTAGGGAAGGCAGGGGTGCTTACTTGTGGTCAAGAGGTGGCGGTCGTTTGCAGAAAGAGGGCTCCTAGATGTTGAAAGTTTAGGCGTAGGACAATCGCTGACAGAAAGCATCGAGCGGAAGAAGAAGAGTCAAAGCAGAAGAAGTAGAGATTGTTGTGTGAAAACCAGGTCACTGAAGGGGTTGGCTTTTAAACTTCCCCCTAAAAATGAGAAAGCGGGGCCCATTAGCCCAGTAAGAGATTTAATATGCTTAGGGCAAGCAATGAGGAGGGAAACCCTAGCCTAATAAGTTAGGTGAGATCAGTGAAAGATTGGAATGTGGTTAAGGTATGGCCAAAGAAGGGTGATTAAAGGAGGTTCCTCACTTAGAAAGTCAAACTCAAGGCTTTGTTTGACTATTTTGGGAGGGGGTGATTAATGATACTACTATAATATGATTTAGGAGATAGAGAAAGAAATAATGATTGGTAGGATAAAATCGGAGGGAAGGATCATAGGCTCTGGTCCTGCAAGACTCAATTTGAGAGAATGAGCCAAGTTGATGACGTGGCAATTTGGGGAAGGGAGAGGAGGTCCGATGATCAAAATAAAACTAGATAGTAACTCGAGAAAATAAACTAAATTGAGGATATGACATCTCAGGTATCCGAGTTGGATTAACGGCCAAAGCAGTGGCAAACAATGACTCGGGAAAGTGGAGATGAGTTATAAGTGCATGTGCCCAATAAACCAAAGCAAGGTCAAATATCAATTCAGAGAGCCGAGTTGAGTTATAGGCGCCTTGGCTTAAATGATTAGAATGGTGTAGGGGAGTAAGTCGGGAAAATGGGCCAAGCCAGTGGCGAGACGACTCGAGGAACATAGCTGAGTTGGGACAAGGATAAGAAGAGGTGACTAGGAGAAGGGTCCAGTGATAAAGTAAGGGTAAAGAAAGGGAAAGGTACTTTCTATTATGACAGTTTGTTACGCAGCATAACAAACCAAGACATCCAAAAGACCCCACAAAAGATTTTTAGTAACCTTCATTCACTAATATCATAATAGCATTATTCCTCATATTGGAAGCACTTTCCACGTAGACGATGATCCGATAGTTTGTTACGCAACAGTTAGCTCCAGGGGCAACAGGTATAAAAGGAGGAAAGGGAGGAAAAAGAAAGGGATTTGACTTCATCTTCAACCTCTGGACACTTGAACTGAGGGGGAGGCTTTATCACTCCAGGAGGGGAGTTTTCTGAAGAAGGACTCATCACCGGAGAAGAGAAGAAGGATCCCGTATGGAGGAAAGAGAAGGAGGATCCTATAAGCCTTATTTTAATTTACTCTGTATAAGTTCTTATCTATGAAAGATTTTCTCCACCTTCGGAAGTACTTCTGAGGAGGGATTCATAGTAATGGTGTTTAGTGTCGGAGCTCAATATAGAACTCACTCGTATAGTAGAAATTGGAATTTCGAACCATATTAAATATTTTATCATCATTCTCATTACGCTTTCATCTATCTTTACGGTTGCGGTCGGAGAGAACCCCAAAGTCTCCCTGACATCCTCGTCTCAAAAGAGGGCAGAAAATCCGTGTCATATTATTACGCTTGGCAAGGGTTGACCCTTGTCCACTGTAATAATTGTGTACCGTATTAACTATCCGATTTTGTCAATAAAAATATTTTTATGTAAGTTTATATAAAATTAAACAACTATTAATTAATTGAATAATTAATAAAATGTAAATTAGCATGAATTTGATCCCATAGCCGGCCAAAGCCCGGAGTTTAAAAGTTCATACATTGGGATTGCATTGAGTCCTGCTTCAAAAGTCCACTGCTTCAAAAACTGTGCCTTCAATCCAGTCGAAACCACCAACATTTTCCAGTTCCACAAGAATTTGGGGGTTGGCAACGCCACCTCGTCCTTTTCCAGCCGAAGTAGAAGCTCAAGTGCAACAAAGATTTAATCTCCTGATTCCTCACCACAGGGGCAGGTCTCCGAGCTTATTAATTACTCTCATGCCGAACTAGAGGCCACAGACCAGATCTCTGATGGCAAAGATTTAATTTTTTCTTCTTCAGGTTCTTTCCTTAAAGTAACAGATTTTCTCTCTCTTTAGCAGTAGCATCTAGAGGTGCACATGTCATTCTTTAGTAAAAGGCGAAAGAATAATTCGCTGAGCGTTCACCACGCAGCTGCGTGTGCACATGCCATTCTTGCTCCTATTTAGCTTTCATATTATGTTTTTGGCTTGTAAATCTTCTTTTGTAGGAGTTTGAATGTTGAAAACTTTCTTTCATTTTGTTTCTCTCCTTATAGAAAAGTCTCTTCTGTTATCGTTATAGAAAAGTCTCTTCCCCATGGCTGCAGAAATGTTGCATGCAAGAAAGAGCTGAATTGCTAAGCATCCTTGTCCTTGAAATGCCTAGTGGTTGGATCGAAATCAAAGAAGGAGATGGTTGATTCAACCTGCAAATCTCTTAGAGCTCCTTGGCTCCTCTCTCGACCCCGCTACCAATCTCCCCATTTAGTATCTCTCCTGAAAAATTCCATTCCAAATTTACAATCCCAAACCTCGCCCGCCCCGACTCCAGCTCCACCAGGGAGTAGGATTAGTCCTGCAGTCCTCTTCATCATAGTTATTCTTGCAGTGGTCTTCTTCATCTCCGGCCTCCTCCACCTCCTGGTTCGATTTCTCATAAAAAAACACCCCTTTTCCACCTCCCCCGACCCTGCTCGGCGGCGTTCTGGCGAATTCCAAGAGCCTGACGCCATCCAGCGTCAGCTCCAGCAGCTGTTCCACCTCCATGACTTGGGCCTCGACCAGGTCCTCATCGACGCGCTGCCCGTCTTCCTCTACAAGGAGATTGTCGGCTCCAAGGAGCCGTTCGATTGTGCTGTTTGCCTTTGCGAGTTTGCCCAAGAAGACAAGCTCAGGCTTTTGCCCAACTGTGGTCATGCCTTCCACATCAACTGCATTGACACATGGCTTCTTTCCAACTCCACCTGCCCGCTGTGCCGGGGGGCGCTCTTTGTCCCCAGCTTTTCAACTGAGTATCCATTGTTTGATTTTGAGGATCTAAGGGAAGAGAGCGGGTTCTCGAGGGATCTGGGGGCAGAAAGCCATGACACGGTCTTGGAAAAGAGAGTGTTCTCAGTTAGGCTTGGCAAGTTCAAGAACTTGTGCACTAATGTAAATGGATCTGCAAGGGATGAGGACAGTGGAGCTACTTCTGGTGCTGTGAGAATTGAGGAAGGAGAGACAAGTAGTAAAAATTTAGATGCAAGGAGATGCTTCTCCATGGGCTACTATCAGTATGTGGTCGCTGATTCCGATCTCCAAGTAACACTCAATAGTACTAGAATCAAGAATGGTGATGTGAGGGTGGCCAGGGGAAGAGGAGCGAACGAACAGCATTCTACAAACACTGATGCAATGGAGGGAAAGAGATTGGGTATTGGAAGCAAAGGTGAGAGTTTCTCTGTGTCCAAGATCTGGCAGTGGTCAAAGAAGAAAGGAAAATTCCCAGTGTCATCAGGAAGTACTTCTCCTATCGGTGACTTGCCATGGATTAGCACAAATTTTGCAGAAAAATGAATGTGAGATTACTCTAATGTCAATAATGTTAACTCTTCTTTTGTGATTGCTAATTCAATTTTAGAAATTATATTTCTTTCTCCCTCTCTTTTAATTTCGTAAATCTCTCGTGGTTATTTCCACGGGAATAACATGATGGTTAAGGTACGACGGTGCTTGTAAAAGTGACATTGATCGATTTTAAAGAAGGTTTAAAGTTTTTTTCCTGGATTCAGATAATTCCTACGTATTTTAGCCACCACATCAAAGGTTATAGGACTCTCCATAATTTATCTCTCTCACAATGATCGTGGAACAGACCGATGAAACTGCTAGATTGATGGTTACAATTTTTTATAATAAATCTCTAGTGGTTTAAACCATTCTGAAACTATGTTTCATCTCATCTGTTTGTTACTTACTTTTCTGACTGTTGAAAGAAGGTTATCTTTACTTTTCTTTTCTTTTTTTTTTCAATTTCGTAGTGACCATGAGATCTAGGGTATAATTCATGCACTTCATACTGTGGAAACCTAAAAGAAATTTTTGGTTTCCAACGATGGAATATCTTTGAATTATGATTTATGGAATACATATAATTCTAGATGTCGTGACATTTCCTAACATCCAAGTACAGTCATCATCCAAGTCGTTCGTTTTAGAAACTTTATGTTAAATGTAATCAAGAGTCCCTCAGAAGAAAAAGAAGAGAAAATTAGCATAATGATTTGTAATGGTCTCTTGGGTTAGATTTGTAGTATTTGCTACTTAGTGTGTACTTGTATTTTAAATCGGCTGAAATATGCAATGCTACTGTGGTTGTTGCTTTTCCAGGAGTAAGAAGATTAGGAAGGCATTCAAAAGCTTGACTGTGGCTGTTTATGTTAGAAAAAAACTTTTACAATAAAATTTTTTCCTTGGAGATAAGATGAAAATCCTACGACTATATTTTGTCGGTTGAGATAAGGCCGAACACAAAAACTTGGATGTCTAGCACCTAGGATCGAGCACTGTCTCATCCAAGCACTGAAAGAAATGGTGAAGCCGAGTTCCGTCTCACTGAGTCGAGCACCACAAAGCTAAGTGGAAAATGACGGTCCGAGCACTCTAGGTGCTTGGTGCACACGAGCCGAGCTTGAGAATCAGGGAGGTGCTCGGGAGTTGCTGTCAAGCCGAGTCCAAGCACGGTGGATGCTCGGGAACTTACTGTGAGTGCTCGGGAGTTGCTGCTAATTGTCGAGACGAGTATGCGGAGCACTTCTACTGCTCGGGAAGTATTGTCGAGCCGTATAGAAGAAGCGGAGGTCGAGGCCGAGTAGTTGCGGGTGCTCGGGAATTGTCCTCCGAATGAGAAATCGACACTTCGAGCATAGCCGAGCATTGTAGGTGCTCGAGAATAGTGAGAAGAGGAGAGCCAAGTGAAAATGTCAAGCATTATGAAAGTTCGGAAAACTTGCTGAGCCGAGTGAAAAGTGGAGCATCGTCGATGTCGAGCACGGTAGGTGCTCGAGAAACACCGTTGTACTCGAGAAATGCTGAGGAGAAGCCACCTTTTGTTGAAGTCGAACACTAGAAGGTGAAGCACTGTTCGTGCTCGAGATTCGAAATCCTAATGAGCGTTGAGGCCTGTGTAATATACAGTGTCCTTAAAATAGATTCGTCCATTTCCAATCATGCTTCTGAGATTTCATCAGATATCTCTCTCCCAAGATACAATGACAGAACCATGCTATAATCAATCACTGATTATCACGGCTAATCGAACTCACACCTGAAGGCTATTACAAGAATAAGATCTCACGAGTTCACTCTCCCTTCTTCTTACAGAGTTTCAATCTACTTATATAGGCATATCCTCTATTTATCTTTAATGGTAAATAAAAGTTAAGTTTTTTGAAATGTCTGTTCGATCGACCGTTTTGCTCTAATCTTCAAAATTTAATCGAGAAACGATAGCCGCAGCTCAACCATTTCTTTCGAGCCATTAATTAATGTATTTAAGTATATGTTATGCTCGGTGATCTTCTTTCATCTTTCATTTCCATTCAGACTCCATTTAAATTTCCAACAGTTTATTCCTGTGACCATGGCATTTGATTTAAAAAGGTAGCATGTGATCGCAAGCTCTTGGCTTGAAGCACCCGTCCTGTCTGACATAAGCTGCCAATTCTTGCATGGTCCAACAACTTAATATTTTGAATCTTACAAAGAATTCAATTAAACACAGCCTAATATTATAAAATGTGACGGAAGCCAGATTCGTTGGGAGTGGAATGATTAAACAGATATATATCATGACGTTTTTTTAAATTCAGGCCATGAGTAGCTCTTACTCAAGTACATTAAGTATGATGAAAGCAGACTTAGTAAAAAAAAATTATAAAATGAAAACGAGGAAAGTGTGAAGGTAAAAGGAGGACAAAAGCATTTATTTGGTAATGACAGCTTGTGGGACTCACTTGCACTAGAAGATGAGGCAATGACAACAGACAGCCAATCACTTCCTGATACTTGTTTGCAGAAGTCTAAATGATACATTGAAAGATTTCTGTTTAAATTAGGTTTTGTAAGTCTTTTTGTTGGATGGAAAGTCTATTTCACTCATTACTTTCAGATTCCAGAGATATAATGGACCACTTGCTTCACAGCACTATCTTTCCACTATATGGCCACAGTTTCAGCCAACAAATCAAAAAGAAAGAGGATCAGAACAAGTTTGACGAAGCCAAATTGGTGGAGCACTTGCAAACTCTACAAAATTTCAGTAGACGAATGGAGCTCTATTTTCTTCATCTTTACAGATTCTCAAGTGGCCTTTGTGCTTTAGCTGTGTAAATTTCTCAGAACTCTCTTGCCTTGGCCTTTCCTTCCTTTTTGTTAAAGTTACTGCTTTTAAGCAGCTTTCCTTTTTATCTTTTATCACCCACTTTACTCATTTTGTGGAATCTGTCGCTTTAATTCCCTGTAATCTTAACAATAAAGGACAGTGATCATAATCAAAGAAATTTGTCGCAGTTTTGTCAAACACATTGCACGACTTCCAAAATGTTCTCCAAAGTTTAAATGTGAATTACTTGTAAATGACAGAATAAAAAAGAAGTAATTAATTTTGTGAGAGAAACAAGAAGTTGAGCGTCAATTTAGGGCGGAGGATATTACATAGGGATAGTTCTTTAAATATCTCGATGTTCGAAATATCCTCCACTTCACGGTGAATAGAAGTTTTGCCTGATACTTTGATTTCTAATTAAAAAAAAAAACTTGACCAGTTTTGTTTTTTTTGCAGAAAATGCATTGGTGAGCGTTCACGGTAAAAGTATATCAAAATAGCGACGAAATTTAACAACGAAAAAAATTTATTATAAATTTACAATAAAATTTATGACGAATTAAAAATTTCATCGCAAATTAGTACGAAATTTTCAAAAAAAAAATTTATTGCAAACTTATTTACATTTACAACAAATTAAATTTCATCACAAATTTCGTCGCAGTTTTGAAATGAATTTGATTTTTCGTTGTAAATTTGGGACGAAAAATCAATTTTGTTGCAAAATTTTGCAACGAAAATATAATTCGTTGCAAAATTTTACAATGAATTATAGATTCGTTGCAAATTTGCAATGAAAATATTATTCATTGCAAAAATTTACAACGAATTATGAATTCGTTGCAAATTTTTCCACAAATTTGGCGACGAAAAAATTTCATCGGACGTTTTCAATTATTTGGCAAAAAAGGGAACGACGGAGAAATTTGCGACGAATTTAATATTCATCGCTAATTTGGAAACAAATTTAATTTTCGTCGCTAATTTTTCGATGAAAAATAAAATTTGTCGCAGAATATTGTGACGAAATATGAATTTGTCGCCAAATTTGCAACGATTTAATAAATTCGTTGCAATTTTTTGTGACGAATATTAAATTCGCCGCAGAATTAGCGATGAATATTTGATTCGTCGCCAAATTTGACCTAATTATCAATCATCTCAACCCCTTTCCCTTTCTCACGCTCCGATCGATCCTCTCCCCCGGTACGCGTCCTCTTCCCCACTCTTCCACTGCTGTCTAGAGCAGATCCGTCGTCCGCACGCGATCGGCAAGTGTCGCGCAAGCTCGCGGCAAGCCTGCCACCGCGCGAGCTCACGCCGACCAAACGGGAGCTCGCTGCGGCTTGCCGTGAGCTCGCGATGACACGATGCGAGCTCACGGCGCCCTACTGCGAGCACACATCGTGCTCATGGTAGGCCGATGCGTGCTGCCGCGAGCACGCGATCGCGTGCTCGTGGCGTCCGCTGAGTCCGTGACGCCGATCGTCGCGATGAGGACGCCTGTCGCCTTCGCGCGAGGCGATGCCCTTCTTGTGCCTTCGGGTCCTTCACGCGGCCAATGGTTCGGTCACCCCGACGTCTCTTTCTGCATTGTTCACATGGCTAGGGTCGATGGATTTGTCGTGCCGATGGCCTATCTGGGTTGTTCACCTAGCTGAGGCGTTATTTTAGGCTTTGCGTGTGGGTAGTTCATCGTCGCCCCTAGATCGTGCACAACTATTGTGTCGACCTTGGATTGCCATTAAAACGTCAATATGTTATTCAAATTAAATCATTTAAATTACGTAATGTGTAATATAAATACAAAATTAATGTTTTATTTTTCATAGGCTTATCGTACTTCGTCCTTCAGGTGATCCGCTTGTTTGTAAAGTCTTCTGTTATGAGCTCATCCGTTGCTTCCACCAGGCAGGTATATTGTATATTCAAAAATTTATAGCATTATCATTCTATAATATATATAATTAATGTTTGATTTTATGTATTTCTTCCCTGGAGAATTTATTGTTATTTTTTCCCTTTATATTACTCTTTTTAGGTATCAAATTTTATAATACAATAAGCACCTATGTTGATCCACATATTTATAGGATGCCACCCGTCTTTGAGAAGATGGCCAGTAGTTTCTTATAACTTACATTTTTTTCTTCGCTCGATTTGCATCGCTATATATATGTGATATCTTAACTTTTTCGGTCGAACTCTCGCCTTCGACTTTCCTCTAGTTTAGACTCGGAATCATGTCTAGTAACATGGCAGGATCTGCCAAATTGTTTTAACTTCTTGTGTCGTCCAAGACACAAGAGTCACTTCAGGACGACAAAAGAAGTTAGAACAATTTTGACATATTCTCTTCATGCTATATTACTAGACATGATTTCAAGTTAAAGCCAGAGGAAAGTCGAAGGCGAAAGTTCAACCAGAGAAGTTAAGATATCACATATAGATAGTGATGCAAATCAAGCGAAGAAAATAATTGTAAGTTATAAAACGTCAGAGAATTTTTTTGATATATTAGTAGATTATTTCAGCATCTAATACTTCAGATAAAATATGGTAAGTTTTTTCATATTATTCGTTATACATCTGATGAAGATGCGATTCATTTTTTACTTTATTATTCTAATAATTATGATTGATAGTTTCGACGTCGCGGTTATAGATGGAATAGTGATGGAAGAATACTCTCTTCCTGTAAGATACCGCAAAAAAAATTAATAAAATACCCCTTTCTAATTAAGGAAATTATCTTATATAATTTCTCAGGAATTCATAGAAATTTTTCTGGGTTTAAAAGGAGATCATACAATCGTTTAAGAGGAAGATGAAAGCTTAAATGAGAGATTGGGTTAAACCTAGGTCAGCTATGGGTTAGACATGAGTTAGTTGAATCCATTCCATCAGCTTTTAAAAACCGCCCGAACCCAAACCTGATCCGGATTTCTTCCCCACCACAATTTCTCCTTCTCTTCTCGCGATATCCTTTGTTCCCCTCTCCGATTTCTCGATTGCGATTTCTTCTCCCCGGTGGTCCATCGTCAGTGCCTCTCCCTCCCAATCTCAGCGGCAGCTAGCTCCTCCAGCCATCGAGTTTGCTTCAGTGCATGGGACGATCACCGTGGCCACCAAGTCAGCTCCACCGTGTTGGTGCAATCAGCCCATGTCACGATTGACCGGACTCGAGTTTGACTCGAGCGATGTTTTGATATTTGACATGGAGATTCGACATTGATGTCTGATAATGTTTTGGGGAGATTGTTGGCACAATCGACCCGAGTCATGATTGACCGGACTCGAGTTTGACTCGAGGGGATTTTGATAGTTGACTAGGGTTGACCATGTGATGAAGAAAGTCCAAGCATGGGTCTTGGCATGGAAAGTCCAACATGGGTTGGCAAGGGAAAGTCCAAGCTTGAGTCTTGACATTTGGAAAGTCCAAGGGTGTAGTCTTGGCAGTGAAAGTCCAAGTCATGAGTACTTGACATTTGAGAAGTCCAAGGGGTTTGATATTGGCGGCGTAAAGTCCAAGCGGGAGTCTTGGCAGTATAAGTCTAATGGTTGGCGGCGTAAAGTCCAAGCGGAGTCTTGGCAGCGTAAGTCCAATGTGCCTTGGTGGTGTAGACACCGTTAGCATGACATAACCGATGGAAGCACCTGAAGGCTAATGTATGGATGAACAAGTCATGGATGACTTGGTGGGATCCAATAGGTGCGAGGGCGACGGAGGTGGCTAGAAGGCTTAAGTCTAGGCTAAGGGTGGTCTGACAAGTATGGGGACACCATACTTGAGGTTAAAACCACATGTTTGAGGTTGGCAGTCAACTGACATTATGGTCGGTTCGACTGTCTGAGTCAACTAGAGTTTGACTGCCACTTACAGGCTGAAAATGCTCGCATGATCGCGCTCATTGAGCAGCGATCGATGGGTTGATCAATCGCCATAGACGATGCGCAATCGATGGTTCGATCCGCGAGCATGTAACGCTCCGTAGCCGATCAGGTAGTTGGCTACGGATGCCTGCGGATTGGTGATGTCATCGACGATCACAAGAGATCCGTTGGAATTTTTCTAGCGTGGATCGAGCCGTTGTCTCACGACAACAGTGTTGGCAGTCGACTGGGGCCTTATGGTAATCGACTGCCAAGCGGAAATCTAGTCCGATGCAGGTTAAAAAGAGGAGCTTGAGGAGGATTTCACATTGGTTCTTTGGGAGCTTTGGTGAGGCGATTTGAAGGCGAATTGCAGGTACATTTCAGGGTCCTTCAAGCTCATCCAAGCAACCAACAAGCAAGCGCTCAAAAACCCTAGATTGTAAAGTGCTCTTTACATTTCTTTGTATTTTTCTTGTATTTTTGTGTATTGCTTTTGTAATCACTTGTACGAGATTTCTCCACCTCCGGATTGTTCCGAGAAGGAGTTATTCTTGATTAGTGGTGTGTGGTCGCATCGCTAGAGCTCGTTGAGCTCGATCCATGGAGTATGAACCGTTCGGTTCTGAACCACATTATATCATTATGTTTGCGTGATTGTATTTGTGTTGTATTTGTTTTATTATTTCTATTTCTGTTGCGTATAACACATTTTGTAGCAAACGCGAACGAATTCCATCGATGCATCAAAATGAGCTATTCACCCCCCTCTAGCAGTCATCGAATACTCAACAATTAGTATAAGAGCCCAGGGCTCTTCTACAGACTAACCGCCTGGAGAAAACCGCTAGAGGAAGAAGATGGAAGTTGAAGAACAACTTGGATGGGACATTAACACACCGGTCTCGTACGCATCATATAGATGAGAAGGCTTCAATTCTTGGAAGAGAAGAATTGAAGATTTTATCATGATGAGAGATTTTGAGGAGTGGTCCATTTTAATGGAAGGATTCGAATATCCAGGAGGACCAAAGGGAGGATTCCTCAAGAAGAAGAGATGGATCGAAGAGCAAGTCCAAGCCTTCGAGAAAAATGATAAGGTAATGAAATTTTTGATTGATTTAATACCTAACAATATCTTGAGTATGTTAGGTAGTTATATAGATGCCAAAGAGATATGGAGCTAAGTGGCAAAGCTCCATGAAGATTCATTACCGGTTCAAGAAGAAGGACTATCTTTGGCTTCAAGTGAGGATTCGGAAGTTGAGGAGGAGTCAACTTCCGGATCGATGGGAGAGGAATTGGAAGAGGTGCAAGAAGCCTCCACCTCTAGGATTGAGGGGGAGGAGAAAATTCCCACACCGGAGCAACCTCAAGAGGAGCCATCTTGTCACGCCCTCCCTTTCCTCGTAATCTATAGGGGTTGGAAGGGCGGCGCGACGCGATCATACATACATGCATTTACAGCAGAAGACTTTAAACTTCTTTTTTTTTCTTTTTAAACCATAAAGCATGAAACATGGAGCATGCATAATCATTTCATAAGGACACTAAGTAGCAACCATCAACATCAAGTAGAATTCGACTTTTAACAACTAACATGCAAAACTTAAAGGGAAAACATGCATAAGTCTTGGAACATAAACTTAAAGGGAAAACATGCATAAGTCTGGGAACATAAAACAGATCTCTTCCACCATGCCACTACCACACACACTTTGTCCCTCCTACTGCTCCCTTTAGTTTAGCCATTCTTTACCCTTATCTGCTGTACAAGGGAAACATGAAACTATAAGCACATAGACTTAGTAAGATCCTTTCCTACTCACAAAAGCCATACATCAAGAATTAGACATAGAGTAGTGACATGATCATTTAAGAACATATAAGCATAGCATTCATATAAGAGTAGTGACATGATCATTTAGGAACATATAAGCATAACATTCATATAAGAGTAGTGACATGATCATTTAAGAACATATAAGCATAGCATTCATATAAATATCATAATCAATCAATTAAGAACATATAAGCATAGCATTCATATAAATATCATAATCACATAGACATGAAATGGGTATATGCAAGATGTTCTTTGAAAATATATACTTTATAGGTACTTAAACATAATCTCAATATAGTGGGCCCGATATTGTACCACATACATCATCATCTTTGCACGCATCCCTAAATAGACCCGAGGTAGTTAATCCCGAACCTACTAGGGTACTAGGTCCGTACTACGACCGTCGACCTAGGGGCAACATAACATAGAAGCCCATCCTAGACCCGTACTACAACCATCGGCCTAGGGCAACTTAGGAGCCCATCCCGTACTAGGTCCGTACTATGACCGTCGACCTAGGGGCACGTAGGAGCCCATCCCTTGGACCTTGCTAGGGTCCGATACAAACCATACAAAAGTAAAATAGCATATCATGTTTCTTATCATAACATATCATGTTCCTTATCATAACATATCATGTTCCTTATCATAACATATCATGTTCCTTATCATAACATATCATGTTCCTTTTCATAACATATCATGTTCCTTTTCATAACATAAAACATGTTAACATCATATATAGATATATCATGGCATGGAAGATCATGGGTGAGCATGAACAAGGTTTGGCCGAAACTTCCAAGGGGGGAAATCTTAAGAATTAAAACCCTAATTCAACTTGTACAAGGTCTAACTATCAACATGTTAACATCATATACATATAAAATATGACAAGGGGAAATCCTTGGTAGCCCAAACATGGTTTGGCCGAAACCCTACTGGAGGTTTTTAGGGATTCAAATGCTCCACAACTTACACAAAGCCTAACTAACATCATATTAACATCTTATATACATGTAGCATGGCATGGAGGATTATTAGAGGGCATGAACATGGGTTGGCCGAAACCCTAAGGGAGGGTTCTTAAGAATTCAAACACTAAAACAACTTGTACAAGGTCTATCTAGCATCATACTAACATCATATACATATATAGTATGACATGAAACATCATTAACAAGCATAAACATGGGTTGGCCGAATCCTCATAGGGGGGGGCTCTTAACACTTCAAACCCTAAAACAATTTGTACAAGGTCTATCTAACATCATACTAACATCGTATACATATATAGTATGGCATGAAACATCATTAATGTTAGTAATATATGAGAGATGTCCTAAGGCAATCGCCTTATGAATGAACCATTTATATGATAAATGAAGATTCACTATTTGAGTGTACATGTTTTATGTATTTGATTGGATCTTAAACTCATTTACTGAATATCCACGATACGATTCACAGCATGAGAGAATTTGTGATTGGATTACAACTAGTGAGTATCTCTACATGTGTAATTGTGATGTATCGGAATTATCCCTAGTCGATGAATTGATGGATTTGGACACCATCAATTCTGTCGAGACTAGCACGAGGTATACTCCTTGGTGTATCCAAGCAGCTGATTCTCACCGGGCCGGAGACATAGTGATGTCCGAGTTGATCGTGGATGCTAGTTATGGTAACTAGTTCATTGGAGTGACCAGCCGTAAGACTTCATATGGTTCTCTGCATATATAGATATGTCAATGAAGTTCTTACTGTGGCTTAAGTGCGATGTTCCTTTGACTTGTGGTATTCAAGTCATCTTGATCATGGAGACTTATGCTTTGACATCTTAAGCAAACATCTCTAAGGAGATGTGGACCCGGGATGATTGGGTATAAGTCGAAGTGATCGAAGGTGTTTGAATAGCAATAGCCTATAAGGATTCACCACTCGCAGTGAGATGTATACCCATGGCCTCTCGATTGTTACTAAAGTCTGCCAAAGCATTACATGTTTAGAGTAAGGTACTCTTCGATACATGTGGAGTAACTAGAACTGTGAGGACGAGGAAATGATACTTGGGCTAGGTGTGACGAGTCACTTAGTGGGGATCGACACAATAGACCATGTCCCAACCAAGTGGGTATAAGATGAGTGAAGGGAATGGGGCACGATTCATTCGAGCATCAAGGGTTTCGTAAATAGTTCGATCAACCGCTGATCTTTCTGCTAATTGGGGATCATGATGTACTACTAGGTGCCACTCATGATCGCTCTATAATTAATGGTTAATTATAGACGGCCAACATAAACCGAGAACCTATTTGGTCACACGACAACGAGCGTAATCCAAAGGATTTAAAACGAGCTTGAGAATGGGATTCTCGCATCGAGAGAAACTAGGTTTGGTCGACCAAACATAAAGCGAGCATGAAATCGCTTCAATGCAATGGAAGCATGGATGGGCCGTGGTCTTATGAAGACATAATGGATGAACCAAAATGGTTTGGTTCTAATCCAATGGAGGAGAATAAACCAAAGGGTTTGGTTTATTTTAAACGAATGAACCAAAAGTTGGTTCGGTTCGTTTTAACTTAAAATAAACCATCATGGTTTGGTTTATTTTAACTTATCTTAATGGAGCGGGTTAACGGGCCTAATGGTTATGATCCAATAACCATTAAGAGAATTAGTTCTCTATAAAAGGCCGCCTTTGTTGCCTCCAACCAAGCCTTGCCGCCTTCCCTCACCAAGCCGGTGATCCTCGCCGTGACCTCCGTGATCTTCCTAGGCTTCGTGAAAAGGTGAGCACTTGGCTTCCTTGTTTTGGCCGGGCGCCTACTCCTTTCCACCAAGCTGTCCAGCTGACAGCTTTTCTCCTCTCGCCGGAGCGCTGCTTGGACGACGGTTAGAGCTGACAGCGGCTAACTTACCGGGATTCGATCTCCGTAATCCTCTGAGGTGGAGGACGGCGATCTGGCCAAACGTTGACGAATACCTCTCCGGAGAAGCGAGTTTTGAGAACATTAGGATCCGAATTTGATTCGATCGTGATCATCTTCGATCACGCTTCAACACGAGGCTAGTAACCCATACGTAAGACGGCTCGTGGCTTAGCAGAAGTCATCCCGAGGAACTCGGCGTGGATACGGATAGAGACGATTCTAGCGAGGATCGCTCCTGCTGATGCCGCTCCCGCTACACGCCATAATAAAGGTATAACGAGATAAATTTCCTTTATTGCAAATTTAAATTTACGTTATGTCTACACTTGTTGTAATATGCATGCGGTGTTGTGTGTTGTAATAAATGTAGATTTATTATTTTTATTGCTTTCACTGTCTCATGTTTACTAAACATGATCGAACACACACGCCATGGCTAAACCCAACAAAGGGTATCAGAGCCTGTGTTGTGTTTCACATAATCGTAAAATGGTTTTATGATAGTCATAATGTATTTCTGAAATTTTCTAATTTTGGAAATTTAGAAGTATTTATGGAAATTTTTCAATTTTGGAAAGTCTAGAAGTATTTATGGAAATCTTCCACTTTTGAAAGTTGAAGTATTTATGGAAATTGATATTTTCCATAAATAAAATATTTGATTAGATTCGAAATTTGTTTCCTAATTTAATCATGATTTGATTTGGGAAATCAAATCTTAAAATATTTTATTTCCATAAGTAGTTTTAATGATTTAGGAAATTGGTTTCTAAATAGATTTTCCTTAATCAAATAATTCCATGAATAAAATATGTGATTAGATTTGGAAATTTGTTTCCTAATTTAATTATGATTTGATTTGGAGAATCAAATCTTAAACATATTTTATTTCCATAAATAGTTATGACATATAAGGAAATATATACATGACATAATTGTATGCCATGTAATTGCATTAGATGCATAATATTATGCCATGTGTCGTGACATGTAGATGTATGCCATGTATGCCATGTAGATAATAGTTATTTGCATGCAAAGAGGATGAGACATAAAACCCTTAAACAATATTAAAGCCTACACCTTCCATTAATATGGTTAGAACCAGAGTTCCGTTTCTTGTTTGGGTTGTTGGACTTTCCAAGCCCTACAACCCGAACATGTTCAAACCATGGAATAGTTTAATACTAATATGGTAAGAGTCGAGGTCAATCGTTAGCTTTGGTTGTTGGACTCTCTCCAAGCCGGGCTAATTGGTTGAATGCGCCTAACCATATTAAAACTATTTCCGATTAATGGGTTGGCTTTAACCTCGAGCATCGGCTTGTCGACTCTCTCCAAGGTCGATGTAAAGGAGGTGAAGTTGGGTGCTATGCATATGATGCATACTTGTTAATGTGTTAACAACCCGATGTATGTGTGAACATTCAATTAGTTGATAGCACATTGTGATAGTTGCATATACGTGATATGCAATCGTATAGATGATACCTACCATCGTAGTTATGAATGGCTTGTTGACTTCTCCAAGGTTGTTCATAACTACGATGGATATCACCATTCGAGATGGACCTACGATCTCCAAGTGATTTTGGGGTTTTTGAAATTCAAAAATGAATGGGATTTATAAATGTATATTGATGCATTTTAAAATCATCTTTCATATATGCTCGCTTTGTATTTCTAAAATTGATCATGTTGTCTTTAATTTATGCTCCATTTTCGATTCAATAAATTGATCGGGCCGAACTTGGATCGCTTAGAAGCTTGAGAATTGTTCTCAAGGTTGAAAAGCTTGCAAATGTCCTCAAGCACCTCTTCCCGCTTCTAGTGACGATGCAACTCGACCAATTGTTGGCCTATCGTAAACATGTGAGTGATTCTCAACAAATGAGTTGCATCATGCTAGCCGCGATGGAACCCAAGCTACGAAAGCACATGAGCATATGGATGCTCATATCGTAGTCCTTCATCTTTGTGAGTTGGTTGATGAGCAAGTGAGATTCAAAGGTTCAAGTCTCAAAGCTCCTCTCACCTCTCCGAGATGCTAGAAGGTTCATCCGTGGTATCGCCAATATGTCAAGACTGTGGAGTCTTCGAGAAGCATGAGCAGGGGACTGTTGTTAGTTGATTCTCAAGAAAGGTTCTAAGAGGAAGTCAAAGGAACACAGAAGGGAAAGAAGAGAAGGGCTAAGAAGGTAGAACTATCACAAAGGAAACTTGCCATCATTATGGCAAGGAGAGCCATTTCTAAGAAAATGCAAGATTTATCTTGAGTCCGTGAAGAAGGATAAGGCATCTGATGCCCCATCTTCTTCGTAAATCTTCTTTATTGATTGTCATTCTATTTCTCATACACTTGAGTATTTGATCATCGGGTGTGGCTCACATATATGTAATGACATACATGGGCTAAGGAATAGAAGAAGACTCGCCAAGGGAGAGTCAAATTTACGTGGGAATGGAGCAAATGCTGCACTCGCCATCTAACGTATTTGTTGAACTCGTAGGACTTGTCTTAGAATCGACAATTGCTTTTATGTTCCTTCGTTGATAAAGAACATCATTTCTATTTCTTGTTTAAATAGAAATGGGTACCATTTGACTTTTAGTAACAATTGTTGTTACATAACTTTGAATGGAGTTCTTTATGGGACTGGAACTTTAAGCAATGGTGTTTATACGTTGGACGTATCCAGTGATATTTTCAATATCGAAGCGAGCAACAAGCGTGCTCGAAAAGATAATCAATTAGACTCCTATATGGGGCATTGTCGTCTTGGCCATATAAGCAAGAAACGCATGTCCGAATTACACCGATGTGGAATTCTGGAATCGTTTGAATTGGATTCATACGATACATGCGAATCATGCTTAAAAGACAAGATGACTAAGTTACCTTTTACTGGAAAAGGTGAACGAGTGGGAGAGTTACTTGGTCTAATACATACTGATGTATGTGGACCTATGTCAACTCAAGCATTAGGAGGTTATAGCTACTTCATTACCTTCACCGATGATCACTCACGGTTTGGGTATGTGTTCTTGATGAAACACAAGTCTGAAGCCTTTGAAAGGTTCAAAGAGTTCAGAAATGAAGTAGAGAAACAACATGACAAAAGTATTAAAATACTGACGGATCGAGGTGGTGAATACTTAAGTCAAGAGTTTCGATTACTCTAAGAGACAATGGTATATTGTCTCAATGGACTCGCCTATACACCACAAAGATAATGGTGTATCCGAGAGGCGAATCGACCTTGTTGGACATGGTCGTCAATGATGAATCATGCGACTCTTCCCAAGTCCTTTGGGGTTATGCACTTCGCATATTTACTTTGTTAAATGTAATGCCTACCAAGGTAGTCTCAACTACTCCATATGAGATATGGAATAGTAAGAAACCTCATGTATCTTACTAAGATATGGGGTTGTCCTCGCTTATGTGAAGTGATCAGACGTATAAATTGGATGCTAAGTCCGATAAATGTCTATTTGTTGATACCCTAAGGAAACAAGGGGTTACTAATTCTATCATCCCGTGGAACAAAAGGTGTTTGTTTCAAGGCATGCGTGTTTCTAGAGAAAGAGTTTCTCTGCAAGAAAACAAGTGGGAGTGTCGAGCTTGAGGAGGCCTCGAGAGACTCAAATAGACATTGATGAGATACTGGTGAAGCACAACAAATGATAACTCATAGTGATGAGCAATCTACGATCTATCAGTAACACCACATCTTCAGAGATCCGTAGAACACGCAATATTCCCGAGAGATATAGATTTTTCGTAAGTGAATCGAACGACGTGTTACTCATTGATGATGAGGAGCCTACCAGTTATGAAGAAGTGCTGACAAGTTCAGAAAGGGATAAGTGGCTTGGTGCCATGAAGTCGGAAATGGATTCCATGTATGAAAACCAAGTTTGAACTCGTTGACTCCACCAAGGGATAAATCCTATAGGGTGCAAGTGGGTTTTCAAGAAGAAAACCGACATGGATGGTAATGTGATTACCTATAAGGCTAGATTGGTGGCGAAAGGATATCGTCAAAAGCAAGGTGTTGATTATGACGAAACCTATTCGCCTATAGCTATGCTTAAATCCATTCGGATGCTCCTGGCCATAGCGGCTTATTATGATTATGAGATATGGCAGATGGATGTGAAAACAGCTTTCCTTAATGGAAATCTGCTCGAGGACGTGTATATGATACAGCCTGAGGATTTCACATCGATTGATAAAACCAAGGTATGCAAATTGCGACGGTCCATTTATGGATTGAAGCAAGCATCCAGGAGCTGGAATATCCGTTTTGATGAGACAATCAAAAAGTTTGATTTCTCATAAAATCTAGACGAACCTTGTGTGTACAAGAAGGTTAGTGGGAGTGCAGTCGTGTTCCTAGTATTATATGTCGATGACATATTACTTATAGGAAATGATGTTTCAATCTTACAGTCAGTTAAGGTTTGGTTATCCAAGACATTCTCCATGAAAGACCTGGGAGAAGCAATCTACATCCTTGGGATTAAGATCTATAGAGATAGATCGAAACGGTTGCTTGGTCTTTCGCAGTCTACATATATAGACCGAGTGCTAAAGAGGTTTAGCATGTCGGAATCCAAGAAAGGTTTCTACCCATCGTGCATGGGGTACACCTTCAAGTCTATGTGTCCGCGCACGTAAGACGAGAGGATTCGCATGAGTAAGATTCCCTATGCATCCGCAATAGGATCTATCATGTATGCTATGTTATGTACAAGGCCCGATGTATCGTACGCTCTGAGTGTCACGAGCAGATACCAGTCCGATCCAGGAATGGATCATTGGGTGACTGTTAAGACGATCCTTAAGTACTTAAGAAGAACTAAGGATGCGTTCCTAATATATGGAGAAGGGTACATGGTGATACGGGGGAATACGGATGCACCCGCATGCATAAGGATGATTCCATGTCTTAGTCTGGGTATGTATTCACCTAGAATGGAGGCGCAATAAGTTGGAAAGGTTCCAAGCTTGACACTATAGCGGATTCTGCCACTAAGGCAGAATACGTTGCAGCTTTGGAAGCAGCAAAGGAAGCGGTTTGGATCAAGAAGTTCATCTTTGAACTTGATGTGGTCTCATCAATGATCCAAACATGTGCTTCGCCGCTATCATCTTATCAGAGAGATCATCAGTAGGAACGAAATACAAATCGAGAAAATTCCCACTGAAAGGAACTTAGCGGATCCCTTGACTAAGGCATTACCTCAAAATAAGTTTGAGGGTCATGTTCGAGCTTATGGTATTGGATACCGTAGCGATTGACATTAGGCCAAGTGGGAGTCTGTTAGTAATATATGAGAGATGTCCTAAGGCAATCGCCTTATGAATGAACCATTTATATGATAAATGAAGATTCACTATTTGAGTGTACATGTTTTATGTATTTGATTGGATCTTAAACTCATTTACTGAATGTCCACGATACGATTCACAGCATGAGAGAATTTGTGATTGGATCACAACTAGTGAGTATCTCTACATGTGTAATTGTGATGTATCTAATTATCCTTAGTCGATGAATTGATGGATTTGACACCATCAATTCTATCGAGACTAGCACGAGGTATACTCCTTGGTGTATCCAAGCACCGATTCTCACCGGAGACATAGTGATGTTCCGGAGTTGATCGTGGATGCTAGTTATGGTAACTAGTTCATCGAGTGACCAGCCGTAAGACTTCATATGGTTCTCTCCATATATAGATATGTCAATGAAGTTCTTACTGTGGCTTAAGTGCGATGTTCCTTTGACTTGCGGTATTCAAGTCATCTTGATCATGGAGACTTATGCTTTGACATCTTAAGCAAACATCTCTAAGGTAGATGGACCCGGATGATTGGGTATAAGTCATGATCGAAGGTGTTTGAATAGCCTATAAAGGATTCACCACTCCTTGTGAGGAGATGTATACCCATGGCCTCTCGTCGGATTGTTACTAAAGTCTTTGGCCAAAGCATTACATGTTTAGAGTAAAGTACTCTTCGATACATGTGGAGTAACTAGAACTGTAGGACGAGAAAATGATACTTGGCTAGGTGTGACGAGTCACTTAGTGGGGATCGGCACAATAGACCATGTCCTCAACCAAGTGGGTATAAGATGAGTGAAGGGAATGGGGCAATGATTCATTCGAGCTATCAAGGGTTTCGTAAATAGTTCTGATCAACCGCTGATCTTTTCTGCTAATTAGGATCATGATGTACTACTAGGTGCCACTCATGATCGCTCTATAATTAATGGTTAATTATAGATACCAACATAAACCGAGAACCTATTTGGTCACACGCACAACGAGCGTAATCCAAAGGATTTAAAACGAGCTTGAGAATGGGATTCTCGCATCGAGAGAACTAGGTTTGGTTGACCAAACATAAAGCGAGCATGAAATCGCTTCACCGCAATGGAAGCGTGGATGGGCCGTGTCTTATGAAGACATAATGGATGAACCAAAATGGTTTGGTTCTAATCCAATGGAGGAGAATAAACCAAAGGGTTTGGTTTATTTTAAACGAATGAACCAAAAGTTGGTTCGGTTCGCTTTTAACTTAAAATAAACCATCATGGTTTGGTTTATTTTAACTTATCTTAATGGAGCGGTTAACGGGCCTAATGGTTATGATCCAATAACCATTAAGAGAATTAGTTCTCTATAAAAGAGGGCTTAATGGATAATTAAGCCCTAATCCAAGTTCCTAGCAAGGAGTTGCCGCCCAACCTCATTGCCGCCTAACTCCATTGCCGCCTACCTTCTTGTGCCGCCCAAGTCCTTGCCGGCGCCAAGCTTCAGCCGGTGATCCTCCGGCGACCTCCGTGATCTTCCTAGGCTTCGTGAAAAGGTGAGCACTTGGCTTCCTTGTTTTGGCCGGCGCCTACTTCCACCAAAGCTGTCCAGTTTTCTGACAGCTTTTCTCCTCGGAGCGCCGCTTCGGACGACGGTTAGAGCTCCGACAGTGGCTAACTTACCGGGGATTCGATCTCCGATAATCCTCTGAGGTGGAGGATAAAGGATTCGTCAATTGGTTGACGAATACCTCTCCGGAGAAGCGAGTTTTGAGAACTCGTATTAGGATCCGAATTTGGATTCGGATCGTGATCATCTCTCGATCACGTCGTCTTCAACACGAGGCTAGTAACCCGTACGAAGACGATGCTCGTGGCTTAGAGAAGTCATCCTGAGGAACTCGGCGTGGATACGGATAGAGACGATTCTAGCGAGGATCGTTCCGGTTGATGCCGTTCCCACTACACGTCATACGAAAGGTATAACGTAGATAAATTTCCTTTTATTGCAAATTTAAATTTACGGTTATGTCTACACTTGTTGTAATATGCATGCGTGGGTTGTGTGTGTTGTAATAAATGTAGATTTATTATTTTTATTGCTTCCGCTGTGTTCATGTTTACGAAACATGATCGAACACACACACGCCGCGGTGCAGGAAACCCAACAATTAACAAGCATAACATGGGTTGGCCGAAACTTCATGGGGGTTCTAAAAAAAATTCAAACCCTAAACAACTTGTACAAGGTATAACTAACACATGTTAACATCAATTACATATAGATCATGGCATGGAAGATCATTAGGAGCATAAATAGGACTTGGCCGAAACTTTCAAGAGGGGCATTGAAATCAAACACTCAAACAACTTGTTTAAGCCTATCCATCAACATGTTATCATCATATACATACAAAACATGGCATGGAAAAATCATTAGAAGCATGAAGGGGGGGGGGGGTCTTGGCCGAAACTTTCAAAGAGGATTTTTTTTTAAGAAATCAACAATCGAAACAACTTGTACTACAGGTGAGGGGATACTTACATCCTTTCGCTTGTTTAGTATAAGGATATACCCTATGTGGTGTCAAGACAAGAGCTCTTTTCTTTCTTGTTTCTTGAGTTTTCAAAAATGGAAGAAGGGGATGAGGGGATTTCGGTGGAGGAAGAAGAAGGGAAGAAGAGAATGACAAGTTGTGGTTCTCTTGTCTCCTCATACTTCTATTTATTCAATTGAAGGTGTCCCTTAGCCTTCCCTATCCTTATCTATCATTTCCCATACCCTTCTAATAGCACACCCTTGTTGGGCTTCTGGTTATCGGATGCATCCTAAGGTTTAGTTTCCTGCTTGGAGGTTCAGGGTTCAAACCCTGGGCCATTCATCCCTTTTTGGCTCTATTTTCTTTTATTTTTGAAAGAGCCCACATAAAAGCCCATTATATTCATGCAAAAATTCTTAGAAAATTTTCTAGAAATTTTACGGGCGTTACACATCTACCTCCGGGAGAGATAAAGAATCCACTCCGACCACCACAAATACCCTAGATGACTCAAGCAATTTATTTCAAATTAAATTCATATAATTTGCTTTGAGTGTAGGGAAAATAGACACTACAAGAGCAAGTGTCCTAAGAAAGTCAATAAGGCTTCACCCATGCCAAAGGTCAAGGAAACCGGTGCCTCAACGTAAAAGAGCAAGGAGCATATCATATGCTTCAAATGTAATCAAATAGGGCATTTTAGGAGTCAATGTCCTAGGGGGAGCAAGAAGGTCAAAGAAGGAGCATCACAAGTAGGGGGAGCCTCTAAGGCAAACCCTAAGGTATATTTTAATGCACCTTATAGTTCTAACTTAAATGTCAAAAAGCATTCTAGGAATAATTTTAACAATCTTGCTATTGTAAATGAGAAGCATGCTAGAAACAATAAATATTTTTGTCTAGGTACTAAGAGTGTTAATTTTTCAAATAGGGAGAAATTTGGGACTAATGTCCCTAGAAAAACCTTTCCTAAAGAATCTATTAGAAAAATTGAAGACCACCTAGGTTTTAACCCCAAATAGACTAGGCATATACCTAAAAATAATAATGCCCAAAGATTAAATAAAAAATAAAAAATTGGCCAACTAGAGTTGGAAAATCAAGTCTTGAGGTCAAGGATTGAAAAATTAGAGAAGACACTCAAGAAAATGCAAAATCAATTTCAAGGGTCAAGTGATCAAAAATCTAGGTCTAGGAGTCAAAGTCAAAACCTAGGGCCTAGGAGACAAGGGCCATCCAAGGGCAAGCAAGGTTTGAGTCACAAACCTAAGCCCAAAGAAACTTATCATAGTGTTCCATTTGATTATGAAACACAAACTAGGTCTAGGAGAGCCAAGGTCAATAGGGAAGTCATCCCTAAGGTTGACCAAGGTAGGTGCCTAGTGGCTAGGGTTTCAAAGAAACCTAGGGTGGCCACTAAGAAGGTTACAAGGGGAGTCAGCCCTAGAGTTAACCATGGCAAGACCACAATGACCAAGGCTAACAAGCCTAGAAAGGTCATTAGGAGGGTATTTAGGGAGGTTATCCCTAAGGAATACCTAGTTAACCCAAGGAGCTCAAATAGATTTTGGGTTCCTAAGAGCGTGGTCGATCCACGCTAGATGGGTTTAGGTGTGCCAACTTTAAATGAATGGGGTAGTTAACCTAACCATGGTAAAGGTGACACTTTAGGTAATTTTCAGGGCTATGGATATCTTGGAAATAGATTTGATCTAATGATCCTAAAAGATTTTAGGATGTGCCAATACATTTTTGGGATTATGAAAAATCAATTAAATTGACACAATTTAGGTTTAGAGGTCATAGTATGCCATTTTTAGTTTTTGGCACACTTGGGAGATTAGTGGCAATATGGCAAAATATACTTAATTATATCAAATGGCAATAAATATTAAAATTTAGGTATTATTATACCTATATATTTTATGTGCCATGCTTTGTTTGTCATATAACATGTCATGACATCATACTTATTTTTAATCGTTTAATATGTCATGATCATGTTTAGGATTAAGGTTTAATGTCATGTGTCTTTAGATTATATCATATGTCATGACATCATGATCATTGACCATGCTTAATTTTGCTACCATTTATGCCATGATAATTCATGCATTTAAATTTGATTAAAATTGATTTAAGGACAATGACATGACTTGAAGTCCCATTTAAAAGGGAATCAAGTAGGGTTGCCTTAGAAAATGCATGAGGCCTTAGATTAAGAAAACAAAACTTACATCTCACATCTAAATTGACATGTATGTGTATTTATACACCTCAGATACATGTGAGATGATAAGATATGAGTTAAGTACATGGTGCATAGTTTTTGAATCTAGATGAACTATAACTCATCTTAACTTATTAGTGGATCACTAGAAAAGCTTGTGTACAAGTCATGTACATTAAGCTCAAGGAATGTGATCCAATATAGGTTTTCAAAATCAATTTAGAAAATCTTGGTGAAGTCTATCTTTTGATAGCAATCACCATTGATGAAGTTGATACAAAGTGAGCTAAAACATTGAAGTTTTTCTTCACTTTTGAACTTTGTATCAATTTCGATATTTTATGGGTAAAATATTTTTCTAATATTTTTCACTTATTGTATTGGTCATAAGTATTATACGTATGAAATTTCATGATTTTTCAAATTACATATAATTATTTATGCTTTTCCAAATTTTATTTCTGATAATTGAAATTCTGATATTTCAGTTATCAGTCGACTGCTCTTGTTGGTAGTCAACTGATTTTTGATGGAGTCGACTGTCAGACTGGTTTCAGGAAAAACAAGATTGTTTAGCACGTTTTTAGCTACGGTAAAGTTCTCTAACCACTCCTAACCCTAGAATATGCTTTGGGAAGCATTATGAAGGGTGAAAATCCATTAGATATGGATTAAGAGAGGTGTTAGGGTGATGTATCAAATTTAAGATATGGGAAAGTTCAATGTTGAACTTTAGACCTTATTTTTGATGGTTTAGAGTTCCTATTGGCTTAGGGACTTCCCAAGAATATTGTTGGTGCAATGGTAAAGGGGGAGCAAGCCTTTAGGGGGAGGTATCCATCATGGGATGATGAATGATATTTTCCCTCATGAGAAGGAAAAATGAGAATTTTGAGATACCCAATTTGGAAATTAGGAGAGTTTGTAGGATTGCCTCTCTTGAGTGATATGAGACTTATCACTAGGAAGATTGTAGACATCCTAGTTATTTTTGGACCAAGGGGGAGATTGTAAGATCTCATTGGGACATGAGACATTGACCTCCTTAGAGAGAACCTTTTTGATGTTAGTTAAAAAGGGAGAGAATGTTTGGGAAAATATTTGGGATTACCAATTTGGGATAATTGGTAAAAAGATTTGAGTTAGTGTTCTAACTGAAAGGTATGTGTTTTTTCAAATATCAAAAAGGGGGAGATTGTTGGTGCAATTGACCCATGTCACGATTGACCAGACTCGAGTTTGACTTGAGCGATGTTTTGATGTTTGACATGGAGATTTGACGTTGATGTTTGACATTGATGTCTGATAATGTTTTGGGGAGATTGTTGGCACAATCGACTCGGGTCATGATTGACCGGACTATAGTTTGACTCGAGGGGATTTTAATAGTTGACTAGGGTTGACCATGTGATGAAGAAAGTCCAAACATGGGTCCTGGCATGGAAAGTCTAACATGGGTTGGCAAGGAAAAGTCCAAGCTTGAGTCTTGGCATTTGGAAAGTCCAAGGGTGTAGTCTTGGCCACGTAAGTCTAAGGGTGTAGTCTTGACGGTAAAAGTTCAAGTCATGAGTACTTGGCATTTGAGAAGTCCAAGGGGTTTGATATTGGCGACATAAAGTCCAAGCGGGAGTCTTAGCAGCATAAGTCCAATGGTTGACGGCGTAAAGTCCAAGCGGAGTCTTGGCAGCGTAAGTCCAATGTGCCTTGGCGGTGTAGACACCGTTAGTATGACATAGCCGATGGAAGCACCTGAAGGCTAGCGTATGGATGAACAAGTCATGGATGACTTGGAGGGATCCGATAGGCATGAGACCGACGGAGGTGGCTAGAAGGCTTAGGTCTAGGCTAAGGGTGGTCTAGCAAGTATGGGGGCACCATACTTGAGGTTAAAACCTCATGTTTGAGGTTGGCAGTCGACTGACATTATGGCCGGTTCGACTGCCTGAGTCGACTAGAGTTCGATGTCGCTTAAGGGCTGAAAAGGCTTTGGCAATGGACTGCTCATTGGAGCAATGATCGATAAATGATCGGCCGACCGATGGACGACGGCGATCGATGGTTCGACCATGAGCACAAAATGCTTCGTTGATCGGTCGGGCTACTACGGATGCTAGCAATGATCGGTGATGTCATCACCGCTAAGAGATCCATTGGAATTTTCAAGCATGGATTGAGCCGTTATCTCACGACAACAGTGTTGGTAGTCGACTGTCAGGCGAAAATCCAGCTCGATGCAAGTTAAAAAGAGGAGCTCGAGGAGGATTTTGACATTGGTTCTTTGGGAGCTTTGGTGAGGCGATTTGAAGGCGAATTGTAGGTGCATTTCAAGGTCTTTCAAGCTCATCCAAGCAACCAACAAGCAAGCACTCAAAAACCCTAGATTGTAAAGTGCTCTTTACATTTCTTTGTATTTTGCTTGTATTTTCGTGTATTTCTTTTGTAATCACTTGTACGAGGTTTCTCCACCTTCGGATTGTTCTGAGGAGTTATTCTTGATTAGTGGTGTGTGGTCGCATCGTTAGAGCTCGTTGAGCTCGATCCGTGGAGTAGGAACCGTTAGGTTCCAAACCACGTTATATCATTTTGTTTGCGTGATTGTATTTGTGTTTTATTTATTTTATTATTTCTATTTCCGTTGCGTATAATACATTTTGTAGCAAATACGAACAAATTCCATTGACGCATCAAAACGAGCTATTTACCCCCCTCTAGCGGCCACCAAATACTCAACACTCCGGTCACCCTAATCGATCGGTATGCGATTCTCGCTACCATCTCTGTCGTGATCGATTGACGCAGTTCTTGTGCTGGTTGTTACTAATGTCGTTCTTCTCCCTTGAGCTCTGGTTGTCGTCACTAAAGCAGCTTGTTGGGGCGTGTTGCGCTTGAACTGGGGCGTGTTGAAGGCTGATCCAGGCGTGTCGAAGGCTGATCTAGGGCATGTCGATTGCTGATCCAGGCGTGTCGATTGCTGATCCAGGCGTGTCGAGCGCTGGAACTCCTGACATAGGCGTGTCACTGATAACACGCCTGTGTTGTTTTGATACGCCTGCTTCTTCACCCTGTTAACACGAAAAACACCCAAAAGCAGTCTCTTCGTCCAAAATATGCTAAACTTAACTAAATCATGATAAAATACATGCCTAGGACATGAAATGAGATAAAATGCATGCATATGGAGTAGTGAAAACATAGCATGATTTACACACATCAAAATCCCCTAGTCTTAAACTTTTGCTTGTGCTCAAGCAAAGAAAACTCAAAAGACAACTTAATTGTGGAAGTGCTAGACACCATCTAGAGGTATACAATCTGATCTTAATCTTCTCAAATCATTCCTAGTTGCCAAGCTTGTAAGATCCCTATATAGTGCACGTGAAAAGTTGGACTAAGTCATTGGACACCAATCCAGATTTGACATCCCTTCTATCGTAGAACATTCTTATTTCCGGCATAGAAGCACTTACCTGCCTTAATGCATGGATCATCCTTACCTATCAACAAAAGGTCTCAAAGGAGCACTTTCTAAGAAGAAAGAAGGGAAGGAATTTATAGAGAGCATTTCCCCAGTAACTAGTTAGTCTCAAAGGGGCACCTTTTAGGTGTTTCCCCAGTAACTACTTGGTCTCAAAGGGGTGCTTGAAAACAATTCCAATTTTTTTTTTTAAACAATACTTCTAGGGAAAGTGTTTCTCCAGTAACCAAATTGCACAGGCAAGTCTCCAATGGAAAATCGAGTACTCATCCGATATGGGGGATTTAAATCCTTTTTTGGATACCTCAGACCTATAGACCATGTTAGAAGTGAAATAGGGTTCTTATCAAATAGGCAAAAAGGAATATCATGATCCGACCAATGTTCAGTTGTATTACGCTAGATGATATAAAAATGCAATGTTATGATATATTAAAAGATGCAAACAAAATAGCACTAACCAAACTAAAAATCTAAGTAGAGACAGCATAAGCAATAAAGGATGTGCATCGAAACTCACAAAATAGCTCAAGGTGGTCAATGGTCATCATCTTCGCTACTAGCATCCTCCTCTTCCCACCTACGTCACTGCTCCTGATAAAACTCCCGGGACTCCTGTCGAAATCTATCATCATCTTCCCTCCGGGCGGACTCAGCAGTGAAAAACTCATCAGCTCTCTTGTAAAAATCAGCTGCCCTATCCAAATGTTGTGTCACCATACGATGGTGCTCCTCTGTAGCTTGGGCATACCGATCCCACACACCTATGTGCGAGGTATGCTCGACCCTGAAAGCTTCGAATGATGATCAGAATCCTGAAAAATCAAAAGAAGAGTACCCTGCAGAGACATTGTCAGTAGGAAACCGTGGGGGTTCAGGAGTCGAATGTGATGGCTCAGGGGCTATGTGAGATGGTTCCCTAGGAGAGGGTGATGGAGCATGGGCAGTGGGGGTAGGAAAGGGTCCCTGGACATCTCTAAAAAGCCAATTTGATGAATTACGTACAGTCATTCGCTCAGAGTTTGGAAGAGAGATTTTAATTCCATTTCTTAACACCAAACGATATCCCTCGTCACATGCCTCAATCATCTTCATATTTATACAAGCATCCAAATCCAATCTAGGGTTGGCAGGACAATATTCAAGGTCATCCAATTCACATCCTAAGGCCATAGCAATCCTAGTGATAATACCACCTATGACTATGACCCCAGATGGGCTATTACTAACCTTAACTAAATGTCTAACCATATGAGCTCCAGAATCAATATTAACTTCATTTAGCATGACCCATAAAAATTGTAACTCACTCTGCCTAGCCACCCCTGCACTATCATATCTTCCAGAGATTGTATTAGCCATAAACCTAAGAAGATAACGAAAAGTAGGATTAGGGATGTTAAATGATTTAGACCTAGATGCATCATAAGGGCGAGGGTCATCAGAAATTAATCTCCAAAATTGATGATCAATAAAATGTCTATGAATTTGCCTCTCCCCTCCACAAGGAAAATCAAACATCATATTAAAATCACTTAAAGAAAGAGTAAACTCATGGTTCATTAATCTAAATTTGATTTTCCTTCCTCACAATCCTTTCCTTGCAGTATTTCGGCAGAAGGGGAGCTAAGGAATTCAAGAGTGATACTAGGGTAAGTAAGATGATGGTGCGTGATAAATTTGGTCCAGCCTATCCTATTGGTCAACCAAGTTATGTCATCTCTTAACCCTAGGGTGGTCAACGTGTAGAAGTCTATAGTTCTTGTAGATACTAACTTTCTTTTTTTCAAGCTTACTGAATTTAGACTTCATAACCTCATCCCTAAAAACAATTCCATATGGATGGCAGGAGGTCGGAGGAGGATCGTTACCCAAGTCCTGAGCTTTTCTCTTTCCCTTGTCCTTTGCCGAAGAGGAAGAAGCTCCTCCTCTAGTCTTCACTCTCTTACTCATGGCGTTGGGGAGGGAGAGACAGCAGGTTAGCTCCTCGGCTGCTCGAGAGAGATCGGCGGCAGCTGCTCCAAGCTTGTATCGCGAGTGGAAGATTAGGGCATGCTCGGGCCGACTTTAGAGGGCTATCCGCAACATAGGCATGTCGGGCATCCTTTTACGCAAATACCCGACCCGTTTAAGCACGACATAGGCGTGCTTCCGTCCTCCCCAAGCGTGCCGTAGTCCGGCCCAGGCGTGCCGCAGGTGAGAAATGTGCGACACGGGCGTGCTTACGTCCTCCCCAGGCGTGCTGCAGGTGGGAAATGTGCGACACGGGTGTGCTCAGCAGCACGCTCGACCTGTGTTGTCTTTGGGTAACCTTAACATGCCTGTGTCGTTCGGCATAGGCGGGTCGTGTCAATTTGGCATGCAGTGGCACGTTTAACATGTCGTGTCCTGTAAACCTGAAAAAATAAAAATAAAAATAGAATAAAAATAAAATAAAATAAAATGACTAAAAAAAATGAAAATAGCTTGGGTTGCCTCCCAAGAAGCGCTTGTTTAAGGTCGTTAGCTTGATCCCTCAGTTACTCCCTAGTTTTGGGGATATGGCTCGAGGAGTGTGCTCTGCCCCTCCTCCTCTCCAATCAGCTCAACAGAATTGTTTGTGAAGTATCTCTTAAGTCTTTGACCATTTACTTTGAAAATTCCTGTAGACTCACTAGATATATCAATAGCTCCATGAGGATAAACCTTTTCAACTCGATATGGCCCCAACCATCTGGATTTCAGCTTCCCAGGAAAGAGTTTCAATCTTGAGTTGAATAGTAATACCAAGTCTCCTTGATGGAATTCTCTGCACATGATATTCTTGTCATGCCACCTCTTCGTTTTCTCCTTGTAAGACCTTGCATGTTCATAATCATCAAGGCATAGTTCTTCAAGTTCATTTAGCTGCAGTTTTCTTTTCTCTCCGGCTTTCTTCAGGTCAAAATTAAGCCATTTAATTGCCCAATATGCCCTGTGCTCTATTTCAACTAGAAGATGACATGGTTTTCCATAAACTAATCGAAACGGAGTCATTCCAATGGGTGTCTTGTAGGCAGTTCGATAGGCCCATAGAGCATCGTCAAGTCTTAAAGACCAATCCTTCCTTGATCTTGATAATCGCTTTCCAAGATAGTCTTGATTTCCCTATTTGAAACTTCTACTTGCCCGCTCGTTTGTGGATGATATGGTGAGGCTAGTTTATGGGTTACTCCATACCTCTTGAGAAGGCTTTCAAATTGTCTTTCGATAAAGTGTGAGCCTCCATCACTTATTACTGCTCTCGGTATTCCAAATCTTGGAAATATTATACTCTTAAAGAGCTTAATGACTGTTTTTGCATCACAAGAGGAGGATGGTAGAGCCTCAACCCATTTAGACACATAGTCTACTGCCACCAGTATATAGGTATTTTTATAGGAAGTAGGGAAGGGTCCCATATAGTCAATTCCCTGTCCGAACAATTCAACTTCTAATATCGAATTTTGAGGCATCTCATGTCTCCTTGATACGTTCCCGGTCCTTTGACAGCGGTCACAAGTCGTCACATAATTCCGAGAGTCTCTAAAAATATGAGGCCAATAAAATCCTGCTTGCAAAACCTTTCCCGTAGTCTTGTCTGTGCTCGTGTGACCTCCATATGTAGAAGAATGACAGTGATACAATATATCCTCAATCTCTTCTTCGGATACGCATCTTTGATATATAGCATCCGCCTCTTGCTTGAATAGGAATGGTTCGTCCCACACATAATGCTTTACATTCGAAAGGAACTTCTTCCTCTGATGATAACTCATGTGAGAAGGTATTATCCCGCAAGCTAGGTAGTTGGCAAAATCAGCATACCACGGAGCCTTGATTGTTCTAACCGCTAGTAGCTTCTCATCCGGAAAGAAATCATTTATAGTAAGATCATCGGCTCTTCCCGCATTTGATTCTTGATGAAGCCTCGATAGATGGTCTGCAACTACGTTCTCCGTTCCTTGCTTGTCTCGGATTTCCAAGTCAAACTCTTGTAGAAGAAGTATCCACCGGATAAGTCTTGGCTTAGATTCCTTTTTACTCAGCAAGTATCTTATGGCTGCATGATCTGTGTAAACTATCACCTTGGTCCTTATGATGTAAGATCTGAACTTGTCGAAAGCAAATACTATAGCCAAGAGTTCCTTCTCTGTGGTAGCATAATTCATTTGTGCTTCATCCAATGTTTTACTGGCATAGTAGATTGCATACACCTTGCGATCCTTCCTTTGTCCTAACACTGTGCCCACAGCAAAATCACTTGCATCACACATAATTTCAAAAGGGAGACTCCAATCTGGAGGTTGCATTATTGGGGCGGTTGTTAATGCTTCATTTATCCTGGAAAATGCATCAAGACAATGTTGGATCGATGTGGTTCGCTAGAGGGGGGGGGGTGAATAGCGAAAAACCTTTTCTTTTTCTTTCGTTAAAACTCGAGAGATAATTAGTTAATTGCAGCGGAAATGTAAAAATAAAAAAAACAATCGACACAAGGGTTTTACTTGGTTCGTAGCCGAAGGCTACTACTCCAAGGCCCTAGTGGTCCTTGACCACGTACGGAGGGCAAAAGCACTAAAGGAACTCCTCCTCGTTAGAGGTAGGAGTTAATCGATACAAGAAGGAACCACAAAAACTTGAGGTAGAGGGACACTCCCCCTCTCCTCGTATACGATAAAAGCTCCGGAAATGTAAATGACAAGAAAAACTAATACCGACGTACAAGAATAATAAGAGTTAAACCTAGACGTCGGAATGGAAGGACTTCGTTGTCGGAGAGTTGCAGCGTAACGGAGACTTTTTGGAGGCTTAGAATTGTTGTTAAAACCCTAGGTTTGGCCCTCCTTTTATAGCCTTTGAGCCCCTTTTCGAGTGGGTCTTCAACCAATCACAAATGGACACCAAACCGCTTTGAGGTGGAGTGATAAGCCTTGACTCCTCGAATCTGATCATTGACCATCGATCGGTGATGGCCATCATCGATCGTGATGGCGACATCGATCGATTGATGACCTTCGGCGATCGTGATACACGGTGAGTCCTCCAGTAGCGATCGTGATGCTTCTTTGCAAGTCAAAGTTAGCTCAACAAAACATACTTTCGACGGTTCGACCGTCCGATCTCGACCTAGACCACCTATGAGATGTCTTGGGTCGGATCTATGCTTAAGATCATCCCCGTAAAGAGGATACGACCTCACTTACGCTCACACACACGAGCTTACCTCGATACTTACGTGTTGCTTTTGCTTCCGGCCTTCCACTCGATTCCATCGGCTCCCTCCGAAATCACTCGAGTGTCGCCCGACCACCGCGGCTTCCTCCAGGTGTCGCTAGCCTTCAGCTCCAGCTATAGCAATCTTCTGCACACTTGATTCAGCTCGTGAGATAACGACATGAGCTTAACTTTGTATCGTTTGCTATAATCAAAACTCAGGTTCGACTTAGGTGCATGCTGCACCAACAATCTCCCCCTTTTTGATTTATGGCAAACCCACATACCAAGTTAAGTAAATAGCAAGCATAAAGAATAATGTGCATTAGAAACAAACGAAGATTAAGTTGGAGTAGTAAGGATTTTCTTCAAGTACTCCCCATTTTCTTCAAGTACTCCCCCTTGAGGAAACCTCCCCCTGAGGGGTGAGTACTTGAAAATGACTTTAGTTCTCCAAACACAAAAGGTAATGAGTTAAGTAAATGGCATTACTTAACTCCAAACACAAAAGATAACGAGTTAAGTAAATGGCATTACTTAACTTAGGCCTTTAAAGTTTTCAATTCCGAAGAGTTGAAACCTAAACCTTACTCCCCCTTAACTTAGGCCAGAATCAAAGTTTCAATTTGAAATTGAACCCTAACTTTGGCCCTTAACTTTGGATCTTTCTCCCCCTTTTGACATAAATCAGGAAAAAGTGGGGGGTTTTAAGAAAACCTTAAGTCCAAGCATGATGATTTTGAAAATAGTATGTGAAAATAATTCATCTAAATGTTCAACTCTAGTTTGACTTGATTGAAATGATATTATCAATAAGTCCTGATTAGAGTTGGTTAATATTAGTTGCATATTTATACTCCGAGGTTCATATTGACGCACTTGATCTACATCTTGGAACCTGGAGTAGGGTCCTAACATCTCACGCCCATCTATGTGGCTAAGTACACAAACACATTAGTCCTATGTGTTGTGAGATGTACTGGCTCCTTAAATCTATAGGTGCATGATATCTAAGGTATGTCCTATGCTAGTTCCATCAAAATGAAAAATAAGAAATAGTAGTAAGAAAATATAGTTTGCAAGTTCTTATCCTATTACGCACATGCCCAATTTTCGTCTTAATAGACTAAATTCGGCTTCGGGTAGGGGTTTAGTAAATAGGTCTGCTAGGTTAGATTTCGATTCGACGTACTCGAGTTGTATGGCTCCGTTGGCCACATGTTCTCGAATGAAATGGTGTTTGACTTTTATATGTTTGGTCCTAGAGTGACATATTGGATTCTTGGTAAGATTAATTGAACTAATGTTATCTACGTGAAGTTTAGTATTCGTAAAGTCTAACTTAAAGTCGCGGAGAGTGTGCTTCATCCAAAGAAGTTGAGTGACACACTCACCCATCGCGATGTATTCGGCTTCGGTGGTAGATAAGGCAACACAATGATGCTTCCTACTGCACCAACTCACTAGACTCGAGCCGAGTAGTTGACAACAACCACTCGTGCTCTTTCTATAGAGTTTACTACCGGCATAATCCGAATCGGAGTAGCCGATTAGTTCGAACTCGGTAGATCTAGGATACCAAATACCGACATTAAGTGTACCCTTTAGATATCTAAGGATACGCTTAACTAGGGTTAGGTGAGACTCCTTAGCACAGGTTTGAAACCTGGCGCACATACTTACTGCGAATAGGATGTCGGGTCGACTCGCAGTTAAGTATAGAAGACTTCCTATTGCGCTCCTATAGTACTTTAAGTCAATGGACTTACTTTCTAGGTCTTCTCCTATGTTAACATTTATCGCCATTGGGGTGTTTATTACCTTAGCATCTTGCATTCCAAATCTTTTAATTAACTCCTTAGTGTATTTTTGTTGATATAGGTATATACCATCCTTAGTTTGTTTAATTTGTAGACCTAAAAAGAAACTTAACTCGCCTACCAAGTTCATTTCCAACTCACTTTCCATGAGCGAAACGAACTCGTTTAGTAAGGCTGAGTTAGAGGTTCCAAAAATTATATCGTCTACGTAAATTTGAGCTATGAATATTTCTTTACCTAAGGTTTTTACAAAGAGAGTTGGGTCAACTAAGCCTTGGTTAAACCCTTTTGACTTAAGATGGATTGAAAGTCTCTCGTACCAAGCTCGAGGAGCTTGTTTAAGTCCATAGAGAGCTTTCTTAAGTTTTAGAACATGGTCGGGTTTATCTAGATTTTCGAATCCGGGGGGTTGGCTAACATAAACTTCTTCTTTAATGTATCCATTTAGGAATGCCGACTTAACATCCATTTGAAACAGCTTAAATCCTCGATGTGCGGCATAAGCTAGCAACATTCGAATGGATTCGAGTCTAGCTACTGGGGCATAGGTTTCATCGTAATCTAAGCCTTCGACTTGGCTAAATCCTTTGGCGACTAACCGAGCCTTGTTTCTAACTACTTCACCTTTATCATCAAGCTTATTTTGAAACACCCACCTTGTTCCAATTATCATTTTGTCTTTAGGTGGTGGTACTAATTCCCACACTTCGTTCCTAGTAAATTGAGCTAGCTCTTCTTGCATTGCAATAATCCAATCGGGATCAAGAAGAACTTGTTCAATTGATTTGGGTTCTATCTTTGAAATTAAGGAAATTTGACTAAGGTTCCTATAGGATGCTCTAGTTCGAACTCCTAGATTAGGATCTCCTATCACTTGATCGATAGGGTGGTTAGTCTGAGTCCTAGATTGGGTTGGGTTTGTGTCACCTAATGCTTGATCAATGGGGTGACTTGGTTGAACACTAGTTTGGTTGGAGTCATCTATCACTTGATCAATAGAGTGACTAGGTTGACTTAGGTTAGGATTAACACTAGACCTGATCTCCGGATCAGAGTAAGGTCTAGTATGAATCGGCTCGCTAATTGGGGTTGCCAGGGGTTTTGTAGGTTCATGTCCTTCATCGAATACTACATTGATAGTCTCCTCGACTCTAAGGGTGTCGTGGTTATATACTCTATAAGCTCTACTTGTAGTCGAGTATCCTAGAAAGATTCCGGTCGTGGTTTTGGATGTAAATTTCCCTAGGTAATCCTTAGTGTTTAGGATATGTACCTTACACCCAAATACCCTAAAGTACTTGATGTTAGGTATTTTATCGTGATAAATCTCGTACGAGGTCTTAAGGTGCCTCTTTACCATAAGGATCCTATTTTGGACATAGCAAGCCGTGCTAACGGCTTCTGCCCAAAACCTATCGGGTAGGTCGTATTCGTTCAACATGGTCCTAGCGGCTTCTTGTAGAGTTCGGTTTTTCCGCTCCACTAGGCCATTTTCCGAGGGTCCTAGGGCAAGAGAATTCATGGTGGTATCCGTTTAGGTTACAGAAGTCGGTGAACCTTTGATTTTCGAATTCACCACCATGATAGCTTCTAAGTCTTTTAACCTTAAGGTCTTTTTGATTCTTGATTAATTTAAATAGATTGATTAATTGATCTAGGGTATCACTTTTATGCTTGATGAACCTAACCCAGGTAAACCTGGAGTAGTCGTCAATTATGACTAAGCAATATTGACTTCTATTGAGTGACTTGGCTCCATGTGAATCGAATAGATCCATATGCAGGAGCTCAAGTACATTTGAGGTTCGTTCTTGGTTAGTTAACTTGTGTTGTGTCCTAGGTTGTTTTCCTTGTTGACAAGCATTACAGATTTTATTAACCAAGTTGTTGAGGTTGGGTAAGCCTCTGACTAATCCACTCTGACTCATCTTGTGGACGAGTCTTGGGTGCGAGTGACCGAGTCGTCGGTGCCACAACCATGATTCCTCTTGCCGTGTCATAAGACACTTAGTTGAGGAGTTGGTTAAGTTGATCGTATAAATGTTGTTATTTCTAGTTCCTTTAAGAATTGTTTTAGAGGTTTCGTTGGTATTAATTACGCATTCATTTTCTAGAAATATAACCTTATAGTTATTATCACACAATTGGCTTACACTTAGTAAGTTATATTCAAAATTCTCTACAAGTAATACATTTTTAATAACAAAATTCGTGTTAAGCTCGATATCACCTGATCCGATGATTTTGAGCTTGCCGTTATTCCCAAAGGCTACCGATCCTTGTCGTTTGAATCGAAGCTTTGCGAATTTGAGTTGATCCCCGGTCATGTGTCGGGAGCAACCGCTGTCCAACATCCATTGATCCTACACACAAGGTGGTTGGATTGGATGTTAGATTTTTTTTTGTTAAGAAAATTGGTTGTAAGTTGTTAACCCTAGGTCATCTCACCGAAGTCTATATGATCAAGCATGTTATACTTATGTGTTTTTTGAGATGACTTCCAATTAAGTTGATTAAGTGGATTTAGGTACAAGTAATTTTATGTTAGATTTGGATTTAACCCTAGGCTTGTCAATTTTACCTTTTCAAGATCATGGCTTCCAGGTCGTGGCGAGGCACAGGGGCCTTCTTTTATCGGATCATCGACCACTTCCTTAGACAAAGCCATTTTCAAGAAAATGATGACTTGACTCACCCAAGATTATTTCCTAGTCTAACTGGTTATTTTTGAAAAGAGGCTCCCCGAGGCTCAATCTTTTCGAAGGCTTTTAGTTGGTTATGTTTTTGAAAAGAGGCTCCCCGAGGCTCAATCTTTTCGAAGGCTTTTAGTTGGTTATTTACGTGTTCTAAGTGAGTTCACGAAAAAAAAAACAAAAAAAAATCTAAGCATGCAATTTCTAAGTTAAAACACAAACATGTTTTGTACTGGCTCCCCCTAGACCGTTGAATCGGTTCGGTCTATCCACATAGTGGATTTGGTCCTTGGGAACCCAGTACGAGTTGGATCCTAGAGTTGAAATCAAAGTGGTCTTAGGGACCCATGCTTGGACACATTTTTTATGTCTACTTACGATTGACATATACGACTTATTGGTCGTGTTTGAGCTAAACCCTAGTCCGACCTTGTTGTACACGGCCCTTTGCGATCCAAGTAGGAGGTCAAGTCCTTTGGATCCCAAAGTAAACCTTTCCAACGTATTCCTAAGATCTTCGACTTGACTTTTCAAGAGTGAGTTCTCAACTTTGAGTTTTTCAACCCGAGTTGAGTCCTTCTCTTGAACTCGACTAGTCGAAGAGGTTAGGGAGACCTCGTGTTTGAGGAGTTTAACTTCCTCAACCAGGGTCTCGACCTTGGACTCGGACTTAGCTAACTTCCTAGACAAAAACCTAACCGTATTATGTAAAGTATTAAATAAACACTCACCTTAAGGGTATCTTTTGAACCGATGCGTATCCATGGCTTGACTTGAAGGTAGCCGTAGTCCGAGTCATCCTCGTGTTCGACTCAAGTTCGTCTCCGTGTCGACTCAATTGATTTCGCCATGAAGACGTGATCTTCGTCTTCTTCGGATGACGCTTCTTCCCATGTCGCGTTGAGGGCCTTCTTATGCTTAGGTGCTTGGTGGTTGAGCTTGGGGCACTCGGACTTGATATGTCCAAACCTGTTGCACTCATAACACCTAATGTTAGAACTTTTAGGTTTACCTTGGTTGGGTCGAGTCGTAGTTCGCTTTCGTCCCTTGGCTATCCTTCGAGCTAGGTTCATTAGTTCGGCAGTCAACTCCGGGTCAACTTCTTCTTCGGACTCATCTTCCTCCTCGGGTGGTGGTGGCTTGCTTGCGATTTTCTTCTTCTTTGAACCTGCAAACAAGGCTATACCCCTCTCGGGTTCCGAGTTGGATTGTTCATGTAATTCAAAATCCGAAAAGAGTTCGTCTAACCTAATTTTAGAAAGGTCCTTGGAGACCTTATAGGCATCAACCATGGATGCCCATAAGGTAGTCCTCGGAAAAGAGTTTAGGACATACCTAATAAGGTCGCGGTTTTCGACCTTTTGCCCGATTGCGTGTAGGTTGTTGACTATGTCTTGGACACGGGCGTGGAGTTGCGTCGCAGACTCGTGTTCCTGCATTTTTAGTGTGTACAATTTATTGAATAACAAATCACGTTTGCAAACCTTAGCTTGATCCGATCCTTCGTGTAACTCGATTAGTTTTGTCCAAAGATCCTTTGTGCTTATGAAGGGGCCGACGCGATTTAGCTCCTCCTTGTACAAGCCGCATTGGAGGATTTGTGTTGCCTTGGCATCGGCTTCGACTTGTCGTTTTGTTGCAACGGTCCATTGATCATAATCCAAGGAGTCACCCACTTCATTAGTCGGAAGTGTGAAACCCGTTTGGATTATGATCCACATCTCGATTTGGGTTTTGAGAAAGCATTCCATCCGACCTTTCCAGTAACGGAAATCATCTCCGTTGTAAAACGGAGGTCGGACGGTGCTAAAACCCTCGAGATGGGCCATTAGGACAAAAAACAAGGAGACTAAAAAGACGACCTAGCAACGAAAAGAAACACACGAAAGTACCAAGACTTGCGTCTTGGATTAGTAGTGTGGGAAATAAAAAGAAACAAACGAAAAATAGAAAGTTAAGCAATGAAATAAGAAACTAAATAAAAAGTAAGTACTCACAACCTTCGATGTCCCCGAAAGGCTACTAAACGTCGATTTTTGAGGACGAAAACAACTTGTTACGGGGGTAAACCCCTCGTAAGAAGTGTAGATCTCTGCGAGGGCTTCGATTTGGTAGGTAGACCGTGTCGTGGGTCAACTTGTACAAAAAGTTATGCCCGTTTGACCGTCGGCTACTCCAAAAGCGAATGCTTGCAAAACAAAATCAAACGAAGAGTACCAAGACTTCGTCTTGGATTAGTAGTGCGGGAGAAAAATTTAAACGAACGAAAAACAAATCTGTAAAAAAAATGTTAGATTGGTGGTTTCACCAAATCTAAGCGCCCCCGGCTCTGATACCAATTGTTGGATCGATGTGGTTCGCTAGAGGGGGGGGTGAATAGCGAAAAACCTTTTCTTTTTCTTTCGTTAAAACTCGAGAGATAATTAGTTAATTGCAGCGGAAATGTAAAAATAAAAAAAAACAATCGACACAAGGGTTTTACTTGGTTCGTAGCCGAAGGCTACTACTCCAAGGCCCTAGTGGTCCTTGACCACGTACGGAGGGCAAAAGCACTAAAGGAACTCCTCCTCGTTAGAGGTAGGAGTTAATCGATACAAGAAGGAACCACAAAAACTTGAGGTAGAGGGACACTCCCCCTCTCCTCGTATACGATAAAAGCTCCGGAAATGTAAATGACAAGAAAAACTAATACCGACGTACAAGAATAATAAGAGTTAAACCTAGACGTCAAAATGGAAGGACTTCGTTGTCGGAGAGTTGCAGCGTAACGGAGACTTTTTGGAGGCTTAGAATTGTTGTTAAAACCCTAGGTTTGGCCCTCCTTTTATAGCCTTTGAGCCCCTTTTCGAGTGGGTCTTCAACCAATCACAAATGGACACCAAACCGCTTTGAGGTAAAGTGATAAGCCTTGACTCCTCGAATCTGATCATTGACCATCAGTCGACTGATGGCCATCATCAGTCGACTGATGGCAGCATCAGTCGATTGATGACCTTCGACAGTCGACTGATACATGGCAGTCGAGTCCTCCAAGCTGGCAGTCGACTGATGCTTGCTGTAAGTCAAAGTTAGCTCAACAAAAACATACTTCCGACGGTCTTCGACCGTCCGATCTCGACCTAGACCACCTATGAGATGTCTTGGGTCGGATCTACGCTTTAGATCATCCCCGTAAAGAGGATACGACCTCACTTACGCTCACACACACGAGCTTACCTCGATACTTACGTGTTGCTTTTGCTTCCGGCCTTCCACTCGATTCCATCGGCTCCCTCCGAAATCACTCGAGTGTCGCCCGACCACTGCGGCTTCCTCCGGGTGTCGCTAGCCTTCAGCTCCAGCTATAGCAATCTTCTGCACACTTGATTCAGCTCGTGAGATAACGACATGAGCTTAACTTTGTATCGTTTGCTATAATCAAAACTCAGGTTCGACTTAGGTGTCTGCTGCACCAACAGACAAGGATTATCAAAGTGAAACACAACATCTTTAGCAAGCAAATTAGTTAATGGTTTTGAAATTTTTGAGAAGACCTTGATGAACCGTCGGTAGAACCCCGCATGTCCTAGGAAACTACGCACTCCCTTGACATCAGTTGGAGGAGGCAACTTCTTGATCACTTCAGTTTTAGCAATGTCCACCTTGATACCACGGTGTGAAACTAGGTGCCCAAGTACTATGCCTTCTCGCACCATGAAGTGGCACTTCTCCCAATTAAGCATTAAATTCATTTCCTCGCATCTCTGCAAGACCTTGACCAAATTAGATAAACACATATCAAAATCTGCACCATATACAGAAAAATCATCCATGAATACTTCCATTATATTCTCGATCATATCAGAAAAAATTGAAGTCATACACCTCTGAAAAGTGGCGGGTGCATTGCATAGTCCAAAAGGCATTCTCCTGAAAGCAAAAGTACCATATGGGCAGGTGAAAGTTGTTTTCTCTTGGTCATTAGGATAAATAGGGATTTGATAGAAACCAGAGTATCCATTTAAGTAACAGAAATGCGAGTGTTTTGCCAACCGGTCTAGTATTTGGTCAATAAATGGGATGGGAAAGTGGTCCTTTCTAGTTTCCTTATTCAATTTCCTATAATCAATACACATTCTCCATCCCGTAACAGCTCTCGTGGGAATTAACTCATTCGTAGCATTCCTTATTACCGTTATCCCCCCTTTCTTTGGCACAACATGGACAGGACTTACCCATTCGCTATCGGATATTGGATAGATAATTCCTGCATCTAGCAATTTCATGACCTCTTTCTTGACTATCTCTTTCATGGCTGGGTTTAGCCTTTCATGTTCTATGAAGGTTTTAAAATTGTCTTCTAGTAGAATTCTGTGCATGCAAACCGATGGACTAATTCCCCTAATGTCATCAATCTTGTATCCAATGACATTCTTATGTGTTTTAAATACCTCAATCAATTTTTCGGTCTCTGCATTGCTCAGATTAGCATTAATGATCACAGGATACGTAGAGTTTTCGCCAAGAAATTCATACCTGAGTGTTGATGGAAGAGGCTTAAGTTCTACCTGTGGTGTGAGGTTGGGGTCGGAAATCTCCAGCTCTTTATCCTCAAAATCCCCTCCGAACTTATTAAGATGAGTTTGTTCTGGTGCTCCTTCTAGTGCTATTGACTGGAAACTGTCAATCCTACAACAAACATCAAAAACAGAAGGTTGTTTAACAGCTTTTGAAAGGTCGAATTCAATTTTGTCATTTCCAAATGCTAGTGAGAGTTTGTGGTTCTTGACATCTATCATTGCCCCTGCAGTAGCCAAGAAAGGTCTCCCCAAAATGAGTGGAATGCATGGGTCTTCATCCATGTCAAGCACTACAAAATCGGCAGAAATAATAAAATTTCCCACCTGCACTGGTACATCTTCTAAGATTCCCAAAGGATATCTAATGGAGCGATCAGCTAATTGCAAGGCCATAGTAGTTAGTTTCATTTCTCCCAAATCTAATTTCTTGCATATGGAAAGAGGTATCAGATTGACACTAGCGCCCAAATCGCAAAAAGCCTTATCAAAATTTGAGTCATTAATTATGCAAGGGATAGAAAAGCTACCTGGATCATTTAATTTGGGAGGTACCTTATTCTTAATTAAAGCGCTGCACTCCTCAGTAAGAGCCACTGTTACATGCTCCTCGACTTTTCTTTTATTGGTTAAGATATCCTTCAAGAACTTGGAGTATGTAGGCATTTGTTGAAGAGCTTCTGTAAAAGGTATATTGATATATAGCTTCCTAATTACCTCAAGGAACTTACCAAATTGTTCATCCAATTTTTCCTTATCAGCCTCTGAGGGAACGGGATAGGGGGCTTATAAGTTCTTGGTTCCTTATTCGACATTCCTGTGTCGTTCGGCACAGGCCAGTCATGTTGGCTGCTGGAATGACCCGACATGGGTGTGTCGGCTGACACGTGCTCGTGGGCATTCTCTTCCCCAGGCGTGCTGAACAACACGCCCTGGGTCAGGGTGTGTTGTCGGCTTCCTTTTTCTATTCAACCCAAGCGTGCTGCTGTCTTCTTCCAACTCTGACACGCTCGTGTCCTTTAGCACAGGGGCTGCTTGTTGAGCTCTGTCTCCTTCTAAAATCCTTCAACTTCTCAAACTTATGGAATTACAATGCTCAGCTAGGTTTACTTCTGAATTTCCAGGAAATCTGTCAGGCGTCCTTGATGTTGAGCTGGCAATTTGGGAAATTTGATTTTCCAGCATTCTTGTGTGATTAGTCAAATTATCCACCTTGCTTTCCAATTTCTTGATTGCCTCGGTATTATTTTGATGTTGCCGATTTGATTCTACAATATGCTGTCGAAATTCATCATTTATCTTCCCCTGACACGTAATAAAATTCTCCATCATCTTTTCTAAGCTTGACTTGGTTCCTGGCTGAAATCCCGAAGGTGCTCCAAAACTGTTCTGTCTAGAAGAATTTTGGTTGGCTCTATACGAAAAGTTAGGATGATTCCTCCAACCGGGATTGTACGTGTTCGAATAAGGGTTGCCACCATTAGGCTTCTGATTAAAATTATTTAGCGCATCTACTTGCTCAATCCCGACTCCCGATGATGGTGCGTGTAAGATTTGGCAATTTATCGCTACATGTCCTGTTACACCACAAATCTCGCAAGTGACATTAGATGAGTTTACAGCTGATACATTAAAATGTTCGAGCTTTTGAGTTAACACATCGACTTTTGCACTGAGTAGATCAAGGGTACTTACCTCAAACTTACCTGGCATTTTAGTTTGATATCCTCGTTCTGTAGCCCATTGGTGAGAATTCATTGCCACATTCTCGATGATCTCAAATGTTTCATCCAACGTTTTGTTCATAAGAGCTCCTCCTGCAGCAGAATCAAGAGAAACTTTAGTAGCATATGAGATTCCATTGTAGAAAGTATGAACAATGAGCCACTTCTCCAGCCCATGATGAGGGCATTGCTGTAGTAATCCCTTAAATCTGTCCCAGGCTTCAAATAATGTTTCTCCATCCTTTTGCGCAAAATTGGTGATTTGATGACGAAGACTTGCAGTTTTGCTGGGTGGAAAATACTTGTCTAAAAATCTTTGCTCCAGCTGATCCCAGGTAGTTATGCAATCTGCTGGAAGAGAGTGTAGCCAAGCTCTAGCTTTGTATCGCAATGAGAAAGGAAACAAGCGCAATCTAATAGCATCAGCTGAGGCTCCATTCAGTTTTAAAGTTTTGCAAAATTCCAAAAATACTTCCAAGTGCAGATTTGGATCTTCAGTGGGTGCTCCTCTGAATTGATGCTGTTGAACCATGGATAGTAGAGCCGATTTTAATTCAAAATTGTTCGCTTCAATAGGGGGTCTTCTAATACTCGATCTCAATCCCCTTATACTAGGTGCTGCATAATCCCTTAAAGGTTTATTCTCGTTTTGGTCAGCCATGTCGAAGGTCAGATTGTCTTCATGAGGTTGCTGAAATCGTCTTCTAGCAAGGAACATTCTCTCTATCTCAGGATCAATATTGAGAATTTCCCTATTAACTCTGTGCATGCAACAACAAGAGAGGCTCCCAAAACAAGAATTCAGAATAGACACAAAGAGGAACAAAAATAGAAATCTAGATTAACTAAATCACGCTCAATTCAATATTGAGTGCCAATCCCCGGCAACGACGCCAAAAACTTGATGTCTTATTTTCTGCAAGTGCACGGTTGTCATCAAGTAATAAAAATATCGATCCCACAGGGATTGGGACAATTACCGAATGATCGTGATACCAAGTTATCTAGTCAATCAATTTGTGGATTAAGCAAAGACACTGAGCAGTCAAGAACAACAAATGAGAAGAACGAGCTAAAAGTCAATAGTTGAGGAGAATCTCAGGATATGGGTTTCACCACGTCAACGATTTATAAGGTGATTTAATTCTTTCCTACCCCTATTAGAGTTGTTTTGATGGAACCTATCCTAAGGTAAATCAACGACCCCTTTCGAGGTTAAATCACGCTAATCGCATGCCTATCAAACTCAATTTACCTGTCACGGTATTCGAGCGTAGGGGATCATAATCAGCTAAGGGGACCTGTCACGAGACCCCCGCAAACCTCCCTAGTCTTACCTCCGTTACTTGGTAAAAACTGGATTTGATAGATCCATTAAGTCCATAAGAGTTCCTTTAGAGTCTAAATCTCCTTTTCACAGTAGGTTTGCACACGGGACCATAATCAGCTAAGGGGACCTGTCACGAGACCCCCGCAAGCCCTCATAGATACACTACCGCTACTTGACAGGAGTTAATCCCTAATTGGTTCTGGGGTTCAGGAACTTGGGTTCACTGTTAGGTACTTCCCCTTAGCTCCTTAGGTTTATCAAAAAGAATCCAAAAACCAGATCAAAACAAACAATAATTCAAGTAGTATAGATTACATCATCCATCATAAATCGTCAAGGGCTACTCCCCCATCCTAAGATTACAAGACACTACTCCATAGTCTGGCAAGAATTGCTAGAGAAAGAAATTACAATACTTAGTGCCATCTGTGTTCCTCTGTCGTCGACTCCTTCTTTCTCTTCCTTCTTCTGTCATTCTTTTGACCACCCGCCGTCCTCTCTTTAGGATTAGAATATCTCCTCTTTTATAGCCTTGGCCTCCTCTTTAATTAAGGTAAAAGATTTTCCTTTAATTGAGACGAAGATCGCGGCTTCGTCAAGTTGCTCGCAGAAAAGGAAATATGGAATCAGGACAACACGCCCATGCCAAATGAGGGCACAGGCGTGTCGTGCATTTCCCACCGACCGTGTTGCGCTTGAACTGGGGCGTGTTGAAGGCTGATCCAGGCGTGTCGAAGGCTGATCCAGTGTCACGCCCGCCCTTCCGGGACCCTCAATGTCTGGAGAGGCGGCGCGTGACGCGACTGTACATACATTTCATACAGCGGAAGACTTTATATATATACTTCTTATTTCTTACAGCGGAAGACTTAAGACCTAAATACTTTTTTTTTCAAACATAAATATGCATTAACACTTCTTCTTAACATAGAGTATGTTTCATAGCATAGCATGCATAGATACTTCTTCTTACTTCTTCTTTACTTCTTGCATAGATACTTCTTCTTACTTCTTCTTTACTTCTTCTTATCAACATAAAGCATGCATCGTATATATATATAGATACTTAGGGCTTAGTAGGTTCATAACATCATCGTCATAGGGAGACATAAGTAAAGACATCCATAGACATCATCATCATAGGTAATACATGTATAAGTAGACTTAACGGATCTTCTCCACCATGCCACTACCACACACATTGACCCCTCCTGCTGCTCCCTTTAGTTTATCCATCCCTTACCCTTATCTGCAGTACGAGGGAAAATAAACTATAAGCACATAGGCTTAGTAAGATCCTGTCTTACTCACAAAAACCATACTTCATCATTAATCATGACTTGTAGCATTTATAACATATAATCAATATATCATGTAACATACATGGCATCATCAACTTAACTTGTAGCTTAAGTAACATGAGATGATATAGCATGGATCATCCCTAACTTAGCAGCATAACATGAAATATATATATATGCTTAATCAGCATAATATGCATCATATGTAACTTAGTAACCTAACATCATAGCGTACCATCGAACATAACATGTAACTTAACATTATGGCATATCATCTAACATATCAGTAACTTAAACATTATGGCATATCATCTAACATAACATGTAACTTAAACAATCATGGCATATCAACTAACATAACATGTAACTTAACATTATGGCATATCATCTAACATAACATGTAACTTAACATTATGGCATATCATCTAACATAACATGTAACTTAAACATTATGGCATATCATCTAACATAACATGTAACTTAAACATTATGGCATATCATCTAACATAACATATAACTTAACATTATGGCATATCATCTAACATAACATGTAACTTAACATTATCAGGTAAACATATGCAAGATGCTTTTGAAAACATATATGTTAGGTACGTAAATATAAATCTCAACATATTTGGGCCCGACATTGTACCACTTCTTCATTATCATAGCGCGCATCCCTAAATAGGCCCGAGGTAGCAAGTCTCGAACCTAATAGGTTTCTAGGCCCGAGTCTTATTCCATCGACCTAGGGGCAATCGTCATAGCGTAGAAGCCCATCCTAGGCCCGAGTCTTACTCCATCGACCTAAGGCATCTTGGAGCCCATCCCGTACTAGGCCCGAATCTTATTCCATCGACCTAGGGGCAATCATACATAGAAGCCCGTCCTAGGCCCGAGTCTTATTCCATCGACCTAGGGCATCTTAGGAGCCCATCCCTTCTTAGACCTTGTTAAGGTCTTGGTACATCGGAAGGTAAAATACTTATATGCTTATTTTACTACATATCTTATTTCATTAACATGGCACAGCATACTTCGTTTCGTAACACATCATGCTTCATTTCATTAACATAGCATAGCATACTTCATTTCATACACCTCATGCTTCATTTCATTAACATAGCATAGCATACTTCATTACATACACATCATGCTTCATTTCATTAACATAGCATAGCATACTTCATTACATACACATCATGCTTCATTTCATTAACATAGCATAGCATACTTCATTTCATACACATCATGCTTCATTTCATTAACATAGCATAGCATACTTCATTTCATAACAACATAACCTATTTCATTAGCATAGTATACAATTCATGGTATGAACTTCATTGTAACCTAAAAGACCAAAGGTGGCCGAATGGGTCTTTGGTGGCTGTTAGGGTTAGCTTTTGTCCTAATCCACCTTAACCCCTAACATCATCATCTAGTCACAAAAACATGGCATGGAACTTCATTGAAACCCTAAAAGTAGGGTTTGGCCGAATAGGTCTTTAGGGTTCATTAGGGTTAGCTTTTGTCCTAATCCACTTTAACCCCTAACATCATCATCTAGTTATAAACAACATAGCATAGAGCTTCATTGAACCCTAAATCATGGCTTGGCCGAATAGGCCTTAGTGGTCATTAGGGTTAGCTTTTGTCCTAATCCCCTTTTAACATGCTTATAACATCATATGTATACCAACATGGATTAAACTTCATTAGGACATCAATATAAGGGGGGGTGGCCGAATGGCCTATGTAGACTTTTAGGGTTAGATCTTTATCCTAAACCCCCTAACATGTTAACATCATTATTTACAAGTAAAACAAGCTATAAAACTTCAATAAAACACCAAAGTCCATATTGGCCGAATGGTTCTTAGGGTTTCCTAGGGTTAACTTTTGACCTAATCCATTTTTAACCCTAACATCATCATATAGTTTCAAAGCATGGCATATAACTTCATGGAGACCCTAAATCATAGTTTTGGCCGAATATAACAATATAGGTTTCTTTTTTTTTTTCAAAAATAGAAATCGGAACTATTCGTATGCAGGTGAGGGATACTTACATCCTTCGCTTTGCTTGTAGTGTGAAGAAGATGACCTAACACAAACCCTAGCCCTTGCTTCTTGCTTGGAGGAGTTTCGGCCAAAGATGGAGAAGGGCTAGAATTTTGGTGAGGAGAAGAAGAAAAAGAGTGGAAGTGACCAAATCCAACCTTCCCTCTTCTTTATAAAGGGGAGGGGAGGAAGAGAAGTTCCTCTTTTCTTTTCCATGCCTCTTCATTTACTCTTAGTCCCACTTATCTATAGTTTCCCCCTCTTCCTTAATCATATAATCCTATTGGGCTTCTGGTTAGTGGGTGCATCTATAAGGCTTGGCTGTCTCTAGAGGTTTGGGGTTCAATTCCTAGGCCTTGCACCCCTTTTTGGCTTATTTCCTTTTATTTTTGAAAAGGCCCACATAAAGCCCATGATCATCAAGCCAAAAATTCCTGTAAAAATTGCTAGGAATTTTATGGGCGTTACATCCAGGGCATGTCGATTGCTGATCCAGGCGTGTCGATTGCTGATCCAAGCGTGTCGAGCGCTGGAACTCCTGACACAGGCGTGTCACTGATAACACGCCTGTGTTGTTTTGATACGCCTGCTTCTTCACCCTGTTAACACGAAAAACACCCAAAAGCAGTCTCTTCGTCCAAAATATGCTAAACTTAACTAAATCATGATAAAATACATGCCTAGGACATGAAATGAGATAAAATGCATGCATATGGAGTAGTGAAAACATAGCATGATTTACACACATCAGTCACCCAAGCCATACTGGGGTCGTGGTTGTGCGTAGGGTTCGCAGACATGACCATGCATATGCATTACCAGTTGTGATGGCATATGTGTGTGTGTGTGTGTGTGTGTGTGTTTTACATATGTCTGTGAGATGTTGCATTTGGTTGAACTATGATTGCTACATATGTTTGTAGAACATTATGCATATCATTTGCATGTTCTATACTGTGGTATATGGTGTATTTGGGTATGAGTAGGATCAGTGTGGATCGTTGTTTAGGAATGTGCAGTGTACCTAATGGATCAAACTGTAATATGCATTTGATCAACATCATGTTATTATAGAGTATGGATCAGGTTTGTCTATACATTTGATTATACGTTGTTCATATGATTATGTGTTGATCATAGATGTGGTATTGTTTATGTACATTATTGGCATGTGCTACATTGTTGTATACTTGTTCAGGTTGTTGTGAATTGAGTCTCTGCAGACTTTCAGGTATGTCGGTACGTAATGTTGGTGCAATCGACCTAGGTCACGATTGACCGGACTCGAGTTTGACTCGAACAGTATTTTGATCTTAGACAAAACGTATGACATGTGAGTGTCATGGGAAGTCCAAGCATGGGGCTTGACATTGAAAGTCCAACATGGGTTGGCCACGTAAGTCCAAGTTTGTAGCCTTGGTGATGAAAATCCAAGCATGGGGCTTGGTGTTAGGAAAATCCAAGCATAGAGCTTGGTGTTGGTAAAGTCCAAGTGTGTAGCCTTGGCATGGGAAATCCAAGCATGGGGCTTGGTGTTGGTAAGTCCAAGTGTGTAGGCTTGGCAATGAGAAGTCTTGAGTACTTGGCAAGATCACTAGTCTCGTAGGCTCAGGGTCCTTGAGTCGGTGAAGGATGACAATGCGAAAGTCATGCGCTTGGTGCATCCGAGGGACTGTCGGACAGGGAGCGAATGGAGTGAGACCAAAGGGAAGCAGACTTTGAGGGCAAGACGCAAAGGATGACATTGCAAAGTTGTTCGCTTGGTGTATCCGAGGGACATAGGCCGAGGGAAGAGAGCTTCGGAGAGGAACTCCATGAGAGGATGATGTGGACTTGGCCAAGTGGCTAAGACGATGTGTCGGATGCTCAAACATGATGTTTGAGGTTTTGCCCGACGGTTGGATACTCAAACAAAGTGTTTGTTTGAGGTTTTACCCAATATCAGTTGACTGGTATAGGTGCTAGTTCGACTGATCCAAGTCGATGGCAATCGACTGGTGTGCGACTAGTGGTTTCTGGCCCATCAGTCGACTGCCAAGGGATGGCAGTTGACTGCTACACTATCAGTCGACTGCCAAGGGATGGAAGTCAACTGATTAAGGGTGTCGCAGGCACAGAATATTTTGAGTCGACTAATTGTCTGGATCACTCGACTGATGGCTTGATCAGTCAATTGATGGGCATGATCAGTCGACTGATTGTGGATCCGTTGGAACTTGTCCAGTGTGGATCGAGTCATTATGAGACAACGGCTACAGGGGCAATTCGACTGGGGCTTTTGGCAGTCAACTGCCAGACGCAGAATCATCCCGAGACAAGCATAAAAGGAGGAGCTTGGGGAGGATTTTTACAACCATTTTTGGAGAGATTTTGGAGGGGAATTGCCGCTGCATTCTAGAACTTCAAGAGCAAACCAAAGAAAGCAACAAGCAAGAGTTCAAAGTCATTTGTTATAAAGTGTTCTTTACATATTTCATTTGTTGTCTTTGTATTTGCTTGTACGTTTTGGTATTACTTTGTAATTGCTTGTACGAGGTTTCTCCACCTTTGACTTGTTGTCGAGAAGGAGCTTTGTTAGTGTTGTGCACATAACTTGAGCTCGTTGGGCTCACCCCGTGGAGTAGAAACCCTAAGGTTCCAAACCACGTATATCGTGTTGTATTTGTGCTTGTGTCTCTTGCATTCATATTTGTTATTTGTATTTCTGCTGCGTATTAATGAATATTGTAGACAAGCACACAACGAGTGAACGAATTCCATCATCTACGTCGAATTGGGCTATTCACCCCCTCTAGCCCGTCACCGATCCTCCAACAAGTGGTATCAGAGCGAGGAGGTTGTCATCGGACTCACCGCCGCGACAATCAACAAGATGGTCGGCATCAACCTTCAACCACCAAAATTCGAAGGAGATTTTCAATGGTGGAAAAGAAAAATGGAGGTATATCTCGAAACTGATTTTGATATAATGTTAATTTTAGAAAATGGTTTCAAAATGCCTAGGGATAAAGAAAATAAGCCAATAGAGAAGTCAAGATGGACCAAGGATCAAATCAAGGACTTCAAGACCACTATCAAGGTAATCAAGATGCTCAGTGATTTGATTCTCAACAATATTTGGTCTAGACTAGGAAATTATAGGGACGCAAAGGAATTATGGAATAAGGTGATAAAATTCCATGAAAATTCCAACCCGACACAAGTAGAGAAGGAGGCCGAGGAAGAACGTTCATCAACATCTGAGGATGTAGAGGAATTGGAGGAAACCTCCACCTCTAGCATTGAGGGGGAGGAGAGGTCTTTCATCCCAGAGCAAGAACAAGTAGAAGCATCTACATCCGGGAAAAGTGAAGAACAAGAAAAAAATTCCCTAGGTAACTCAAGCATTGTACTTAAGAATAAAAATCACATTATATGCTTTGAGTGTAGGGAAGTTGGGCATTACAAGAGAAAATGCCCAAAATTGACTAAGGAGAAAGTGTCGGCACCTAAAGTTCAACAAAAATCAAAGAATGTCGGAGTCCTCGCTAAGAAAAGCAAAGAGAACATTGTGTGCTTCAAATGCAACCAAAGAGGACACTATCGAAGCCAATGCCCTAGGGGGAGGAAGAAAGAGGCAAGAAGGAGCTACACAAGTAGGGGGAGCTTCCAAAGCAAACCCTAAGTTATATCTTAATGCACCTTCTAGCTCTAGGATTAAGAAGCATGCTAGAAATTATGTTAATTCACTTGCTATTGCCTATGAATTTAAGCATGCTAGTAAGAATAGATATGTTTGATTAGGAGGTAAATCCTATGAACTTACAACTAAGGAAAAAATCTAGATCAAACAATTCTAGACCTATTTTATCTAGGGAGAGTATTAGGAGGATAAAAGAAAATTTAGGCATTAACCCTAAAAGGGGTAGGCACATGCCTAAGAAGAAGAGTCCTTCCCAAAAGATTAATGAAAAATCTAAATTGGAAAAATTAGAATTAGAGAACTAAGCCTTGAGTTCAAAGCTTGAAAAATTAGAAAAGACCCTAGAAAAAATGAAAAACTCATTTAAAGGGTCCAATGATCAAAATCTAAGACCTAGGAGACAAGAACCGGTTAAGGGCAAGAAAGGTTTGGGTCACAAACCTAAGTCCTACCATAATGTTCCATTAGATTATGGAACTAAATCTAGGTCTAGAAAAACCAAGGTTAATAGGGAAGTTATCCCTAAGATTAACCATTGTATGTCTCTAGTGGCTAAAAATTCAAGAAAAATCTAAGGTAGCCACTAAGAAGGTTACTAGGGAGGCAATCTTTAAGGTTAACCTAAGAAAGACCCAAATGACTAAGGCTTCAAAGCAAAAAAAGGTCATTAAGAAGGTATCTAGGGAAGTTATCCCTAGTGAATACCTTGTTAACTCAAAGAGCTCTAATAGGTATTGGGTTCCTAGGAGCGTGATCGATTCACGCTAGATGGGTTAGGGTGTGTCAACCCTAAATGGATGGGTAATTAACTTAACCATACTAGAGTTGACACTTTAGGATGTGTCAATGTACTTTGAGAAGTTGAAAATTGATTAAATTGACACAATTAGGTCTTAGAAGTTATGGTGTGCCATTTTGGATTTTTGGCACACTAGAGGGATAGTTGGTATTAAGGCAAAATAGATTTAATCTTAGAAATAGAAATTTGGGCTTAACACTTAGGTATTTTATACCTTAGTATTTTATACTTGTCATGTTTTATTTGTCTTGCCATGTCATGACATCATATTTATTTTTATCATATAAAATATCATGATAATACTTAGGGTTAGCTAAATGTCATGTTATGCTTAAGCTTGTATCACATTCCATGACATCATAATTATTGACACATGCTTTTATTCTTGTTATCATTTATGCCATAATCATTATTCATGCATTAAATAAAATTGAGTTAAGGACTAAGGCATGATTTAAAGTCCTATGCATGAGGAAATCAAATAGTATTGCCTAGCATATGCATGATACCCTAAATGAACAAAACCTACATCTCACTAGAACACTTGACTTGTATGTACTTCATACACCTAGATATAAGTGAGATGTTTAGGAAAATGAATTTAAAGGTTTTAAAATCATTTTGAAAAACCTTGGTGAAGTCTATCTTTTGATAGCAATCACCATTGAATGAGGTGATACAAAGTAAGGTCAAACATTGAAAATTTCAAGAGTTTTGAACTTTGTATCAATCTCACTAGTTTATGGGTATTTTATTTTTCTAATATTTTTCACCCGTAATGTTTGTAATAAGTAATGTACGTATGAATTTTCAAGATTTTTTAAATTATGTATTTTTACTTATGAATTTTGGAATTTCATTTCTGAAATTTGATTTCTGCACTATGCAGAAATCAGTCGATTGCCATGGATGGCAGTCGACTAGAGTCAAAATTAGTCGACTGGTAGCTGAAGAAGTTGACTGATAATGCTGATTTCGGGTAAACAATGCTTGTTAGGCCCATGTTCAGCTATGTTTTAGTTCCTAACTACTTCTAACCCTAAGACATGCTTTGGAGAGCATTAGAAAGGGTGAAAATCCATTGGAAATGCATCAGGAGAAGTGTTTAGGGTGTGTATCGAATTTTAAGGGAGGTAAAAGTTCAATGTTGAATATTTTCCCTTAATTTCGATAGTTTAGTGTTCCTATTGGCTTAGGGACTCTGCAAGGACATTGTTAGTGCAATGGTCAAGAGGGAGCAAACCTTTAGGGCGAGGTATCCATCATGGGAAGATGGATGTGTATTTTTCCTCATGGGAGGAAAATTTGGGGATTGCCTCTCTTAAATGATATGAGACTTATTGATGAACCGGTAAATTATGTGTCGCGCGTGATACCATTTCCCAAATTATTTATCGAACCCCCTAACTACACTAATGCACTATAGGACTAACTCGGATCGTCTCCCAACGAACCTAATGGCTGGATGTTTGTTTCTAAACAGAAGTAAACACTAGAGGTCCTTACAACTTATTAAAACACTTATTCGAAGCTACTCTAATGCAAGAACGATTCAACCTTGCATCGCACTATCACTATACGATGTAATGGCCAAACAATTCTGGTAAACAAACATGGAAATGAAATCTACAAGAAGTAAATCTAACTACCAAATAATAATTACCAAGTAACTATCCTAATGTGCAAAAGCAAGTAATCACGCACTGCAATGTCACTATACGGTACAATGATCAAAGAGTAACGAAACAAATGTGAAGAATTCAACCAAGCACCGCACTATCACTATATGACACAATGGTCAAACAGTCACTAAAAACTAAACTAACAAACATAAAACAATTCAACCAAGTACCGCACTGTCACTATATGACACAGTGGTCGAAGACTAACTAAAAACTAAATGCAAGGAAAGTAAGCAATTCAACCAAGCACCGCACTATGACTATATGGTACACTGGCCAAATGTAAATGAAATCTAAACTAATAACGAAAGCAATTCAACCAAATACTGTACTGTCACTATACGGTACATTGGCCGAAGATTAACTAAAAACTAGGAAGAACAATTACACTAAAATAAATAAATCTAACCACTAGGTAAACACTGTAAATGACTAACAAAACTCACTAAACTATCAAACCAAATTACCACATGCACAATATACCACACAAACAAAATACGACTGAAACATCGTTGAAACACAACTGAACAATAGGAAATCAATACTAAAAAAAATATAGTGAACAGTAGTGAGCCAACAATGTAAAAATACTGAAACAACAAAAGTAAAACAATAAAACAACAGTATAAAAATTAACCAATAATTCTCCATAAACACCGGAAAGGTACCACCCTCTCCGGTGACCCACAACAGTACCAAACAACTCCTATAGCCTCAGTGTATGGATCTCCTGTCACAATCCGATGAGAGTTGGATCGATTGTGGTAGTTCACAGCTCCGATGGTGGCTTCGGGACTGCCGTGACCACAGCAGTCAATGGGTTGCTCTGTAGAGAAGAAGCGGCGTGAATCACAGCCGCTAATGTGGAAGTAATCGGATCTGTGAATAGGGATTGATCATCACCACCAGCTGGAAATGGAGAACGCCGCCTGAATCGAAAAAATTACTGCTGCGGGAAGTTGGAAATTGATGTTGCCATGACCACAACAGTAGCAGGTGACCCCTAGCTTCGCGTGACCACGTCTCGCTAGGGTATTTCAGCTCCGGTGGTGAGGGATATGAGAATTGCCGGTGATGATGGACGAATCCATGCCGCTTGGTCGATGTACTGCCACTGCCCAACTTCAGTCGCTAGCTCCACCGGACCAAGGAAAGGAGAGTACGCCAGATGGAATGGGATTGGGGGAAGACCTCTGGAATCGCCGGAATCGTCGCTGAAAGTGCTGCGTGGATTCTCTGTCACTGCGCTCGCGTAGAAGAAGAAGATGCCGTGTTCTGTTCTCGGTTCTGCATCGCGCGATAGAAGATGTTTGCTTTTCAACTCGATTTTCCTTAGCCTCTCGATTGTGCCGTTTCCAATCTCAACCACCCATTTAGATCTAGGTTAAATAACTTCAATTAATCTCCCTAAGTGGCTGATCAATCAATCCAACGGTTGCGAATGATTTAATCCGGATCGATGGATGTGATTGCTCCGATTAGGCTCTTTTCATGTTCCCTATAAAATCACATTCAACCCATGAAAAATAATATTGAAATTATAGGGATTAAACAATTAATTGCAAATAGATCCAATATGCAAAAACATCCCGAATAACCATAATTACCCCATCAAAGAGCCTAAAATATCCAAATGTAAATAAAAATCACACAATAAAAATGCGACTATCAAATTCCCCCACACTTATTTTTGTGCGTCTTGAGCAATACTAAAAACAAAGAAATACTGACTCCCTAACTAGTTCCCCAAACAATACCCAGATCAATAATTTAGAGACAGAAAAAATAAGTTACTTAGGATCACCAAATTGATCCAGATCTACGGTATTCAAAAGATCCGACTCCTACAACAGTCAACATGTATGACGAGTTCCAATCCGATCAAATAAACCAAGCCTAATACAAAACCTCCCAAAATGGATAAATGCACTAATGCTCACATAATAAACGTAGGAGTGGGGCGCCCTCAAAACAACATATAATCTTGCACTACCATATGCTTGCTTATTATCTATTTCTCCACTGTTGGGAGATCGGTTGACCGGCTAGAGGGGGGTGAATAGCCCTCGTTCGTTGGATGTCGTATTTTGTTCATTCTCGTGTGCTCGTCTACAATTGTCGTTAATATACGCAGCGGAATAACAATAGAAATAACAATAATACTAACAACAATACAAGCACACCAAATACGCAAGCATATACGTGGTTCGGAACCGAATGGTTCCTACTCCACGGGCGAGCTCCTCGAGCTCTAGAGATGCACACGGCAATACTCAAACTCCTTATCGACTACACGTCGGAGGTGGAGAAACCTCTCACAAGCAATTACAACAGTAATATACAAATACAAACAAGAATACAAATACAATACAAAAGAAACACTTTTCACCGATTGCTTTTGATCACTTGTGCTTGCTTTGTTTGGCTCTTGAAGGACCGGAATGCGGCAGCAATTCCTCCAATAGCTCCACAAAAACCATAGCGAAATCCTCCAACTCGAGCTCCATTTATAACGCATCAGTTTTTCGCCCATCGATCGGTGATCGTGACCATCGGTATCGGTATCGTAGCCGTTGTCTCTGGCGGCGGATCCACGTTGGTTAAGTTCCAACGGATCACACATCGATCGTGATGGCACCCATCGATCGTGATCATCCATCGATCAGTCTTTGGCGAGCTCGACTCCGTGCATGCCGCGTGCGGTGTCATCGATCGGCTGCCGTCCCTTGGCGGTCGGTGATCATCCATCGATCATTGCCCTCCTCGGCGGTCGGTGATCGATCTCGATCTACGGTTGATCGAACTGGTCGAACCTATTCGACCTGAAGCGATCGGCCAGCACCTATACCGATCGTGATGTCGGCTAAAACCTCAAACATTACCATGTTTAAGCCTCCGACATTCGATCTTAGCCACTTGGCCAAGTCCACACGGAGTTCCCCACCGGCTCTCTTCCCTCGGCCTCGTCCCTCGGATCGCCAAGCGCCGCGGCCATAGCGCCATCCTTCGCGTCTCATGCCCTAGAAGTATGCTTCCTTTGGGCTCACTCCCTTCGCTCCCCGTCCGGCGGTCCCTCGGATGCACCAAGCGCACGGCTTCGCAATGCCATCCTTCACCGACTCAAGGACCCCGAGCCTAGTGAACTTACCAAGTCCTCAAGACTTCCCAAATGCACCAAGCGCCGCGGCCGCAATGCATTTCTCAAGCACCGCACGGCGCCGTAATGCTTTTCTCACCAAGCACCGAGCGCGGCTCCGCAATGCTTTGGATTTCCCATGTCAAGCACAGCGCGGGCTCATGATGATTTGGACTTCCCATGTCAAGCACCGAGCGCACGGCTCCGCAATGCTTTGGACTTCCCATGCCAACCCCATGTTGGACTTTCCCACACCAAGCTCCATGCTTGGATTTACCATGTCAACCCATGTCATGAGTTTTGTCTATCATCAAAATACCATCGGGAGTCTACCTGGGACGATTGCACCAACAATCTTCCAACAATCTCCCCCTTTTTGATGATTGACAAAACTACCATCTCAAGTCTACCAATTCTCCCATATTGGCAATTCTCATATCCCAATGAGAATTCCAACGAACCCTAATTGGTAACTTGGTAACTTCTCCCCCTTTTTGACATTACATCAAAAAGGTCCTCCCCAAGGGTATGAATGTCTCATATCCCAATGAGATCTTACAATCTCTCCCTTGGAGGAACACATGCCTACAATCTTCCAAGTGATCCCATATCACTTAAAGAGAGGCACCCCAATTTCCTCCCATGAGGAAATACAAATCCATCCTCCCATGATGGATTCCTCCCCCTAGAGGCTTGCTCCCCCTTGACCATTGCACCAACAATGTCCTTGGAGAGTCCCTAAGCCAATAGGAACATTTACCAATCAAAATTAAGGCAAAGTTCAACAATGAACTTTCTTCCACCTTAAAATTGATACTCACCCTCAACCCAACTCCTAATCCATATCCAATGGATTTCCACCCTCTCTAATGCTATCCCAAGCATATCCTAGGGTTAGGAGTGGTTAGGGGACCTTAACCTAGCTGAACATGGGCCTAATTATCAAGATTTACTCGAAATCAGCTTGTGCCAGTCGACTCTGTCAGATAACGATCATTGGGCTTACCATCGATCGTGGCATACAGCGATCGTGATAATAATTCGATTTTGATTTGAAATGAATTTCCGAAATCCATAAGTAAATATACATACATAGATAAATCTTGAAATTTGGTATGCATAATACTTATTACAATCATTATGGGTGAAAATTATTGGAAAATTATTTTACCCATTAAATTAGGAGATTGATACAAAGTTCAAAAGTTTAGAAAAGCTTCAATAAAGAGCCCTCTTTGTATCATCCCATTCAATGGTGATAGCTATCACAAGATAGTCTTCACCAAGGTTTTGCAAAATGTTTTCAAAATGTTTTCAAAACCTTTAATTTCATTTTCCTAAACATCTCACTAATATCTAGATTTGTAAAACACATTCAAGGCAATTAACATAGTGAGATGTGGGTTTTCTCTTTCTTGGTCTCATGCATATATCTAGGCAATATTTATTTGATTCCCATCAAATTGTGCCATAGTCCTTGAATTCATTTTATTATGCATGATGATTATGGCATAGATATGATTTAGATAAAAACATATGCCAATATCATGATGTCATGGCATGTAAATGAAACTTAAGCATACATGACATCTAAAAATAACATTAAACATGATCATGACATTTTTATAAATAAAAATGAGAATGATGTCATGACATGGCAAGGCAAACAAATCATGGCAAGTAAAGTATACTAAGGTATAGAATACCTAAGTGTTAAAATCAATTTGTCATTTCTAGGAATTAAATTCATTTTGCCTTAATGCCATTCATTTTCCTAGTGTGCCAAAAACCCAAAATGGCACACCAATACCTCTAAGACCTAATTGTGCCAATTTAAATCATTTTAAACTTCTCAAGCATATTGGCACATCCTAATGTGTCAACTCTTCTATGGTTAGGTTAACTACCCATCCAATTAGGGTTGACACACCCTAACCCATTTAGCGTGAATCGATCACGCTTTTAGGAACCCAATACCTATTGGAGCTCCTTGGGTTAACAAGGTATTCCCTAGGGATAACTTCCCTAGATACCTTTCTAATGACCCTTTTTGGTTTTAAAACCATAGCCTTTTGGGTCTTGCTTGGGTCAACTCTAGAGGTGACTCCTCCATTGACCTTCTTAGTGGCCTTCTTGGTTTTTCTTAAGTCCTTGGCCACTAAACACACACCATGGCTAGACTTAGGGATGGCTTCCCCATTAGCCTTGGTTTTTCTAGACCTAGATGTTGTCCCATAATTAAATGGAACATTATGGTAGGACATAGGTTTGTGACCCAAACCCTTCTTGCCCTTAGACATTTCTTGTTTTCTAGGTTTTGATTTTTGTATGTTAGGCCCTTTAACCGAATTTGATATTAATGCTAGGGTCTTCTCCAATTTTTCAAGCCTTGACCTTAAGGCTTGGTTTTCTAACTCCAACTTCCTCAATTTTGAATTTTCATTAGATTTAGGGGAAATATTTTTCCTTTTAGGCATGTGCCTAGATTTCTTGGGATTAATACCCAAGTTTTCTTCAACTCTCCTAATTGACTCTTTAGGTAAAATTGATCTAGAATTGTGAGTCCTAGGTTTGTTCTTAGAGAAACTAACATGCTTAGCACTTAAACAAACATGTTTATTCCTACTAGCATGCTTTTCATTAATCATAGCAAGAGAGCTAAAATAATTCCTTTTGGCATGCTTTTTGACTTTAGGAATTAAAGGTGCATTAAATAAATGTACCTTAGGGTTAGCTTTAGGAGCTCCCCCTACATGAGTTGCACCTTCTTGCCCTTTCTTCCTCCCCCTAGGGCATTGGCTTCGGTAGTGTCCCTTTTGATTGCATTTGAAGCACACAATGTGCTCTTTGCTTCTAGTTGAGGGAACACCGGCATCCTTTGACTTTGGGTTGACTTTCGGTCTTGATGCCTTTTCCTTAGCCAATTTAGGGCATTTGCTCTTGTAATGCCCTTTCTCCCTACACTCAAAGCATATTATGTGATTTTTATTTAAAATAATAACACTTGAGTTACCTAGGGAGGTGGTGGAGGCCTCTTCATGATCTTCACTTCTCCCGGATGTGGATGCTTCTTGTTCTTGCTCCGGGATGGAAGATTGCCTTTCCTCCCCCTCAATGCTAGAGGTGGAGGTCTCCACCAAATCATCAACATCTTCAAATGTTGTGGGTGCTTCTTCTTCGGCATTCTCCTCTACTTGTGCCGATTGGGAATTTTCTTAGAATTTCATTATTTTCTCCCATAATTCCTTCGCATCCCTATAGTCACCCAATCTAGACCAAATAGTGTTAGGTAATAAATCACTAAGTAATTTTATTACCTCAAGATTTGTCTTGAAGTCCTTAATTTGGTCTTGGGTCCACCTTGACTTTTCAATTGGCTTGTTGTATTTGCCCCTAGGCATCTTAAAACTATTTTCTACAATAATCATATAATCAAAATTGGTTTCGAGATATACCTCCATCCGTTTCCTCCACCAAGAAAAATCTCCATCGAATTTCGGTGGATGGATGAAGCCGGCCATCTTGTAGTGCTTTCGCGGCGGTTAGTCCTTGAAGAGCAACCTGGCTCTGATACCACTTGTTGGGAGATCGGTTGACCGGCTAGAGGGGGGTGAATAGCCCTCGTATAGGCATTATGAAATAAGGTGGGCCAATACAAACCAGACTCTAAAACTTTCCTAGCAGTCCTTTAGGGTCCAAAATGCCCCCACAAGCCAGAGAATGACAAAAAGTAAGTACAAAATGAAACTCATAGTTAGGAACACATCGCCTAATAATTGTAGGTGATCGTTGAAAGCTAGAGGGGGGGTGAATAGCTTGTTTTCGTTTCTACAAAAATGATTAGCGGAAGCACAACAAAAATAATAATAAAACAAATGAAAAAAATGATAACACAATTCCTTTACGTGGTTCGGAGATAGCGCTCCTACTCCACGGTGATCCTTGAGGTGGATCAACCCTAATCAATATCACTATGAAGCTTTCCTTTACAACAACCCTCCTCTTCTTACAAAGGATGAAGATGGAGCTTAGAGAGGAGGAGGGGATTTAAAAGCACTAGAAAGCTTGGAAAAATCATGGAGGCTTGAGAGTATGATCAGAGAATAAGCATTAACCCTCAAAACCACCACAAGCCCTCTTTTTATAGAGAGAGGAATGATTTTGTTGGTGTAGGGGCACCTAAGTCAAACCTATATTTTGATTATGGCAAAAGACGCAAAGTCAAGGATATATCGTTATCTCACGAGCTGAATCGAGTATGTAGAAAAGTGCTAAAGCTAGAGCTGAAGGCTAACGACACCCGGAGGAAGCCGCGGTGGTCGGGCGACACTCGAGTGACTTCGGAGGGAGCCGAAGGAATCGAGTGGAAGGCCGGAAGAAAAAGCGACATGGTAAGTATTGAGGTAAGCTCATGTGTGTGAGCGTAAGTGAGGTTGTATCCTCCTTACGGGGATGGTCTTAAGCGTAGATCCGACCAAAGACATCCCATCGATGGTCTAGGTCGAGATCGGACGGTCGAAGGCCGTCGAAATAATGTTTTCTTTGAGCTAACTTTGCCTTGCAGCTAGTATCAGTCGACTGCCAGCTTGGAGGACTCGACTGCCGTCAAACAGTCGACTGCCTGAGGTCAGCATTCGATTGATGCTGCCATCAGTCGACTGATGATCAATGATCAGATTCGAGGAGTCAAGGCTTATCACCCCATTTCAAGGAGATTGGTGCTCAATTGTGATTGGCTAGGGTTCCTCTCGAAAAGGGGCTCAAAGGCTATAAAAGGAGGGCCAATCCTAGGGTTTCATCATCAATTCTAAGCTTCCAAGAGCCTCCGAAAAGCTACAACTCTCCGACAACGAAATTCTTCTTCTCCGACGCTAGGTTTAATTTTCTTTTAGTTTTTGTACGTCAGTTTTAGATTTATTCGTTGTTCATTTACTTTTTTGAAGCTCTTTTTCTATCATAACGAGGAGAGGGGGAGTGTCCCTCTTCCTCAAGTTTTTGTTCTTGTATCGATTAACTCCTACCTCCAACGAGGAGGAGTTCGTTTAGTGTTTTGCTTTCCGTGCATGGTCAAGGACCACTAGGGCCTTGGAGTAGTAGCCGAAGGCTACGAACCAAGTAAAAAAAATTGTCTCTTTTATTTATTGTTTATATTTTCGCTGCAATTTATCTACTCGACTTTCGAAGAACGATTTCGCAAAAAGATTTTGTTTCGCTATTCACCCCCCCTCTAGCGAACTGCATCGATCCAACAGATTTTCCCTTTGGAGCACCATCAGTCGACTGATGTACAACATCAGTCGACTGCTGGCACGATTAACGACTTCTAAATAGACGAATTTGTGGGATTCAGAGTCGTTACCTCCAACGATACTTTTATCAGTAGACTGATCCATACATCAGTCGACTGATGGAGTGATCAGTCGAGTGATCACGGGCCGCAGTCGAGCGAGACTCCATTCTATGCCCGTGTTTAACTTGATCTGTCGACTAACACTGTTTGGTAGTCGACTGATCGCAACATCAGTCGACTGCCATGACTAAGCAGTCAACTGATCGTCAGGGTTTCATCCTGACTCAGTCGAGCACCTCACCAGTCGACTGATACTTATCAAGTATGAATAATTCATACTTGATTTTACCCCCCAGACCTAGACTGAACCTTCTAGCTCTTCCTTAATCCTTGCGCCTCCAGGATCCCTCCGAGTCTGCGACTTGTTCATCCTTTGCGCTTTGCTTCCAAGAGCTTCCTTCGGTTTTGTCATGTCTTGGGTTTCCCTTTGCCAAAGTGTGCTTGGACTTTACGCCGCCAAGACTATATGCTTGGACTTACGCTGCCAAGACTTGCCTTTGGAATTCCTTTGCCAAGATCACACTTGGACTTTGTCTTTACCAAGTCTTCATACTTGGATTTTCCTGTCACTTAAACACGTTCACAATTAGATCACAAAGCATTGCCTAACTTAGATGATTATCCAAACATCAACACATATAAATGCTTGGGGCATTATTGCACCAACAATCTCCCCATTTTTGATGTTTGGCAATCATTTAAGTTAGGTCTTTAAAATATGAACATAATCATATTTCCAATATAGACATTTATGCACATAATCATATTTCCATCATATTTTCAATATGAATTCTAACATAAACATTCCTCCCCCTTTGACACACATCAAAAAGAGAAGGATTCATAAATTTCATAAGAGAATTGAATTTGTTGTAATCTTGAACTAAGGTATAAGATTGAAATTAAGCTCCCCCTTAATCCAAGATATGGTTCATGATGAATGACTAACTTGTGAAACAAAGCCTATCAAAAGATTGAAGGTTAAATCGTAACTTTGCACCAACAATGTAAGTTTGGGGATGAAAAGATATATATTATGAAACTCCTCCTAAAACATTGCATAAAACAGTCCTAAAAACTTGTTTATACTGAAGATTATCATACCATAGTTTTAGGAGATTCCAAGATACACTTAAATGCAAGAAATAGAGCCTTTTATCAGAAAATACAGTGTATCAGTCGACTTGTTACTAACGCAGTCGACTGCTACGCCTGAAATCCGAATTCTAGCTTTTCAACCCAACTTCAGAAATGCGTTAGAAATTCTAGAAACCTCAAAAAATCACAAAAATTTGTGTAAAAATTTATAAAGTCATTTTTTATCAAGGAAAAATAATTTGAAAAATATATGTTTTCCAGATTTCAAGATTGATACAAACTTGGAAACTAACAAAAGTTCTTATATTTTTGCATACTTTATATCACTTTTGTGTTCCACTTGAAAACTGTTTTTCAAAATATGATAAACATAGTTTAAAATATATTTTATTTGGCATTTTCAATCATGTTCTTGGAGCTATATGCACATCAATTGTGTATAAGCCTTCCCAATGATTGGTCCAATAAAAAATTAATGTCTCTAGATGACACTTTGGTCCATAGTAATGCATCATAACAAGCATGATGAACCAAGTGCATCTTCCTAACATCTCACATGTTGTCTAAGTGGCTCAATACAAAAATCATGGTTTCTTAGGTATTTTGTGAGATGCTTAAAGGTATAAATCCTAGGATTTCTATAGGATCATGCAAACCTATACCTTTATTCAACCAAGCACATCCCAAGTTCTCTCCTAAGTAATGAAAATTCTACCTCGGGAAGAGCCTTGGTAAATACGTCGGCTAGGTTGGACTTGGATTCAATGTAATTAAGCTCAATGTCCCCCTTATGAAGGGAGTTGCTTCGGAAGCTCATTGGCTTCCATGTCCTCGGATTAAAATTTTCACTAATGAAAGAACTAATCCGGATAGGATGAGTTTTCTCAGCACAACCAATTCGATGTCGTGCTAACAACTTGAGTGATCGCTTGAACAAACTAGTTGTTCAAGCAACACAACTCTTCTAGTTGGTTAGCCACGGAAGAGACGACAGACGGATCGCCGGTTTTTGTGTTTGTCTTCGGGGTCCATGATTATACAAAATATATATAAATGCACACTTGTATAATCAACACATAAAAGAACATGCTAAGATCAGAAAATAAAGTTGTAAAACTTTTATACCTCACGATCTTCTACCGTATGTCCTATCCTCCTCGTGGACGTCGTGTGGGCGAAGATCCTCCACAAGTAGAAGCCTTCTTGATCGCGTTCTTCCCTTCCTTGTTCGCTGCAAACAAAGAGAAGAACAAAACAAAACTCCTCCTTTCTAGAACCGGCCACCAAGCAAAAGAGCTTGATGTAACCGCCGGCCAAGGAATGAATGGATGAGCGCCAGCTAACTTGTTGCAATCTTGCCGCCGGCCACCTAGAAGTTGAAGAAGCGTCGGCCACCAAGAAGTTGGAGAACCGCCGGCCACCAAGGAGCAAAGGAGTGATGAAGAGAGCCGGCCAAAACCAAGGAGGAGGAGGGAATGAGCGCCGGCCACCAAGGAGAAAAGGAGGAAACCCTAATCTCCTTTCTAGTTGCCGCCCAAACCACTTCCAAAACCCTAGCCGCCTAAAACACTTGAGAGGCAAAACCCTAATCCAAATGAATCATCCTTGCCGCCCAACCTAAGCCCTCTATTTATAGAATTGGGCTTAAGCCTCCTTTAATCTCCAACGTCGGATCTAGAGATTTAATCTCCACCGTCGGATCTAGGGTTTTATCCCAACCGTTGGATCTAGGGTTTCATCCCAACCGTCGAATCTAGGGTTTTATCCCAACCGTCGAATCTAGGGATTTAATCCCAACCGTCAATTCTAGGATTTCATCCTAACCATCGGATCTAGGGATTTAATCCCAACCGTTGGTTCTAGGGTTTCATCCTAACCATCAGATCTAGGGATTTAATCCCAACCGTTGGTTCTAGGGTTTCATTCTAACCATCGGATCTAGGGATTTAATCCCAACCGTCGGTTTTAGGGTTTCATTTTTCATCCTTGGATCTAGACTTCTTTAGGATTATCTTAGGCTACGATAGGGACCATAAGGAGGAGTTGGATCTTGGCCACCCGATGGATCGAAACCACACAAACTTGATCCATCAATGATGTTCCATTCCACTAGAAGATCATCATTGAATTACCTCACCAACCCCCATAAATTAATATGGGCTCCATATATTATTTGTACATCTATCTCCCCATGTTTAAGATATCAAATGTCCGTAAATTAATTGATTTACTGACCATCAATTAATTAACATCTAATTCCTCGAGTAGTACCACTCAACCTTATCATCATGTTGACTAAGTCAACCAGCTGGGTTTACATGATGAACCTTATGAGCTCCTCAAGGGGATATCATCAACCTAATATATAGGACACGGTTTCCTCCTATAATCAACGACACACCATGTAAATAATATCATTTCCCAACTTACCAGGCATATTGATTTAATCCATCTAAATCTCACCCTCTGGTAAATCAAAGAAATAAATACTAAGTACATGTGCCCGTTATTATATCGGGATTAAGAGCATGTACAACATAATATTCGAGGTCCGATTCAATTATGTAGTCAGCACTAAATTGAATCACCTCTATGTCGGTCCTGCTCAATCCGCCTAAGTGTACTAGTGTAACTCTATGTTAAAGACAAAACAATACCAAGCTACACTGCAACTATGCCAATGGTTTTTCCAAAACTATCTTGGTTGTGAGCCTCTACTTATATTCTACAAGGGACTGATAACATGATCTTCTGTGCCACACCAAGCACCATGTTATCTACAATGTAAAATATTGGACAATATGCACACATATAATAAATATATAAAGTGCAAACAATGATCATGTGATTCTTATTTCAAAATAAAAATGTTCATACAGAAAGAGCTAGGCTTTCAGTATACATTCTAACAATCTCCCACTTATACTAAAAGACTATGCTGTCATCACACTGCCATACATCTGATCCCCATATCCTCCACATGCCTATCAAACGCTTTCGCTGGAAGGGCCTTAGTGAATGGATCCGCCAGGTTATCCTCTGATGCAATCTTGGCGACAACTACTTCTCCTCGCTTTACGATTTCTTGTATTAGGTGGTACTTGCGCTCTATGTGTTTACTCGCCTTATGGGCTCGTGGTTCCTTCGAGTTTGCAACTGCACCACTGTTATCACAATAAATTGTGATAATTCTGGGCAAACCAGGAATCACATCCAAGTCCATCAAGAAATTCCTGAGCCATACAACTTCCTTGGCTGCCTCAGAGGCTGCCACATACTCAGCTTCCATGGTAGAGTCCGCCATGCATTTCTGCTTGACACTCCTCCATACTATGGCTCCACCTCCAAAAGTAAACACAAACCCCGAGTTAGACTTACTGTTATCCCTATCTGATTAGAAATCCGAATCCGTGTAACCCACAGGGACTAATTGATCTGCCCGGTAAACCATCATATAATCCCTAGTCCTTCTCAGGTACTTCAATATATGCTTTACCACAGTCCAATGTCCCTGTCCAGGATTACTCTGATATCTACTAACCATGCCCACGGCAAAGCAGATATCTGGTCTCGTGCATAGCATAGCATACATGAGGCTTCCTACTGCCGAAGCATAAGGAACCGCCTTCATATCCTCTATCTCCTTTGATGTTTTAGGACACATCTCTTTAGATAAAGGAACTCCATGCCTAAAAGGTAGAAAACCTTTCTTGGAGTTCTGCATGCTAAAATGAGCAAGGATAGTGTCAATGTATGAAGCTTGAGATAAGCACAATATCCTTTTCTTGCGATCCCTTATAACTTTGATCCCAAGGATGTGTCCCACTTCTCCCAAGTCCTTCATGTCAAACTGTTTGGACAACCATACCCTTACGTCTGATAACACTTTGATATTGTTGCCAACTAACAAAATGTCATCTACGTATAGTACAAGAAACACCACTACGTTTCCGTCACATCTCTTGTATACACAAGGCTCATTCGGACTTTGAATAAATCCATATGACTGGATTACCTCATCAAAGTGGATGTTCCAAGATCTAGAAGCTTGCTTCAATCCATAAATGGACCGATTAAGCTTACATACAAGATGCTCTTTGCCTTTAGCAATGAATCCCTCTGGTTGCCGCATATAGATGTTCTCCTCAAGACTTCCGTTAAGGAAAGCTGTCTTGACATCCATCTTCCAAATCTCATAATCCATATGAGCAGCTATAGATAAGAGAATCCGGATAGACTTAAGCATAGCTACCGGCGAAAAGGTCTCCTCATAATCGATACCCTCTTTCTGAGTATACCCTTTCGCAACAAGCCTAGCTTTGAAGGTCTCAACCTTCCCGTCTACCCCTCTCTTTCTCTTGTAGATCCACTTTCATCCAATGGTTTTTACACCATCGGGTGGTTCTACCAGCTCCCAGACTTGATTAGAATCCATAGATTCTATCTCTGAATTCATCGCTCTTTGCCAAGATACCGCATCTCTATCTTGGAGTGCCTCGTCATATGTCCAGGGATCAGGTTCATGTTCACCAGGGACTAAGTCCGAAGACTCTCCCAAAATCATGAATCTCTCGGGTTGTCTAACAACCCTCCCACTACGACGAGGTGCCTCCTGTGTATGCTCTGTGACACGCGGTGCAGTGACTTGTGGTATCTCCTCTTGTACCGGTGGTACTGAAGTCGGGACTTCCCCTGTCAACTCCTCAAGAACAATCCTACTCTTGGGCTTGTGGTTCATTACATAATCCTCCTCTAGAAATCTGGCGTTCGTGCTAACGATCACCCTCTGATCTCTAGGATTATAAAACAAACCACCTTTCGTTCCCTTAGGGTAGCCAACAAACATGCACACTTCTGTACGAGGTTCCAACTTACCAGCATCAGCCTTCAGCACATGTGCTGGACTCCCCCATATCCGAATATGTCTCAGACTAGGCTTTCGCCCAGTCCACAATTCTACAGGGGTAGAAGGTACTGATTTAGATGGAACCAAGTTCAGAGTATACATTGCCGTATCCAACGCATACCCCCAGAACGAAACTGGCAACTCTGAATAACTCATCATCGATCTAACCATCTCCATAAGAGTCCTATTCCTTCGCTCTGCTACACTATTCTGCTGGGGTGTGCCAGGTGCAGACAATTGGGATTGAATCCCAGCCTCTGATAAGTAATTCCTAAACTCTCCCAAGAGGTACTCACCACCACGATCAGATCGTAGGGTCTTGATACTCTTACCTTGACGGTTCTCCACATCAGCCTTGAATTCTTTGAACCTGTCAAAGCATTCAGACTTGCGGCGCATCAAGTAAATGTATCCATATCTTGAATAATCGTCTATAAAGGAGATGAAATATTCAAAACCACCTCTTGCCTTGATAGACATAGGACCGCACATATCAGAATGAACCAATTCTAACACATCTTTGACTCTATACCCCTTGGCCTTGAAAGGCCTCTTGGTCATTTTACCTTCCAAGCAAGATTTGCAGGTTGGGAGATCCTCCACCACTAATGAACCCAAAGGTCCATCAGCTATCAACATTTGAATTCTTCTTAGGTTAATATGACCAAGCCTTAGATGCCAAAGATATGTCTGGTTCATTTGCGAAGGTTCTTTTCTCTTATTAGACTTAGAAGATGAGTTATTGACTTCTATATGCATCGTGGGAGTTTTCGGTTCAAGAGTATATAAATTGCCAACCAATGTACCAGAACAGATAATCTCTCTATTCCTTTTTATAACCACTTTGTCATTAAAAGAAACAGAATATCCATCCATAAACAATTTAGAAACTGAAATTAAATTCTTTCTAAAAGTAGGTACATAAAGACAATTTCTCAAAACCAAAACTTTATTCCTATCAAAAGATAAATAAACGTCTCCCACTGCAATAGCCGCCACCTTTGAAGCATTGCCCATGAAGACGGTAATCTCTCCCTCAGCTAGTCGTCGGGTTTCCTAAAACCCCTGCAAAGTATTGCAGACATGATCAGTGGCTCCTGTATCTACACACCAGGCACTGGTAGATAACACCGCTAAACATGTTTCAACAACTAAAGAAGAAGATATACCTTTGTTCTTTCGGCGAGGACAATCCGCCTTCCAATGTCCAGTCTGCTTGCAAGTGAAGCACTTGCCTTTCGACTTCTTCACTCCTGCTTGAGGTCCCACTGCCACTTTCTTCGCTCCACCTTGCTTCTTCTTCTTCTTACCTTTCGGTTTAGAGGAAAAAACCTTCTGAGCGACCATGGCTTGAGCGCTTTGACGGAAAAGTCCCTCTGTCGCCTGGAGTTCTGTCAGAAGCTCCGCCAACGAATACAACCTTTTGTTCATGTTGTAGTTGAGGCGGAACTGCTCAAAACTCCTAGGCAGAGACTGGAGAATGATATCGACCTGGGTTTCCCCATCGATCTCAGCTCCGAGGACTTCCATCTCATTAAGATGAGCCATCATCTTGAGAACATGATCCCTAACGGGTGTTCCCTCGATCATGGTGGTCGTCATCAAGTTTCTCATCGCCTCTTGTCTAGCCGCCCTACTCTGATGTCCAAAAAGTTCCTTGAGATTGAACATCATGTCATAAGCAGTGGCTATGGCCTAATGCTGATGTTGCAGCACATTTGACATAGATGCCAAAATGTCACACCGCGCCATCTCATCTGCCTTGATCCATTTCTTATAACGTTCTTTCTCCTTTTCATCAGAGTCATCGGTGGGCTTAGGAGGACAGACCTCGAAGAGTACAAATTTGTACTCCTCCGCAGTTAAGACAATATCCAAGTTTCTTTTCCAATCAATGTAATTTGTTCCAGTAAATTTATTTTCTTTTAATATCACAGCAAGCGGGTTGAAAGCCATTTGAAAAACCTAAGAATCACAATGATCAAAACATTAGATTTCAAATATTATTGATTCCTCAAAACAATAAAATTCCGAAATCAACCAACACCTCAAAACACCGAGAATATCGCATGCCACGCTGTGTGGACGTATACGAATTCTACATTTGTAAGAGGAGGTTTTACCTATTAATTTTATTATCTTGTCAACCTTACTTTTTGACAAATAAAATTAATAGTTGGTTCCTCTTTAGCCCTACAAATAAAAGCAATGACTCCGATGGAGAGGATACTTTTATTTGCATCTAAGTGTGCACCATTACACGATACAAAGGGAATTATTTCGGATTATGTGCCTTACCGCTGTGGAAGTACACATGCTCCTAGATAATTTCCTATAACCATTATTTGACCTAGTGATCCGCAAACAAAACCCGTCCGCAGGGAGGAAGGGACTCAGAGCTGACACACAAGTTTGTTGCATCACACGTCAAATTGTAATGGAGGCCGCGGGAATTAATTAAAATATCCCTCTCCCACTTAGTAAATTGAAAATGAAGAATTTTAAAAGCAAACACAACATGCATATAAAACAAATAAGCAATAAATATGGAAAAAACAGAATTTTTCCAACTATTATGGCATTGTTCTCCAATACGCATCCCGTCGTGTCACCACCTCGTCCGCTCTACCTTTTCCCGTGCGCAAGTCCCTAAAGAGATCCGAGCCGAGATATATCATTTTAATTTACATCCATCGATCCTATACTCCACGAAGGAGTGTACAAATAATCTAGATCGAAAATAAACTAAAATGAGCGGCTAAACAATGCCGTATTTAATTACAAAAAATTAAATACTAATCTAGCCTCGTCAACCCCGAGGATTCAAATAATATACATACAATCACACACAAAACAATCACATACACACAAATAGCCATAATAGTCGGATCTTATGCCTGCAACCAAAAAGTTAGCCTACGCACATCCTACTATTATCCAGCATACTCAATATATGATATGTGCATGAAAGTAACCGAATCCAAAACACACAAAACCAGAAACCGTGGCTCTGATACCACTTGAAGGGAGTTGCTTCGGAAGCTCATTGGCTCCCATGTCCTCGGATTAAAATTTTCACTAATGAAAGAACTAATCCGGATGGGATGAGTTTCCTTAGCACAACCAATTCGTCGTCGTGCTAACAACTTGAGTGATCGCTTGAACAAACTAGTTGTTCAAGCAACACAACTCTTCTAGTTGGTTAGCCGCGGAAGAGACGACAAACAGATCGCCGATTTTTGTGTTTGTCTTCGGGGTCCATGATTATACAAAATATATATAAATGCACACTTGTATAATCAACACATAAAAGAACATGCTAAGATCAGAAAATAAAGTTGTAAAACTTTTATACCTCACGATCTTCTACCGTATGTCCTATCCTCCTCGTGGACGTCATGTGGGCGAAGATCCTCCATGAGTAGAAGCCTTCTAGATTGCGTTCTTCCCTTCCTTGTTCGCTGCGAACAAAGAGAAGAACAAAACAAAACTCCTCCTTTTTAGAACCAGCCACCAAGCAAAAGAGCTTGATGTAACCGCCGGCCAAGGAATGAATGGATGAGCGCTGGCCAACTTGTTGCAATCTTGCCGCCGGCCACCTAGAAGTTGAAGAAGCGCCGGCCACCAAGAAGTTGGAGAACCGCCGGCCACCAAGGAGCAAAGGAGTGATGAAGAGAGCCGGCCAAAACCAAGGAGGAGGAGGGAATGAGCGCCGGCCACCAAGGAGCAAAGGAGGAAACCCTAATCTCCTTTCTAGTTGCCGCCCAAACCACTTCCAAAACCCTAGCCGCCTAAAACACTTGAGAGGCAAAACCCTAATCCAAATGAATCATCCTTGCTGCCCAACCTAAGCCCTCTATTTATAGAATTGGGCTTAAGCCTCCTTTAATCTCCACCGTCGGATCTAGGGATTTAATCTCCACCGTCGGATCTAGGGTTTTATCCCAACCGTCGGATCTAGGGTTTCATCCTAACCGTCAGATCTAGGGTTTTATCCCAACCGTCGGATCTAGGGATTTAATCCCAACCGTCGATTCTAGGATTTCATCCTAACCATCGGATCTAGGGATTTAATCCCAACCGTTGGTTCTAGGGTTTCATCCTAACCATCGGATCTAGGGATTTAATCCCAACCGTTGGTTCTAGGGTTTCATTCTAACCATCGGATCTAGGGATTTAATCCCAACCGTCGGTTTTAGGGTTTCATTTTACATCCTTGGATCTAGACTTCTTTAGGATTATCTTAGGCTACGATAGGGACCATAAGGAGGAGTTGGATCTTGGCCACCCGATGGATCGGAACCACACAAACTTGATCCATCAATGATGTTCCATTCCACTAGAAGATCATCATTGAATTACCTCACCAACCCCCATAAATTAATATGGGCTCCATATATTATTTGTACATCTATCTCCCCGTGTTTAAGATATCAAATGTCCGTCAATTAATTGATTTACTGACCATCAATTAATTAACATCTAATTCCTCGAGTAGTACCACTCAACCTTATCATCATGTTGACTAAGTCAACCAGCTGGGTTTACATGATGAATCTTATGAGCTCCTCAAGGGGACATCATCAACCTAATATATAGGACACGGTTTCCTCCTATAATCAACGGCACACCATGTAAATAATATCATTTCTCAACTTACCAGGCATATTGATTTAATCCATCTAAATCTCACCCTCTGGTAAATCAAAGAAATAAATACTAAGTACATGTGCCTGTTATTATATCGGGATTAAGAGCATGTACAACATAATATCCGAGGTCCGATTCAATTATGTAGTCAGCACTAAATTGAATCACCTCTATGTCGGTCCTGCTCAATCCACCTAAGTGTACTAGTGTAACTCTATGTTCAAGACAAAATAATACCAAGCTACACTACAACCATGCCAATGGTTTGTCCAAAACCATCTTGGTTGTGAGCCTCTACTTATATTCTACAAGGGACTGATAACATGATCTTCTGTGCCACACCAAGCACCATGTTATCTACAATGTAAAATATTGGACAATATGCACACATATAATAAATATATAAAGTGCAAACAATGATCATATGATTCTTATTTCAAAATAAAAATGTTCATACAGAAAGAGCTAGGCTTTCAGTATACATTCCAACACCTTAGCCACATGATCTCTAATGAAGTGATGTTTTACTTCAATGTGCTTGGTCCTAGAGTGATACACCGGATTTTTGGTCAAATTTATGGTGCTCACATTATCACAAAATACTTTCATGTTGGAGTAAGATAGCTCATAATCCTCTAAGGTATGTTTCATCCATAGTAGTTGAGCTACACAACCACCCATAGCCACATACTCGACCTCGGTGGTGGATAGGGCAATACAAGGTTCCTTCCTATTACTCCAACTAACTAGGGAGGACCCAAGGAATTGACATCCACCACTAGTACTCTTCCGATTCAATTTGCAACCGACATAATCGGAATCGTTGTACCCAACCAAATCAAAAGACCTAGTCCTAGGGTACCATAGTCCAACATTTAGTGTGCCTTTAATATATCTTAAGATTCTCTTAACAGCAACTAAATGAGATTCTTTTGCACATGATTGATACCTAGCACACATACCAACCACAAATAATATATCGGGTCTACTAGTGGTTAGGTACAAAAGGCTGCCAATCATGCTCCTATAGAGTGTAAGATCAATTTGTTTTCCTTCATTATCACTATCTATTTTTGTATTGGTTGCCATTGGAGTTGAAACTCCCTTAGCATTTTCCAAACCAAATTTCTTAATCATTTCCTTAGCATATTTGGTTTGGTAAATATAAATTCCTTCACTTATTTGTTTGACTTGTAATCCTAGGAAGAAATTTAATTCTCCAACTAGACTCATTTCAAACTCTTTTTCTATATTCTTAATAAAGTCTTGAAGAAGTTCATCATTTTTTGATCCAAAGATAATGTCATCAACATATACTTGGGCTACAAAGATGTCCTTTGATGTTGACTTTATAAATAGAGTTTGATCTACACTACCCCTTTTAAAGTCCTTAGAAATTAAGAAAGATGATAATCTTTCATACTAAGCCTGGGGAGCTTGTTTCAAACCATACAAAGCTTTCCTAAGCTTGTATACATGATTTGGATAGTCCATATTCTCAAACCCGGGAGGTTGTTCTACATATACCTCTTCCTTAATAAATCCATTTAGGAATGCTGATTTAACATCCATTTGATGGAGTTTGAAACCCATATAGGAGGCATACCCTAATAGTATCCTAATAGACTCTAATCTAGCAACCGGGGCATATGTTTCATCATAGTCAAATCCTTCAACTTGATTAAAGCCCCTTGCAACTAATCTTGCTTTATTCCTAGTAATATTCCCTTGGTCATCTAGTTTGTTCCTAAAGACCCATCTTGTAGTAATAATGGTGTTTCCATTTGGTCTAGGAACTAACTCCCATACTTGACTCTTTTCAAATTGAGCCAATTCATCTTGCATTGCTAAGATCCAATCCGGATCAAGTAATGCATCTTTGATTGTTTTGGGCTCAATTTGAGAAATTAGAGCTATATGACTAGTGGAATCCCTATGAAGTGACCTAGTCCTAACACCTTGAGATAATTCACCCACAATTTGATCTAAGGGGTGATTTTGATGAACTCTTATGGTTCTAGGAGGTGTATTAATTTGAGTTTGATCATAATTAATCTCAATCCTTAGCTCATCATCGGAATCACCTCTTACTCCCCCTTGATCATTACCCCCTAAGGTGAAATCTTGAAATTGTTGGGTAATTTCTTGATTTTCATTATTAATATCATCATCAATAGGGGATTTCCTAGGGTATGTATTGGAAGTTTCATCAAATTGGACATTTGAAGATTCCTCAATCTTTTGAGTCCTTTTATTATAAACTCTATATCCTACACTAGTGGATGAGTATCCAACTAGGATTCCCTCATTCGCTTTGGACTCAAATTTACTTAGGTTGTCTTTGGTATTTAAAATATAAACTTTGCATCCAAAAACTTTAAAATAATGAATTGTTGGAATTGTGTCATTCCACAATTCAAATTGTAGGGATGTATACTGAAAAGTCTATCTTTTCTATGAACATCTTTATTTTTGAAATAAGAATCACATGATCATTGTTTGCATATTTTTATGGTTATGCAATATTGTCTAATACTTTACATTGTAGATAACATGGTGTGTGGTGTCACACAGGAGATCATGTTATCGGCCCATTGAAAAGTATAAGTAAAGGCTCACACCCGAGATGGCTTTGGACAAACCATCGGAATGGTTGTAGTGTGATTTGGTATTGGTTTGTCTTGACCATAGAATCACACTAGTGCACTTTGTGTATATTGAGTAGGACCGACTTAGAGGTGATTCGATTTATTACTGACTACATAATTGAATCAAACCTCAGATATTATTTATTACATGCTCTTAATCCCGATATAATAACGGGCATATATACTTAATACTCATCTCTTTGATTTACCAATGGGAGAGATTTATAGATTAAATCGATAGGCTCGGTAAGTTGGGAGATGATATTATTTATATGGTGTGCCATTGATTATAGGAGGAAACCGTGTCCTATATATTAGGATGATGATGTCCCCTTGAGGAGCTCATAAGGTTCATCATGTAAACCCTGCAGGAGGACTTGGTCCGACCTGATGAAAAGGTTGAGTGGTACTACTCAAGGAGTTAAATGTTGATTAATTAATGGTCAGTAAATTAATTAATCGACGGACATTCGAGATCTTAAACACGGGGAGAAAATGTACAAATAATATATGGAGCCCATATTATCATATAGGGTTGGTGAGGTAGATCAATGATGAACCTTTAGTGGATTGGATCATCATTAGTGGATCGGACTTTATGTGGGCTTGATCCATGGGTGGCCAAGACCCAACTCCTCCTCATGGTCCCTAATGTAGCCTATTAACACCTCATGAAGCTTAGATCCAATGGATAGAAACAAAACTCTAGATCCATAGGTAGAGATTAAATCTCTAGATCCGACGGTTGAGATTAGATCTCTAGATCCGACGGTTGAGATTAAATCCCTAGAACCAATGGTGGAGATTAATCCAAGGCATAAACCAAACTCTATAAATAAGGCTTATAGGATTGGACGACAACTAAATGATAAGGGGATTAGGGTTTGCTTCCTTTGGAGGCTAGGAATCCTAGTTGGTTTAGGATTAGGTTTGGGTGGCTAGGGTTTTGGGAGCTAAGGGTGGGCGGCCACAAGTGGATGAGGGTTTCCTTCTTCTTCCTAAGGTTGGCCAGCCACTATTCTTCTCCTCTCTACCTTGGCATGATCTCATCCTATTCTTCTTCCCCTCTTCCATGGCCAACCAAAAGGAGAGCTAGGATTAGGGTTTGGAGGCTTGGGTGGCACCAAATAAGGAAGGTTTCTTTCTTCTTCATCCCTTGGTGGCCGGCACCCACAGCCCTATCCCAGCCCTTGGGTGGCATCCAAAGACCCCTTCTCCTTCTCCTTAGGTGGTGGAAACAAGATATAGGGCTTTCCCTTGGTGTCTTGGCCGGTTTCCACCATTATCTCCTTCTCCTTGTTGGCCGACGGCAAGCATTTCTTATGTTGCTTGTTGGTTGGCTATAGGAAGGAGATGAGCCTTGTTTCTATTCTTCCTCTTGCTTTGGAAGAGCAAGGAAGGAAGATTTGCGATCTAGGAGCTTCGACTTTTGGTAGAGCGTCGCCCACACGACGTCCGAAAGGAGGAAGGACATACATTAGAAGATCGAGAGGTATATCGATTCTCTAATTTTATATGTTACTTGCTTGTTTTTGTTTTTCAATTATAAGCATGTTATAAATCTGTAAATGGCTAAATAATACTTGGATCCCGAGCATAAACATGAAAACCGGCGATCCGGACATCGTCTATTCCACGGCTACTCGTAGAATAGAGGATGGTCGCTTGAACAACTAGTTTGTTCAAGTGACCTCTCTAAACGAATAGCACAACGATGGCTTGGTTTCTTTGGCAATCCCTTTTGTCTAGGATTAAATTTTTTTAATCCGGGGACATAGAAGGGATCGCCATGAAGGAAGCTACCGAGGTGAAGTGGGAAGCAAAGTTTCTCCTCACGGACTCGATAAGCAAAACCCTTCACAAATGGGGTTTTTCCTAAAAACCTATGAATTAACACCCTATTTTGGATATAGCAAGCGGTATTAACTGCTTCCGCCCACAAGTAGCTAGGTAAAGAATATGCATTTAGCATAGTCCTAGCCTCCTCTTGCAGGGCACGATTTTTCCTTTCCACAACCCTATTTTGTTGGGGTGTTCTAGGACGAGAAAACTCATGCTTGTACCCTTGTTCTAAGAAAAAGGTTGAGAAATTAGAATTCTCAAATTCTCCACCATGATCACTACGGATCCGGTTAATTTTGAGTTTTCTTTCATTCTCTACTCTCTTGCTAAATCCTATGATTATTCCTAGGGGTTCATCTTTATTTTTCATGAAAAATACCCAAGTAAACCTAGAGAAATCATCTACTATTACTAAGCAATATCTACTACCAATCATAGAAGGGGTACTATGACAATCAAATAAGTCCATATGTAAAAGTTCTAAAGGTAAAGCGGTACTAAGTAAAGTTTTACCTTTGTGTGATGTTTTTGATTGTTTCCCTTCTTGGCATGCATCACACATTTTGTCCTTGAGAAATTTGACTTTAGGCAACCCTTTGACTAACTTCATTTTTGCTATTTTGGCTATGTTCTTCATGTTTATGTGTCTTAGCCTCCTATGCCAAAGCCAACTCACCTCTTCTTTTGCAATAAGACACTTAGTAGAGGCATTAGTAGCATAGGATAGATCAACATAGTATATATTTGATTTCCTAAAACCTACTAGCATGCAATCATTTAAAGTTTTTTGTTTTATAAAACATTTTGAAGAGTCAAATTTAACATCAAAATTTGTATCATATAGTTGGCTTACACTAAGTAAATTAAATTTCATATCTTTAACTAATAACGCTTTATGAATGGCAAGGTTGAAGGATACCTCAATTGTGCCCTTTCCTAGAATCTTAAGTTTGCCACTATTACCAAATGATACCTTTCCCTTGCTAGTGTGGTTGATAGTGGAGAATTTTCTCTCATCACCGGTCATGTATTTTGAACACCCACTATCAACAATCCACAAGCTTGGTTCTTCTACCTATATCACATGAAAAATACAAGCCTTAGGCACCCAAATTTTAGGACCACTAGCATCAATTAGAAATTTCTTAGGGACCCAAGCCTTTCTACCCTTGCTTCTAATTATAGATCTTCTACTAACAAGAGATGTAAATGCTACCTCCTTTTTCTTAGGCCTATATCCTAGTCCGGCCTTGTTGTAAATAGTCCTTTAATCCTTAATTATCATGTCTAGGTATTTAGAGCCATTAGTAAATTTTTCTAAACATGCTCTTAGATTACCTATTTCTTTTCTCAATTCATCATTTTCATCTCTAAGGGTACATGCATCATCACAAGATAATTTATCACAAGATGGTTCTACATTCTTAAGTGATTTAATTTCTACTTTTAAGTTCTTAATCCTAGTTTTTGATCTATTCAATGCATTTTGAAGGCATGCAATTGTCTTGTAAAGTAAATCTACCCTAGGGGAGTTGTTTACCTCATCATCATCACTTGATGATGATTCATCGCTTGAGGAAGAGGATGAAGACTCCTCACTTGAGCTTTCGGCTTCTTCCTCCAAGGCCATGAGGGCTAGGTTCCGGGTGGCATGACACACTTCTTCATCATCGGAGGAGTCCTCCACGCTTAGTGTGTCCCACATTTGTGCCACCATTGCCTCCTTCTTCTTCTTCTCCTTATTTTCCTTCTTTTTCTTTTCCTTCTCCTCCTTCTTCTTTAGTTCTGGGCAATTTGGCTTGATATGCCCTTTCTTGTTGCAACCATAACAAGTTACGTTAGGTGTAGAATTTGAACTATTTGAAGACTTACCTCTTGAGGATTGGAACATCCTCCTCACATTTTTCTTGGTGAGTTTCCTTGACTTCCCACCAAACTTCTTGACATAATGAGCCACCTCGATAGCTCATCTTCACTACTAGATGAGTCTTCCTCGGATTGGGATGAGGAGGACACTTCTTTCTTCTCCTTCTTCTTTTTGTCCTTCTTTCCTACAAAAAGAGCTATACCCTTCTCTTTGGATGAAGTGTTAGCTTGTTCATGCAATTTAAATTCACAAAATAACTCATCTAACTTAACCAAAGAGAGATCCCTAGAGACCTTATAGGCATCTACCATTGAAGCCCATAAGGTTGTTCTAGGGAAGGCTTGGAGCACATACCTTACAAGGTCTCGGTTGTCGACCTTCTCACCTATTACATGTAGTCCGTTGACTACTTCTTTGAAGCGACCGTGCATTTGGCTCACGGCCTCATTGGTCTTCATGAAGAAACTTTGAAGTTGGCCAATTAGGAGATCTCTCTTGGCTCTTCTTGTTTCCTTGGATCCCTCGTTGAGCTCTATCAACTTCTCCCAAAGCTCCTTCGCCGATTCAAATGGCCCCACCTTGCTTAGTTGCTCTTTTGACAACCCACATTGAAGTGTGGTTGTTGCCTTCACGTTGGCTTGAGCCTTCTTGGCCATGTCTCTCTTCCAATCCTTGGTCGGTATGGGCGCTCCGTGTTGATCGACTAGCTTCTCGAAACCATCTACAATGCTAAACCAATTTTCAATATCATTCATAAGATAATACTCCATCCTACCTTTCCAGTAGCCGAAGTCATTGTCGTCGAAGAACAGAGGCCTCACCGTGCTATACCCCTCTTGGAAAGTCATCTTGCTCCAGTTGATTGTTAGATCTTCCGATATGATCCGGGCTCTGATACCACTTGTAGGTGATTGTTGGAAGCTAGAGGGGGGGTGAATAGCTTATTTTCGTTTCTACAAAAATGATTAGCAGAAGCACAAAAAAAAATAATAACACAAATGAAAACAATGCTAACACAATTCCTTTACGTGGTTCGGAGATAGCGCTCCTACTCCAGGTGATCCTTGAGGTGGATCAACCCAAATCAATATCACTATGAAGCTTTCCTTTACAACAATCCTCCTCTTCTTACAAAGGATGAAGATGGAGCTTAGATAGGAGGAGGGGATTTAAAAGCACTAGAAAGCTTGGAAAAATTGTGGAGGCTTGAGAGTATGATTAGAGAATAAGCATTAGCCCTCAAAACCACCACAAGCCCTCTTTTTATAGAGAGAGGGCTGATTTTTTCATTGGAGCACCATCAGTCGACTGATGTACAACATCGATCATTGTTGGACGGTCGCGACCGAATATCCGAATTGGTGAGATTGAGTCGTTACCTCAACTGCATTTACTTTCATCGGATCGGTGATCCATACATCAATTGACTGATGGAGTGATCAGTCGAGTGATCACGAACCACAGTCGAGCGAGACTCCATTCTGTGCCCATGTTTAACTTGATTAGTCGACTGACACTGTTTGGTAGTCAACTGATCGCAACATCAGTCGACTGTCATGACTAAGCAGTCGATTGATCGTCAGGGTTTCATCATCCTCGATCGAGCACACGACGATCGGCGGATACATCGATACTCATCAAGTATGAATAATTCATACTTGATTTTACCCCCTAGACCAAGACTCAACCTTCTAGCTCTTCCTTAATCCTTGCGCTTCCATGATCCCTCCGAGTCCTCGACTTGTTCATCCTTTGCGCTTTGCTTCCAAGAGCTTCCTTCGGTTTTGTCATGTCTTGGGTTACCCTTTGCTAAAGCGTGCTTGGACTTTACGCTGCCAAGACTACATGCTTGGACTTATACTGCCAAGACTTGCCTTTGGACTTCCTTTGCCAAGATCACACTTGGACTTTGTCTTTACCAAATCTTCATACTTGGATTTTCCTGTCACTTAAACACGTTCACAATTAGATCACAAAGCATTGCCTAACTTAGATGATTATCCAAACATCAACACATATAAATGCTTGGGGCATTGTTGCACCAATAATAATATGATCACTACAAAACTTCCAAAGGTAAGGATCATCCCATACATAATACTTGGCATCACTTTTCAATTTCTGGACTTGTGCATGAGAAAAAAATGAAGGTACTACACGGGCAACTAAATAGTTAGCAAGATCTGCATACCATGGTGTCTTACCCTGCAGGTGAAAAAGCTGTTCATCTGGAAAAGAATCTTCTATGGGGGTGAGCTTGATCTCCCTCACTATCCTGCTCAGATGGTCTGCTACCAGGTTCTCCCTCCCGCTCCTATCACATATCTCTACATCTAATTCTTGAAGCAGAATCATCCATCTAATCAGTCTCGGTTTTGCATCAGGCTTCTTCAGAAGGAATTTCAAAGTTGCATGATCAAAAAAAATAACCACATGAGAACATAGCAAATAAGATCTAAATTTATCCAAAGCAAAAAATAATAGCTAAAAGCTCTTTTTCTATGGTGGTGTAGTTGGATTGTGCAGCATCCAATGTCCTTGAGGCGTAGCAGATCACATGAGATGCTCTATCCACTCTCTGCGCCAAGACAGCTCCCACCGCATAGTTCGAGGCATCGCACATCAACTCGAACGGTAGAGTCTAATCTGGTGGTCTCAAGATCGATGCTGATATCAAAGCCTGCTTAAGCTGGTTAAATGAGTCCTTTCACCTTTAATCAAACTGGAATACCACCTCCTTTTGCAATAAGTTGGTAAAGGGTAGGGCAATCTTGCTGAAATCTTTGATGAAACGTCTGTAGAAACCTGCATGTCCAAGAAAAGCACGAACTTCCCGCACAGAAGCGGGGTAAGATAGAGAAGAAATAATATGAATTTTAGCAGGTTCTACTTCAATACCATGCACAGAGATAATATGACCTAAGACTATCCCATGCCCTACCATGAAATGACATTTCTCGAAATTCAAAACCAAATCCGTATCAATGCATCTCCGTAAAACTCTCGATAAATTTTCCAAACATGAATCGAAAGAAGAACCGTACACAAAAAAATCATCCATAAAAACCTCCATGCAATGCTCTAATAAATTTCCAAAAATACTCACCATGCATCGCTGAAATGTCCCAGGAGCATTGCAAAGTCCAAAAGGCATGCACCGATAAGCATACGTCCCAAAAGGGCAAGTGAAAGTGGTCTTCTCCTGATCGTCTAAAGCAATACATATCTGGAAATAACCGGTGTAACCATCCAAGAAGAAATAATGCAACTTGCCCACCAACCTCTCTAGCATCTGATCAATAAAAGGCAGGGGGTAGTGGTCTTTCCTACTGGCCTGATTAAGCTTCCTGTAGTCCACACAAACTCTCCAAGAATTCTGAACTCTAGTGGGAATCAGCTCATTCTCTATGTTGGCAACCACTGTAATACCAAATTTTTTCGGAACCACTTAAACAAGACTTACCCATTTACTGTCTGAAATAGGATAGATGATGCCCGCCTGTAAAAGCCTTGTCACCTCTTTCTTTACCACCTCAAGAATCAGTGGGTTAAGTCGTCTCTGTGGCTATCTAACTGGTTTCACATCCTCTTCCGAGTGAATCCTGTGCATACAAATTGAAGGACTGATACCTGGGATATCTGCAAGCATCCACCCAATCGCTTTCCTGTGCTGCATCAGAAGATCTACTAATCTGTACCCCTGATCTGGCTCTAGATCTCGACGATAATATCCAAATACACATACTTCAAGTGCTCGGGAAGAGGTTTCAATTCAAGCTTCTGTGGTTGCACATCTGATGGAAGTGATTCTTGGGGCGTTGCCTGAAGATCGCAAGTCCCTACACATTCCATGTCCCTGCCCACATCAAAGGGCCCACAAATAGGTCCTAACAAATCATCACTATCAGAATTATCAGAATCATTAGAATCAATGAAGTCACTGCAAAAAGTAGAAGGTATAGAGATATCCAACTGAAAAATGACCTCAGAAATGAAATCCATGCAATCCAGCTCATCCTCTATATCCATGCTAAGAATAGAATGATCTTCCATCGAGTGTTTCATCGCGTCCAAAATTCTGAACTGAACTACTATATCTCTTACCTCCATAGAAAGAGTACCTGCCTGCACGTCAATCTTGGTCTTTGCAGTCTTGAGGAAAGGTCTGCCCAAAATAAGCGGAGCTTTGCTGCTCTGTGAATCACCCTCCATATCAAGAATATAAAAGTCTGCAAGAAATATTAGCTCTCTCACCTTAACCAACAAATCCTCTATCACCCCAGTTGGGTGAGTCTGACTGCAGTTTGCTAACTGAATCACTACACCTGTTGGCTACAAGGGTCCAATACCCAGTGAATGAAAAACTGACCTTGGCATCACATTAATGGAAGCTCCTAGATCTAGCATAGCATCCTCGAACACATGGCTCCCAATCACACAAGGTACCATAAAAACTCCTGGATCCTCGCACTTCTGGGGAAAAGGCTGAATGAGTGCTGACATGTTCTTTCCAACACTGATCAACTCATTTCCTTTTAGCTTCTTCTTATGAACACACAATTCTTTTAGAAACTTGGCATACTTGGGAATCTGCTCGATCATTGTCAACAAAGGGACATTAACTTCCACCTTACTGAACAACTCTATAAGCTCCTGAAATTCCCTAGCCTTTTCTTCACTAACCCTCTTCCTAGGCTGTGATCTCTGAGGGAAGGGCAATGGAACTGCCGACTCAGATCATCATGGCTGTGGATCCTGCTCTGCTCTGCACTACTCTGCAGTACTCTACTCTACACTGCTAGAATCAGCAACTGGATCTGGTGCTAAAGCTACCGGGTTTAAAGTAACTCTACCACTCCGCAATGTAATTGAACTAATGTTTCCTTTAGGATTTGGGATAGTCTGAGATGGTAGCTGACTAGAGCCCTGTGACTGTAGCTGATTTATGTTAGATGCAAGCTGGATAATCTGTCTCTCTATATTCTGAATAGATGCATCTGTTTTCTGCTGATATTGCTGCTGCTGTACCAAAAACTGCTGCATAAGATCCTCCATCTTTGAATTTGAACTCGAACTGGGAGACTTAGCTCTAACTGGCTAAACAGGAGGTCTGATCTATACTGGGTTATTCTGAATGGCTAGGGGTCTCTGAAACACTGGTCTTGGCTGAAAAGACTATTGATAAAATGAATTCCCATACCTCAGATTTGGATGATCTCTCCATCCTAGATTATAAGTAGCAGACATTGGATCATATATAGAATGTTCTTTAGCATCTGAGGCCGATATTGATCTGAGGCCGAGTCTTGAGGTCTGGAAGGAAATTGATTTGCCGCCGCTACTGCTTTATCCTGCTGGAGTGAAGGACATGAATCAGAAGGATGCTCTGGACTCGAACAAATACCACAAACCCTTATAGGCTGCATAGGCACTGTAGAAGATTGGTTTTCTTGATTCAGAGCCAATTGCCTAACTAATGATGTGAGCTCCTGTAAAGAATTCTTCATCTCTGCCTGATCAGTAAAATCCAGGTGAGCCTCACTCACCTCTCTAGTCACTATTGCTCTGCTCCCAAACTGCTATGAGTTCTCTGCCATATTTGCAATAAGCTCTCGGGCCTCACTCGGAGTCTTGTTAACTAATGCCCCTCCACTAGCTGCATCTATTATACTTCTGTCCATGGGAAGTAGTCCCTTATAGAAGTACTGAACGAGCAACTGGTCACTGATCTGATGCTGAGGGCAACTAGAACATAATTTCTTGAATCTCTCCCAGTACTCATACAATGTCTCTCTAGTAGACTGTTGAATACTGCAGATGCTTTTCCTGATGGTAGCAGTTCTGGATGCTGGAAGAATTTCTCCAGGAATGCTTTCTTCAATTCAAGCCAACTATTGATGCATCCAGGTGGAAGATAGTACAACCAATATTTAGCTTCTCCAGCCAGTGAAAAAGGGAAAGCTCACAGTTTGATATCCTCCTCTGAAATGCCCTGTGGCTTCATAGTAGAACATACCACATGGAACTCGTGCAAATGCCTGTTGGGATCTTCACCAGATAATCCATGGAACTTAGAAAGCAAATGAAGCATGCACGATCTAAGCTCAAAATTCTCCTCTAAAGCTGGATAGCTAATGCAAGAATACTGGTAGGTCACATCAGGGGTTGCAAACTCCTTCAGAGTCCTGTTGTTATCTGCCATGACTATCTGCTACTCTGATGGACTACACTCAGAAGTCTTAGTTGATCTGCCCTATGCTCTCTGCAGTGTGTGAAAAGTCCTATCAATCTCAGGATCCAGCGCAAGTAGTTTATCACCTGAAGACTTGGTCATTATCAAAAACAACAATGAGTAACAGATAGAAATGATAAGAAAGACACCAATAACAAAACAAAACAAAACAAACTAACTACAGTTTAAAGACAAACGAATACCATTAAAAATCTCCCCGACAACGGCGCTGAAATTTTGATGAACCGGTAAATTATGTGTCGCGCATGATACCATTTCTCAAATTATTTACCGAACCCCCTAACTACACTAATGCAGTATAGGACTGACTCGGATCATCTCCCAACAAATCTAATGGTTGGACATTTGTTTCTAAACAGAAGTAAACACTAGGGGTCCTTACAATTTATTAAAACACTTATTCGAAGCTACTCTAATGCAAGAACGATTCAACCTTGCATCGCACTATCACTATACGATGCAATGGCCAAACAATTCTGGTAAACAGACATGGAAATGAAATTTGCAAGAAATAAATCTAACTACCAAATAACAATTACCAAGTAACTATCCTAATGTGCAAAACCAAGTAATCACGCACTACACTGTCACTATACGGTACAATGATCAAAGAGTAACGAAGCAAATGTGAATAATTCAACCAAGCACCGCACTGTCACTATACGGCACAATGGTCAAACAGTCACTAAAAACTAAACTAACAAACATAAAATAATTCAATCAAGCATCGCACTGTCACTATACGACACAGTAGTCGAAGACTAACTAAAAACTAAATGCAAGGAAAGTAAGCAATTCAACCAAGCACCGCACCATCACTATACGATACATTGGCCAAATGTAAATGAAATCTAAACTAATAACGAAAGCAATTCAACCAAGCACCACATTGTCACTATACGGTACACTGGCCAAAGATTAATTAAAAACTAGGAAGAACAATTACACTAAAGGAAATAAATCTAACTACTAGGTAAACACTGTAAATGACTAACAAGACTCACTAAACTATCAAACCAAATTACCACATGCACAATATACCACACAAATAAAATACGACTGAAACATCGTTGAAACATAACTGAACACTAGGAAATCAATACTGAAACAATACTGAAAAAAATATAGTGAATAGTAGTGAGCCAACAATGTAAAAATACTGAAACAACCAAAGTAAAACAATAAAACAACAGTATAAAAATTAACCAATAGTTCTCCACAAACACCGGAAAGGTACCACCCTCTCCGGTAACCCACAACGATATCGAACAGCTCCAACGGCCTCAGTGTACGGATCTCTCGTCAGAATCCGACGAGAGTTGGACCGATTGTGGTAGTTCATAGCTCCGATGGTGGCTTCGGGACTGTCGTGACCACAGCAGTCATTGGGTGGCTCTTCAGAGATGAAGCGGCGCGAATCACAACCGCTAATGTGGAAGGAATTAGATATGTGAATAAGGATTGATCATCACCACCGGTTGGAAATGGAGAACGCCGCCTGAATCAGAAAAATTACTACCGTCGGAAGCTGGAAATTGATGCTGTCATGACGACAGCAGTAGTAGGTCACCCCTAGCTTCACGTGACCATGTCTCTCTAGGGTAGCTCAGCTCTGGTGGTGAGGGATCTGAGAATCGCCGGTGATGATGGACGAACCAACGCCGCTTGGTCGATGGACTGCTACTGTCCAACTTCAGCCGCTAGCTCCACTGGACCAAGGGGAGGAGAGTACGCCGGATGGAATGGGATTGGCGGAAGACCTCTGGAATTGCCAGAATCATCGCCGAAAGTGCTGCATGGATTCTCTGTCGCTGCACTCACGTGGAAGAAGAAGACGCCGCATTCTATTCTCGGTTCTGCATTGCGCGATAGAAGATGTTTGCTTTTCAACTCGATTTTCCTCAGCCACTCGATCGTGTCATTTCCAATCTCAGCCACCCATTTAGATCTTGGTTAAATAACTTCAATTAATATCTTTAAGTGGCTGATCAATCAATCCAACGACTACGAATGATTTGATCCGGATCGACGACTGTGATTGCTCCGATTAGGCTCTTTTCATGTTCCCTATAAAATCACATTCAACCCGTGAAAAATAATACTGAAATTATAGGGATTAAACAATTAATTGCAAATAGATCTAATATGAAAAAACGTCATGAATAACCATAATTACCCCATCAAAGAGCCTAAAATATCCAAATGTAAATAAAAATCACACGATAAAAATGTGACTATCACTTATCACTAGGAAGATTGAAGGCATCCTAGATGTTTTTATACCAAGGGGAAGATTGTAAGATCTCATTGGGATATGAGACATTGACACCCTTGAGGAGGACCTTTTTGATGTATGTCAAAAAGGGGGAGAAGTTACCAATTGGGGTTAGTTGGAATTCTCATTGGGATGTGAGAATTGTCAATTGGGGATAATTGGTATACTTGAGTTTGAGGTTTTGTCAAACATTAAAAAGGGAGAGATTGTTGGTGCAATCGACCTAGGTCACGATTGACCGAACTCGAGTTTGACTCGAACAATATTTTGATGTTAGACAAAAAGTATGACATGTGAGTGTCATGGGAAGTCGAAGCATGGGGATTGACATTGAAAGTCCAACATGGGTTGGCCACGTAAGTCCAACATGGGTTGGCCATGTAAGTCCAAGTGTGTAGCCTTGGCAGTGAAAATCCAAGCATGGGGCTTAGTGTTGGGAAAATCCAAGCATAAGGCTTGGTGTTGGTAAAGTCCAAGTGTGTAGACTTGGCATGGAAAATCCAAGCATGGGGCTTGGTGTTTGTAAGTCCAAGTGTGTAGCCTTGGCAATGAGAAGTCTTGAGGACTTGGCAAGGTCACTAGTCTCGTAGGCTCAGGGTCTTTGAGTCGGTGAAGGATGGCATTGTGGAATCCGTGCGCTTGGTGCATCTGAGGGACTGTCGGACGGGGAGCGAATGGAGTGAGGCCAAAGGGAAGAAGACTTCGAGGGCAAGACGTGAAGGATGACATTGCGAAGTCGTGCGCTTGGTGCATCCGAGGGACGTAGGCCGAGGGAAGAGAGCTTCGGAGGGGAACTCCATGAGAGGATGAGGTGGACTTGGCCAAGTGGCTAAGACGATGTGTCGGATGCTCAAACATGATGTTTGAGGTTTTACCCGACTGTTGGATGCTCAAACAAAGTGTTTGTTTGAGGTTTTACTCGACAACAGTTGACTGGTATAGGTGTCGATTCGACTGATCCAAGTCAGGGGCAATCGACTGGTGTGCAACTGGTGGTTCTAGCCTAACAATCGACTGCCAAGGGATGGCAGTCGACTGCTACACCATCAGTCAACTGCCAAGGGATGGCAGTCGATTGATTAAGGGTGTCGCTAGCACAGAACCTTTTCGAGTCGACTGATTACCTGGATCACTAAACTGATGGCTTAATCAGTCGACTGATGGTGGATCTATTGGAATTTGTCCAGCGTGGATTGAGTCGTTATGAGACAAGCGGCTCAGGTTGGCGCTTTTGATCGGGCTTTTGGAGACAAGCATAAAAGTAGAAGCTTGGGGAGGATTTCCACAACCATTTTTGGGGAGATTTTGGAGGGGAATTGCTGCTTCATTCCAGATCTTCAAGAGCAAACCAAAACAAGCAACAAACAAGAGTTCAAAGCCATTTGTTGTATAGTATTCTTTACATATTTCATTTGTTGTCTTTGTATTTGCTTGCACATTTTTGTATTACTTTGTAATTGCTTGTACGAGGTTTCTCCACCTCTGACTTGTTGTTGAGAAGGAGCTTTGTTAGTGTCGTGCGCATAACTTGAGCTCGTTCAGCTCACCCCGTGGAGCAGGAACCCTAAGGTTCCGAACCACGTATATCGTATTATATTTGTGCTTGTGTATCTTGCATTCATATTTGTTATTTGTATTTCCGCTGCATATTATCGAATATTGTAGACAAACACAAGACGAGCGAACGAATTCCATCATCTACGTCGAATTGGGCTATTCACCCCCTCTAGCCGGCCACCGATCCTCCAACACATTACATTATATTCAGCTGATCAGTTTGGTATATGCATTGATTATGACTATACTGGTGGTTATTTGTTATTACATTTAAGACTATATACCTGTTGATCTCCATTTATATATCTGTGGATCTCCATATGTATACCTATAGATCTCCATATTCTTTCATATTACCACTAAGTTTTATACTCACCACCACAAACCTTGGGTTTTCTTGTCGCCTTGAATGTGTTCCTTGAGTGCTCAGACTCACTATGGTGATCCTATCTCACTGCTTGAGGGTATGGATGTTATTCCATATTATTGTACTATTTTGGATTATTTGTTTTGAGATTGTATCCTATGTTGTTTTCACATTTTGGGTATATGGTTGTGTTGTATGTATTATGGATTTGATTTAGATATTGGTTTTGACTATGTTTCCTTATTGTCTCAAAGTCGTACCGATACGCATGTATTTGAGTCTTTGTGTCTTTATTATTTATTGGTGAATTTCGCTGTGTTTTATGGCTTGTCTGTGATAGCAGCTATTTGGGCCATCTACAGGTAGTTTATCTTATGTTGTCACAAGAGGGTACCGTCCGATCAATGGACAAATATACTCTCAGGGCAAGACACTTCCTATGCTTCAACTCCTGTATAAATGCGAGTCACTTGCAGGAAATGTGTCTTCGACCCCTTCTCCAACTGTAGGATCTTCTTCTCCAGTTGCAGGATCTTCTGGTTCTCCAACTAAAAGATCTCCTTCTCTAGTTGTAGGATCTTCGGTTCTCCATCTATAGGATCTCCTTCTCCAGTTGCAGGGTCAATTGTTGAGAGGGAAGATACACGAGATGAAAGATACACGAGAGTTGATGATGGTAGTTATGTTTCAATTTTATAGCTAAATGTTTCTTGACTTGTTACATTCAATATTTTTGTATTATACGTTCATATGATAAATGGTTTATTATTTGTATTGATAAATCATTTTGAATGATTAGATGTGTTTATCAAGTTTGATATATGAATTTTTATATATTGTTAGATGTATTTGGAGTAAAATTTGTAAAAATAGTAAATTAGATAATAGTTTTTTTTCATAATATTTTAAATTTGCGACGAAAACAAGATTCATCGCAAATATAGCGATAAAAAAAAATTTATCGCTAATTTGGAGCTGAAAATATAATTTTGTTGTAAAATCTACGATATCAGTCGACTGGAAACATCCACTAGTCAACTAATGGCTCACGACAATTATCAGTCGACTGATCATCAAGATCACTTGGTGATTGGTATAACACCTTGAATCTTATTTAGTATTGCCCGATTGACTATTCACTCGACGGATCGATCAAAATGATCAGTGGACTAATTTTACTGTAGCAACTCACAGAACTTTTGATAGTCGACTGACTAGTCGAACTGGTTAGACGTCAGTCGGCTGATGGTATTCTTCAGTCGATTGGAATTGAAAATTTTGCATCGAAATTTTTTTTTTGTCGTACATTTGGCGATGAAAAAATATTCGTCGTCAAATTTATTTTTATTCATGAAAATATGTTTATTAGACTTTTGCGATGAACTATATTTTCGTCGTCGCCAAATTTGGCTTTGAATAGTTATTTTCGTCGCCAAAATTGACGACGAATAGTTACTTTGGTCGCCAAATTTATTTTCGATGCAAAGTAATATGTATTAGTTCTTTGTGACGAACTATTTTTTTGTCCTAGATTTGGTGATGAACTATTTTTTCGTCATAGATTTGGTGATGAACTATGTTCCATCACCAAATTTGGCGACGAATAATTATTTTCGTCGCCAAATTTGGCGACTAATTTTGTAACGAAAATTTTATTTGTTACAATTTTTTCGATGATTTTTTTTCGTTGTAAAATTTAACGGCGAATTATTTACAATGAAAAAAAATTCGTTGTAAATTTGTTGAAAAAAAAATGTTGCAACGAATTTTTATTCAAAATTCGTCGTCAAATACTACTTTTTTTATAGTGGTTTTACAATGTTAATTTTTTAAAAATTAATTTATTTAAAAATAATGTAAAGGAACACTACATTTAAATTTTAGTTGAGAGTGTTGTCAACATTTAAATTTTGAAATGATGAGCAACATTTAGTTTTTTGCTATATATACATCATTTTCTCATTCATTTTTCACTTTAAACCACTACATATTAGGAGAAAAATGGATAAAAATTCGAGTGATTATTTTAGGAATTTCCTTAACTTTTCAAAAATTGACAAATATTCAAGTGGAGACAAATCTCGAATTTGTCCTAATCTTCTCAATTTCCATTCCACGTACAACCCTCATATAATTTTCAACCTTTTCCATATCCACACCGTATTATTATAATTTCCAAAGTCATTCAATTTTTTTGAGTGGCGTCCGTCGAGCTCCGTTTTATACATGTCTTCCAGAATATTGTCAGAGTAATCAATATTCCACGCAAGATCCATCTCATAGAATTAATCCATTTCAATCACTATAGATCCAATCAAATGAATTGAAAAGGGTCAGTGTTAATGCAAGTGACAGTGATAAAAGTATAAAAACACCTCATGTAGTTCCTGATTCATAAATTTCTTCTTTCTCATTAGAAATAAGATCTGGCAATATTATTCTCGATCAAAAAAACTGAGGCAGACAATGAATCAGTTAGAGATCATAACAAGTGGACAATATAGACAGTAGCAGATGATAAACTCATTGCATCAACCTACATTATCATAAACGAATATCTAGAAGTTGGCAATGTCCAGAACAATGAGTCTTTTTGTAAATTGATGGTAGCATACTACAATACCAATAGAGATAAGGGAGCAAAAAAAAGAACTGCATGTTAGTGAAATCGGCCCAGGTCACGATTGACCAGACTCAAGTTTGACTCGAGTAGTGTTTTGATGTTTAACAAAGGAGAAATCATTGTTTAACAATGGTTTGAGTATATGGTTGACATGGGGTTGACCATATGATGGAGAAGTCCAAGTGGGACACTTGGCATAGAAAGTCCAATCATGGGTCTTGGCAAGGGAAAGTCCAAGCTTGAGTCTTGGCAATTGGAAAGTCCAAAATGGAGTTGGCATAGAAAGTCCAACGGTGTAGTCTTGGCCACATAAATCCAAGTGTGTAGTCTTGGCGGTGAAAGTTCAAGTCATGGGTACTTGGAAATTGGGAAGTCCAAGGGTTGATATTGGCAGCGTAAAGTCCAAGGGTAAAGTCTTGGCAGCATAAGTCCAATGGTTTGTCGGCGTAAAGTCCAAGCGTGTGTCTTGGCAACGTAAGCCCAAATGTGCCTTGGAGGTGTAGACCAACTTAGTATGACAATAGCCGATGGAAGCACCTGAAGGCTAGCGTATGTATGAACAAGTCATGGACGACTTGAAGGGATCCGATAGGCGTGAGGTTGATGGAGGTAGCTAGAAGGCTTAGATCTAGGCTAAGGGTGGTCGAGCAAGTATGAGGGCATCATACTTGGTGTTAAACCTTATGGTTGAGGTTATTAGTCGACTGGTGCTTTGGACAAGTTGACTGGTCAAGTGTTTCGACACTTGGCGTAAAGTCGACAACGGCGATCGATTGAGATTATGGTCGATTGGTGGTCGAGTCGATTGATGTTCATTGCGGCCGAGTGGCCTTAGCGATCGGTGGTCTAAGCGATCGCCATGGATAATAGTCGACTATTGGTTTTGGTCGCGAGGAAAGAATGCTCGATGGCCGACTTATTAGTTGGCTCACGGGGTTGACGATCGGCCCGATGGTAATGGGCGATCATTGCTAGTGTATCCAGATGCCAACATGAATTAAGTTATTGTGAGACAACGTCACTATTGGCGATTAGGTGGGCCTTATGGAAGTCGATTGCGGTGAAATCCAGTCGCATGGAGGCATAAAAGGATCTCGGCGGGAGGTTTTCTCCAACGATTTCTTGGGTGATTTGAGACAATTTCTTTGGTGCAAATCGGGGTCTTCAAGTGTGGTCCAAAGAAATCAACAAGCAATCATTCAAGTTCACATTTGTAAAGTTTTCTATACTTGTATTTGTGTAGTTTACTTGTATTTGCTTGTATTTCTTTCTTATTATTGTAAGATCGCATGCGAGGTTTCTCCACCTCAGCGTGTTGTCAAGGAGTTTATTGAGTAGTGGTGTGTACATCACTAGAGCTCATTTTCAAGCTCGCCCCATGGAGTAGGAACTAAGGTTCCGAACCACGTTATATCGTGTGTATTGTCATGCTTGTATTTTATTGTGTATTTTGTATTTCTACTGTGCTAATGACATTATAGACAAGCAACACGATTGAGTTCCATCAAGCGAACGAGCGCGCCATTCACCCCTCCTCTAGCGCTCACCGAAGTTCCTACATTTGGTATCAGAGCCCGGGGCTCTTCTACATATTAAAACCGGGAGCAAAAGTGCTAGAGGATGGAGTTGCCAAAAGATGGACTTGAATGGGATGTCAACACTCCAATCTCGTACGTGTTCTATGGATGAGAATGCTTCAATCAATGGAAGACAAAGATTGAAGATTTTATAATGAAGAAGGACTTCGAAGATTGGTCCACCTTGATGGAAGGATTCGAGTATCCAAGAGAGCCAAAAGGAGGATTCCTCAAGATGAAGAAATGGACTGAGGAACAACTCCAAGAGTTCGAGAAAAATCAAAAGGTAATGAAATTTTTGATTCAATTAATACCTAACGACTTTGTGTCTAGGTTAGGTGAATTTCAAGATGCTAAGTGTTGGAACATCGGTGGCCGGCTAGAGGGGGGTGAATAGTCATCTTTCGTAGATGGTGGAATTAGCTCGCTTAATTGTCTAAAAATTATTGTTAGCGCAAGCGGAAATACTAAAATCAAAGACAATTAAGTAAATGCAAGAAGTAAAGAAAATCAAATGCTAACACAAATGTGTAATGTGGTTCACGGCCTTGCCGCTTATCCACGGACCAATTCGTTCCAGGTGAATTACGCCTAAACCTTCACTATTCTCTCCTTAGCACCAAGCAAGGTGGAGGTAACCTTTTCTTACAAGATCACTCTTCTTACAATAGGATTGAGATAAATGCAAGTAAGAAGAGTAGGAAAACGTTTTGGGCACTTGGGTGTTATTTGGAGTTAAAGCATTAGTTTCCCAAGATGACCCAAGGCTCCTTTTTATAGAGAAGAAGCCTTTCTTCCCATTGGGCAGAAGCCTTTCTTCCCGTTGGGCAGCTAGCAGTCGACTGATGCCTCGATCAGTCGACTGCCGCTGTAGTTGTTGCCCTATAATGACTTTTTCCACGTTGGATTCCAACCAATGGCTCCCACATTAGTCGACTGATCATCCCATCGATCGGTGATGGAACAACGATCGAAGTCTTTCGAAGCAGCGATCGACTATCCAACATTCTAGTGCTCGAAACCCTCGACATCGATCGGTGATCCTTGCGGTTGGTGATGGGTCGATCGGCGCCACAAGCGGCGATTAGGTTCGGCTAGAACTTGGACTCGAACACTAGTCGAGTCTCCAGTCGACTTGGAGCAGTCGATTGCTACCTACAGCAGTCGACTGGTGTCGGGAAAACCCATTCGACACTTAGCCAATTAGCCAAGTTCACCTAATGAACTACCCCATCCCGGGTTACATTCACTCACTCTCATTCCCTTGGAGTCCCTCACCTTCGAAGTTGTCTTCGTTCGGCCACGTATCTCGGATGCGCCAAGTGTACGACTTCACAGTGCCATCCTTTGCGTCTCGCCCTAAAGTCTACTTCTTTTGGCTTCACTCTAATGCTCCTCGTTCGGCGGGCCGTCGGATTCACCAAGCGCACGGCTTTCGCAATGCATCTTTCACCGACTCAAGGACCGAGTCATGAGATGATGAATCTTGCCAATGCTAAATCCATGTGCGAATTACTAAGTCCTGCATGACTTCAACGCCCATATCAAATTCATATCAATCCTAACTTAAATCCTTTGCCACACACATCAAAACCACATCACATGAGTTGATTGCTCTAACAATCTCCCCCTGTTTGATGTGTGGCAATCCGTTTAAGTTAGGTAAAAACAATAACATAAAACATAAGGCAAGAAAGCATGTAAATAACATGATTATTAAAACTCCCCCTTAAACATGCAACTCCCCCTTAACACATGCTAAATTTCCCCCTTAGCATGATTAACTTAAACTCATCATTTCTGCCCCTTTGACACCATCAAAAACATTGTACAAATGTTATACACGCATAGCATCAAATCTAAGGAAGAAAAATACCCAAAAATCATTCAAAACCTAATAAAATAGATTACTATACTCGTGCACAGTACATCAGTCGACTGAATTAGAAGATCAGTCGACTGGCACTCAGTTTTCAAGATTTTCTGATTTCGGAGCCCGATTTCAGAAATGTGTTAAAAATTCCAGAAAAATAGAAAATCATGAAATTTTGAGAAAATATTTCTTATAAGTCTTTTTATAAGTGAAAAATGATTTTTAATGAAAATTTATTTTATTTTTGAAACTTTGGCAAAAACTCAAAAATTGCAAAAATGTCTAAAGTTTGTATCCACTTTAAAACTTAGTTTTGCCTTAAAACTTTTCAAAACATGAACTCACTGTTTATGAAACATAAAATGATTTTAAAAAATTTAAAATATCTAACTATGATCGATGGGCAATATGTCCATTGATTAAACATTTGCTTTCCCCATAGTTGGTCTATGATTGCTCTAATGATACACTTAATGACCCATCTAAATGCCATAAGCATTAGTGGACCATTTGTATCATCCTATCATCTCACCCATTGCTATGTTCTCAATCAAGTAAGCCTTATAGTGGGATGTGAGATGTATCTAAAGGTATTTATACTTAACCAAAATTTCATGCAATTCTACCCATAGTTAAGTATCATCCTAAAAACCCAATCATGAACATGCATCAAGAATTATCAATCATGATCATAAATCATCAATTATTGCATATCATGATTATAAATCACTAATTACATATCATGATAATAAAATATAAAATTAAGCATGAATCATGATTCAAGCATTCAATTTATGGGTTATACACTATCATCACCCAACACTATGTTAAAAATTTATAACCCACACCATCCTAAGTCAACCATTCAATATGATATAAGTAAAGTCCACTCATGGTTGACTATCCTAAGGTTTTCCTAACCCTTAAGGATGGATTTGGGAACCCAATGTAAATTTTTCCCTATAGGGTTCACTAAAAATTCCTTAGGGATTCATTTTCTAGCTATCATTTTATTTTTGGCTTGACCCCTAGCAATTAGGCAATGATAGATCTTTTCATTTTTATTTCCTTTATAACCTAGGCCTTTCCTATTGAAACTTGCCCTTTGGCTCCTTATGATCATGTTCAAAGTGTTGGAGCCTATAGTGAATTTTGCTAGGGCCTTAGTTAAATGGTCTACCTTTACCCTTAAGGCCTTGTTTTCATCCATACATGCATCACTAACATTAAGAGGAATGTAATCATTTTGTGAGAATGCATTTTCTAGTTTTTCCTCTAGGACTTTAATTTCATTTTGCATGCATTTATTTCTCTTTTTAGCCCTAAACAAGTCCTTAGTTAAACTAGTAATCATTGAAATTACTTCATGGGAGGGTAGTTTCGTTACCTTACTCACCCAATCCCCTTCCGATGATGAGGATAAAGATGAGGGCGCTCCCCCTTCACTTGAGCTCTCCTCCTTGCTAGTGCTTCTTTCTTCTTCCTCGGAGGAGGTGGAGTCCAAATCATCTATCCCCATTAAGGCGAGGTTTATGAAGGCTTCTTCTTCTTCGAATGATGATGACGGATCATCCCATGTAGCCTTGTGTGCCTTTGCCTTCCCTTTCTCCTTGGTTTTCTTTTCATCCTCCTTCTTCTTGCTCCCCTTCTTCTTTTCTTCTTTCTTTCTCCTTTCTTCTTTACTCTTGTTCAATAGGGAACAATCGTCCCTTATATGTCCCTCTCCTTGGTAATTGTAGCAAATGATTTTTTGCCTCGGCCTTCTCCTCCTATCATTAGATTTGTTAAATTTAAAATTTTTAAGTGCATGTCTTACCTTCCTTACCATGTAGGCCTCTTCCATGCTATCCATGGAGGAGGAAGATGAATCTTCATCGGATGAAGAAGGTGGAGTCTCCTTCTTCTTCTTCCCCTTGTTGGCCATTAATGCAACTCCCCTTGATGGCTTGATGCTTGGTTCTTCAATTATTCCTTCAAGCCGAGATTCATGCAATTCCATAGTGGAGAAAAATTCATCTAAAGTACTTGCCTCTAGATTCTTTGAGATATAGAATGAGTCCACCATTGAACTCCACTTGGATGATTGGGGAAAGGCATCAATTGCCTTCATGATCATGTCCCTATTGAAGAGCTTCTTATTAGTAATATATGAGAGATGTCCTAAGGCAATCGCCTTATGTTTGAACCATTTATATGATAAATGAAGATTCACTATTTGAGTATATATGTTTTCATGTATTTGATTAGATCTTAAACTCATTTATTGAATGTCCACGATACGATTCACAGCATGAGAGAATTTGTGATTGGATCACAACTAGTAAGTATCTTTACATGTGTAATTGTGATGTATCGGAATTATCCCTAGTCGATGAATTGATGGATTTGGACACCATTGATTCTGTTGAGACTAGCACGAGGTTTACTCCTTGGTGTATCCAAGCAGCTGATTCTCACTAGCTGGAGACATTGTGATGTCCAGAGTTAATCGTGGATGCTAGTTTTGGTAACTAGTTCATTGGAGTGACCAGCCGTAAGACTTCATATGGTACTCTGCATATATAGATATGTCAATGAAGTTCTTACTGCAGCTTAAGTGCGATGTTCCTTTGACTTGCGGTATTCAAGTCATCTTGATCATGAAGACTTATGCTTTGACATCTTAAGCAAGCATCTCTGAGGAGATGTGGACCCGGGACGATTGAGTATAAGTCGAAGTGATCGAAGGTGTTTGAATAGCCTATACAGGATTCACCACTCCTTGTGAGGAGATGTATACCCATGGTCTCTCGTCGGATTGTTACTAAAGTCTTTGGCCAAAGCATTACATGTTTAGAGTAATGTACTCTTCGATACATGTTCAGTAACTAGAATCCGTAGGACGAGGAAATGATACTTGGGCTAGGTGTGACATAGTCAGCCTAGTGGGGACTGACACTATAGACCATGTCCTGAACCAAGTGGGTATAAGATGAGTGAAGGGAATGGGGCACGATTCATTCGAGTTGTTGAAGGGTTTCAGAAATAGTTCTGGATCAACCGTTGATCTTTTCGGTTAATTGGGGATCATGATGTACTACTAGGTGCCACTCATGATCGTTCTATAATTAATGGTTAATTATAGATGGCCAACATAAACCGAGAACCTATTTGGTCACACGCACAATGAGCGTAATCAGAAGGATTTAAAACGAGCTTGAGAATGAGATTCTCAGACCGAGAGAAACTAGGTTTGGTTGGACCAAACATGAAGTGAGCATGAAATCATTTCAGTCGCAATGGAAGCGTGGATGAGTGTATTGGTTTGGTTCTAACTAATGGAGGAGAATAAACCAAAGGGTTTGGTTTGTTTTAAACGAATGAACCAAAAGTTGGTTCGGTTCGTTTTAACTTAAAATAAACCATCATGGTTTGGTTTATTTTAACTTAAATTAATGGAGCGGGTTAATGGGCCTTTGATTATGATCCGATAACCATTAAGAGAATTTGTTCTCTATAAAATAGGGCTTAAGGGTTTTGTTAAGCCCTAATCCAAAAGCCTTGCAACCCTAATTGTTGCCGCCCCCTCCTCTCCTTGGTGTAGTCGGCGCCAACCCTAGTGCTGCTGCCCACCACCACCTAGCTCCCTTGTCGGCGTCTAGAAGGTACTGTCCTTCCCCCTTGCCAACGTCGAGCTGCTGCCGGAGGAGCTCCGGTGATCTCCTTTGGGTTCGGCAATAAGGTGAGCTTCAACCTTCCCTTTTGGCCGGCCCCTATTCCTCCACCAAAGCTGTCCAGTTTTCTGGACAGCTTGTTTCCTTCCCGTCGGAGCGTCATTTGGACGACGTTTGGAGCTCCGACAGCGGTAGCCTTGCCGGGGATTCGATCTCCGGTAATCCTCATAGGTGGAGGACGAAGGATTCGTCAAACGGTTGACGAATACCTTTCCGGAGAAGCGAGTTTTTGAGGATTCGTTTTGGATCCGAATTTTGATTCGGATCGTGATCTTCTCTCGATCACATCGTCTTCAACACGAGGCTAGTAACCCGTACGAAGATGAGGCTCGTGACTTTGTGAAGTCATCCCGAAGATACTCGGCGTGGATACGGATAGAGACGATTCTAGCGAGAATCATTCCGGTCGATGCATTTCCCGCTACACGTGATACGTCAGGTATACGTAGTTTAAGTTTCCTTTTATTGCAAAATTTGAATTTATGGTTATGTCTACACATGTTGTACTATGCATGAGTGTGATGTGTGTGTTGTAATAAATTAAATTTATTATTTTATTCCTTCCGCTGTGCACATGTTTACGAAACATGTTCGAACACACACTCGCCGCGGTGCCGGAAACCCAACACTTCTCCCCTACACTAGATAAACCGTTAAGAATTTCTTTAAACCGAGAATGTAAAGATGTTACCTTCTCCCCTTTATCGAGTTTGATGTTATTGAGTTGGGAGCAGAGGACATCTCTTCTTGCTAGCTTAGCCTCGGATGTGCCTTCATGAAGTTCTATAAGCTTCTCCCACATCTCTTTGGCACTAGCACATTCTCCTATTTGGTTGACTTCTTGTTGAGGGAATAGATTGAATAGATGATGCTTGGCTTTCGAATTCGCCAAGTACTCCTCTCTTTGTTTCTTTGTCCATCTCAATTTTTCCAATGGCTCCCCTTCTTCATCCCTAGGAACTTCGAAACCATTTTCCATGATTAGCATTATTTCAAAATCCATTTTGAAGAATACCTCCATACGCTTCTTCCACCATACAAATTCCCCCTCGAACTTTGGCGGATGGATGTTGGAGTCGTCCATCGTTGTTGTCGTGCTTGTTGTGGCGGTGAGTCCGGTGACAAGCAACTTGGCTTTGATACCACTTGTTGGAATGTTGGTGGCTGGCTAGAGGGGGGTGAATAGCCTTCTTTCATAGATGGTGGAATTAACTCGCTTAATTGTCTACAAATTACGGTTAGCGCAAGCAGAAATACTAAAATCAAAGACAATTAAGTAAATGCAAGAAGTAAAGGAAATCAAACGCTAACACAATTGTGTAACGTGGTTCACGGCCTTGTCGCTCATCCACGGACCGATTCGTTCCAAGTGAATCATGCCTAAACCTTAACTATTCTCTCCTTGGAACCAAGCAAGGTGGAGGTAACCTTTTCTTACAAGATGACTCTTCTTACAATAGGATTGAGATAAATGCAAGTAAGAAGAGTAGGAAAACATTTTGGGCACTTGGGTGTTGTTTGGAGTTAAAGCATTAGGCTCCCAAGATGACCCAAGGCTCCTTTTTATAGGGAAGAAGCCTTCTTCCGTTCCAGCAATGACCGATGCCTCAATTAGTCGATCAGTAGTTGTTGCCCTATAACGACTGCTTTCACATTGGATTCCAACCAACGACTCCCACATCAGTCGACTGATCATCCCATTAGTCGACTGATGGAGCCAACAGTCGAGTGCTTGAATCGAGCAATCGACTATCCAACATTCTGTGCTTGAAACCCTCGACATCACCGACCGATCCCCTTAGCGTCGATTGTTGGAGCTAGCAATGCGCACAAGTCGATCAAACTGTTTGGCTAGAACTTGGACTCGAATACTAGTTGAGTCTCTAGTCGACTTGGAGCAGTCGACTGCTACCTATAGGATTCGACTGGTGTCGGGAAAACCCATCCGACACTTAGCCAATTGGTCAAGTTCACCTAATGAGCTAGCCCGTCCTGGGTTACATTTGCTCACTCTCATTCCCTTGGAGTCCCTCACCTTCGAAGTTCTCTTCGTTCGACCACATCTCTCAGATGCGCCAAGTGCACGGCTTCGTAGCGTCATCCTTCGTGTCTCGCTCTGAAGTTTACTTCCTTCGGCTTCACTCCAATGCTTCTCATTCGGCGGTCCCTCAGATCCACCAAGCGCGCGGCTTTCGCAATGCATCTTTCACCGACTCAAGGATCGAGTCATGAGATGGTGAATCTTACCAATGCTACATCCATGTGCGAATTACTAAGTTCTGCATGACTTCAACGCACATATCAAATCCATATCAATCCTAACTTAAACCCTTTGCCACACACATCAAAACCACATCACATGGGTTGATTGCTCTAACACCAAGGAGCTATGGAATAAATTGGCCAAGCTTCATGAAGAATCATCCATGGCTCAAGTAGAGAGAGAGCCCGAAGAGGAGTGCTCATCCTCACAAAAAAGTGAGGATTCGGAGGTGTTCGACATCCGAGGAGGAAGAAGAGGTGGAAGAAATAGAAGAAACTTCCACCTCTAGGATTGAGGGGGAGGAGAGAATTTCCACACCATAGCAAACTCAAGAGGAACCATCTACCTCCGGTCAAGAAGAAGAGGAAGTTCACGATTCCCCTACCATGGAAGGTAACTCAAGCATTTCAATAAATAATAAAAATCATATCATATGCTTTGAGTGTAGGAAATATGGGCACTATAAGAGCAAGTGCCCTAAGAAGGTCAAGAAGGCTCCACCGGTGACAAAGGTCAAGGATGTCGGTGCCCCAACAATTAAAAGCAAAGAACACATTGTGTGATTCAAGTGCAATCAACGGGGCCACTACCGAAGTCAATGCCCTAGGGGGAGGAAGAAAACCCAAGAAGGAGCATTATATGTAGGGGGAGCTTCTAAAGCAAACCCCAAGGTATATTTCAATAATGTACATTCAAATTTTTATGTTAAAAAGCATGCTTTTAATACCCTTCCAATTGTGCATAATCATAAGGAGCATGCTAGAAATAATAAATATTATTGTTTAGGCACTAAGAGTTGTGATATTAAGTCTAAGGATCATATTAGAGAAACAACAACTCTAGACCCATTCTACCTAAGGAAGCAATTCGAAAGGTAGAAAACCATTTAGGCATTAACCCTAAGAAGGGTAGGCATATGCCTAGAAGAAATGGTAATACCCAAAGAATAAATGAAAATTCAAAAATTGGACAATTAGAATTAGAGAACCAAGTCTTGAGGTCAAGACTAAAAAAACTAGAGAAGACCCTTAGGAAAATGCAAAATCAAATGCAAGGGTCAAATGATCAAAATTTAGGATCAAGGAGTCAAAACCTAGGGTCTAGGAGGCAAGGTCCACCTAAGAGCAAGAAAGGTTTGGGTCACAAATCTAAGCTCAAGGAAACCTACCACAATGTTCCATTCTATTATGGAACTCAACCTAGATCTAGGAAAACCAAGGTTGCTAGGGAAGTCATCCCTAAGGCTAACCATGGTAGATGCCTAGTGGTTAAGGTTTCAAGGAAACCTAGGGAAGCCACTAAGAAGGTTACAAGGGGAGTTACTGATAGTTGCATTTTTTATTGCGCTATTTTTGCTTGTGGATTAGATATTTTAGGCTCTTTGATGGGATAATTATTGTTATTCGGGATGTTTTTACATATTGAGCCTAATTGCGATTAATTGCGTCAATTCCTATAATTTCAGTATTTTTCATGAATTTCATGTGATTTTGTAGGAAACATATAATGAGGGTCTAATTGGAGCAATCACAGCCGTCGATCTGAATCAGATCTGAGCATTATGGACCGTCCGATGAATGTAGCTGATTCTGAGCCATCTATTCAGATCTGGAGAGATCCATTCCGTACATTCAGATCTAGATATTTGAGCCCTTCATCCAGATTCGACCGATCGTGATTATCTCTTCATATGAATCAGATCCGTCCATTTGAAATCAGACTGATTTCAGCCGTTGGATGCACAACCTTAATTGATTCATCAAAACATCAAACCCTAGCTTACTTGGACGGCTGAGATTGAAAGGGGCTAAATGGATCGGACGGTTCATGGAAATAGCTTCAAAAATCCCAAATTTCCCATCTTCGGCGATCGGCAGAAGGTGCAGAAGGAATCGTGACAAACAACAGAAGGTCTACTTCCTCGCGAGCGACGGCGACGTCCTCTTCTGCTTCCGCGCGAGTGGCGGCAAGATCTCGCAGGCAACCGGCGGCGAAGCAGGAAGAAGATCCTCAACATCGCAAAGAAAGCACAGAAACTTCACGAGCGGCGTTCTATTCCTCGCGAGCGATGGCGGCGACCTCTTCTGCATCCGTGGCGGCGAATTGAACGCGAATCGGCGTCGCAAAAGGAGTTCCCTCAACATCGCAAAGAGCAGCACAACTCGAGCCGAGGAATTTTTTCCCCTTTTCACACGCAGCGGAGTAGTCTTCTTCCCCACGAGCGGCGACGACAATCCGGCAGTTCTTTCTGGTGACCTTCCCTCCGACAGCCGACGGCAATCCCATCCGATCCTCGGCGGTAGATCCAGATGTCGTGATTCGGGTAGCTGATCCGAAGCGAGGCGAGGCAGGATTTCGGCGAGTTCATTCTGAAGGTAGGAAACTTCGCTTCCCACTTTAACTCGGTCGCTTATTCATGGCGATCCCTCCTACATCCCAAGTAAAAAAAAATTTATCCTTGATAAGAGAGATTACCCAAGCTACTGTTTCATCGTCATACTATTCGATTAGAGTGGTCACTTGAACAAACTTGTTGTTCAAGCAACCAACCTCTATTCTACGATTAGACACGGAATAGACGATGTATGGTTTGCTGACTTTTGTGTTTGTATTCGGGGTCCAAGTATATTTAACTATAAAAATAGAATACACAACATGTATATGATTGAAAAACAATTATAGACATGTTACAAAAGAAAATAGACAAGCGTTATACCTCTCGATCTTCTATTGTATGTCTTTCCTCCTTTTGGACGTCGTGTGGGCGACGATCTTCCAAAAGTCGAAGCTCCTAGATCACCAATCTTCCTTCCTTTCTCGCTCCAAACAAGAGGAAGTATAGAAAACAAAACACTTCTCCTTCTTTCAACCAACCACCAAGCTCCAAGCTCGGTGCTTGCCGCCGGCCAAGAAGAAGAACAAAGAGAATTGGGCGCCGGCCAAGAGCCTCAAGGGAAGACCCTAAGCTTTGTTTCCACCGGCCAAGGAGAAGAGAAGGAGGAGCTTTGGATGCTGGCCAAGGGAGGGAAGGAGATGATGGGCGCCGGCCACCTTAAGGAAGAAGAGAAGAAAGGAAAACAATTCCTTAATTGTGGCCGCCTAAGCTCCAAACCCTAGCCTCCAAGCTCCTTGCCGCCCAACCCTAATCCTATCTTGCTTCTAATTTTTCTTGCCGCCCACCCTAATCTCTCCTTTTATAGAGTTAGGGATAAGCTTTGTTTTAATCTCCACCATTGGTTCTAGGGATTTAATCTCAACCGTCGGATCTAGAGATTTAATCTCAACCGTCGGATCTAGATATTTAATCTCTACCGTTGGATCTAGGCTTCATGAGGTTTTAATAGGCTATAATAGGGACCAAGAGGAGGAGTTGGATCTTGGCCACCCAATGGATCAAGCCCACATAAAGTCCGATCCATTAATGATAATCCAATCCACTAGAGGATTATCATTGATCTACCTCACCAACCCCCATAAGTTAATATGGGCTCCATATATTATTTGTACATTTTTCTCCCCGTGTTTAAGATCTCGAATGTTCGTCGATTAATTAATTTACTGACAATTAATTAATCAACATCTAACTCCATGAGTAGTACCACTCAACATTATCATCATGCCGGACCAAGTCCACCTGCAGGGTTTACATGATGAACCTTATGAGCTCCTCAAGGAGACATTATCATCCTAATATATAGGACACGATTTCCTCCTATAGTCAATGACACACCATATAAATAATATCATTTCCCAACTTACCAGGCCTATCGATTTAATCTATAAATCTCGCACATTGGTAAATCAAAGAAATGAATACTAAGTATATGTGCCCGTTATTATATCGGGATTAAGAGCATGTACAATATAATATTTGAGTCCGATTCGATTATGTAGTCAGCAATAAATTGAATCACCTCTAAGTCGGTCTTGCTCAATACACACAAAGTGTACTAATGTGATTCTATGGTCAAGACAAACCAATACCAAATCACACTACAACCATACCAATGGTTTGTCCAAAGCCATCTAGGTTGTGAGCCTTTACTTATACTCTATAAGGAGATGATAACATGATATACTGTGTGACACTACACCCCATGTTATCTACAATGTAATATATTAGACAGTATGCATAATCACAAATATGAAAACAATGATCTTGTGATTCTTATTTCAAAAATAAAGATGTTCATACAAAAGATAGACTTTTCAGTATACATCCCAACAATCTCCCACTTATACTAAAAGACTATGTTGTCCTCAAACTGCCATACATTTGATCCCCATTCCCTCCACATGTCTATCAAAAGCTCTCACCGGAAGGGCCTTAGTGAAAGGATCTGCCAGGTTATCCTCCGATGCAATCTTGGCCACAACAACTTCTCCTCTCTTTACGATTTCTCGTATCAGGTGGTACTTGCGCTCTATGTGTTTACTTGCCTTATGGGCTCGTGGTTCCTTCGAGTTTGCAACTGGACCACTATTATCACAATAAATTGTGATAGTTTTGGGCAAACCAGGAATCACATCCAAGTCCATCAAGAAGTTCCTGAGCCACACAGCTTCTTTGGTCGCCTCAAAGGCCGCCACATCTTCAGCTTCCATGGTGGAGTCTGCCACGCATTTCTGCTTGACACTCCTCCATACAATGGCTCCATCTCCCAAAGTAAACACAAAACCTGAGGTAGACTTACTGTTATCCCTATCTGATTGGAAGTCGGAATCCGTGTAACCCATAGGGAGTAATTGGTCTGCCTGGTAAACTAGCATATAATCCCTAGTCCTTCTCAGGTACTTCAATATATGCTTTATCGCAGTCCAATGTCCCTATCCTGGATTACTCTGATATCTGCTGACCATGCCCACAGCAAAGCAGATATCTGGTCTCGTACATAGCATCGCATACATGAGGCTTCCTACTGCCGAAGCATAAGGAACCGCCTTCATCTCCTCTATATCCTCAGATGTTCTAGGACACATCTCCTTAGATAAAGGAACTCCATGCCTGAAAGGTAGAAAACCTTTCTTGGAGTTCTGCATGTTAACACGATCCATAATGGTGTCTATGTATGAAGCTTGAGATAAACACAACATCCTTTTCCTGCGATCCCTTATAACCTTGATCCCAAGGATGTGTCCCACTTCTCCCAAGTCCTTCATATCAAACTGTTTGGACAACCATACCCTTACGTCCGATAACACCTTGACATTGTTGCCAATTAACAAAATGTCATCTATGTATAGTACCAGAAATACCACTACGTTTCCGTCACATCTCTTGTATACACAAGACTCATCCCGACTTTGAATAAATCCATAAGACTGGATTACCTCATCAAAGCGGATGTTCCAAGACCTCGAAGCTTGCTTCAATCCATAAATGGACCGATTAAGCTTGCACACAAGATGCTCTTTGCCCTTTGCAATGAATCCCTCTGGTTGCTTCATATAGATGTTTTCCTCAAGACTTCCATTAAGGAAAGCTGTCTTGACATCCATCTGCCATACCTCATAATCCATATGAGCAGCAATGCATAAGAGAATCCGGATAGACTTAAGCATGGCTACCGGTGTCACGCCCGCCCTTTCCAGGGGTTCGGAGGGGCGGCGCGACGCGATCATACATACATGCATTACAGTGGAAGACTACATATACTTCTTACAGTAGAAGACTTTAGACTTTTTTGTTTTTCTTTTAAACATAAACATGCATCATCATTTCATAAATACTTAGTTCCAGTTCATGACATTCAACTTAAAGAAAACATGCATAAGTATGGAAAGCATAAATAGATTTCCTCCACCATGCCACTACCACACACACTTTTCCCCTCCTACTGCTCCCTTTAGTTTAGCCATGCTTTACCCTTATCTGCTGTATAAGGGAACATAAAACTATAAGCACATGGGCTTAGTAAGATCATGTCCTACTCACAAAAACCATACGTCAAGCATTAAGCATAGAGTAGTGACATGATCATATAAGCTCATACAAGCATAACATTCATATAAACATTCAAGAACATAAGCAAACATAGCATGCATATAAACATACCAGAACATAAGCATAGCATTCATATAAACATTCAAGAACATAAACAAACATAACATGCATATAAACATACCAGAACATAAGCATAGCATTCATATAAACATTCAAGAACATAAACAAATATAACATGCATATAAACATACCAGAACATAAGCATAGCATTCCTATAAACATTCAAGAACATAAGCAAGCATATCATGCATATAACATCATAATGATCTAGACATGAAATAAAGGTATATGCAAGATGCTCTTTGAAAACATATATATTATAAGTACTTAAACATAATCTCAACATATAGGGCCCGACATTGTACCACATACATCATCATCATAGTGCGCATCCCTAATAGACCTGAGGTAGATAATCCCGAATCCACTAGAGTACTAGGCCCGTACTATGTCCGTTGGCCTAGGGGCAACATAACATAGAAGCCCATCCTAAGCCCGTACTTATGACTGTCAGCCTAGGGCATATGGGAGCCCATCTCGTACTGAGTCTGTACTACGATCGTCGACCCAGGGGCACGTAGGAGCCCATCCCTTGGACCTTGTTAGGGTCCTGGTACAAGCCATGTAGAAAGTAAAATAACATATCATGTTCCTTATCATAACATATCATATTTCTTTTCATAAATATATCATGTTCCTTATCGTGGCATATCATGTTTCTTCTTCATAGCATAACATGTTTCTTCTTCATAACATATCATATTGCTTTTCAGAACATATCATGTTCCTTCTTCATAACATATCATATTTCTTTTCATACATACCATGTTCCTTCTTTATAACATATCATACATTCATACAATTTACATGGCAATGAGCATAACATGATCATACATTTAACATGGTAATGAGCAGAATATAATCATGCATTCCTTCAATTAACATGGACATATGGTAGTGCCATAAACCAATCATGCTAAACAACTTGAGAAAGGACTACTTAACATCATGCTAACAACACACACATATAGGGCATGGCATAAACATCATGAACAAGCATAACATGGTGTGATCTAAACTTCATGGAGTCCTACCAAAATTTTAAACCCTAAACAACTTGTACATGATCTAAATAACCACATATTAATTCTATCACATATAAATCATGGCATGGAAGACACTTAGGAGTTTAAATGAGTCTTGGTCGAGAGCTTCAAGGAATCCTAAGATCCATTTCTTAAATCTAGCTTAGCTATCAACATGTTACCTTCATCTACATTCAAAACATAACATGACAACTTATAGATCATAGCATGATAGACCTAAATGGGTCTTGGCTGAATGTTTCAAGGAACTTTAAGGATCAACCACTTAAATTTGGGTTAGCTAACAACATGTTATCTTCATCTAAAATCAAAACATAGCATGGCAACTTATAGGTCCTAGCATGATAGACCATTAGGGGCCTAAATGGGTCTTGGCCGAATGTCTCAAGGAGCTTTAAAGTTCAACCACTTAAATTTTGTTTAGCTAACAACATGTTATCTTCATCTATCATTAAAACATAGCATGAACTCATCTAGAGCGTAGCATAGAACATGTTATCTTCATCTAACATCAAAACATGGCATGAACTCATCTAGAACATAGCATAGAACATGTTATCTTCATCTAACATCAAAACATGGCATGAACTCATCTAGAGCATAGCATAGAAAAACCATTAGGGGTCCAAAGGGGCTTGGCTGAGAGTTCTATGAGGGTTTGAAGATCAACCACTTAACCAAACCTATCTAGAAACCTATCATCTTCATATTCATGCAAAGTATAGCATGGACCATCATGGAAAGCACAAGGAATGGTCTTCGCCAAAAGTTTCTTGAAGTTTTAAGATCTAACACTTAACCAAACCTATATAGCAACCTATCATCATCATATTCATACAAGGTATAGCATGGATCATCATGGAAAGCACAAGGAATGGTCTTGGCCGAAAGTTTCTTGGAGTTTTTAAGATCAAACACTTAACCAAACCTATCTAGCAACTTATCATCATCATATTCATACAAGGTATAGCATGGATCATCATGGAAAGCACAAGGAAGGGTCTTGGCCGAAAGTTTCTTGGAGTTTTTAAGATCAAACACTTAACCAAACCTATCTAGCAACCTATCATCATCATATTCATACAAGGTATAGCATGGATCATCATGGAAAGCACATGGAAGGGTCTTGGACGAAAGTTCATGAAGGGTTTTTACTTAATAACATCAATCGAAACAACTTGTATGCAGGTGAGGGGATACTTACATCCTTCGCTTTGTTAATAGTTGGAAAATACCCTAGTTTGTGCCAAGATTAGAGCCTTCTCCTAGCTTGGTTAGTTTTCGGAAAATGGAAGAGAGGAACTTAGGGTTTCGGTGAGGAAGAAGAAGAGGAGAAGTGGAGAATGAAAATTGGGTTTTCTCTTGTCTCCTCATTCCCTATTTATTCACTTGAAGGTGTCCCTGAGCCTTCTTTACCCTTATCTATCATTTCCCATATTCCTCTAATAGCACAACCCTGCTGGGCTTCTGGTTATTGGATGTATCTTAGGGCTTAGCTATCTATTAGAGGTTTGGGGTTCATTTCCTAGGCTATGCATCCTTTTTGGCTCTATTTCTTTTATTTTTTTGAAAGAGCCCACATAAAGCCCATTATATTCATGCAAAAATTCTTGTAAAATTGCCAATAATTTTATGGGCGTTACAACTGATGAAAAGGTCTCCTCATAATCAATACCCTCTTTTTGAGTATTCCCCTTCGCAACAAGCCTCGCTTTGAAGGTCTCAACCTTCCCGTCTATTCCTCTCTTTCTTTTGTAGATCCACTTGCATCCAATGGTTTTTACACCATCGGGTGGTTCTACTAGCTCCCAGACATGATTTGAATCCATAGATTCAATCTCAGTATTCATTACACTTTGCCAAGATACTGCATCTTTATCTTGGATTGCCTCATCATATGTCTAGGGATCAGGTTCATGTTCGCCAGGGACCAAATCAGAAGATTCTCCCAAGAACATGAATCTACCAGGTTGTCTCACAACCCTCCCACTACGATGAGGTATCACCTGTGTATCCTCTGTGACACGCGGTGCAGTGACTTGTGGTATATCTTCTTGTACCGACGGTACTAAAGAAGTGACTTCCCCTTTTAATTCCTCCAAAACAATCTTACTCATGGGCCTGTGGTTCATCACATAGTCTTCCTCTAGAAATTTGGTGTTCGTGCTAACGATCACCCTATGATCTTTAGGACTATAAAACAAACCACCTTTCGTTCCTCTAGGATAGCTAACGAACATGCGCACTTCTGTACGAGGTTCCAACTTACCAGCATCTGCCTTCAGCACATGTGCTGGACTCCCCCAAATCCGAATATGTCTCAGACTAGGCTTTCTCCCAGTCCATAATTCTATGGGAGTAGGAGGCACTGATTTAGATGGTACCAAGTTCAGAATGTACACTGTCGTATCTAGAACATATCCCCATAACGAATCTGGTAACTCAGAATAACTCATCATCGATCTAACCATCTCTATAAGAGTCCTATTCCTTCGCTTTGCTACACCATTCTGCTGGGGTGTGCTAGGTGCAGATAATTGGGATTGAATTCCAGCCTCTGATAAGTAATTCCTAAACTCTCCTAAGAGGTACTCACCACCATGATCAGATCACAGTGTCGTGATACTTTTACCTTGACGTTTCTTCACATCAGCCTTGAATTTTTTGAACTTGTCAAAGCATTCAGACTTGCGGCGCATCAAGTAAATGTATCCATATCTTGAATAATTGTCTATGAAGGAGATGAAATATTCAAAACCACCTCTAGCCTGGATAGACATAGGACCACACAAATTAGAATGAACCAATTCCAACACATCTTTGGCTCTATACCCCTTAGCCTTAAAAGGCCACTTGGTCATTTTACCCTCCAAGCATGATTTGCAGGTTGGGAAATCTTCCACCACAAATGAACCCAGAGGTCCATCAGCTATCAACCTTTGAATTCTGCTTAGGTTAATATGACCAAGTCTTAGATGCCAAAGATATGTTTGGTTCATCTTCGAAGGTTCTTTTCTCTTATTGGAATTAGAAGATGAGTTATTAACTTCTATTTGCATCGTGGGAGCTTTTGGTTCAAGTGTATATAAATTTCCTATCAATGCACCCGAGCAGATAATATCCCTATTCATTTTTATAACAACTCTATCATTAAAAGAAATAGAATATCCATCCATAAATAATTTAGAAACCGAAATCAAATTCTTTCTAAATAAAGGTACATAAAGGCAATTCTTAAGAACCAAAACTTTATTTTTCTCAAAAGATAAAAAAACATCTCCCACTGCAACAGTCGCCACCTTCGTGGCATCGCCCAAGTATACGGTAATCTCCCCTTCAGTCAGTCGTCTGGTTTCCTGGAACCCCTGCAAAGTATTGCAGACATGATCAGTGGCTCCCATATCTACACACTAGGTGCCGGTAGATAACACCACTAAACATGTTTCAATGACTAGACCAAAAGATATACCTTTGTTCTGCTTGCGGTTAGGGCAGTCCTTCTTCCAGGGTCCAGTCTACTTACAAGTGAAGCACTTGCCTTTTGGCTTCTTCACTCCTCCCTGAGTTTTTCCCACCGCCTTTGCCCCAACTTGTTTCTTCTTCTTCTTGCCTTTCAGCTTAGGAGTAGAAACCTTTTGGGTAACCATGGCTTGCGCCTGAGCACTCTGACGAAATAGCCCTCTGCGCTGGAGTTCCCTCTTGTTCATGTTGTAGTTCAGGCGAAACTGCTCAAAACTCCTAGGTAGAGACTGGAGAATGATATGGACCTGGGGTTCCCCATCGATCTCAGCTCCGAGGACTTCTAGCTCATTCAAATGAGCCATCATCTTGAGAACATGATCCCTCACGAGTGTTCCCTCGATCAAGGTTGTCATCATCAAGTTCCTCATGGCTTCCTGCCTAGCAGCCCTATTCTGGTGTCCGAAAAGTTCTTTGAAATTGAGCATCATGTCATAAGCAGTGGGCATGGCTTGATGCTGATGTTGCAGTACATTTGACATAGATGTCAAAATGTAACACCGCGCCATCTCATCGGCCTTGATCCACTTCTTATAACTCTCCTTCTCTTTTTCTCCAGAATCATCCGCAGGCTTAGGAGGGCACTCTTCGAGGAGTAAATATTTGTATTCCTTAGCAGTCAAGACAATGTCAAGATTCCTCTTCCAATCAACATAGTTGGGTCCAGTAAGTTTATTTTCTTTTAGTATCACAGCAAGCAGGTTGAAAGTCATTTTGAAAGAAAACCTAAGAATCACATAGATAAAAAACATTAGATTTCAAAAAATTATTGATTCCTCAAACAATAAAATTTTAAAATCAACCAACACCTCAAAACACCGAGAATATCGTATGTCACGATAGTGTGGACGTATACGAATTCTATATTTGTAAGAGGAGGTTTTACCCATTAATTTTACTATCCTGTCAACCTAACTTTTTGACAAATAAAATTAATAGATGGTTCCTCTTCGGCCCTACAAATAAAAGCAGTGACTCCGATGGGGAGGATACTTATATTTGTATCTAAGTGTTCACCATTACTCGGTACCAAGGTAATTATCTCGGGTTATGTACCTTCCGATGGGGAAGTACATGTTGGGTTTCCGGCACCACGGTGAGTGTGTGTTCGAACATGTTTCGTAAACATGTGCACAGCGGAAGGAATAAAATAATAAATCTAATTTATTACAACACACACATCACACGCATGCATAGTACAACATGTGTAGACATAACCGTAAATTCAAATTTTTGCAATAAAAGGAAATTTACATGACGTATACCTGACGTATCACGTGTAGCGGGAAAGGCATGAACCGGAACGATTCTCGCTCGAATCGTCTCAATCCGTATCCACGCCGAGTATCTTCGGGATGACTTCACTAAGTCACGAGCCTCGTCTTCATACGGGTTACTAGCCTCGTGTTGAAGACGATGTGATCGAGAGAAGATCACGATCCGAATCAAATTTCAGATCCAAAAATGAGTCCTCAAACACTCGCTTCTCCGGAGAGGTATTCGTCAACCGTTTGATGAATACTTCGTCCTCCACCTATGAGGATTACCGGAGATCGAATCTCCAGCAAGTCTACCGCTGTCGGAGCTCCAAACGTCGTCCAAATGACGCTCCAACGAGAAGGAAACAAGCTGTCCAGAAAACTGGACAGCTTTGGTGGAGGAATAAGGGCCGGCCAAAAGGGAAGGTTGAAGCTCACCTTATTGCTGAACCCAAGGGAGATCACCGGAGCTCCTCCGACAGCAGCTCGACGCCTGCAAGAGGGAAGGTCAGCACCTTCTGGATGCCGGCAAGGGAGCTAGGGGTGGGCGGCGGCAAGGGGGGCTGTTGGCGCCGACTTCACCAAGGAGAGGAGGGGCCGACAACTTTAGGTTAAGGGAATTTGGATTAGGGCTTAACAAAACCCTTAAGCCCTATTTTATAGAGAACAAATTCTATTAATGGTTATCGGATCATAACCAAAGGCCTGTTAACCCGCTCCATTAATTTAAATTAAAATAAACCAAACCATGATGGTTTATTTTAAGTTAAAACGAACCGAACCAACTTTGGTTCATTCGTTTAAAACAAACCAAACCCTTTGGTTTATTCTCCTCCATTGGATTAGAACCAAACCAATTTGGTTCATCCATCATGTCTTCATAAGACACGACCCATCCACACTTCCATTGGCACTAAAACAATTTTATGCTCGCTCCATGTTTGGTCCAACCAAACCTAGTTTCTCTTGGTCTGAGAATCTCATTCTCAAGCTCGTTTTAAATCCTTCGGATTACGCTCGTTGTGCGTGTGACCAAATAGGTTCTTGGTTTATGTTGGCCGTCTATAATTAACCATTAATTATAGAACGATCATGAGTGGCACCTAGTAGTACATCATGATCTCCAATTAACCGAAAAGATCAACGGTTGATCCAGAACTATTTCTGAAACCTTTCAGCAGCTCGAATGAATCGTGCCCCATTCCCTTCACTCATCTTATACCCACTTGGTTCAGGACATGGTCTATAGTGTTATCCCCCACTAGGTTGACTACGTCACACCTAGCCCAAGTATCATTTCCTCGTCCTCACAGTTCTGATTCTAGTTCTCGAAGAGTACCTTATTCTAAACATGTAATGCTTTGGCCAAAGACTTTAGTAACAATCCGACGCGAGGCCATGAGTATACATCTCCTCGCAAGGAGTGGTGAATCCTTTATAGGCTATTCAAACACCTTCGATCACTTCGACTTATACCCAATCATCCCGGGTCCACATCTCTTCAAAGATGCTTGCTTAAGATGTCAAAGCATAAGTTTTCATGATCAAGATGACTTGAATACCGCAAGTCAAAGGAACATCACACTTAAGCTACAGTAAGAACTTCATTGACATATCTATATATGCAGAGAACCATATGAAGTCTTACGGCTGGTCACTCCAATGAACTAGTTACCATAACTAGCATCCATGATTAACTCCGGACATCACAATGTCTCTAGCTAGTGAGAATCAGCTGCTTGGATACACCAAAGAGTATACCTCGTGCTAGTCTCGACAAAATCAATGGTGTCTAAATCCATCAATTCATCGACTAGGGATAATTTCGATACATCACAATTACACATGTAGAGATACTCACTAGTTGTGATCCAATCACAAATTCTCTCATGCTGTGAATCATATCATGGACATTCAGTAAATGAGTTTAAGATCTAATCAAATACATGAAAACATGTATACTCAAATAGTGAATCTTCATTTATCATATAAATGGTTTAAACATAAGGCGATTGCCTTAGGACATCTCTCATACATCACTAACAAACTCCCACTTGGCCTAATGCCAATCGCTACGTTATCCAATACCATAAGCTCTAACATGACCCGCAAACTTACTTTGAGGTAATGCCTTAGTCAAAGGATCCGCTAAGTTCCTTTTAGTGGGGATTTTCTCGATTTGTATTTCCTTCCTACTAATGATCTCTCTGATCAGATGATAGCGGCGAATCACATGTTTGGATCATTGATGAGACCTCATCAAGTTCAGAGATGAACTTCTTGATCCAAACCACTTTCTTTGCTGCTTCCAAAGCTTCAATGTATTCTGCCTTAGTGGCAAAATCCGCTATTGTGTCAAGCTTGGAACCTTTCCAACTTATTGCTGTTGGGGATCGATTGGCCGGCTAGAGGGGGGTGAATAGCCCTCTTACGTAGGATGTCGGATTTTGCTCGTCTACAAAATGTTAGCGCAAGCGGAATATGCAAATACAAATAAAACAAAGACAAGCAAACAAAACAAGCAATACAAACACGGAGATGTAACGTGGTTCACGGCTACGCCGCTAATCCACGGTCCGATTCGTCCACGGTGAATCACTCCGCAATCTATCCACTAGATCTCTCCTTTGCACAAAGCTAGGTGGAGGTAACCTCTTTTACACAAAGATCACTCTTCTACAATGGAATGAAGATTAGAGCAAGTAGAAGAGTGGGAAATTGTTTAGGGCACTTTGGGAGTAGTTGGGCGTTCAAGCATTAACCCCCCAAAGCCCCATCCCCTTCCTTTTTATAGAGGAAGAGGGTTTCTTCCCGTTGACACAGAAGCAGTCGACTGATGGTACCCATCAGTCGACTGGTCCTGTAGTCGTTGCCCAATAACGGCTGCTTTCCACATTGGATTCCATCCAACGATATTGGCATCAGTCTACTGATGGCACCCATCAGTCGACTGATGTCAATCAGTCGAGTCCTCAACGAGGTTGACTCCACTCGTGCGTGACGATCCCATCGATCACGATCGCGGCGTTCGACTAATCAAGCCATCAGTCGACTGCTCATGCCGATAGTCGACTGATCAACTTGATTCAGCTGACTTAAACTAGTTGATCGACCTATCGACTCAGAGCAGTCGACTGCCATGACATGGCAGTCGACTGGTGTCAGGAAAACTCATCCGACACTTGGCCAAATGGCCAAGTTTCACCTAAGAGCTACCCCTTTCCGGGTTACAATCGCTCACTCTCATCCCTCGGAGTCCCTCGCCTTCGAAGTTCTCTTCGTTCGCGGCCACGTCCCTCGGCAGCATCAGGCGCACGACTCTGCAATGCTCCTTCGCGTCTCTTGCCTCGAAGTCTACTTCCTCTGGCTTCACTCCAAGCTCCTCGTCCGGCGGTACCTCGGATGCTCCAAGCGCACGGCTTCCGCAAAGCTATCCTTCACCGATTCAAGGCACGAGTCATGAGATGTGAAACTCGCCATGACTCCATGTGCGAATTACTAAGTCCTGCACGACTTCAACGCACATATCAAATCAACATAACACACTAACTTAAACCCTTTGCCACACACATCAAAACCTTATCATGGCAAGAGATTGCCCTAACAATCTCCCCCTTTTTGATGTGTGGCAATCCGTTTAAGTTAGGTAAAAACATTTGATATAAATTTCTAAGGTAAGAAAGCATGTAAACATAAACATTTGATAGCAACATGCAACTCCCCCTTAATCCATGAAACTCCCAATATATTTCTCCCCCTAAATATATTCCCTTTTACTTAAACATACATTTCTCCCCCTTTGACACCATCAAATAGATTAATACTAAGTTAAAAACACATGGCATCAAGTCTAATAGAAAGAAAATACCACAAGTTGATTTAAAAATGGAATTCAGCCTTTACTGGTCTGATATTCAGGCCATCAGTCGACTGGTTCAGATACCAGTCGACTGGCACGTGATTTTCGGGATGTTCTGATTTGAGCTCTCTCCACTTGAGCTTGATTCTTCATTTGAGGAGGAGGAGGAGCAATCCGAGTCATGAAGAGCCATTAGTTCTAGGTTGGAATAGACATGCTCTTCTTCTTCGGATGAGGATGAAGAGGCAAGGTCATCCCATGTCTTCGCTTCTTCTTCTTCCTTTTTCTTCTTGCTCCCCTTCTTCCTCTTCTTTTCTTCCTTCTTTTTCCTTTCCTCTTTGCTCTTGTTTAGGAGGGGACAATTGTCTCTTATGTGTCCCTCCCCTTGACAATTGTAACAAATGATCTTCCCTCTTGGTCTTCTATTCCTATCATGAGATTTATCAAATCTAAAATTCTTAAATGCACGCCTTACCTTCCTTACCATGTAGGCTTCTTCCGTGCTATCCATGGAAGAGGTAGAGGCTTCATCATTGGAGGAGGAGGGGATCTCTATCTTCTTCTTCCCCTTATTTGCCATCAAGGCTACTCCTCTTGAGGGTTGAATTCTAGGCTCTTCTTGTATTCCTTCAAGCCTAGTTTCGTGGAGCTCCATTGTTGAGAAAAATTCCTCCAAGGTACTTACTTCCAAGTTCTTGGAGATGTAAAACGAATCCACCATGGAGCTCCATCTTGAGGACCGGGGAAAGGCATCTATGACCTTCATTACCATATCCCGGTTGGAGAGCTTTTCTCCTACACTTGTTAGCCCAATTAATATTTCTTTAAATCTAGAATGTAGGGAAGTTACCTTTTCTCCCTTTTCAAGCTTAATATTTGATAGTTGGGAGCGGAGGAGATCCCTTCTTGCTAGCTTGGCTTCCGAAGTGCCTTCATGAAGTTCAACTAGCTTCTCCCACATCTCCTTAGCACTAGAACATTCCCCTATCCTATTGACTTCTTGTTGGGGGAGTACATTGTATAGGTGGTGCTTGGCCTTTGAATTTGCCAAATATTCTTCTCTTTGCCTCTTGGTCCACCTTGATTTCTCCAATGGTTCCCCATTTTCGTTCCTAGGCAACTCGAAACCGTTTTCCATTATTAATAGAATTTCAAAGTCGGTTTCGAAGAATACCTCCATTCTCTTTTTCCACCAAGAGAATTCACCGTCGAACTTCGGTGGGTGGATGTTTGAGCCGGCCATTTTTGATGTAGAGCTTGTTGCGGCGGTTAGTCCGGTGACAAGCTAACCTGGCTCTGATACCACTTGTTGGGGATCGATTGGCCGGCTAGAGGGGGGTGAATAGCCCTCTTACGTAGGATGTCGGATTTTGCTCGTCTACAAAACGTTAGCGCAAGCGGAATATGCAAATACAAATAAAACAAAGACAAGCAAACAAAACAAGCAATACAAACACGGAGATGTAACGTGGTTCACGGCTACGCCGCTAATCCACGGTCCGATTCGTCCACGGTGAATCACTCCGCAATCTATCCACTAGATCTCTCCTTTGCACAAAGATAGGTGGAGGTAACCTCTTTTACACAAAGATCACTCTTCTACAATGGAATGAAGATTAGAGCAAGTAGAAGAGTGGGAAATTGTTTAGGGCACTTTGGGAGTAGTTGGGCGTTCAAGCATTAACCCCCCAAAGCCCCATCCCCTTCCTTTTTATAGAGGAAGAGGGTTTCTTCCCGTTGACACAGGAGCAGTCGACTGATGGCACCCATCAGTCGACTGGTCCTGTAGCCGTTGCCCAATAACGGCTGCTTTCCACGTTGGATTCCATCCAACGGTATTGGCATCTGTTGACTGATGGCACCCATCAGTCACTGATGTCAATCAGTCGAGTCCTCAACGAGGTCGACTCCACTGCGTCTTGCAGATCCCATCGATCATTGCCGTCTGGCGATCGCGATCAAGCCATCGATCGCTCAAGTTGCGTATTGCTCATCAGCATTGGTGGCTAAACCCGGTCGATCGACCCGCCGACTTAGAAGCGATCATTGCCATGACATAGCGGTCGGTGATGTCGAAAAACTCATCCGACACTTGGCCAAATGGCCAAGTTTCACCTAAGAGCTACCCCTTCCTGGGTTACAATCGCTCACTCTTAGCCCTCGGAGTCCCTCGCCTTCGAAGTTCTCTTCGTTCGCGGCCACGTCCCTCGGCAGCATCAGGTGCACGTCTCTGCAATGCTCCTTCGCGTCTCTTGCCTCGAAGTCTACTTCCTCCGGCTTCACTCCAAGCTCCTCGTCCGGCGGTCCCTCGGATGCTCCAAGCGCACGGCTTCCGCAAAGCTATCCTTCACCGACTCAAGGCACGAGTCATTGTTGGATCGATTTGAAACGCTAGAGGGGGGGGTGAATAGCGTTAGTGAAAACTTTTCTTTTTCGACGATTAAAACCAAGTACGCAGCGGAAAACAAAAGATAAACACAAGAAAGACACAAAGCTTTTTACTTGGTTGCATTGCATTTGCTAATCCAAGGCCCTGCGATCCTTGATCGCCAGAAGAGCAATCACTAAAAGTCTCTTCCTCGTTGGAGGTAAGAGACAAGGCGATGATTATAAGGCCTAGAACAATCCTTACCGTCCTTATACAAATTAAGTACAGAAATATAATAATAATACCAACAATTAATTAGAAGATGACGACTGGCCGAGTAGCGCTGTAGAGAGCACGAGCACTTGAGAGATTCTTGAATTTGGGTTTGACTCCTCCTCCTTTTATAGATTTGCACCTTGAATTTGTCTCGATCCGGATCCAAAACTCGTGGATCTTATCTTGAGGTGGCCTTATCTTATCTTGAGGTGGCGGCTTATCTTATCTTGAGGTGGTGGCTTATCTTATCCTGAGGTGGTGGCATCAATCTCTATCTCTTTGACCTTGTGCACTGGGCTGATTCGTCTACATCGATCGATCCTCTTAGCAATGTTGACATCTCGATTGACTCATGACTTGAGAATTCCTGCAATACAAGATTAGCACAATAGATGCATAATGCCATGCAGTGTGACAGTCCTTTGACTGTCCGATCTCGACTTCGGCATTCCTCCGGAAGCCTTAGTCGGATCGACGCCTAGGATTGTCCTCTAACCGAGGATGCGTCCTTACCACCGCTCTACACACGGAGCTTACCTTTGGTCCTCTTGACCTGTCGCTTAGCTTTCGGTCACCACCGAGGTTCCTCGACTCCCCGAGGTTCTCCTGGTGTCGTCTGACCACTACGGTTTCTCAACTTGAGATTATCCGGATGTCGCTCGACCTTTGGCTTAGCTTAAACACTTCCTGCACACTTAGCATATCACATGAGATAATAAAATAGCTTAACTTTGAATCTTTGCCATCATCAAAATCAACGTTCGATTTTCTAGTGCCCCTGCACCAACAGTCATGAGATGTGAAACTCACCATGGCTCCATGTGCGAATTACTAAGTCCTGCACGACTTCAACGCACATATCAAATCAACATAACACACTAACTTAAACCCTTTGCCACACACATCAAAACCTTATCATGGCAAGAGATTGCCCTAACAATTGCGTCTCCATTCCAGGTGAATACATACCCAGACTGAGACTTGGAATCATCCTTGTCTGTCTGGAAGTTGGCATCCGTATACCCACGTATCACCATGTACCCTTCTCCATATATTAGGAACACATCCTTAGTTCTTCTCAAGTACTTAAGGATCGTCTTACCAGCCGCCCAATGATCCATTCCTGGATCAGACTGGTATCTACTCGTGACACTCAGAGCATACGATACATCGGGCCTCGTACATAACATAACATACATGATAGATCCTATTGCGGATGCATAGAGAATCTTACTCATGCAAATCCTCTCGTCTTTTGTGCACGGACACATAGACTTCGAAAGGTGTATCCCATGCCTGATGGGTAGGAAACCTTTCTTGGATTCTGACATGCTAAACCTCTTTAGCACTCGGTCTATATATGTAGACTGCGAAAGACCAAGCAACCATTTCGATCTATCTCTATAGATCTTAATCCCGAGGATGTAGGTTGCTTCTCCCAGGTCTTTCATGGAGAATGTCTTGGATAACCAAATCTTAACTGACTGTAAGACTGAAACATCATCTCCTATAAGTAATATGTCATCGACATACAATACTAGGAACACGACTGCACTCCCACTAACCTTCTTGTACACACAAGGTTCGTCTGGATTTTATGAGAAATCAAACTTTTTGATTGTCTCATCAAAACGGATATTCCAGCTCCTGGATGCTTGCTTCAATCCATATATGGACCGTCACAATTTGCATACCTTGGTTTTATCAACCGATGTGAAACCCTCAGGCTGTATCATATACACGTCCTCGAGCAGGTTTCCATTAAGGAAAGCTGTTTTCACATTCATCTGCCATATCTCATAATCATAATGAGCCGCTATGGCCAGGAGCATCCAATGGATTTAAGCATAGCTACAGGCGAATAGGTTTCGTCATAATCAACACCTTGTTTTTGACGATATTCTTTCGCCACTAATCTAGCCTTATAGGTAATCACATTACCATCCACGTTGGTTTTCTTCTTGAAAACCCACTTGCACCCTATAGGCTTGATGCCTTTAGGTGGGTCAACCAAGTTCAAAACTTGGTTTTCATACATGGAATCCATTTCCGACTTCATGGCATCAAGCCACTTATCCCTTTCTGAACTTGTCAGCACTTCTTCATAACTGGTAGGCTCCTCATCATCAATGAGTAACACGTCGTTCGATTCACTTACGAGAAATCTATATCTCTCAGGAATGTTGCGTGTTCTACCAGATCTACGAAGATGTGGTGTTACAATAGGTCCAGCCGATTGCTCATCACTATGAGTTATCGGCTGTTGTGCTCCACCAGGTATCTCATCAATGTCTATTTGAGTTTCTCGAGCCTCCTCAAGCTCGACGACACTCCCACTATTTTCTTGCAAGAGAAACTCTTTCTCTAGAAACACAACATGCCTTGAAACAAACACCTTTTGTTCCACAGGATGATAGAATTGGTAACCCCTTGTTTCCTTAGGGTATCCAATAAATAGACATTTATCAGACTTAGCATCCAATTTGTCTGATACAGTCCGCTTCACATAAGCAGGACAACCTCATATCTTCAAGTAAGATACATGAGGTTTCTTACTATTCCATATCTCATATGGAGTAGTAGAGACTACCTTGGTTGGCATTCTGTTTAACAAGTAAACAGCTGTCTGAAGTGCATAGCCCCAAAAGGACTTGGGAAGATTCGCATGATTCATCATTGACCTGACCATGTCCAACAAGGTCCAGTTACGCCTCTCAGATACACCATTATGCTGTGGTGTATATGGCGGAGTCCATTGAGACAATATACCATTGTCTCTTAGATAATCAAGAAACTCTTGACTTAAGTATTCACCACCTCGATCCGATCGAAGTATTTTAATACTCTTGTCATGTTGTTTCTCTACTTCATTTCTGAATTCTTTAAACCTTTCAAAGGCTTCAGACTTGTGTTTCATCAAGAACACATACCCAAACCGTGAGTGATCATCAGTGAAGGTAATGAAGTAGCTATAGCCTCCTAAAGCTTGAGTTGACATAGGTCCACATACATCAGTATGTATTAGACCTAGTAACTCTCCCACTCGATCACCTTTTCCTGTAAAAGGTAACTTAGTCATCTTGCCTTTCAAGCATGATTCGCATGTATCGTATGAATCCAATTCAAACGATTCCAGAATTCCACATCGGTGTAATTCGGACATGCATTTCTTGCTTGCATGGCCAAGACGACAATGCCACATGTAGGAGTCTAATTGATTATCCTTTCGAGCACGCTTGTTGCTCGCTTCGATATTGAAAATGTCACTGGATACGTCTAACGTATAAATACCATTGCTTAAAGTTTCAATCCCATAAAGAACTCCATTTAAAGTTATGTAACAATAATTGTTACTAAACGTCAAATGATACCCATTTCTATTTAAACAAAAAATAGAAATGAATTTCTTTATCAATGAAGGAACATAAAAGAAATTGTCCAGTTCTAAGACAAGTCCTGTAGGGAGTTTCAATAAATACGTTCCGATGGAGAGTGCAGCAACCTTTGCTCCATTCCCAACACGTAAATTTGACTCTCCCTTGACGAGTCTTCTTCTATTCCTTAGTCCATGTATGTCATTACATATATGTGAGCCATACCCAGTATCCAATACCCAAGTGTCTAAGGAAATAGAATGACAATCAATAACGAAGATATCTGAAGAAGATGGGGCATCCGATGCCTTATTCTTCTTCATGAACTCAAGATAAATCTTACAATTTATTCGCCAATGGCCCTCCTTGCCATAATGATGGCAAATGTCCTTTTGAGCTGGTTTATCCTTTTTCTTCCCCTTCTGCTATTCCTTTGACTTCCTCTTAGAACCTTTCTTCAAGGAATCAACTTACAGCACTGTCCCCTGCTCATGCTTCATAGAAGACTCCATAGTCTTTAGCATGTTGAGCAGTACCACAAATGAACGTTCTTGCATCTCAGAGGTGAAGAGGAGCTTGAAGACTTCGAACCTTTCGAATCTCACTTGCTCATCAACCAACTCATAAAGATAAAAGACTATTGTATGAGCATCCATATGCTCATGCTGCTTCCGCAGCTCAGGTACCATCGTGGCTAGCATGATGCAACTCGCCATTTCAGAATCAGTGACATGTTTCTGATAGGCCAACAATTGGTCCAGAGTTGCATTGTCACTAGGACGGGCGGGAAGAGACGCTTTGAGGACATTTGCAAGCTTTTCAACCTTGAGAACAATTCTCAAGTTTCTAAGCCAGTCCAAGAAGTTCGGCCCAGTCAATTTATTCGAATCCAAAATGGAACGCAAATTCAAAGACATCATGATCAATCTTAGAAATACAAAACGAGCATATATGAGAAAGATGATTTAAAATGCATCAATATACATTCATAAATCCCATTCATTTTTTCGAATTTCAAAAACCCCAAAATCACTTCGGGAGATCATAGGTTCATCTCCGAATGGGCTGATATCCATCATAGATATGAACAACCTTGGAGAGAGTCCAACAAGCCATTCATAACTACGATGGTACGTATCAACTATATCGATTGCATATCACGTATATGCAACTATCACAATGTGCTATCAACTAATTGAATGTTCACACATACATTGGGTTGTTAACACATTAACAAGTATGCATCATATGCATAGCACCCAACTTCACCTCCCTTTACATCGACCTTGGAGAGAGTCCAACAAGCCGATGCTCCAGGTTAAAGCCAACCCATTAATCGAGAAATTGTTTTAATATGGTTAGAGTGCATTCAACCAATTAGCCCGGCTTGGAGAGAGTCCAACAACCAAAGCTAACGATTGACCTCTGACTCTTACCATATTAGTATTAAACTATTCCATGGTTTGAACATGTTCGGGTTCGAGCTGGGCTTGGAGAGAGTCCAACAACCCGAACAAGAAACGGAACTCTGGTTCTAACCATATTAATGGAAGGTGTAGGCTTTAATATTGAGTTAGGGTTTTTATGTCTTATCCTCTTTGCATGCAAATAACTATTATCTACATGACATGACATACATGGCATACATCTACATGTCACGACACGCATGGCATAATGATATGCATCTAATGCAATTACATGGCAAACAATTATGTCATGTACAATATTTCCTTATATGTCATAACTATTTATGGAAATAAAATATGTTTAAGATTTGATTCTCCAAATCAAATCATGATTAAATTAGAAAACAAATTTCCAAATCTAATCACATATTTTATTTGTGGAAATAGTTGATTAAGGAAAGTCAATTTAGGAAACCAATTTCTTAAATCATCAAAACTACTTATGGAAATAAAATATTTTAAAGATTTGATTTCCCAAATCAAATCATGATTAAATTAGGAAACAAATTTCCAAAATCTAATCAAATATTTTATTTATGGAAAATATCAATTTCCATAAATACTTCCAACTTTCCAAAAGTAAAAGATTTCCATAAATACTTCTAGACTTTCCAAAATTAAAAATTTCCATAAATACTTCTAACTTTCCAAAAGTAGAAAATTTCCAGAAATATCATTATGACCATCGCAAAACAATTTTACGATTATGTCGAAACACAACCTGGGCTCTGATACCACTGTTGGGTTTCCAGCACCGCGGCGAGTGTGTGTTCGAACATGTTTCACAAACATGTGCACAGCGGAAGGAATAAAATAATAAATCTAATTTATTACAACACACACATCACACGCATGCATAGTACAACATGTGTAGACATAACCGTAAATTCAAATTTTTGCAATAAAAGGAAATTTACATTACGTATACCTGACGTATCACGTGTAGCGGGAAAGACATCAACCGGAACGATTCTCGCTAGAATCGTCTCTATCCGTATCCACGCCGAGTATCTTCGAGATGACTTCACTAAGTCACAAGCCTCGTCTTCGTACGGGTTACTAGCCACGTGTTGAAGACAATGTGATCGAGAGAAGATCATGATCCGAATCAAAATTCGGATCCAAAAATGAGTCCTCAAAAACTCGCTTCTCCGGAGAGGTATTCGTCAACCGTTTGACGAATACTTCGTCCTCCACCTATGAGGATTACTGGAGATCGAATCCCCGGCCAGTCTACCGCTGTCGAAGCTCCAAACGTCGTCCAAACAACACTCCGACGAGAAGGAAACAAGCTGTCCAGAAAACTGGACAGCTTTGGTGGAGGAATAAGGGTCGGCCAAAAGGGAAGGTTGAAGCTCACCTTATTGCCGAACCCAAGGGAGATCACCGGAGCTCATCCGGCAGCAGCTCGACGCCGGCAAGAGGGAAGGTCAGCACCTTCTGGATGCCGGCAAGGGAGCTAGGTGGTGGGCGGCGGCAAGGGGGGCTGTTGGCGCCAACTTCACCAAGGAGAGGAGGGGGCGGCAACTTTAGGTTAAGGGAATTTGGATTAGGGCTTAACAAAACCCTTAAGCCCTATTTTATAGAGAACAAATTCTCTTAATGGTTATCGGATCATAACCAAAGGCCCGTTAACCCGCTCCATTAATTTAAGTTAAAATAAACCAAACCATGATGGTTTATTTTAAGTTAAAACGAACCAAACCAACTTTGGTTCATTCATTTAAAACAAACCAAACCCTTTGGTTTATTCTCCTCCATTGGATTAGAACCAAACCAATTTGGTTCATCCATCATGTCTTCATAAGACACGGCCCATCCACGCTTCCATTGCGACTGAAACGATTTCATACTCGCTCCATGTTTGGTCCAACCAAACCTAGTTTCTCTCGGTCTGAGAATCTCATTCTCAAGCTCGTTTTAAATCCTTCGGATTACGCTCGTTATGCATGTGACCAAATAGGTTCTCGGTTTATGTTGGCCGTCTATAATTAACCATTAATTATAGAACGATCATGAGTGGCACCTAGTAGTACATCATGATCCCCAATTAACCGAAAAGATCAACGGTTGATCCAGAACTATTTCTGAAACCCTTCAACAGCTCGAATGAATCGTGCCCCATTCCCTTCACTCATCTTATACCCACTTGGTTCAGGACATGGTCTATAGTGTCAGTCCCCACTAGGCTGACTATGTCACACCTAGCCCAAGTATCATTTCCTCGTCCTACGGATTCTAGTTACTGCACATGTATCGAAGAGTACCTTACTCTAAACATGTAATGCTTTGGCCAAAGACTTTAGTAACAATCCGACGAGAGGCCATGGGTATACATCTCCTCGCAAGGAGTGGTGAATCCTTTATAGGCTATTCAAACACCTTCGATCACTTCGACTTATACCCAATCATCCCGGGTCCACATCTCTTTAGAGATGCTTGCTTAAGATGTCAAAGCATAAGTCTTCATGATCAAGATGACTTGAATACTGCAAGTCACAGGAACATCGCACTTAAGCTACAATAAGAACTTCATTGACATATCTATATATGCAGAGAACCATATGAAGTCTTACGGCTGGTCACTCCAATGAACTAGTTACCATAACTAGCATCCACGATTAACTCCGGACATCACAATGTCTCCAGCTAGTGAGAATCAACTGCTTGGATATTCCAAAGAGTATACCTCGTGCTAGTCTTGACAGAATCAATGGTGTCCAAATCCATCAATTCATCGACTAGGGATAATTCTGATACATCACAATTACACATGTAGAGATACTCACTAGTTGTGATCCAATCACAAATTCTCTCATGCTATGAATCATATCGTGGACATTCAGTAAATGAGTTTAAGATCTAATCAAATACATGAAAACATGTATACTCAAATAGTGAATCTTCATTTATCATATAAATGGTTTAAACATAAGGCGATTGCCTTAGGACATCTCTCATACATCACTAACAGCACACACACTCCTTAATAATTTCCTATAACCATATTCGACCTTGTGATCCGCAAACAAACTCATCCGATGGGGAGGAAGGCACTCAGAGCCGATGTGCAAGTTTGTTTATATCGTAATGGAGGCCATGGGAATTTATAAAAATATCCCTCTCCCACTTAGTAATTTGAAAATTGAGGAATTTTCTAGCCTACGACATGCATATCAAACAATAAGCAATAAATATGAAAAATAAATATTTTCCAACTATTATGGCTTTTGTCTTCAATATGCCTCCCGTCGTATCGCCATCTCGTCCGCTCCTCCCTCTGCCATATACAAGCCATCCGGAGGTCCGAGCCAAGAAAAAAAATTATTTTAATTTACATCCATCGATCCTATACTCTATGAGGGAGTGTACATGAAATCTAGATCGAAAGTAAACTAAAATAAAAAGAGTGTATAAACAATGCCGTATCTAATTACAAAATTAAATACTAGCCTCGTCAACCCCGAGGATTCAACAAAATATACAATTACACACATACAATCACATATACACATATGACCATAATAGTTGGATCCTATGCCTGCAAACAAAAAGTTAACCTACGCACATTCTACTATTATTCGGCACATATAATATATGAAAAGTGCATAAAAGTAACCGAATCCTAAACACACAAAACCGGAAACCGTGGCTTTGATACCACTTGAAGGTAGGAAACATCGCTTCCCACTCCAACTCGGTCGCTTGTTTATGGCGATCCCTCCAACGTCCTCGGAAAAAAAAAATTATACTTGACAAGAGGGATTACCCAAGCTACCATTTCATCGTCGTGCTATTCGACTAGAGTGGTCACTTGAACAAACTTGTTGTTCAAGCAACCAACCTCTATTCTACAATTATCCGCGGAATAGACGATGTATGGATTCTCGGCTTTTGTGTTTGTATTCGGGGTCCAAGTATATTTAACCATAAAAATAGAATACACAACATGTATATGATTGAAAAACAATTATAGACATGTTACAAAAGAAAATAGACAAGCGTTATACCTCTCGATCTTCTATTGTATGTCCTTCCTCCTTTTGGACATCGTGTGGGCGACGATCTTCCAAAAGTCGAAGCTCCTAGATCACCAATATTCCTTCCTTGCTCGCTCTGAACAAGAGGAAGTATAGAAAACAAAACACTTCTCCTTCTTTCAACCAACAACCAAGCTACAAGATTAGTGCTTGTTGCCGGCCAAGAAGAAGAACAAAGAGAATTGGGCACCGGCCAAGAGCTTCAAGGGAAGACCCTAAGCTTTGTTTCCACCGGCCAAGGAGAAGAGAAGGAGGAGCTTTGGATGCCGGCCAAGGGAGGGAAGGAGATGATGGTCGTTGGCCACCTTAAGGAAGAAGAGAAGAAAGGAAAATAATGTTGGACTTTCCGAGTAGCAAAAACCACTTTTTGCATTGCGGAAACCCCGGAAGTCCGACCACGGATCCGAGCGAAGATATATTAAAACTAAAAGATGTATGTGTTTATAAAACCCTAGATCTACCTTAGATCTAGAAGGTGAGAGCATTACCCTCGTAGCGACGCCCTTCTCTTATCCCGCTCGTCCAAATGGATTGCCGGAACTCTAGAGTGTCAAGTGCACACTCCTCTATTGGTATCCACACAAGCAATAGGTGGAGAAAAGACAATCTTGAGTGTGCTAGCACTCCTTGAAGGTCTCCGCAAAATGGAGGATTGGGAGAGATTGCTTGAGGGGAAGATGATCCAAGGAAGAAGATGAAGTTGGAGTAACTCACCAAAATCAATTACACCCATCAAATGGAGTGGACGACCACTTCATGACTTGGGGGGTTACATGCATGCATGTAACTCCAAGAGCCAATGGCTCTTGGTCTCCCTCATGAGGTGGCACCACATGATAAGTCAATGATGATGTGGAACATCATCATTGGCCGGCCCCCATGCCATGTCACCATGACATGACAATTGGTCAAGTCAAAATTGACCATTCATCTTCCCTCTCAAGTCAAGTCAAACTTGACCTCTTATCTCTCATGGTTGATCAAATCTAACCACTTGACTCAAGTCAATTTGATTTAATGAATCTCTATTCATTAATTTAAATTGACTTAATGAATCAAAACTAAATTAGACTCATTCAACACTTGAATCAACTTGAGTCTAACTCAATTAGTCTAATTTGGATTACTCTTAATCCAATTTGGTTCATCCCATTAACCTAATCCTCAAGGTTCATCATATGAACCTAATCTCCATCTAATTGTCCTTTGTGTGTGACCCTATAGATTCTTGCAACGTTGGCAATATCCCTAAACTGATTTAGAAACATAAGCAATGAGCGGTATCTAGCAACACATCATTGCTAACCAAATTACAAGAATGTTGAGCTCCAACATCACCTTTGTGACTACTAATTGTGACTCTCACAATATGTGACAATGTCCCTCTATCCTTGACATCTAGATTGACCAATCGAGGCATAGACCGTATCATCCTTGGTACAATCTATATCTTGAACTCCAAGTAGACTCACTCTAATCAAATGAGCTCAATATCTCATATTGACTCATTTTGGCATGGCCATGCACTTCGTGGTCTCACTCTATCAAGAATAACGATGTCACTCCCGTCATATAGGAGGGATAGATCTCATCTACATCACTCATATCCCTCCGCATAATTTGTTACATACCCAGTAATCGCCTTTATAGTCCACCCATTTACGGGTGACGTTTGACGAAGCCAATGTATGCAACTCCTTATGTAGGGAACCATAGTGACTTCAGGTCTAAGGACTAATAGTCATACTAATAGTCACATGAGAAAGTATATGACACTCATATAACGATCTATGATACTTTCTCATGGCGGGTCATTCAGTATACATTCTCCAATACATACTCATGTGTCAACTTGATATCTCATATCCATGACTTGTGAGATCAAGTCATCATGTTGACCTACATGCTAGTCTCTACGCATTAACATTGTCCCTGAATGTTAATACTTAACTAGGAATCATTAAGAGTAGTGTTCTCTATATCATCTCATTATCGATTCAACCAATCGATTGATATAGATAAGAACCTACTACTAAAGGACATTATTATATTTAGTTATTTGACTCCAATACAAGTAAATATAATAACCATGCCTTTATAAATAGGAATATGATACAATAAAGTCCATACAACAATCATCACATGATTGGCTCTAGGGCTTTCACTAACAATCTCCCACTAGCACTAGTGCCAATCACCGTAGTATCTAATACCCAATGACCTAGTGTGACCATCATGCTTTTTCTGTGCTAAAGCCTTGGTCAAGGGATCTGCGATGTTAGACTCTGTGGGTACTCTGCAAATCTTCACATCTCCTCTATCGATAATCTCTCGAATGAGATGGAAGCACCGATATATTCGGCCTCTGTTGTAGAATCAACAACTGTGTCCTGCTTAGAACTCTTCCAGCTCACAGCGCCATCATTCAAGTAAAACACGAACCCTGACTGCGATCTATAATCATCCTGGTCAGTTTGGAAGCTGGCATCGCTATAACCCTTTACAGCTAGCTCCTCATCGCCTCCAAATATCAAGAAATATTCTTTAGTCCTTCTCAAGTACTTAAGAATATTTTTGACTGCTATCTAGTGACGCTCACCTGGATCTGACTGGTATCTACTCGTCATGCTCAAAGCATACGAGACATCAGGACGAGTACATAGCATGGCATACATGATAGATCCTATAGCAGATGCATAAGGGATCTTATCCATGCAGTCTCTCTCCTCTCTAGAAGAGGGACTTTGAGTCTTCGAAAGACTCACACCATGTGACATCGACAGAAGTCCCTTCTTGGAATTCTGTATGGCAAACCGTAGTAATACCGTGTCAATGTATGTACTATGACTTAGGCCAAGCAATCTCTTAGATCTATCTCTATAGATCTTGATGCCTAGAATGCTGGCTGCATCACCTAAGTCCTTCATTGAGAAGCACGTCCCTAGCCAAGTCTTCACAGACTGTAGCGAAGGGATGTCGTTCCCAATGAGTAGTATGTCATCCACATACAATACAAGGAAGACAACTGTGTTCCCATTAACCCTCTTGTAGACACAAAGTTCATCTTCATTCTTGATGAAACCAAACTGTTTGATCGCATCATCGAATCGAAGATTCCAGCTCTGAGAGGCTTGCTTTAGCCCATAAATGGACCTTTGCAGCTTGCATACTTTCCCAGTATGTTGTGGATCTTCAAAACCCTCAAGTTGTGTCATGTACACATCCTCGAGTAAGTTTCCATTCAGAAATGCAGTTTTGACATCCATCTGCCAGATCTCAGAATCGTGGTATGCTGCAATAGCAAGCAAGTTCCGAATGGACTTAAACATCGCCACTGGAGAAAAGGTTTCATCATAGTCAATACCATGAATTTGCTTGAAACCTTTAGCCACCAATCGGCCCTTATAGGTATGCGTAAGTCCATCCATGTCAGTCTTTCTCCTAAAGACCCACTTACACCCAATGGGTTTGACCCCTTCAGGTGGATCAACCAAAGTCCATGCTTGGTTGGTGTACATGGATTCCATCTCGGATCTCAAGGCCTCTAGCCATTTCTCAGAATCTGGGCTCATCACAGCTTCCTGATAGGAGGTAGGCTCATTCTCAATGAGCATAACATCATCATGGTCAGACAATAGAAATGAGTATCTCTCAGGCTGACGACGTACCCTATCAGACCTGCGAAGAGGTAGGTCTACATGAACAGGTGGTTGTTCCACAACTCTTTGTGCAACAATCTCCTCACCCACAACACTTTATGGTTCATGTTCAACCTCCATCAAGGTCTCAGTGCTATGGTCCTTATCTTGAATTTCTTCAAGATCGAACGTACTCCCACTAGTTTTTTTAGAAACAAAATCCTTTCTAGAAAACCCGTAGTCTTTGCCACAAACACTTTGTGCTGACTGGGAATGTAGAAGTAATATCCCTTTGTGTCCTTGGGATATCCAACAAAATAGCACCTATCAGATTTGGGTCCCAGTTTGTCTGAGACTTGACGTCGAACGTAAGCCTCACAACCCCAAATCCTCATGAAAGACATCTTGGGATTTCTCCCTATCCATATCGTATATGGTGTCTTTATCACAGCCTTGGATGGTACACGGTTAAGGGTAAAGGTTGCTGTGTCTAGAGCATATCCCCAAAAGGATATAGGAAGATCTGTGTGACTCATCATATATCATACCATATCTAATAGAGTACGATTCCTCCTTTCGGATACACCATTCCACTGTGGTGTTCCAGAAGGAGTGAGTTAGGATAGAATCCCACACTCAGCTATGTAGGGTATCGATCGGTGTGTATTGGCCGGCTAGAGGGGGGTGAATAGCCCTCTTCGTACGATGATGGAATTTGCTCGTCTACAAAACCGTTAGTGCAAGCGGAATACTAATAAACAAGCAAACAAAACAACAAATGCAAAGATAAACAATGCTAACACAATAGTAACGTGGTTCACGACTACGCTGCTAATTCACGGTCCTGATTCGTCCAAGGTGAATCACTCCTTTGCCAAATCCACTAGATCTCTCCTTTGCACCAAGCTAGGTGGAGGTAACCTCTTTACAATCCCTCTTCTTACAATAGAATAAAATAATAACAAGTAAGAAGAGTGGGAATTCTTTAAGGCACTTTGGGAGAAGGTTAGAGCATAAGCATTAGCCTCCCAAAACCCAACACCCTCTCTTTTTATAGAGAGGGCTGATTTCTTCCCGTTGGCCGCCACCAGTCGACTGCTGCCCTTGGCAGTCGACTGCTGCCACTACAACGACCTCTGAACACGTCAGATCCCGACCGTTGCAGTCCAACGGAACCCTTAGCAGTCAACTTATATATCCATCAGTCAACTGATGCCTCATAGTCGACTGTCCAGTCGGCTACGAGAGGTTCTGTGGCCCAAACCCTCTTGACCGGTCGACTGCTACCATCGGCCCGATCGTGATGGTTGGCGATCGCCAACATATAGCGATCATCGGCCCAAAAACCACTCAGTTGGATACCAGTCGAACCCCGTTCGACTCAGAGCAGTCGACTACCATTCCATGGCAGTCGACTGATGTCGGGAAAACTCATTCAACACTTAGCCAAATGGCCAAGTTTCACCTAAGAGCACTACCCCTTCCCGGGTTACATTCGCTCACTCTCATCCCTCGGAGTCCCTCTCCTTTGAAGTTGTCTTCGTCCGGCCATGTCCCTCGGATGCGCCAAGCGCACGGCTCTGCAGCGCCATCCTTCGCGTCTCGCCCTAAAGTCTACTTCCTCCGGCTTCACTCCAAGCTCCTCGTCCGGCGGTCTCTCGGATGCTCCAAGTGCACGGCTTCTGCAAAGCCATCCTTCACCGACTCAAGGACCGAGTCATGAGAGGTGAAACTTGTCAAGGCTCCATATGCGAATTACTAAGTCCTACAAGACTCCAACGCACATATCAAATCACACTAACAACCTAACTTAAACCCTTTGCCACACACATCAAAACCATATCACGGGTTGATTGCCCTAACAATCTCTCCCTTTTTGATGTGTGGCAATCCGTTTAAGTTAGGTAAAAATATTTGATAAAATATTAAGAAAGGAAAGCATGTAAATAACATGATTAGCAACTCTCCCCCTTAATACATGATGTTGGTGCAGTGGGCACCTAAGTCGAACCTAAGTTTTGATTATAGCAAACGATATAAAGTTAAGCTTATATTGTTATCTCACGAGCTAAATCAAGTGTGCAGAAAAGTCTCAATGCTGGAGCTGAAGGCTAGCGACACCCGGAGGAAGCCGCGATGGTCGGGCGACACTCGAGTTACTTCGGAGGGAGCCGAAGGAATCGAGTGGAAGGCCGGAAGCAAAAGCGACACGTAAGTATCGAGGTAAGCTCGTGTGTGCGAGCGTAAGTGAGGTCGTATCCTCTTTACGGGGATGATCTTAGGCGACGATCCGACCCAAGACTTCCCATGGAAGGTTTATGTTGAGATCGGACGGCAAGTGGCCGTCGAATCCACTTATATTTTGAGCTAACTCTTTATTGTAGTCAAAAATCCTGGCCATCAGTTCAACCGGCCAGTTCAACCGGTGGTCAAAAATCAGCCTCAAGGAGTCAAGCTTTATCACCATTTTTCAAGGAGTTTTGTGCCCATTTGTGATTGGTTGAAGACCCATTCATTGAGGGGCTTAAAGGATATAAAAGGAGGGCCAAACCTAGGGTTTCATCCTCAATTCTAAGTGCTCAAAAGCCTTCGTTACGCTGCAACTCTCCGACGACTCTACAACAACGAAGTGCTGCCAACAACCCTAGCTTAAAGTTTCTTTTGTTTAGTTGTTGGTATAATCATAATTTGTTATTGCTTTCAATATTGCAATTCTTTTTAATCGAGGCTTTTCGTTGCATTTTACTTTAATAGAAGAGAGGGTTTGTCTCTCTATCTTTTTGCTTCGAAGGCTTTTGTAATCGTAAAACTCCTACCTCCAACGAGGAGGAGTGTTTTAGTGAATTGCCCTCCGTACACGGTCTAGGACCGTTAGGGCCTTGGAGTAGTAGCCGAAGGCTACGAACCAAGTAAAAAAACTATTTGTCTCATTTAGTTTTTATTTACATTTCCACTGCGTTTAATTGTCTATCAAACGATTTAAAAGAAAAGTTTTTATCGCTATTCACTCCCCCCTCTAGCGATCCGCTTCGATCCAACAATTGGTATCAGAGCCGGGGGTTGCTAAGATTTGGTGAAACCACCAATCTAGCCATTTTTCACAGATTTATTTTTCTTTTATTTCTGTTTATTTCTGATTTATTTCGCTTTGTTAAATTTACTCCCGCACTACTAATCCAAGACGCGAGTCTTGGTACTTTGTTTTGTGTTTTTGTCGTTGCTAGTTTCTTCGTCTTTGTCCCTTTTTGTCTTTTGTTCTAATGGCCCATCTCGAGGGTTTTAGCACCGTCCGACCTCCGTTTTACAACGGAGATGACTTCCGTTATTGGAAGGGTCGGATGGAATGCTTTCTCAAAACCCAAATCGAGATGTGGATCATAATCCAAACGGGTTTCACACTTCCGACTAATGAAGTGGGTGACTCCTTGGATTATGATCAATGGACCATTGCGACAAAACGACAAGTCGAAGCCGACGCCAAGGCAACACAAATCCTCCAATGCGGCTTGTCCAAGGAGGAGTTAAATCGCGTCGGCCCCTTCATTAGCGCAAAGGACCTTTGGACAAAGCTGATCGAGTTACACGAAGGATCGGATCAAGCTAAGGTTTGCAAACGTGATTTGTTGTTCAATAAATTGTACACACTAAAAATGCAGGAACACGAGTCCGCGACGCAACTCCACGCCCGTGTCCAAGACATAGTCAACAACCTACATGCAATCGGGCAAAAGGTCGAAAACCGCGACCTTATAAGGTATGTTCTAAACTCTTTTCCGAGGACTACCTTGTGGGCATCCATGGTCGATGCCTACAAGGTCTCCAAGGACCTTTCTAAACTTAGATTAGATGAACTCTTTTGATTTTGAATTACATGAGCACCCAACTCTAACCCGAGAGGGTATAGCCTTGTTTGCAGTTCAAAGAAGAAGAAAATGCAAGCCACCACCAACCGAGGAGGAAGATGAGTCCAAGAAGAAGTTGACCGGAATTGATCAGAACTAATGAACCTAGCTCGAAGGATAGCCAAGGGACGAAAACGAACCACAACTCGACCCAACCAAGGTAAGCCTAAAAGTTCTAATATTAGGTGTTATGAGTGTAACAGGTTTGGACATATAAAGTCCGAGTGCCCCAAGCTCAACCACCAAGCACCTAAGCACAAGAAGGCCCTCAATGCGACATGGGAAGAAGCGTCATCCAAAGAAGACGAAGACCATGTCTTCATGGCGAAATCGATTGAGTCCGACACGAGACGAACTCAACTTGAGTCGAACTCGAGGATGACTGACTACGGCTTACCTTCAAGTCAAGCCACTGATACGCATCCGGTTCAAAAGATACCCTTAAGGTGAGTCGAACCTTATTTAATACTTTACATAATACTGTTAGGTTTTTGTCTAGGAAGTTAGCTAAGTCCGAGTCCAAGGTCGAGACCCTGGTTGAGGAAGTTAAACTCCTCAAACACGAGGTCTCCCTAATCTCTTCGACTAGTCGAGTTCAAGAGAAAGACTCAACTCGGGTTGAAAAACTCGAAGTTGAGAACTCACTCTTGAAAAGTCAAGTCGAAGATCTTAGGAATACGTTGGAAAGGTTTACTTTGGGATCCAAAGGACTTGACCTCCTACTTGGATCGCAAAGGGCCGTGTACAACAAGGCCGGACTAGGGTTTAGCTCAAACACGACCAATAAGTCTGATATGTCAATCGTAAGTAGACATAAAAAATGTGTCCAAGCATGGGTCCCTAAGACCACTTTGATTTCAACTCTAGGATCCAACTCGTACTGGGTTCCCAAGGACCAAATCCACTATGTGGATAGACCGAACCGATTCAACGGTCTAGGGAGAGCCAGTACAAAACATGTTTGTGTTTTAACTTAGAAATTGCATGCTTAGATTTTTTTTTCTTTCGTGAACTCACTTAGAACACGTAAATAACCAACTAAAATCCTTCGAAAAGATTGAGCCTCGGGGAGCCTCTTTTCAAATAACCAACTAAAATCCTTCGAAAAGATTGAGCCTCGGGGAGCCTCTTTTCAAATAATCAACTAAAATCCTTCGAAAAGATTGAGCCTCGGGGAGCCTCTTTTCAAAAATAACTAGTTAGACGAGGAAATAATTTTAGGTGAGTCAAGTCATCATTTTCTTGAAAATGGCTTTGTCTAAGGAAGTGGTCGATGATCCGATAAAAGAAGGCCCTTATACCTCACCACGACCTGGAAGCCATGATCTTGAAAAGGTAAACTTGACAAGCCTAGGGTCAAATCCAAATCTAACATTACTTAAACATAAATGCACTTAATCAACTTAATTGGAAGTCATCTCACAAAGAACACATAAGTATAACATGCTTGATCATATAGACTCCGGTGAGATGACCTAGGTTTAACAACTTACAACCAATTTTTTTAAAAAAATATATATAATAATCTAACATCCAATCCAACCACCTTGTGTGTAGGATCAATGGATGTTAGATTCTTACACATGACCGATCAACTCAAATTCACAAGCTTCGATTCAAACGAGAAGGATCGGTAGCCTTTGGGAATAACGGCAAGCTCAAAATCATCGGATCAGGTGATATCGAGCTTAACTCAAATTTTGTTATTAAAAATGTATTACTTGTAGAGAATTTTGAATATAACCTACTTAGCGTAAGCCAATTATGTGACAATAATTATAAGGTCGTATTTTTAGAAAATGAATGTGTAATTAAAACAAATGAAACAGCTAAAACAATACTCAAAGGAACTAGGACAAATAACATTTATACAATTAACTTAATCAAATCCTCAGCCAAATGTCTTATGACACAGAAGAGGAATCATGGTTGTGGCACCGACGACTCCCACTGCACCCAAGACTCGCCCACAAGATGAGTCGAGTGGCCTAGTCGTCGAGGCTTACCCAACCTTAACACTTTGGTTAATAAAATCTGTAATGCTTGTCAACAAGGAAAACAACCTAGGACACAACACAAGTTAACTACCCAAGAACGAACCTCAAGTGTACTTGAGCTCCTGCATATGGATCTATTCGATTCACATGGAGCCAAGTCACTCAATAAAAGTCAATATTGCTTAGTCATAATTGACGACTACTCCAGGTTTACCTGGGTTAGGTTCATCAAACATAAAAATGATACCCTAGATCAATTAATCAATTTATTCAAATTAATCGAGAATCAAAAAAACCTTAAGGTTAAAAGAATTAGAAGCGATCATGGTGGTGAATTCGAAAATCAAAGGTTCACCGATCAGACCTAAACGGATACCACCATGAATTCTCTTGCCCTAGGACCCCTCAACAAAATGGCCTAGTGGAGCGGAAAAACCGAACTCTACAAGAAGCCGCTAGGACCATGTTGAACGAATATGACCTACCCGATAGGTTTTGGGCATAAGCCGTGAGTACGACATGCTATGTCCAAAATAGAATCCTTATGGTAAAGAGGCACCTTAAGACCTCATACGAGATTTATCACGATAAAATACCTAACATCAAGTACTTTAGGGTATTTGGGTGTAAGGTACATATCCTAAACACTAAGGATTACCTAGGGAAATTTACATCCAAGACCACGACCGGAATCTTTCTAGGATACTCGACTACAAGTCGAGCTTATAGAGTATATAACCACGACACCCTTAGAGTCGAGGAGACTATCAATGTAGTATTTGATGAAGGACATGAACCTACAAAACCCCCGACAACCCCAATTAGCGAGCCGATTCATACTAGACCTAACTCTGATCCGGAGATCAGGTCTAGTGTTAATCCTAACCTAAGTCAACCAAGTCACTCTATTGATCAAGTGATAGATGACTCCAACCAAACTAATGTTCAACCAAGTCACCCCATTGATCAAGCATTAGGTGACACAAACCCAACCCAATCTAGGATTCAGACTAACCACCCTATCGATCAAGTGATAGGAGATCCTAATTTAGGAGTTCGAACTAGAGCATCCTATAGGAACCTTAGTCAAATTTCCTTAATTTCAAAGATAGAACCCAAATCAATTGAACAAGCTCTTCTTGATCCCGATTGGATTATTGCAATGCAAGAAGAGCTAGCTCAATTTACTAGGAATGAAGTGTGGGAATTAGTACCACCACCTAAAGACAAAACGATAATTGGAACAAGGTGGGTGTTTCGAAATAAGCTTGATGATAAAGGTGAAGTAGTTAGAAACAAGGCTAGGTTAGTCGCCAAGGGGTTTAGTCAAGTCGAAGGCTTAGATTACGACGAAACCTATGCCCCAGTAGCTAGACTTGAATCCATTCGAATGTTGCTAGCTTATGCCGCACATCGAGGATTTAAGCTGTTTCAAATGGATGTTAAGTCGGCATTCTTAAATGGATACATTAAAGAAGAAGTTTATGTTAGCCAACCCCCCAGGTTCGAAAATCTAGATAAACCCGACCATGTTCTAAAACTTAAGAAAGCTCTCTATGGACTTAAACAAGCTCCTCGAGCTTGGTACGAGAGACTTTCAATCCATCTTAAGTCAAAAGGGTTTAACCAAGGCTTAGTTGACCCAACTCTCTTCGTAAAAACCTTAGGTAAAGAAATATTCATAGCTCAAATTTACGTAGATGATATAATTTTTGGAACCTCTAACTCAGCCTTACTAAACGAGTTCGTTTCACTCATGGAAAGTGAGTTTGAAATGAACTTGGTAGGCGAGTTAAGTTTCTTTTTAGGTCTACAAATTAAACAAACTAAGGATGGTATATACCTATATCAACAAAAATACACTAAGGAGTTAATTAAAAGATTTGGAATGCAAGATGCTAAGATAATAAACACCCCAATGGCGATTAATGTTAACATAGGAGAAGACCTAGAAAGTAAGTCCATTGACTTAAAGTACTATAGGAGCGCGATAGGAAGTCTCCTATACTTAACTGCGAGTCAACCTGACATCCTATTCGCAGTAAGTATGTGCGCCAGGTTTCAAACCTGTGCTAAGGAGTCTTACCTAACCCTAGTTAAGCGTATCCTTAGATATCTTAAGGGTACACTTAACGTTGGTATTTGGTACCCTAGATCTACGAAGTTCGAACTAATCAGCTACTCCGATTTGGATTATGCCGGTAGTAAACTCGATAGAAAGAGCACGAGTGGTCGTTGTCAACTACTCGGCTCAAGTCTAGTGAGTTGGTGCAGTAGGAAGCAACATTGTGTTGCCTTATCTACCACCGAAGTCGAATACGTTGCGATGGGTGAGTGTGTAACTCAGCTTCTTTGGATGAAGCACACTCTCCGAGACTTTAGGTTGGACTTCACCAAAACTAAAATTTTTGTAGACAACATAAGTTCAATAAATCTAACTAAGAACCCTATATGCCATTCAAGGACAAAGCATATAAAGGTAAAACACCATTTCATTCGAGAACATGTAGCCAATGGCTCCATACAACTCGAATATGTTGACTCGAAGTCTAACCTAGCAGACATATTTACTAAACCACTACCCGAAGCTGAATTTAGTCTCTTGAGATGAAGATTAGGCATGTGCGTAATAGAATAGGAACTTACAAATTATATTTTCTTACTACTATTTCTTACTTTTTTTTCATGGAACTAGCATAGGACATACCTTAGATATCATGCACCTATAGATTTAAGGAGCCAATACATCTCACAACACATAGGACTAATGTGTTTGTGTACTTAGCCACGTAGATGGGCGTGAGATGTTAGGACCTTACTCCTGGTTCCAAATGTAGAGCTAGTGCATCGCTATGAACCACGGAGTATAATCATACCGACTCTGACCAGGACTGGTTGATTCTTCATATCAATCAAGCCAAATATGAGTCGAACATTTTATAGATGAACTTATTTTCAGTATATAATTTTTAAAAATAAAAATGTGGAACATGCTTGGACTTTAAATTTAACATTTATTTTATTTTCCACACACCCCTTACTCTTTTCGATATACGGCAAAAGGGGGAGAAAAAGGAGAAAAAGGACAAAAGTTAAGGGGTCAAAAATTTTTTTTTTGATAACTTAACTCTTACTTCATAATTAAACCAAAAGTTAACTTTAAGTTTTGAAAACTTATTTAACTTTTAACAAAAGGCCAAGGTTAAGAAATCATTTGGTTTAATTATGAAGGGGGAGAGTTACTTTTAACTTAAAACTTATTTTAAACACTATGGCCAATATTAAGTAATTTCGGTTACTTAATTCTTTTTCTTAGTAGCACATATCAAGGGGGAGAGTTAAAACCCTTTCTCAAGTACTCACCCTCGGTCAAGGGGGAGGATTCCTCAAGGGGGAGCACTTGAAAAAGAATTTTTATATACTCCTACTCATTCATGCATAATCTCATAGTTATTTTTGTCTTAACTTTGTATGTGGGTTTGCCATAAATCAAAAAGGGGGAGATTGTTGGTGCAGTGGGCACCTAAGTCGAACCTAAGTTTTGATTATAGCAAACGATATAAAGTTAAGCTTATATTGTTATCTCATGAGCTAAATCAAGTGTGCAGAAAAGTCTCAATGCTGGAGCTGAAGGCTAGCGACACCCGGAGGAAGCCGCGGTGGTCGGGCGACACTCGAGTTACTTCGGAGGGAGCCGAAGGAATCGAGTGGAAGGCCGGAAGCAAAAGCGACACGTAAGTATCGAGGTAAGCTCGTGTGTGCGAGCGTAAGTGAGGTCGTATCCTCTTTATGGGGATGATCTTAGGCGACGATCCGACCCAAGACTTCCCATGGAAGGTCTATGTTGAGATCGGACGGCAAGTGGCCGTCGAATCCACTTATATTTTGAGCTAACTCTTTATTGTAGTCAAAAATCCTGGCCATCAGTTCAACCGGCCAGTTCAACCGGCCAGTTCAACCGGCCAGTTCAACCGGTGGTCAAAAATCAACCTCGAGGAGTCAAGCTTTATCACCATTTTTCAAGGAGTTTTGTGCCCATTTGTGATTGGTTGAAGACCCATTCGTTGAGGGGCTTAAAGGCTATAAAAGGAGGGCCAAACCTAGGGTTTCATCCTCAATTCTAAGTGCTCAAAAGCCTCCGTTACGCTGCAACTCTCCGACGACTCTACAACAACGAAGTGCTGCCAACAACCCTAGCTTAAAGTTTCTTTTGTTTAGTTGTTGGTATAATCTTAATTTGTTATTGCTTTCAATATTGCAATTCTTTTTAATCGAGGCTTTTCGTTGCATTTTACTTTAATAGAAGAGAGGGTTTGTCTCTCTATCTTTTTGCTTCGAAGGCTTTTGTAATCGTAAAACTCCTACCTCCAACGAGGAGGAGTGTTTTAGTGAATTGCCCTCCGTACACGGTCTAGGACCGTTAGGGCCTTGGAGTAGTAGCCGAAGGATACGAACCAAGTAAAAAAACTATTTGTCTCATTTAGTTTTTATTTACATTTCTGCTGCGTTTAATTGTCTATCGAACGATTTAAAAGAAAAGTTTTTATCGCTATTCACCCCCCCTCTAGTGATCCGCTTCGATCCAACACATGAAACTCCCCCTAAATGCATTCCTCCTTTACTTAAACATATATCTTTCTCCCCCTTTAACACCATCAAAAAGATTAAACAGGGTTTATATGGCATGACATCAAGTCTAGTTAGAAGAAAAAATTAAAAACACTTGAAATCCTAATAAAAGATATCGTATCTGTATGCAGAATAATCGCACAAGGAAATCAGAATTTCTGATTTTCTGGATGAAATTCAGAAATGCATTATAAATTCCAGAAAATTCAAAAAATAGTGAAATTTGGCTAAGACATTTCTTTTAGGGTTCTTTATCAATGAAAAATAATTTTCCATGAAAAATACTTATATTTTCAATGATTTTCCAAAAATCCAAAAGCTTTAAAAACAACTAGGTTTTTGATCAAGTTAGTATCAAGTTTAACACCTAGTTTTGCTTTAAATTGTTTCAAAACATGAACATGAAGATTTTAAAGTAAGAGATTGATTTGAAAACATATGAAATATCCAACCATGATCTTTGGGCAATATGTCTATGAATTAAACATAAGTCTTCCCCATGATTGGTCTATTATTGCTATTTTGATACTTTAAATGACCATCTAAATGTCATAGGCATTAGTGGACATTTGTATCATTCTAACATCTCACTCATGCTAAGTTTTCAATCAAAGTAGCCTATGGTGAGTGTGAGATGTATCCTAAAGGTATTTGTATATACTTAACCATTATTTTCATGCAATTCTATCAAGGTTAAGTATCATCCTAACATCCCACATGATCATAAAGATATATATGAATTAATTTCACATTATGATCATGAGACAAATGTATTCATCAAATTGTGATCATGCATTAGATATTACATCATGATAATAAGGCAAATATCATCTAAAGCATGATTTATCTATTTATAGGTGCATTATCATCACCTAACACTATTTCAAAAATATTGTCCCACTATCCTAAGTCAACCAAAAATATGATATAGGCAAATTACATATGGTTGACTACCCTAGGATTTTCCTAACCCTTTAGGATGGATTTAGGAACCCAAAATAAGTTCTTTCCTATTGGATTCACTAAATACTCCTTAGGGATCCATTTTCTAGCTATTACCTTCTTTTTGTCTTGACCTCTAGCAATTAAATATTTATAGACATTTTCATTTTTCTTTTCCTTATATCCTAGGCCTTTCTTATTGAAACTTGCTCTTTGGCTCCCTATGATCATGTTAAGAGTGTTGGAGCCAATTGTAAACTTTTCTAGGGCCTTGGTCAAATGATCTACCTTTTCCCTTAGAGCCCTATTTTCCTCTATGCATGCATCATTAACATCAAATGGCATATAAGGATCATGTGAGCATGCATCATCATGACTAGAAGAAATATTTTCATTTACATTTAAGCATGCTTTTTCTAATTTTTCTTCTAAGTCCTTAATTTGATCTAACATGCATTTATTTTTCTTCTTTGCCCTAAATAGATCCTTAGTAAGACTAGAAATCATGGAAACTATTTTACTTGGTGAGAGGTTCGTTACCATAGTTTCCATGTCTTCTTCTTCTTCGGATGAGGATGGTGAAGATGCTCCCCCTTCACTAGAGCTCTCCTCACTTGAGCTTGCTTCTTCATTTTCGGAGGAGGAGGAGTCTAGGTCATCAAACGCCATCAAAGCGAGGTTAGAGTAGACATGTTCTTCCTCTTCGGATGATGATGATGATGAAGAGGGATCATCTCATGTCCTTGCTTTGAGTGCTTTGGCCTTCCCTTTTTCTTTGGCCTTCTTCTCTTCTTCTTTCTTCTTCTTGCTCCCCTTCTTCTTCTTCTTTTCTTCTATCTTTCTCTTCTCCTCCTTGCTCTTTTTCAAGAGGGGACAATTATCCCTTATATGTCCCTTCCCTTGGCAATTGTAGCAAATAACCTTCCCCCTTTGTCTTCTCCTCCTATCATTAGATTTATTAAATTTAAAATATTTTAATGCACGCCTTACCCTCCTTACCATATAGGCTTCTTCCGTGCTATCCATGGAGGAAGAGGAGGATGCTTCATCGGAGGAGGAGGGAGTCTCCATCTTCTTCTTCCCTTTGTTGGCTAATAGTGCCACTCCCCTTGACGGTTGAAGTCTTGGCTCTTCTACTACTCCTTCAAGCCTAGATTCATGCAATTCCATAGTGGAGAAAAATTCATCTAGAGTACTTACCTCTAGATTCTTTGAAATATAGAATGAGTCCAACATTGAACTCCACTTGGATGATCGGGGAAAAGCATCTATTGCCTTCATGAGCATGTCCCTATTGGAGAGCTTCTCCCCTACACTAGATAAACCATTAAGGATTTCTTTGAATCTAGAATGTAAGGAGGTTACCTTTTCTCCCTTTTCAAGCTTGATATTTGTTAGTTGGGAGCGGAGGAGGTCTCTTCTTGCAAGCTTGGCATCCGAAGTGCCTTCATGAAGCTCTACTAGCTTCTCCCACATCTCCTTGGCACTTGCACACTCCCCTATCCTATTCACTTCTTGTTGAGGGAGTACATTGTAGAGATGGTGCTTGACCTTTGAATTCGCCAAGTACTCCTCTCTTTGTCTTTTATTCCATCTTGATTTCTCCAATAGCTCCCCTTCTTCATTCCTAGGCATCTCGAAACCATTTTCCATAATTAATAAAATTTCGAAGTCGGTTTCAAAGAATACCTCCATTCTCTTTTTCCACCAAGAGAATTCTCCTTCAAACTTTGGTGGGTGAATGTTGGAGCCGGCCATTCTTGAATGTGCTTATTATGGTGGTTAGTCCTCGACAAGCTTTCCTTGGCTCTGATACCACTTGTAGGGGATCGATCGGTGTATATTGGCCGGCTAGAGGGGGGTGAATAGCCCTCTTCGTACGATGATGGAATTTGCTCGTCTACAAAATAGTTAGTGCAAGCGGAATACTAATAAACAAGCAAACAAAACAACAAATGCAAAGATAAACAATGCTAACACAATATGTAACGTAGTTCACGGCTATGCCGCTAATCCACGATCCCGATTCGTCCAAGGTGAATCACTCCTTTGCCAAATCCACTAGATCTCTCCTTTGCACCAAGCTAGTGTTAAGGCAATCTCTTGCCATGATAAGGTTTTGATGTGTGTGGCAAAGGGTTTAAGTTAGGATGATATTGTTATTTGATATGTGCGTTGGAGTCTTGCAGGACTTAGTAATTCGCACATGGAGCCTTGGCGGGTTCACCCTAACAACCTCGGTCCTTGAGTCGGTGAAGGATGACTTTGCGGAAGCCATGCGCTTGGAGCATCCGAGGGACCGCCGGACGAGATGACTTGAAGTGAAGCCAAGGAAGCAGACTTCGGAAACAAGAGACGCGAAGGAGCATTGCAGAGCCGTGCGACTGATGCTGCTGAGGGACGTGGCCGCGAACGAAGAGAGCTTCGGCGAGGGACTTCGAGTGAGATGAGAGAATGAGTGGAATGTAAGTAGCTCATTAGGTGAACTTGGCCGAATGGCTGAGTGTCGGAGACTTGACTACAAGGGTTAAGGTTTACCCGACCGCCGGAAGCTCAAACTTATGTTAAGTTTGAGTTTCACACGGCACCAGTCGACTGCCATGGAATGGCAGTCGATTGCTCTGAGTCGAGTGGGTTCGACTGGTATCCGACTGATGGGTTTATGCCCAACAGTCGACTGCCATGGAATGACAGTCGACTGCCAGAGGATATCGCGGGCACATAACCGCTCGTAGCCGACTGGGCAGTCGACTACGGAGGCAGCAGTCGACTGGTGAGGTCCATCAGTCGACTGCCAAGAATTCCGTTGGACTACAACGGTCGGGATCCGACGTGTTCGGAGGCCGTTGAAGTGATGACAGTCGACTGCCAAGGGCAGCAGTCGACTGGTGGCGGCCAACGGGAAGAAAACAACCCTCTCTATAAAAAGAGAGGGTGTGAGCCTTTGAGAGGCTAATGCTTATGCTCTAAGTGATCTTCCTAGTGCCCCCACAAGCTCTAAACTCTTCTTACTTGTTTTTACTCCATTCTTATTGTAAGAAGAGTGATCTTGATTGTAAAGGTTACCTCCACCTAGCTTGGTGCAAAGGAGAGACCAATAGTGATTGGCTTTGGAGGAGTGATTCACCTCGGACGAATCGGGATCGTGGATTAGCGGCGTAGCCATGAACCACGTTACATTCTTTGTTAGCGTTTGTATTTTCATTTATTTCTTTGTCTTTATTGTTTATGCTTCCGCTTGCGCTAACGATTGTGTAGACGAGCAAACGAACGAGAGAATTCCGACATCCATCGGAAGAGGGCTATTCACCCCCCTCTAGCCGGCGTTTCGATCCCTTACAAGTGGTATCAAAGCCAAGGAAAGCTTGTCGAAGACTAACCGCCACAACAAGCAACTATCAAAATGGCCGGCTCCAACATCCATCCTCCAAAGTTTGAAGGAGAATTCGCTTGGTGGAAGAAGCGAATGGAGGTATTTTTCGAAACGGATTTTGATATTATGATTACAATGGAATCCGGTTTCATTTTGCCTAGGGATGAAGAGGGGAAGCCAATAGAGAAATCTAGGTGGACCAAAAGGCAAAGGGAAGAGCACCTTGCAAATTCAAAAGCCAAGCATCATCTCTTCAATGTGCTCCCCCAACAAGAAATCAACCGAATAGGAGAATGCCTAAGCGCTAAGGAGATGTGGAAGAAGCTAATTGAGCTTCATGAAGGCACATCCGAGGCGAAGCTAGGAAGGAGAGATCTCCTCCGCTCCCAACTATCCAACATTAAATTAGAAAAGGGAGAAAAGGTAACTTCTTTGCATTCTAGATTCAAAGAAATTTTAAATGGACTAACAAGTATAGGAGAAAGGCTCTCCAATCACGATATGATAATGAAGGCCATATATGCTTTCCCCCGATCATCCAAGTGGAGTTCAATGGTGGACTCATTTTACATTTCAAAGAATCTAGAGGTAAGTACTCTAGATGAATTTTTCTCCACTATGGAATTACATGAATCTAGGCTTGAAGGAATACAAGAAGAGCCAAAAATACAACCTTCAAGGGGAGTAGCATTGTTGGCAAATAAGGGGAAGAAGAAGATAGAGATCCCCTCCTCCGATGATGATGAAGCCTCTACCTCCTCCATGGATAGCACGGAAGAAGCCTACATGGTAAGGAAGGTAAGACGTGCATTTAAGAATTTTAGATTTGATAAATCTCATGATAGGAATAGAAGACCAAGGGGGAAGGTCATATGCTACAATTGCCAAGGAGAGCGGCACATAAGGGACAATTTTCCTCTCCTAAACAAGAGCAAGGAAGAGAGGAAAAAGAAAGAAGAAAAGAAGAAGAAAAAGGGGAGCAAGAAGAAGAAGGAAGAGGAGAAGAAGACAAAAGAAAAGGAGAAGACCAAAGCTCTAAAGGCAAGGACTTGGGATGACCCATCCTCATCCTCCTCATCATCATCGGATGAGGAGAATGCCTTTGTCACCAATTTGGCCTTGATGGCCTTTGATGACTTGGATTGCTCTTCATCCGAAAATGAAGGATCAAGCTCAAGAGGAGAGAGCTCAAGTGAAGGGGGAGCTTCTACATCCTCCTCATCCGAAGAAGAAGAAGAGGATATGGAAACTATGGTAACGAAAGCCTCTCCTAAGAAAATAGTTTCCATAATTTCTAGTTTGACTAAGGACTTATTTGGAATGAAAAAGAAAAATAAAAGCATGCTTAATCAAATTAAGGCATTGGAAAATAAGCTAGAAAATGCATGCTTAAATGATAATATTTCTTCTAGCTTAAATGATGCATGCTCACATGACCTTTATGTGCCATTAGATGTTAGTGATGCATGTATAAATGAAAATAGGGCCTTAAGGGAAAAGGTAGATTATTTAACAAAAGCCCTAGAAAAATTCACAATTGGCTCCAATACATTGAACATGATCTTAGGGAGCCAAAGAGCTAGTTTCAACAAAAAGGGCCTAGGTTATAAAGAAAAGAAAAATGAAAAGGCCTATAAATGCCTAATTGCTAGGGGACAAGATAAAAAGAAGGTAATAGCTAGGAAATGGATCCCCAAGGAGTATCTAGTGAACCCAATAGGCAAGAACTTATTTTGGGTTCCAAAATTCATCCTTAAGGGTTAGAAAACTCCTAGGGTAGTCAACCATATGGAATTGACCTATATCATATTTTGGTTGACTTAGGATGGCGGGACAACATTTTTAGAATAGTGTTGGGTGATGATAACATGCCCATAAATAGATAATAATGCTTAAATCATGATGATTAATGTAATTGCTATGTATATGTGCAATCATGATTTATGATTTTGATATTTGGCACATCATCATAAGAAATAGGGTTTAAATCATGCCTTAGGTGATAATTTGTTTATTATCATGATATAATACCTAATGCATGAGAACAATTCAATGAATACATGTATTTCATGATCATAATGTAGAATTAATTGATATATGCCTTTATGATCATGAGGATTGTTAGGTTGATACTTAACCTTGATAAAATTGTATGAATATAATGGTTAAGTATATACAAATACCCCCTAGGATGCATCTCACACTCACCATAGGCTACTCTGATTGAAAACTTAGCATGGGTGAGATGTTAGGATGATACAAATGTCCACTAATGCCTATGGCATTTAGATGGTCATTTAAGGTATCAAAATAGCAATAATAGACCAATCATGGGGAAGGCTTATGTTTAATTCATAGACATATTGCCCAAAGATCATGGTTGGATATTTCATATGTTTTCAAAACAATTTCTTACCCTAAAATCTATGTATTCATGTTTTGAAACAATTGGATGCAAAACTAGGTAGTTAACTTGATACTAAAATGATCAAAAACCTAGTGGTTTTTAAAGCCTTTGGATTTTTGGCAAATCTCGGAAAATATAATGATTTTTCTTGAAAAACTATTTTTCATTGATAGATATACTTAAAAGAAATATGTTCCTCAAATTTCATGATTTTTTGAATTTTCTGGAATTTATAATGCATTTCTGAATTTCATCCAGAAAATTAGAATTTCGGAATCCTTTGTGCTACCGGTCATTGCCATCTTGATAGCGTCATTGCTCCTAAAACAGCCCAATACTTTCTGATTTCAGATTTTAATCATGTTTTTGGTGTTCTCTTTCTATTAGACTTGATGCCATGAGTTTATAAATTAGGATTAATCTTTTTGATGGTGTCAAAGGGGGAGAAATGTATGTTTAAATAACGGGGAATATATTTTGGGGGAGAAATGATCATGCTTATGATAGGGGGAGAAAATTTTTTATGGGGAGTTTCATGGATTAAGGGGGAGTTGCATGTTGCTATATCATGTTTATGTTTACATGCTTTCTTACCTTAGAATTTTCATCAAATGTTTTTACCTAACTTAAACGGATTGCCACACATCAAAAAGGGGGAGATTGTTAAGGCAATCTCTTGCCATGATAAGGTTTTGATGTGTGTGGCAAAGGGTTTAAGTTAGGATGATATTGTTATTTGATATGTGCGTTGGAGTCTTGCAGGACATAGTAATTCGCACATGGAGCCTTGGCGGGTTCACCCTCACAACCTCGGTCCTTGAGTCGGTGAAGGATGACTTTGCGGAAGCCGTGCGCTTGGAGCATCCGAGGGACCGCCGGACGAGATGACTTGAAGTGAAGCCAAGGAAGCAGACTTCGGAGGCAAGAGACGCGAAGGAGCATTGCAGAGCCGTGCGCATGATGCTGCCGAGGGATGTGGCCGTGAACGAAGAGAGCTTCGGCGAGGGACTTCGAGTGAGATGAGAGAATGAGTGAAATGTAAGTAGCTCATTAGGTGAACTTGGTCGAATGGCTGAGTGTCGGAGACTTGACCGCAAGGGTTAAGGTTTACCCGACCGTCGGAAGCTCAAACTTATGTTAAGTTTGAGTTTCACGGCACCCGATCGCCATGGAATGGCGGATCGCGCTCAGTCGAGTGGGTTCGACGGTATCCGATGATCGCCAGAGGATATCGCGGGCATAGAACCGCTCGTAGCCGACTGGGCAGTCGACTACGGAGGCAGCAGTCGACTGGTGAGGTCCATCAGTCGACTGCCAAGAATTCCGTTGGACTACAACGGTCGGGATCCGACGTGTTCGGAGGCCGTTGAAGTGACGGCAGTCGACTGCCAAGGGCAGCAGTCGACTGGTGGCAGCCAACGGGAAGAAAACAGCCCTCTCTATAAAAAGAGAGGGTGTGAGCCTTTGAGAGGCTAATGCTTATGCTCTAAGTGATCTTCCTAGTGCCCCACAAGCTCTAAACTCTTCTTACTTGTTTTTACTCCATTCTTATTGTAAGAAGAGTGATCTTGATTATAAAGGTTACCTCCACCTAGCTTGGTGCAAAGGAGAGACCAATAGTGATTGGCTTTGGAGGAGTGATTCACCTCGGACGAATCGGGATCGTGGATTAGCGGCGTAGCCGTGAACCACGTTACATTCTTTGTTAGTGTTTGTATTTTCATTTATTGCTTTATCTTTATTGTTTATGCTTTCGCTTGCGCTAACGATTGTGTAGACGAGCAAACGAACGAGAGAATTCCGACATCCATCGGAAGAGGGCTATTCACCCCCCTCTAGCCGGCGTTTCGATCCCCTACAGCTAGGTGGAGGTAACCTCTTTACAATCCCTCTTCTTACAATAGAATGAAATAATAGCAAGTAAGAAGAGTGGGAATTCTTTAAGGCACTTTGGGAGAAGGTTAGAGCATAAGCATTAGCCTCCCAAAGCCCAACACTCTCTCTTTTTATAGAGAGGGATGATTTTCGACCGCTGTAGTCCAGGCTGGGCGATCGATGTATCCATCGCCGATCGATGCCTCGTAGTCGACCGCCCACGACTACGAGCGCTGCGGACCAAACCTCTTGACCGATCACGCCATCAAGAATAATCCGATCTTAGCGGTCGGCCCGCCAACATATGGCGGTCATTCGCGGCCACACTCACTGTCGGATACCAGTCGAATCCCGTTCGACTCAGAGCAATCGACTGCCATTCCATGGCAGCCGATTGATTTCGAGAAAACTCATCCGACACTTAGCCAAATGGCCAAGTTTCACCTAAGAGCACTACCCCTTCCCGGGTTACATTCGCTCACTCTCATCCCTCGGAGTCCCTCGCCTTTGAAGTTGTCTTCGTCCGGCCACATCCCTCGGATGCGCCAAGCGCACGTCTCTACAGCGCCATCCTTCGTGTCTCGCCCTGAAGTCTACTACCTCCGGCTTCACTCCAAGCTCCTCGTCCGGCGGTCCCTTGGATGCTCCAAGTGCACGGCTTCCACAAAGCCATCCTTCACCGACTCAAGGACCGAGTCATGAGAGGTGAAACTCGCCAAGGCTCCATATGCGAATTACTAAGTCCTACAAGACTCCAACGCACATATCAAATCACACTAACAACCTAACTTAAACCCTTTGCCACACACATCAAAACCATATCACGGGTTGATTGCCCTAACAAGCTAGATAGTCACGAAACTCATGGCTAAGGTATTCACCACTTCGATCTGATCGAAGTATCTTAATACTCTTCCCAAGCTGGTTTTGTACTTCATTCTTGAATTCTTTGAACTTTTCAAAGGATTCTGATTTATGTGTCATGAGATACACATAACCATATCTACTGAAGTCATCAGTAAATGTAATGAAGTACCTATAACCGCCTCTAGCAGCAACATTGAAAGGGCCACATACATCACTATGTATAAGTCCTAACAAGTCCGTTGCTCTTTCGCTATGTCCACTAAAGGGAGTCTTGGTCATCTTGCCTAAAAGGCAAGACTCGCATGTCTCATATGATTCAAAATCAAATGAGTCTAGCAGCCCATCCTTATGGAGCTGAGATAAGCGACTCTCATTTATGTGACCTAAGCGACAATGCCAGAGATAGGTTTGGTTCAACTCATTCGACTTGAACCTTTTGGTACTTATGTTATAGATAGGGCTCTCTAAGTCTAGAAAGTAGAGTCCGTTCATTAGAGGTGCACTACAATAGAATATATCATTTAAATAAACTGAACAACATTTGTTCTTTATTATAAATGTAAATCCTTTCTTGTCCAAACAAGAAACCGAAATTATGTTCTTAGTTAAAGCAGGCACATAACAACATTCATCTAATTCTAGTAAAAGCCCAGAGGGCAGAGATAGATCATAAGTTCCTACAGCAATAGCAGCAACTCTTGCTCCATTGCCTACTCATAGGTCCACCTCGCCCTTTGTCAATGCTCTGCTATTTCTCAGCGCCTGCACATTGGTACAAATGTGAGATGCACATTCGATATCTAATACCCATGATGAAGAAATAGATAGATTAACTTCTATAACATTTATACCTGAAGTAGAAGTCGCACTTCTCTTCTTCTTAAGATCTTCCAGGTATGCTTTGCAGTTACGCTTCTAGTGTCCAGCTTTCTTGCAGTGGAAGCAAGCCCCTTCCTTGGCCACCCCTCCTTTGGGTTTCAGTTCCTTGCTTTTTCCCTTGGCTTGGGACTTTCCCTTACCTTTAGGCTTGCCCTCGCCTTTCTTCTTTTGCACCATCAAAATGGCATCAGATTTTCCCTTCTTAAGGTTGAGCTTAGCAGTTCTCAACATGCTGAGCATCTCAGGCAGTGGCTTATCAATTTCATTCATGTTGTAATTCATGACAAATTGATTGTAGCTTTGCGGCAAAGACTGCAAGATCAAGTCAGTGGCCAGCTCTTGGCCAAGGGGGAACCCCAATCTCTGTAGGTTTTCTACGTACCCAATCATCTTGAGTACATATGGACCTATGGGAGTCCCATCTTGCATTTTGGAACCAAACAATGCCTTAGAGACTTCATATCTCTCGTGCCTTGCTTGTCCTTGATATAGTTGATGAAGATGTTCAACCATATCATAAGCATTCATAAACTCATGTTGCTTCTGAAGCTCAGAGTTCATGGTCGCGAGCATTAGACATGACACATCTAATGCATCATCTTGATGCTTCTTGTAAGCATCTTTGTCAGCTCGCGAGGCAGTGGCAGAAGGTGCCTCCGGAATGGGCTGCTCCAGGACGTACAGTTTCCTTTCTTGGGTGAGAACGATTCTCAGGTTCTTGTACCAGTCCAGGAAATTTGCTCCATTGAGTTTGTCCTTCTCAAGGACAGAACGCAGAGAGAGAGTGTTCGTATTTGTTGACATAGTAATCTACAACATACAATGCAGAGAATTAATATCATATTCCTTTTATCATTTAATTAAGCCTTTAATCAAATGATGCTCCCACTGAATTATAGGAATTTTATAGAATCGAGTTATGGATGTGGTCAAACCACATTACTAGATTCATACAAACTAGCTATAATTCTTGCGGGACAAGATCCACATCATACTAAGCCTTGAGTTAGCTTTGGCTAAATCGCCCAAGACTTAGTACAATCGGTGGGTAACACATTACCGATTACATCTCTATGCAACTCTTGTTTATAGGATCAAGACCCACATTTACAAAAGACCTTGAGTTAGCTTTGGCTAAATCGCCCAAGATTTAGTGTAAATGCGATCTTATCCTATCTTTCCAACGGTTGGAATATGCCTATAGTTCTACTCGATCCAATTGAGTTAACTAGTTTTACTCAATCTAATTGAGCTTACTCTAACCCAAGTCGTGATAGGCGGGACCAAGATTGTCCCTCCACACCCTACCAAGATAATATGCATTGCTCTGCTTTGGCAGATTCAACAACTACAAATGATCGAGGTAGTGATGGATATCAAGGACTTGGTAGGCATTTACGAGTTGATTCGATTAAGATCTAATCTAATCGTAATGTGTATCATATACGCATTGAGGCCTTTATTATCCTATATTAGCATGCATCACATACATACAAGCATAACAAATATATATATATATAATATATATATATATATATATATATATATATATATAATTGTGATGTAATCATGGCCCTACTACGATCTTCTCAAGCCAATGAGAAGATCGGACGGTCAACCTAGGGCTAGCGGCTTCTCCAAGCGCTTCCTTTGACCGCCATGTGTCGTCGACACCCTTCTCGTAACTTCGTCTACAAGTGGACTTTCCACCGCTCCATTTTGTACATTACAAATATGAAACTCGAGTTACATTCGAGTCTAAAACTATTTACAACTAGAATTTCAAAAGAAGAGGAACGACGCGCAAGTCGCATACACTATACAACACGCACAACCACAAAAATGGCACGCAGGCTGTATTATGAATTACAAAACATCATCATCCAATCATATTGGGGTTCTTAGGCCATGACAATCACAGAATTATACATAATTCTAAATTATGTATTTTTATAGAAAATTTCCATAATTTTTCCTATTTTTTTTCAATTTTATGAGTCACTTCTCCGTAACGGTCCCGCTAAGCGGTTTCCGGGCGTGATCGCTGGACAAGGCCCCTTTCAGGGATAGGGGCAGCGCCCCTACTCGCAAAATAAACTTTGCGAGTGTCCCTACTATGATCTTACAGAAACTTAAGTCGCTGTCCCAAAAACCTAAAGCGAGAACTCGCCGTTTCGGAGAGTTTTTCTCGATGGTTGAAGCCTACAAGTGTCTCAACACTCGTTGCTTCGACTCTTCGAGAAAAATACACAAAAATTCGATAAAAATAGGAAATTTATAGAAACATAAAAATCTGTAATTTTTATATCTAATACAAAAACTACAAAAATGAAACACATACATGCTTCGCACGTGGCTCTGATACAACTATTGGACTTTCCGAGCCACAAAAACCATTTTTTACGTTGCGGAAACCTCGAAAGTCCGGCCACGGATCCGTGCGAAGATATATTAAAACTAAAACATGTATGTGTTTATAAAACCCTAGATCTACCTTAGATCTAGAAGGTGAGAGCATTACCCTCATAGCGACACCCTTCGCTTATCCCACTCGTCCAAATGGATTGCCGGAACTCTAGAGTGTCAAGTGCACACTCCTTTATTGGTATCCACACAAGCAATAGGTGGAGAAAAGACAATCTTGAGTGTGCTAGCACTCCTTGAAGGTCTCGGCAAAATGGAGGATTGGGAGAGATTGCTTGAGGGGAAGAGTATCCAAGGAAGAAGATGAAGTTGGAGTAACTCACCAAAATCAATTACACCTATCAAATGGAGTGGCCGACCACTTCATGACTTAGGGGGTTACATGCATGCATGTAACTCCAAGAGCCAATGGCTCTTGGTCTCCCTCATGAGGTGGCACAACATGATAAGTCAATGATGATGTGGAACATCATCATTGGCCGGCCCCCATGCCATGTCACCATGACATGGCAATTGGTCAAGTGAAAATTGACCATTCATCTTCCCTCTCAAGTCAAGTCAAACTTGACCTCTTATCTCTTATGGTTGATCAAATCTAACCACTTGACTCAAGTCAATTTGATTTAATGAATCTCTATTCATTAATTTAAATTGACTTAATGAATCAAAACTAAATTAGACTCATTCAACACTTGAATCAACTTGAGTCTAACTCAATTAATCTAATTTGGATTACTCTTAATCCAATTTGGTTCATCCCATGAACCTAATCCTCATGGTTCATCATATGAACCTAATCTCTATCTAATTTCCCTTTGTGTGTGACCTTATAGGTTCTTGTAACGTTGGCAATGTCCCTAAACCAATTTAGGAACATAAGCAATGAGCGGTATCTAGCAACACATCATTGCTACCCAAATTACAAGAATGTTGAGCTCCAACATCACCTTTGTGACTACTAATTGTGACAATGTCCCTCTATCCTTGACATCTAGATTGATTAATCGAGGCATAGACCATGTCATCCTTGGTACAATCTATATCTTGAACTCCAAGTAGACTCACTCTAATCAAATGAGCTCAATATCTCATATTGACTCATTTGGGCATGGCCATGCACTTCGTGGTCTCACTCTATCAAGAATAACGATGTCACTCCCGTCATATAGGAGGGATAGATCTCATCTACATCACTCACATCCCTCCGCATAATTTGTTACATACCCAGTAATCGCCTTTATAGTCCACCCATTTACGGGTGACATTTGACGAAGCCAAAGTATGCAACTCCTTATGTAGGGAACCATGGTGACTTCAGGTCTAAGGACTAATAGTCATACTAATAGCCACATGAGAAAGTATATGACACTCATATAACGATCTATGATACTTTCTCATGGCGGATCATTCAGTATACATTCTCCAATGCATACCCATGTGTCAACTTGATATCTCATATCCATGACTTGTGAGATCAAGTCATCATGTTGACCTACATGCTAGTCTCTACGCATTAACATTGTCCCTGAATGTTAATACTTGACTAGGAATGATTAAGAGTAGTGTTCTCTATATCATCTCATTATCGATTCAACCAATCGATTGATATAGATAAGAACCTACTACTCAAGGACATTATTATATTTAGTTATTTGGCACCAATACAAGTAAATATAATAACCATGCCTTTATAAATAGGAATATGATACAATAAAGTCCATACAACAATCATCACATGATTGGCTCTAGGGCTTTCACTAACAAATAATTCCTTAATTGTGGCCGCCCAAGCTCCAAACCCTAGCCTCCAAGCTCCTTGCCGCCCAACCCTAATCCTATCTTGCTTCTAATTTTTCTTGCCGCCCACCCTAATCTCTCCTTTTATAGAGTTAGGGATAAGCCTTGTTTTAATCTCCACCATTGGTTATAGGGATTTAATCTCAACCATCGGATCTAGAGATTTAATCTCAACCGTCGGATCAAGAGATTTAATCTCTACCGTTGGATCTAGAGTTTTGTTTTCATCCATTGGATCTAGGCTTCATGAGGTTTTAATAGGATACAATAGGGACCATGAGGAGGAGTTGGATCTTGGCCACCCAATGGATCAAGCCCACATAAAGTTTGATCCATTAATGATAATCCAATCCACTAGAGGATTATCATTGATCTACCTCACCAACCCCCATAAGTTAATATGGGATCCATATATTATTTATACATTTTTCTCCCCGTGTTTAAGATCTCGAATGTCCGTCGATTAATTAATTTACTGACAATTAATTAATAAACATCTAACTCCATGAGTAGTACCACTCAACCTTATCATCATGCCGGACCAAGTCTACCTGCAGGGTTTACATGATGAACCTTATGAGCTCCTCAAGGGGACATCATCATCCTAATATATAGGACACGGTTTCCTCCTATAATCAACGGCACACCATATAAATAATATCATTTCCCAACTTACCGAGCCTATCGATTTAATCTATAAATCTCGCCCATTGGTAAATCAAAGAAATGAATACTAAGTATATGTGCCCATTATTATATCGGGATTAAGAGCATGTACAATATAATATCTGAGGTCCGATTCAATTATGTAGTTAGCAATAAATCGAATCACCTCTAAGTCGGTCCTACTCAATACACACAAAGTGTACTAATGTGATTCTATGGTCAAGACAAACCAATACCAAATCACACTACAACCATACCAATGGTTTGTCCAAAGCCATCTAGGTTGTGAGCCTTTACTTATACTCTACAAGGAGCTGATAACATGATCTACTATGTGACACTACACACCATGTTATCTACAATGTAATGTATTAGACAGTATGCATAATCACAAATATGCAAACAATGATCATGTGATTCTTATTTCAAAAATAAAGATGTTCATACAAAAGATAGACTTTTCAGTATACATCCCAACACATCCTTCATCGGCATTCCACTTCATTCCAGCGATTGGGATAGGTTGTTCCATCTTGTCGGAGTCACCCACCAGCTGCGCCGATTGGACAGCTCCGTAGCCCATCCACTGGTGAAGATTCCCTCCACTGTCTGGCAATTCAGAGTCACCGGAACAGTGATTGCATTCCTCCATCTCTCCTTCCTTCCTGCTGCGCTTATTGGGGCAGCTTCGCATTCACCGTCGGAGTGGCTGTTCGGTTTGTTGCGACCGCCATAGTGGGGTTACCAATTGTTTATATTTGGTTTAGTCCATTTAATTGGATAGTTTACTTTGTTATGTTTTTTCGATTACGGTTAACTTGTTATTCTATGTTTGTCATGTTTAGTTTTGTCTATTATGTTTGATCATGTTTAGTTTAGTTTTCATCTACATTTGACCAATGTACCATATAGTGACAGTGCGGTGCTTGGTTGAATTGCTTTTGTTTATTGCATTTCGGTTATTACAGTTTTTAGTGACTGTTTGAATACTATGTCGTATAGTGACAGTGCGATACTTGGTTGAATTGTTCACCTTTGTTTCTTGACCACTGTGCCGTATAGTGACAGTGCGGTGCTTGGTTGATTTATTTTCTGCCTGTTAGTGTAGCTTTTTAGTGATTGTTTGATCACTGTGTCGTATAGTGACAATGCGGTACTTGGTTGAATTATTCACATTTGTTTCTTGATCATTGTACCGTATAGTGATAGTGCGGTGCGTGATCACTTACTTCTGCACATTAGGATAGTTACTTGTTACTTGTTGTTTGGTAGTTAGATTTACTTCCTGTAGCTTTAATTTCCTTGTTTGTTGTTTACCAGAATTGTTTGATCATTGCATCGTATAGTGACAGTGTGGTGCAAGGTTGAATCGTTCTTGCATTAGGTTAGCTTCCTGGGAATTAATAATTGGTAGTTAGGTTTACTTTTTGCATGTTTAATTCTCATGTTTGCTTTTGATTTTGCATTTTAATTGTTTTGATAATTGTAAAAACCCCCAGTGTTTACTTCTGTTTGAAAACAAACGTCCAGCCATTAGGTTCGTTGGGAGATGATCCGAGTCAGTCCTATACTGCATTAGTATAGTTAGGGGGTTCAGTAAATAATTTTATAACAGTACCACGACAAAAATCACCGTACTTATCAAAATTTTGGCGCCGTTGACAAGGACTTTAATGGCGTTCGTTTGTCTTTAAACTGTAGTTTATGTGCTTGTTTTCTTTTTCTTTTGTTATTAGGGTCTTTCTTATCATTTCTATTTGTTTCTCATTGTATTTGTTTGTGTGGATGACTAGGTCTTCAGGCGATAATATACTTATGTTTTATGCGCCAGTTTTTCTCTACCCTCTGAGGCCCAGCCTAGGAAGAGGGTTGTTGAAGAAAAGGCTAGGGAATTCCAGGAGCTAGTAAATTCCCAAGTATGCCGAGGTTCTGAAAGATTTATGTATTCACAAGAAGAAGCTGAAAGAATTTCTTGTAGATTTTTATATTCTTGATATGGAGGTAGGAGATATTGTGGTTCAGTTCAGTGTTTTGGACGCTATGAGGCACCTGATGGAGGATCATTCTATTCTTAGCGTGGTTATAGTTGATGAGCTGGACTGCATGAAATTTTATTTCTTAGTCTGTTTTTCATTTGGATATCTCTGCACCTTCTACATTTTGTTGTGATTTTACTGATTCTGATAATTCTGATGTTGATGATGATTTTTCATTAGGACCTATCTGTGGGCCCTTTTATGTAGACAGGGATATGGAATGTGTAGGGACTTGTGCTCTTTAGGTGACACCCCAAGAATCACTTCTATCATATGTTTGTGAGAAATGTCATTTCATGGTCGAGCATGGGATAGTCTTAGGTTATATTATCTCTGTCTATGGTATTGAAGTAGATCCTGCTAAAATTCATGTTATATCTTCTTTATCTTACCCCGCTTCGGTGCGAGAAGTTTGTGTTTTTCTGGGTCATACAGGTTTCTACAGACGTTTTATCAGAGACTTCGGTAAGATTGTCCCTACCCTTGACCAACTTGTTGCAGAAGGAGGTGGTATTTCAGTTTGACCAGGATTGTGATGGAGATTGAGTCCACCCCCATAGCAGATTCTTTTCCAGATGAGCAGTTTTTTTTTACCTGTAGGGTAAGACACCATGGTATGCAGATCTTGCTATTTATTTAGTTGTCGTGTTGTACCTTCACATTTTATTCATGCACAAGTCCAGAAATTGAAACGTGATGGTAAGTACTATGTATGGGATGATCCTTATCTTTGGCAATTTTGTAGTGATCAGATCATTAGACGATGTGGACTTGATTATGAGTTTCATTCCATACATACTTATTTTTTGTCATTCTCTGGCTTGTGGGGGGTATTTTGGACCCCAAAGAACTGCTAGGAAAGTTTTATAGTCTAGTTTGTATTGACCCATCTTATTTCATGATGCCTCTGAATTTTACAAATCTTGTGAGTGATGTCAACGAACAGGGAACATAGGACGTAGAAATGAAATGCCTCACCAATCCTTGTTATTAGGGCTGTAAACGAATCAAGCGTTCATGAACGAGCTTGGTATTCGACTCGGTAAGAGCTCGTTTACGTTCGTTCAATATGCATCAAAGTCAATTAATAAACAAGCTTGAACAACTTGATAAATTAAATAAACAAGCTTGAACACGTATGTGTTCAGCTTGTTAATTTTCGTGAACAGTATTCGTGAACAGTGTTCGTGAACAATGTTCATGAATATTAACAAGCCGATTTATAATTATACTCTTTTAAAAATTATTTTTGAATTTATTTATACTCATTTATAAATCAGGATTAAATTAATAAAATTTTAAATAAACAAACAAGTTTGACTTAAGAGCTTGATAACATTTAAATAAATCAAATTTAAATAAGCTTTAATCAAGCTTGATTCAAGCTTGAATCAAGCTTGATTAGAAGCTTGATACCCATTAAACAAGCCAAGCTCAATTCAAGCTCAAGCCAAGCTCAAACTCAAAAAAAAAAATACCAAGCCAAGCTTGAACAGATTTTTCAGTAGCTTGGTTAATTTTAAGCTTGGCTCGGTTCGGCTTGGTTATCTTATCAAACAAGTCTGAACACTACAAAGCTTGGCTTGGCTTGGCTCGTTTACAACCCTACTTGTTATTCTGTGAGATTTTTTATGTTTGAGGTATTGATTTTATGGGTCCTTCTCCTGTATTTTTTGGATTTTCATATTTTCTTTTGGCAGTTGATTATGTTTCTAAATGGGTGGAGGTCATCCCCACCAGGACTGATGATTCTCTAGTTGTTGTGGATTTTGTTAGGTCTCACATATTTTGCATATTTGGAGTACCCAGGGCGATCATTAGTGATCAAGGGTCTCACTTTCGTAATAGACGCAGGCCATTTTAAGTAAAGAGATCAAGTCTATTCTGGAGATTACAGTGGGTCCAGACATGATGATGCTTTTTCTCCGACATGAAAGGGGAGTGTGTTCTTTTATTTACTGTATTTCTTTCCTTCCTTTCATGTTCGGAATAAACTGTGTGTTGTTTGTTTATTTGCCAGTTGACTTAGGTTTGTTTGTTTGTTGGTTTGTTGTCGAGTTAAATAATATTCCCTATGCATGCCTTAGTATCATTTCAGAGGTGGTAAAAATTATTTAAGTTTGATCATCAGATTGTGGATTTTTGTGTATGATAGGAGACTTCACCTGCATGCAGTCACTTGTTATGATGGTGAACTCTTTTTATTGATAGACTAAGCTTGATTTTGATTCACCTAGTGAGGTTATAAGTCATTCTTATCATCTACCCACTTTTGTGTGATAACACATGTGATTCTTGTTGCTCTAGAACTTGCTTTGAGTCTTTTCAAAACTGCAGTAACATTTACTTGCATGAATATGATGAAGGATTTCATTCTTGGATTCTTTTTCTGACTTGGTTTGATTGTCTAATCCACTTGATACTTCCATCATCCATGTCTTACTTGTCTTATCTCTTCATTTGTTATCCATTGTCTTTGTATCTTTGTGGATTATCTTTTGTATATCTATTGTTTTCCATGTTGGAGGAATAGTTTGATGGGTTGTATTGTCCGAGACGGACACAAATTTTAAGTGTGGGGGAGGAGATATATTATTTTTGTTGGAAACATGATATGAAGGCATAGTTTTCAGAGGTCATCGGTCCTAAGATATATTTGCTTGTGATTAGTACTTGATTTTCTGCACACAAAAAAAATGGCGCCATTGATCTTTCTTTTGTTAAAAAAAAGAAAAAAACAAGAAAAAAAAAGAGAAAAAAATGTGGAATGGTAATGCAGGCAAATGGAATTGTAATGTATGTGTTGGATAGAGCCATTTGATTCTGAATCCAATTCTAAAGTTTCCAATTATCTTAGCCTCTTTCCATATTGTTGGTTACTGAGCATTTCACAGAGCAACTCATCAAGTTTATTTCTCCAATTCTTCTCTTGTTTCCTGTTCATTGTACCTTTGTCTTGTACTTCTCTTTTTATACTTTATCTGCATGCTCCTTTTGATCTTATTTTGATTCTTGATAAATCCTTTTGATTCATGTATGAGATGTATTGATAACAGTAGAGAAGTAGACGATGAGCAAGCATATGGTAGTACAGGATTACATGTTGTTTTGAGGGCGCCCCACTCCTACGTTATTATGTGAGCATCAGTGCATTATCCATTTTGGGAGGTTTTGTATCATGCTTAGTCTATTTTATTTGACTGTAAATCATCATACATGTTGACTGTTGTAGGAGTCGGATCTTTTGACTACCTAAGATCTGGACCTATTTGGTGATCCTAAGTAACTTATTTTTCTTATCTCTGAATTATTGATCTGGGTATTGTTTGGGGAATGAGTGAGGGAGTTAATGTGTCTTTGTTTTTGTTTTTGCACGGGACGCGCAAAAATAAGTGTGGGGGAATTTGATAGCTGCATTTTTTATTGCGCTATTTTTACTTGTGGATTAGATATTTTAGGCTCTTTGATGGGATAATTATTGTTATTCGGAATGTTTTTACATATTGAGCCTATTTGCAATTAATTGCATTAATTCCTATAATTTCAGTATTTTTCATGAATTTCATGTGATTTTGTAGGAAACATATAATGAGGGTCTAATTGGAGCAATCACAGTCGTCGATCCGGATCAGATCTGAGCATTATGGACCGTCTGATGAATGTAGCTGATTCTGATCCATCTATTCAGATCTGGAGAGATCTAGTCCGTACATTCAAATCTAGACATTTGAACCCTTCATCCAGATTCGACCGATCATGATTATCTCTTCATATGAATCAGATCCGTCCATTTGAAATCAGACTGATTTCAACCGTTGGATGCACAGCCTTAATTGATTCATCAAAACATCAAACCCTAGCTTACTTGGACGGCTGAGATTGAAAGGGGCTAAATGGATTGGACGACTCATGGAAATAGCTTCAAAAATCCTAAATTTCCCATCTTTGGCGATCGACAGAAGGCGCAGAAGGAATCGCGACAAACGACAGAAGGTCTTCTTCCTCGTGAGCGCCGGAGGCGTCCTCTTCTGCTTCCGCGCGAGCGGCGGTGGGATCGCATAGGTAGCCAGCGGCGAAGCAGGAAGAAGATCCTCAACATCGCGAAGAAAGCACAGAAACTTCACGAGCGGCGTTATCTTCCTCGCGAGTGACGGCGGCGACCTCTTCTGCTTCTGCGCGAGCGGCGGTGGGATTGCACAGAGGAGTCACTGGCGACGCGCAGAAGGAGTTCCCTCAACATCGTAAAGAGCAGCGCAACTCGAGCCGAGGCATTTTTTTCCCTTTTCACGCGCGGTGGAGTAGTCTTCTTCCCCACGAGCAGCAGCGACAATCCGGCAATTCTTTCCGGTGACCTTCCCTTCGACAACCGGCGGCAATCCCATCCGATCCTCGGCGACAGATCCAGATGCCGTGATTCGGGCAGCTGATCTGAAGTGAAGCAAGGCGAGGTAGGATTTCGGCGAGTTCATCCTTCACAAGCATTCCACTTCATTCTTGCGACTGGGATAGGCCGTTCCATCTAGCCGGAGTCACCCACCAGCTGCGCCGATTGGACAGCTCCGTAGCCCATCCGCTAGTGAAGATTCCCTCCACTATCTGGCAATTCAGAGTCGCCGGAACAGTGATTGCATTCCTCCATCTCTTTTTCCTTCCTGCTGCGCTGATTGGGACAGCTTCGCATTCACCGTCGGAGTGGCTGTTCGATTTGTTGCGACCGCCATCGTGGGGTTACTGATTGTTTATATTTGGTTTAGTCCATTTAATTAGATAGTTTACTTTGTTATGTTTGTTCGATTACGGTTAACTTGTTATGCTATGTTTGTCAGGTTTAGTTTTGTCTATTATGTTTGATCATGTTTAGTTTAGTTTTCATCTACATTTGACCAATGTACCATATAGTGACAGTGCGGTGCTTGGTTGAATTGCTTTCGTTTATTGCATTTCGGTTATTGTAGTTTTTAGTGACTGTTTGACTACTGTGTCGTATAGTGACAGTGCGGTACTTGGTTGAATTGTTCACCTTTGTTTCTTGACCACTGTGTCGTATAGTGACAGTGCGGTGCTTGGTTGATTTATTTTCTATCTGTTAGTGTAGCTTTTTAGTGATTATTTGATCACTGTGTCGTATAGTGACAGTGCGGTACTTGGTTGAATTGTTCACATTTGTTTCTTGATCATTGTACCGTATAGTGACATTGCGGTGCGTGATTACTTACTTCTGCACATTATGATAGTTACTTGTTACTTGTTGTTTGGTAGTTAGATTTACTTCCTACAGCTTTAATTTCCTTGGTTGTTTGTTTACCAGAATTGTTTGATCATTGCATCGTATAGTGATAGTGCGGTGCAAGGTTGAATCGTTCTTGCATTAGGTTAGCTTCCCGGGAATTAATAATTGGTAGTTAGGTTTACTTTTTGCATGTTTAATTCTCATGTTTGCTTTTGATTTTGCATTTTAATTGTTTTGATAATTGTAAAAACCCCCAGTGTTTACTTCTGTTTAAAAACAAACATCCAGCCATTAGGTTCATTGTGAGACGATCCGAGTCAGTCCTATACTGCATTAGTGTAGTTAGGGGGTTCGGTAAATAATTTTGTAACGGTACCATGACAAAAATCACCGTACTTATCAGTTACCCCTAGAGTTAACCTAGGCAAGACCCAAATGACCAAGGCTTCTAAGCCTAGGAGGGTCATTAGGAAGGTATCAAGGGAGGTCATCCCTAGTGAATACTTAATTAACCCAAGGAGCTCCAATAGATATTGGATTCCTAGGAGTGTGATTCCATCACGCTGGATGGGTTAGGTTGTGTCAACCTTGAATGGATGGGTAGTTAACCTAACCATAGCAAAGTCGACACTTTAGGTCATTTCCAAGGTTATGGGATACTTTGGAAATGTGGTTTGGATTTATATCCTAAAGGTTTTTAGGATGTGCCAATATATATTAAGAAGTTTGATAAATTGATCAAATTGGCACAAATTAGGTTTAGAGGTCATAGTGTGCCATTTTGAATTTTTGGCACACTTGGGAGATAAGTAGTATTATGGCAAATAGGGATTTAATTCTAGAAATAATAATTTGGGTTTAACAATTAGGTATTATATACCTCTACTTTTTATTTGTCATATACCATGTCATGACATCATTCTCATTTTTATCATATAAAATGTCATGATAATGCTTAGGTTAGTTTTTATGTCATGTATGTTTAGATTTAATCATATTATGACACGACATGATGATTATTGGCATATGTTTTAATTATGCTATCATTTATGCCATAATCATCATTCATGGATTTAGGATTAATGAAAATTGATTTAAGGACAAATAGCATGATTTGAAGTCCCATGTATAAGGGAATCAAATAGAGTTGCCTAGAAAAATGCATGAAACCTTAGATTAGGATGAACAAAATTCACATCTCACATCAAATTGAGATGTGTGTGTTTTCATACACCCTAGACACATGTGAGATGCTAGGAAATGAGTTGAGTTCAAGGTGCATAGTTTTTGCATCTAGATGAACTCAAACTCATCTTATACCATAAATGAATCATGAGGAAAATTTATGTACAAGTTATGTGCATTAAGCCATTATACCATGGTTCAATATAAGGTTTTAAAATCATTTTAGAAAATCTTGGTGTAGTCTATCTTTTGATAGAGTCACCATTGATGGAGTTGATACAAAGTAGGGCCAAAATATTGAACTTTTCAATGGTTTTGAACTTTGTGTCAATCTCATTATTTTATGGGTATTTTATTTTTCAAATATTTTTTCACCCATAATGATTGTTATAAGTATTATACATATGAAGTTTCAAGATTTTTCGAATTACGTATAACTTATGTATTTTCAAATTTCATTTTCTGATCTCTGATTTTTTGCATTTGTAGAAATCAGTCGGCTGCCATAAATGACAATCGATTGGAGTCAAGGGTAGTCGACTGGTAGCTAACGGAGTCGACTACCAAGCCTGATTTCGAATATATTAGGTTACCTTAACTATTCCTAACCCTAGGAATGCTTTTGAAAGCATTAGAAAGGGTAAAAATCCATTGGATATGGATTAGGAGAGTTGTTTAGGGTGGGTATCATAATTTTAAGGTGCTTGAAAGTTCAAGGTTGATCTTTCGACCTTAATTTTGATGTTTTAGTGTTCCTATAGGCTTAGGGACTCTCTAAGGACATTGTTGGTGCAATGGTCAAGGGGGAGTAAGCCTTTAGGGGGATGTTATCCATCATGGGATGATGGATGTATTCTTCCTCATGAGGGGGAGAATTTTGGATAATTAAAAATGGGAGAATGTGAGATTGCCCAATTGAGAGAATTGGGAGAGTTGAAAGATTGCCTCTCTTTAGTGATATGAGACTTATCACCAGGAAGAGTGAAGGAATCCTAGATGTTTTTGGATCAAGGGGGAGATTGTAAAATCTCATTGGAATATGAGACATTGATACCTTTGGGGAGAGTCTTTTTGATGTATGTCAAAAAAGGGGGAGAATGTGAGAGTGCCCAATTGGGAGAATTGGGAGATTGGTTTGAGTTAGGTTTCCTAACTCAAAGGTGTTATGATTTAAGGTTGGTTTTTGTCAAACATCAAAAAGGGGGAGATTATTGGTGCAATCGGCCTAGGTCACGAATGACCAGACTCGAGTTTTACTAAAATAGTGTTTTGATGTTTGTATTTTGATGTTTGACAAAGGAGAAATCATTGTTTGACAATGGTTTGGGTATATGGTTGACATGAGATTGACCACATGGTGGAGAAGGCCAAGTGGGACACTTGGCATGGAAAGTCCAAGCATGGGTCTTGGCAAGGGAAAGTCTAAGCTTGAGTCTTAGCAATTAGAAAGTCCAACATGGAGTTGGCATGGAAAGTCTAAGGGTGTAGTCTTGGCCACGTAAGTCCAAGTGTGTAGTCTTGGCGGTGAAAGTCTAAGTCATGGGTACTTTGCAATTGGGAAGTCCAAAGGTTGATATTGGCAGCGTAAAGTCCAAGGGTGAAGTCTTGGCAACATAAGTCCAATGGGTTATCAGCGTAAAGTCCAAGCGTGTGTCTTGACAGCGTAAGTCCAAATGTGCATTTATGGTGTAGACCAGCTTAGCATGACAATTGTCGATGGAAGCACCTGAATGCTAGCATATGGACGAACAAGTCATGGATGACTTGGAGAGATCTGATAGGTGTGAGGCTGATGGAGGTGGCTAGAAGGCTTAGGTCTAAACTAAGGGTGGTCTAGCAAGTACGAGGGCATCATACTTGGTGTTAAACCTTATGGTTGAGGTTATCAGTCGACTAGTGCTTTGGACAAGTTGACTGGTCAAGTGTTTTGACACTTGGCAGCCGAGTCGACACTGAGCAGTCGACTGGGATTATGACCAGTCGACTGGTTAAGAGTCGAATGACATTTGACTACGGTCGAGTGGCCTTGGTAGTCAACTACGAGCATTGGGCAGTCGACTTGCCTAGAGCAGTCGACTGCCATGGATTGCAGTCGACTGTTGGTTTTGGGCCTCGAGGGAAGAACGCTCGGTAGCCAACTGATTAGTCAGCTACGGGGTTGGCAGTCGACTGATGGTAATGGGTAGTCGACTGCTAGTGTATTCGTTGGCTGGTATGCCAACGTAGATTAAGTCATTGTGAGACAACGACACTGTTGGTAGTCTTCTGGGGCCTTATGGCAGTCGATTGCCAGGCGGAAATCCAGGTCACACAAAGGCATAAAAGGAGCTCGACGGGGAGGTTTTCACCAGCGATTTCTTGGGCGATTTGAGGTGATTTGCTGTTGTAAATCATGGTCTTTAAGTGCGGTCCAAAGCAATCAACAAGCAAGCATTTAAGTTCACATTTGTAATGTTTTTTTACTTGTATTTTCTTGTATTTCTTTCTTATTGTTGTAAGATCGCTTGTACGAGGTTTCTCCACCTCCGACGTATTGTCAAGAAGGAGTTTATTGAGTAGTAGGTGTGTACATCACTAGTGCTCATTTTTTATCTCTCCCTGTGGAGTAGTAACTAGGGTTCCAAACCATGTTATATCGTGTGTATTGTCATGCTTGTATTTTGTATTTCCGCTGCGCTAACGACATTGTAGACAAGCAACATGATCGAGTTCTATCAAGCGAACGAACGCGCCATTCACCCCCCTCTAGCGCTCACTGATGTTCCTACACTGTGGATAAAGAAAAATAATATTGAGTTGCGGTGAAAAAGATCATGAATAGGTACAATGAAATCTACAATAAATGGTACAACGATCGACCAAGTGGATGGAGTGACAAAAATTTAATGGTGCAGGCTCATGAAGAATACAAGAGTACTTTTAAATCTATTTTCTAATATGAACATGTGTGGAGGATTATGAAAGTAGTTCGATGTACACTCCTCAATCCTCAGAGCGACGGATTGCAAAGCAAGCAAGAGCATCAGAATCATCAGATGCACATACTAACTCTTCTAATCCTAACATAACTGTTGATGTGGATGATAGAGAAGTTTAATCTTGTCGGCAACTCCTTGTAATGGAGACATAAGGCATGGTAGATGAACGACTTCATAACCATCTAGCAATATGTGAATAGCTGAAGAAAAAAATATAGAACCAACATATTAGTGGTCCCCCTTAGCTGCCCCTATCGAAGAGAGAGGTAAATCAGACAGGTGCTAGTGTAGGCTGCCTCAGCAAACCCAACATCCCAAGGGACCAACTCTCATTTAGGAAAAAGTCCGTAAATATGTCATAGCTAGGGATCAACCTAGGGGTACCTAGGAATTTATGTGGACACCTTACCATTGCACCATAGCCCCGGACTGTGAGCGGCTGAAGAAAATATTGAATATATAGTGGATTTATTTATTTTATTAACTTAATGTGATTTATAATTTCTATAATTTTTCATTTTATATTTTGTTAACTTAGATTTATAATTATATTTTTATGTCATGTATTATGGTATGTAATCCACTTTTCAATTATTAATGTTATTTTTAAATTTCTATCTCCATGTTATTATATTAATTATATTACATAATGTCAAAAATAGATAAATAATTATTAAGAAAAAATTATTTATGGATATACAAATATTAAATTGAAGAATTGAAAAATATAATTAATTTTATTTAAATGTAAAATTTAATATAAATTAATACAATGAAAGTGAGACTCATAAGTATTTGATTGGTGAGATATTTGATTATGTATTTTGGGATATTTGAGAGTGAAATATATTGGTGCAATAGGTCATGGGTCAATATTGACCAAATTCGAGTGGGACTCGTGTAGTGTTTTGATGTTTGACAATAGGTTTGACCATTATTTGACAATAAGGTTTGACCATATGTTGACCATATTACTAGTGGATGATTGAGATATCCAAAGTCATGTAGGGGAGATTATTTAGGGGAGATTGTTGGAGCACTCAACCTCGGAAGTCCAAGTTTAGATACGATAAGGAAAGTCTAAATATGAATATTGGGCAAAGAAAAATCCAAAGGCAAAGTTTTGGAAGCATAAGTCCAAGTGTGTATTCTTGGGGGCATAAAGTCTAAGTGAACTTTGGCAATTGGAAAATTCAACATGGAAAAGGAAAGTCCAAGCATGGTCTTGGCAAATGGAAAGTCTAAGTCATGAGTACTTGACAAAGGGAAAGTCCAAGTGTGTAGGTTTGGCAGCATAAAGTCCAAGCATGTAGTCTTGACAGCGTAAGTCTAAATGGATCTTGGCAAGGAAGTCCAAGGGTGAGGTTTTGGTAGCGTAAAGTCCAAGCATATTGTATTGCCAATATAAGTCCAAATGAACCTTGGAAAAGGACCTAGTTAGCATGACATAGATGATGGAAGCACCTGAAGGCTAATGCGAAAGATGAAGAGTCGCAGACTTGAGGGATTCAAGAGGCATGAGACTGATGGAGGTAGCTAGAAGGCTTAGGTCTAGGCTAAGGGTGGTCAATCAAGTATGAGGGGATCATACTTGTGTAAAACCTCATGGTTGAGGTTTATCAATCGACTATGACTTTGGATCAGTCGACTGGCCGAGTGTTTGACACTCGGGAGCTTAGTTAACTTGGAGTAGTCGACTTGGATTATGACTAGCCAACTGGTCGAGGAGTTGACTGAGGCTCAACTACTTGGCTAAGGTTGTGGTAGTCTACTGCCATGCATGGACAGTCGAATAGCCTTGAGTAGTCGATTGATGGCACTGTAGTAGTCCACAGATTGTTGCATAGTCGATAGGCCAGTCGACTACTAGGTAGTAGTCGACTACTCATGTATCCGTTGGACAGATTCCAACATGGATGGAGCTGTTGTGAGACAACAGATAGGCTAGCAGTCAACTACTAAGTGGAAATTCAACCAACTGCAGGTTATAAAAGGAGCAACTCATGGAGGATTTTAGCTAAGGTTCTTGGGCAATTTTGAAGCGAAGTATTGGTGTATTTTAGGGTCTTTAAAGGCTTCTAAAGCAACCAAAAGAGCTCTCAAGTAAAGATTATTGTGTAAAGTTTTCTTTACTTATATTTCATTTCTTCTTTGTAACACTTGTTATATTTTTCATTGTAGCTCTTTGTATGAGGTTTCTCCACCTCCGACATGTTGCCGAGAAGGAGGAAGAGTATAGTGGGTGTGGATCACTAGCTTGTTGTGGAGTAGGAACCGTAGGTTCCGAACCACGTAAATCTTGTGTCTTGTGGTGTGTACTTGTATTTGTTCTTATATATATATATATATATATAAATGAAATACAAGAATAAATACAAGTACACACCACAAGACACAAGATTTACGTGGTTCAGGGTTTTCTCCACCTCCGATGTGTTGTCGAGGAGGAGGAAGAGTATAGTGGGTGTGGATCACTAGCTTGTTGTAGAGTAGGAACCATAGGTTCCGAACCACGTAAATCTTATGTCTTGTGGTGTGTACTTGTATTTGTTCTTGCGAAGAAATAGACAAAGATGTTATTCACTCCCTCTAGCACGACGACAAATTCCTCTACAATTGGTATTAGAGCAAGGTTGCTCTTCTATGGACTCATCACCAAGAGAGCACACATACTAGAAGAAATGGAGTTTCAAGATAGATTGGGGGATGATATCATGGTTCCACTTTCCTTCGACCGCGAAGACTTCGCATATTGGAAGCGAAGACTTCGCATATTGGAAGGTGAAGATGGAACATTTTCTAATGTGTGAAATAGAAAATTGGTTTGTTTTGATGCAAGGATTTGAAGCTCCCATGGACAAGAAAGGTAGAATACTCAAGTAGAAGAAATGGATGGAGGAACAACTAGAAAAATTCAAAAGAAACGATAAGGTAACAAACATGCTATTAAATTTAATTCCTAATGATATCTTGTCTAGATTAGGAGAATTTAGGGATGAAAGGGAGTTGTGGAACAATCTAGCCAAGCTTCATGAAGAACAATACGTAACTCAAGTAGAGGAGGAATGCTTGCCCTCTCAAGCTCATGAAGATTCGAAGGTTGATAGGTGTTCAACATCCGAAGAAGAAATTGAAGAAGCTTCCACCTCTAGGATTGAGAGGGAGGAGTGACAATCTACCCCGGATCAAGAGGAGGAGCTATCTTCATCTGGGAGTGATTCCCCTATAGGTAACTCAAGCATAAGTTGTAAAAATAAAAAATATATTATATGTTTTGAGTGTAGGGAACAAGGACACTACAAGATCAAATATCCAAAAAGAGTTAAGAAGATGACTCAAGTGCCCAAGGGGAAGGAGAAGGGCAAGGAGGCTAGTGCCCCGATCTGCAAGAGCAAGGAGGATATTGTATGCTTCAAGTGCAACCAAAGAGGGCATTACCAAAGCCAATGTCCAAAGGGGAGTCTCCCTAGGAAGGACAAGGGAGAGAGCTTGAAAGTAGGGGGAGCTTCTAAGGCTATGGTAATGGTTAATAATGCACTTTCAAATTTTAAGATTACGAAGCATGCTAGTGATGTATCATGTTTTAATTAACTTGCAATTATTCATGATCATAAGAAGCATGCTAGAGATAAATAGCTTTGTTTAGGGGCAAAATCTTGTGAATTTAGAACTAAGGATAACCCTAAGACTACTATACATAATGATAAGAAGAATAGCGATGCTCGATGTCCTTTCTGTGCAGCGTGGTCGGCCCATTGGCGTAGCATGGGCTCTAACGTAGCGGGCCGCGCGTCTCCTGATTTACCCTCGTTGACCGGTGGGGACTCTCGTTGAAGGCCTTGGGGCGGGGCCGGTCAGCCATCAGGATTAGTAGGGAAGAGAAATCGTACCTGACACCTGATGTAAATCAAAAAAAAAAAAAAAGAACCTAGGCATCAATCTCAAGAAATCTAAACATATACCTAGAAGGAAGAATAATTCTCAAAAGATGAATGAAAATTAAAAAATTATGAAATTAGAAAAGGAAAATCAAGCTTTAAGGTTTAAGCTTGATAAATTAGAAAATACCCTTAGGAAGATGCAAAATTCAATTAAAGGGTTTAGTAGTCAAACTCTAGGTGTTAGGAGGAAGGTTTACCTAAGGACAAGAAAGGTTTGGGTCACAAGCCTATATCCAAGAAGGTAATGTCTTCCTACCATAGTGTTCTATTTGACTATGGAGTCATCTCTAGGTCTAGAAAAATCAAGGTCACAAGGGAAGTCATCCCTAGAGTTGACCATGGTAGATGTCTAGTGGCTAAGGTTTCAAAGAATCCTAGGAAAGCTACTAACAAGGTTACAAGGAAAGTCATCCCTAGGGTTAACCTTAGTGAGACCCAAATGACCAAGGCTTCAAAGCCTAGGAGGGTTATTAGGAGGGTAGCTAGGAAATTCATTCCGAGTGAGTACCTTGTTAACCCAAGGAGCTCAAATATGTATTGGGTTCCTAGAAGCATGATTCATAACGCTATATGGGTTTAGACTATGTCAACCTTGAATGGATAGATAGTTAACATAACCATGGTAAAGGTGATACTTTAAGGAATTTTCAAGGTTAAGTGATACCTTGGAAATGAGTTTAGAATTATATCCTAAAATATTTTAGGATGTGCTAATAAAATTTGAGAAGTTTGAAAAGTCAATCAAAATTTGCATAAGATAGGTTAGAGTCATAGTGTGTCATTTTGAATTTTTGGCACACTTGGGAATTTGGTCATTATAGAAAAATCAGATTTAATCCTAGTAAATGACAATTAGGCTTGAAATCTAGGTATTCTTATACCTTTATATTTTATTTGTCATGCTTTATTTGTCATATGTCATGTCATGACATCATATTTTATTTGATCATATAAAATGTCACGAAAATATTCAGTTAATATGTCATGTTTGTATTTAGATTTATCTTTATGACATGACATCATGAATCATGAGAAAATAATTTAAATTATGCAATCATTATATGCCATGATCATATTTCATGCATTAAGGTTAATAAAATTGAATTAAGGACAATAGCATGATTTGAAGTCCTATGATAAGGGAATCAAATAGAGTTGCCTAGATAAAATGCATAAGAACTTAGATAAGGAAGAACAAAAATCCACATCTCAAAAAAATATCAAATTGACATGTATGTTTATTGATACACCTTAGACACATGTGAGATGTTAATAAAATGAGTTAAGTTTAAGGTGCATAGTTCTTGCATCTAGATGAACTCAAACTCATAATATGACATTGAGGAGTCATGAGAAAAGTTAATGTACAAGTCATGTACATCTAGCCCATAGACTATGGTTCAAAAATAAGGTTTTGAAAACATTTTAAAATTATTTTTAAAAACCTTGATGAAGTCTCTCTTTTCATATCAATCACCATTGAGAATGTTGATACAAAGTTAGGCAAAATATTAAAGTTTTCAATGCTTTTGAACTTTGTATCAATCTCTTAATTTAATGGACATTTTAATTTAAAATTATTTTCACCTATTTTAGTTCATGTAAGTAATGTACATATGAAGTTTCATGATTTTTCAAAATATGTACATTTACTTGTGATTTATCAAAATCCAATTTTTGAATCTGATTTCTACTTTGTGCAGAAACCAGTCGACTCCTTCTTGGAGCAGTCGACTGGTGATAAGGCAATCGATTGATTCCTAATTTCAGTCGACTGATGGTGCTGATTTCGGCCAAACAAGATTTGTTTAGTCATGTATCAGCAACCCTAGGTTACCTTAACATCTTCTAACCCTAGAATATGCTTTGGAAAGCATTAGAATGGTGAAATAATCATTGAAAATGATTAGGGGACTTATTTAGGGTGAGTATCGAATTTGAAGGAAGGTTAAAGTTCAAGTTTGAACTTTTACCCTTATTTTCGATGGTTTGAGTTTCCTATAGACTTAAGAACTCTCCAAAGACATTGTTGGTGCAATTGTCAAGGGGGAGCAAACCTTTAGGGGGAGTGTGTTCATCTTGGGATGATGGACACAATTTTGACCAAAGGGGGAGAAATGAGGGTTTAGGTACCTTCATTGTGGATTTCCTCTCATTTAGTAATATGGAATTTTTCACTAGGAAGAGTGAAGGCATCCAAGATGTTTTTGAACCAAGGGGGAGAATGTAGAATCTCTTTGGGAGATGAACATTGAAAACCTTTGTAGTCTTTTTGATGTATGCCAAAGGGGAAGAAGTAAGGTTTAAATTAGGTAAACTGTCACTATGCTTTGGCATTGGAAGAGTTAAGTTAGGTTATTATTAGCTTAACTTAAGTATTGCCAAATATAAAAAAGGAGGAGATTATTGGTGCAATAGGCTCCGGGTCAATGTTAACCAAACTTGAGTGGGACTCGAGTAGTATTTTGATATTTGACAATAGATTGACAATGGATTTGATCATTGTTTGACAATATGGTTTGACCATATATTGACAATATAACTAGTGGATGATTGGGATATCCAAAGTCATATGGGAGAGATTATTGGAGCAATCAACCTCGGAAGTCCAGGTTTGGATACTTGGCAAGGAAAGTCCAAATATGGATATTTGGCAAAGAGAAATCCAAAGGTAAAGTCTTGACAACATAAGTCTAAGTGTGTAGTCTTGGTGGCATAAAGTCCAAGTGAACTTTGACAATTGAAAAGTCCAAGCATGGAGTTGGCAAGGAAAGTCCAAGCATGGTCTTGGCAATTGAAAAGTCCAAGTCATGGGTACTTAGCAAAGGGAAAGTCCAAGTGTATAGGTTTGGTAGTGTCAAGTCTAAGCATGTAGTCTTGGTGGCGCAAGTCCAAATGGATCTTGGCAAGGAAGTCTAAGGGTGAGATTTTGGCAGCGTAAAGTCCAAGCATGTGGTCTTGGCAGCATAAGTCCAAATGAACCTTGGCAAAGGATCCGGTTAGCATGATATAGCCGATGAAAGCACCTGAAGGCTAATGCGAATGATGAAGAGTCACAGACTTGAGAGATCCGAGAGGCGCGAGGCTGATGGAGGTGGCTAGAAGGATTAGGTCTAGGATAAGGGTGGTCAATCAAGTATAAGGGGATTATACTTGGGTTAAATATCATGGTTAAGATTTATCAGTCGACTAAGAATTTGGATCAGTCGATTGCCCGAGTGTTTTACACTCAGGAACCTAGTCAACTGGGATTATGATTAGTCAAGGAGTCGATTGCTCGGCTAAGGCTATGGAAGTCGACTGCCATATATGGGCAGTCGACTGATCGCACTATAGCAGTCCATAGATTATTGTGTAGTCGAATACTGGGCAACAGTCGCTTGCTGATTAGGGCAGTCGACTGTTGGCGTATTCGTTGGGCAGATTCTAGCATGGATGGAGTCGTTGCGAGATAACGGATAGGCTAGCAGTTGATTGGTTCCTTTTGGCAATCGACTGTTAGGCACAAAATCAACCAACTACAGGTTATAAAAGGAGCAGCTCATGGAGGATTTTGGCTAAGGTTCTTGGGCAATTTTTAAGCCAAGTGTTAGTGCATTTCAGGGTCTTCAAAGGCTTCCAAAGCAACCAAAAGAGCTCTCAAGCAAAGATTGTTGTGTAAAGTTTTCTTTACTTATATTTCATTTCTTCTTTATAATACTTATTGTATTTTCATTGTAGCTCTTTGTAAGAGGTTTTTTCACCTTCGGCGTATTGCCGAGAAGGAGGAAGAATATAGTGGGTGTGGATCACTAGCTCATCATGGAGTAGGAACTATAGGTTTTGAACCACATAAATTTTGTGTCTTGTGGTGTGTGCGTGTATTTGTTCTTTGATATATATATATATATATATACACACACACACACACACACACTTTTCACTGTGCTAACGAAGTATAGACAAATAATCACGAATCAAAGCGAAGAAATAGACAAATACGCTATTCACCCCTCTAGTGCGACGACCGATTCCTCTACAAAATATTTAATAGGTGAGATCTATAAATATTTGATTGTAAAAATTGAGATATTTGAGGAGTAAAATATTTGAATGATGATGCGGACATAAAGACCATAAGGGTGCATTTAGTTCGAGATTATTATTGATAACTTTGATTACCCATCCAAGGTTATTAGCAAAAACCTTGTTTGGTTTAGGATTTGAATGATGACCAAGTAATAGAAAACACCTGACATATCAGCAAATAGGGACATGCATCTCGGAATCAGAAAACCTAAGAAAAGGGAGGTCCTCGTTGATTCCGGGATTAAGAAATTTTTTTCCAACATTAACCTTCGATTTTTACATGTTGGGACAAAAATACCCCTATCCATTTATGAAATTTCAATCAACGTTTATTATGTGTGCTCAATATTTTCATGTAAAAGTTACTACAACGTTGATGAGCTCATAAAATGAACTAGGCTTTGATCAATTAAGAAAAAAAATATTAATTTTGCATGACTAATTTCATTGGGGAGTCAAAATTAAATGGAAGATAATATAGTAAAATATTAAATTGAATTATGAATGAAAACCTTCAAACAAATAAATTTTTATCTTATTATTTAAAAGTAAATTAAACAACATAAGTTATATTTTATTTTCTACAATTTTGATTATGTGATTATTTGATAATCACATAACTAAGATTATACATAATAATTTAAATCAAATGCATCCAAAATATTATGAGATAAATCTCGGTATTGGTGCAGCCTTTGTGAACTTAAGTTGAAGATGGTTCAACTGTTTTTTCTCGTCCTTTTGACGTTAAAATAGCTGTTCCATAGCTACGACAAAGGAAAATTTTTGCTGGTAACTTTGTGTAAACAAAGATATTGTCCTTAATAAATACCAACAGGGGAGGTAATTAAATTAGTCCAATTTGAGAATCTGGTTATGACCACAAGAGTGCAAAATACAGCATATCTTAAATTAGAAATAGTATGGACCCGTGGTTGAGATTGAAAAATCCTCGCAATATGACAGCAAGAGGGACACAATAAGGACATGTTCATATAGTGTGCAGATTAGCCAACTCAATTGAGTTGGGACTCGAGAATTGTATAAACAATAATAGTCTCGTTTTCTGTTGTCGTTTATCTTATTTTATTTACTTTTATAGGGCATCCAAACTATACTCCATTAGAATAACGATAAGATGTCCATGCGGAAAGAGCCTAATGATTAATAATACAGACATTGTATAATAGAATAACGGATCAATCCCCTATAAATACGAGGGTGTTATTCTTTCATGTACTAGTTACTAGTCTCAAGAATCAAAAGTCTATCATAATTTATCTCTCTTACGATGATTCGAAGACGGATTAATAGGAACCGTTAGATTGACAAATTTTAACTTTTTGCACAATTAGAAGAATTAGAAGGACAAGTTGATACAATATTATAATATCAAAGTGTCCTTTGTTTGTGCAATCACTCCAGATCACGATTGATCAAATCCGAGAGGGACTTGAGTTACATTTTAATATTTGACAATGGATTTAATCATTGTTTAACAATATGAGTTTGACCATATGTTGATCATATGACAAATAGATATTTGAGATATCCAAGATCATATGGGAGAGAATGTTAGGAGTGTTAGTAATATATGAGAGGTGTCCTAAGGCAATCACCTTATGGTTATACCATTTATTTGATAAACGAAGATTCACTATTTGACTATATATGTTTTCATGTATTTGATTGAATCTTAAACTCATTTACTGAATGTCCGCAATACGATTCACAGCATGAAAGAATTTGTGATTGGATCACAACTAGTGAGTTTCTCTACATGTGTAATTGTGATGTATTGGAATTATCCCTAGTCGATAAATTGATGGATTAGGACGCCATCAATTCTGTTGAGACGAGCACGAGGTATACTCTTTGGTTTATCCAATCAGCTGTTTCTCATTGGCTGGAGACATTGGGATATCCGGAGTTAATTGTGGATGTTAGTTATGGTAACTCGTTCATTGGAGTGACCAGCTGTAAGACTTCATATGGTTCTCTACATATATGGATATGTTAATGAAGTTCTTACTGCAGCTTAAGTGCGATGTTCCTTCAACTTGCGGTATTCAAGTCATCTTGGTCATGAAGACTTATGCTTTGATATCTTAAGAAAGCATCTCCGAAGAGATGTGGACCCGAGATGATTGGGTATAAGTCGAAGTAGCCAAAGGTGTTTAAATAGCATACAAAGGATTCACTACTCCTTTCGAGGAGATGTATACCCTATGGTCTCTCATCGGATTGTTACTAAAGTCTTTGGCCAAATCATTATATGTTTAGAGTATGATACTCTTGTATACATGTGCAGTAACTAGAATCCGGAGGACGAAGAAGTAAATACTTGGGCTAGGTGTGACATAGTCAGCCTAGTGGGGACTGATACAATAGACCATGTTTTGAACCAAGTGGATATAAGATGAGTGAAAGGAATGTGACACGATTAATTATAGCTGCTGAAGGATTTCAGAAATGGTTCTGGGATCAACCGTTGATTTTTCGGTTAATTGGGGATCATGATGTACTACTAGGTGTCACTCATGATCGTTCTATAATTAATGGTTAATTATAGACGGCCAACATAAATGGGAACCTATTTTGTCACACGCACAATGAGTGCAATCCGAATGATTTAAAACGAGTTTGAGAATAGGATTCTCAGATCGAAAGAGACTTGGTTTGGTTGGACCAAAGAAAGAATGAGTATGAAATGGTTTCAGTCGCATCGGAAGCATGAATGAACCGTGTCTTTTGAAGACATGATGGATGAACCAAATTAGTTTGGTTCTAATCAAATGGTGGAAAATAAAACAAAGTGGTTTGATTTGTTTTAAACGAATGAACCAAAGTTGGTTCGGTTCATTTTAACTTAAAATAGACCAACGCGGTTTGGTTTATTTTAACTTAAGTTATTGGAGCGGGTTAACGGGTTATTGGTTATGAACCAATAATTGCTAAGAGAAGGATTCTTGATGGTCAAGAAATATGCTCTCTATAAAACACGGCTTTAGGGTTTTTCGTGGAGAACTTTTGGTTATTGGAAACCCTAGCCACTCAAGCCCTCCTCCTTACTTCTTGCCGCCCAAGAGCTCTTGCTGCCCAAGAGCTTTAATCGCCCAAGAGGAGCTGCTGACCAAGTCACTTCCAGCCACCCACCAGCCGTAGGTGACTCCTCCGACCATCCTCCCTTGGGCGCCGGTGACCAAGGAGCAGCCGACCATTGATTGGTCGACCATATCTTCCACTAAACAAGCTGTCCAGATTTTGGACAGCTTGTTCTCCTCTTTTTGGAGAGGTTGTTTGATCGGCATTTTGTGCTCCGACAATGACCTATTTGTTGGGGATTGGTTCTCAAAAATCCTCATAGGTGGAGGGTTGAGTTTTCGTCAATCGGTTGACAAAAAATCGCCATAGAAGCGAGTTTGCGAAACTCAATTTTTGGATCCGAATTTTATTCGGATTGTGATCTTCTCTTGGATCACATCGTCTTTGACATGAGGCTAGTAAATCCTACGAAGACAAGGCTCGTAGCTTGGTGAAGCTATCCCGACGATACTCTGCGTGGATACGGATAGAGGCAATTCTAGCGAGAGTTATTTCGATTGATGTCATTTCCGCTACACGTGATACGTCAGGTATAACTAGAGTAATTTTGTTTTATTATAAATTTTTAAATAATGATTATGTCTACACATGTTGTATCCTGCATGCGTGTGATGTGTGTGTTGTAATAAATTAGATTTATTACTTTTATTGTTTTCGTTGTGTGTATGTTTACGAAACGTGTTCGAATACACACTCGTCGCGGTGCCGAGGAAATCCAACAATGGTATCAGAGCCACGCTGTGTTCTGACATAATCATAAAATTATTTTGCGATAGTCATACTTGTATTTATGGAAATTTTCTACTTTTGAAAAGTTTATAAGTATTTATAGAAATTTTCTACTTTTGAAAAGTTTAGAAGTATTTATGAAAATTAACACTTTTCATAAATAAAATATGTGATTAGATTTGGAAATTTATTTCCTAATTTAATCATGATTTGATTTGGGAAATCAAATCTCAAACATATTTTATTTTCATAAATAGTTATGGAAAATAAGAAAATTCAAATTGGAAATTTCCTAATATGATTAGGAAATTACAATTTAGGAAATTTATTTCCTAAATTAAATTTGATTTTCCTTAATTAACACTTTCCATAAATAAAATATGTGATTATATTTGGAAATTTATTTCCTAATTTAATCATGATTTGATTTGGAAAATCAAATCTAAAACATATTTTATTTCCAAAATAGTTATGACAAATAAGGAAACAATTTGTACATGTCATAATTATATGTCATGTAATTGCATTAGATGTATATCATTATGCCATGGGTGTCATGACATGTAGATGTATGTCATATGTGTCATACCATGTAGATAATAGTTATTTGCATGCAAAGAGGATGAGACATTAAAATCCTTACACAATATTAAAGCCTACACCTTTCATTAATATGGTTATAACCGGAGTTGTGTTTCTTGTTTGGGTTGTTGGACTCACTCCAAGGCCGACTCGAACTTGAACATGTTCAAATCATTAGAATAGTTTAACACTAATATGGTAAGAGTCAGAGGTCAATTGTTAGTTTGGGTTGTTGGACTCACTCCAAGTCTGGCTAATTGGTTGAATGCGCTCTAACCATATTGAAATTATTTCGCGATTAATGGGTCGGCTCTAACTTGGAGCATCGATTTGTTGGACTCACTCCAAGGTCGATGTGAAGAGAGGTGAAGTTGGGTGTTATGCATATGATGCATACTTGTTAATGTGTTAACAATCCAATGTTTGTGTGAACATTTAATTAGTTGATAGCATATTGTGATTGTTACATATACGTGATATGTAATCGGTATACTTGATACCTACCATCATAGCTAAGAATGGCTTGTTAGACTCACTCCAAGGTTGTTCTTATCTATGTTGGATATCAACGCATTTGGAGATGGACCTACGATCTCCCGAATTAATTTTGAGGGTTTTTTATTTCAAAAAATGAATGGGATTTTATAAATGTATGTTGATGCATTTTAAAATCATTTTCTCATATATGCTTGATTTGTATTTCTAAGTTAATCGATTGATCATGACGTCTTTGAATTTGCGCTCGATTTTGGATTCAAATAAATTGACTAGGCCAAACTTCTTGGACTGGCTTAGAAACTTGAGAATTATTCTCAAGGCGTAAAAGCTTGCATATGTCCTCGAAGAGCTTCTTCCCGCCCGTCCTAGTGATGATGCAACTTTGGATCAATTGTTGGCCTATCAGAAATATGTGAGTGATTCTGAACTAGTGAGTTGAATAATGCTAGTCGCGATGGTACCCGAGCTACGGAAGCAACATGAGCATATGAATGCTCATACCATAGTCTTTCATTTGTATGAGTTGTTTGACGAGCAAGTGAGATCCGAAAGATTCGAAGTCTCCAAGCTCCTCTTCACCTCTGAGATGCAAGAAGGTTCATCTGTGGTACTGCTCAACATGCTGAAGACTGTGGAGCCTTCTGTGAAGCATGAGTAGGGAACGGTGTTGTTAGTTGATTCCTCGAAGAAAGGTTCTAAGAGGAAGTCAAAGGAACAACAGAAGGGGAAGAAGAAAAAGGCTAAAAAGGCAGAACCAGCTCAAAAGGGCACTTGCTATTATTGTGGCAAGGAGGGCCATTGGCGAAGAAACTGCAAGATTTATCTTGAGTCCATGAAGAAGAATAAGTCATCAGATGCCCCATCTTCTTCAGATATCTTCGTTATTGATTGTCATTCTATTTCCTCAAACACTTGGGTATTGGATACTGGGTGTGGTTCACATATATGTAATGACATACATGAGCTAAGGAATAGAAGAAGACTCGTCAAGGAAGAATCAAATTTACGTGTTGGGAATGGAGCAAAGGTTGCTGCACTCGCCATCGGAATGTATTTGTTGAGACTCCATACAAGACTTGTCTTAGAACTAGATAATTGGTTTTATGTTCCTTCGTTGATAAAGAACATCATTTCTATTTCTTGTTTAAATAGAAATGAGTACCATTTAACTTTTAGTAACAATTGTTGTTACATAACTTTGAATGTCGTGATTTATGGGACTAGAACATTGTGCAATGGTATATATATGTTAGACGTATCCAGTGACATTCTCAATATCGAAGCGAGCAACGAGCATGCTCGAAAAGATAATCAATTAGACTCCTACATGTGTCATTGTCGTCTTGTCCATGTGAGCAAGAAATGCATATTCGAATTACACCGATGTGGAATTCTAGAATCGTTTGAATTAGATTCATACGATACATGTGAATCATGCTTAAAAGGCAAGATGACTAAGTTACCTTTTACGGGAAAAGGTGAACCGGTGGGAGAGTTGCTTGGTCTAATACATACTGATGTATGCTGACCTATGTCAACTCAAGCTCTAGGAGGCTATAACTACTTCATTACCTTCACCGATGATCACTCATGGTTTGGGTATGTGTTCTTGATGAAACACAAGTCTGAAGCCTTTGAAAGGTTCAAATGATTCATAAATAAAGTAGAGAAACAACTTGGCAAGAGTACTAAAATACTTCGATCGGATCGAGATGGTGAATACTTGAGTCAAGAGTTTCTGGATTATCTAAGGGACAATGGTATATTATCTCAATGGACTCCGCCGTATACACTACAACTTAATGGTGTATCTGAGAGGCAAAATTGGACCTTGTTGGACATGGTCAGGTCAATGATGATTCACACGAATCTTCCTAAGTCCTTTTAGGGCTATGCACTTCAGACAACTATTTACTTGCTAAATAGAGTCCCGACCAAGGTAGTCTCTACTACTCCATATGAGATATGGGCTAGTAAGAAACCTCATTTATCTTACTTGAAGATATGAGGTTGTCCTGCTTATGTGAAGCAGACTATGTCAGACAAATTGTATGCTAAGTTTGATAAATGTCTATTTATTGGATACCCTAAGGAAGCAAGGGATTACCAATTCTATCATCCCTTAGAACAAAAGGTGTTTATTTCAAGAAATGCTGTGTTTCTAGAGAAAGAGTTTCTCTTGCAAGAAAACAGTGAGAGTGGCGTTGAACTTGAGGAGGTTCAAGAGACTCTAATAGACATTGAGGAGATACCTGGTCAAGCACCTCAACAAATAACTTATAATGATGAGACATCGGCTGAACCTATTGTGACACCACTTCTTCGTAGATCTGGTAGGACACGCAACATTCCTGAGAGATATGGATTTCTCATAAGTAAATTGAACGACGTGTTACTCATTGACAATGAGGAGCCTACCAATTATAAAGAAGTCCTGAAAAGTTTAGAAAGGGACAAATGGCTTGAAGCCATGAAGTCGGAAATGGATTCCATGTATGAAAATCAAGTTTGGAACTTGGTGGACCCACCTGAAGGCATTAAGCCTATAGGGTGAAAATAGGTTTTTAAGAAGAAAACCAACATGGATGGTAATGTGATTACCTTTAAGGCTAGATTAGTGGCGAAAGACTATCGTCAAAAGCAAGGTGTTGATTATGACGAAACCTATTCACCAGTTGCTATGATTAAATCCATTCGGATGCTCATGGCTATAGTGGCTCATTATGATTATGAGATATGGCAGATGAATGTGAAAATGACTTTCTTTAACGGAAAGCTACTCGAGGACATGTATATGATACAACCTGAGGGTTTCACATCAGTTGATAAAACCAAGGTATGCAAACTTCGACGATCCATTTATGGACTAAAGAAAGCATCCAGGAGCTGGAATATCTGTTTTGATGAGACAATCAAAAGGTTTGATTTCTCACAAAATCCAGACGAACCCTGTGTGTATAAGAAGGTTAGTGGAAGTGCAGTCATATTCCTAGTGATGTATGTCGATGACATATTACTTATAGGAAACGATATATCTGTCTTACAGTCAGTTAAAATTTGGTTATCCAAAATATTCTCCATGAAAGACCTGAAAGAAGCGACCTACATCCTCGGGATCAAGATCTATAGAGATAGATCGAAATGGTTGTTTGGTCTTTCGCAGTCTATATATATAGACCGAGTGCTAAAGAGGTTTAGTATGTCAGAATCCAAGAAAGGTTTCCTTCCCATCAGGCATGGGATACACATTTCGAAGTCTATGTGTCCGCGCACAGAAGACGAGACGATTTGCATGAGTAAGATTCCCTATACATCCGCAAAAGGATCTATCATGTATGCTATATTATGTATGATGCCCGATGTATCGTATGCTCTGAGTGTCATGAGCAGATACCAGTCTGATCTAAGAATGGATCATTGGGCGGCTGTTAAGACAATCCTTAAGTACTTAATAAGAACTAAGGATGTGTTCCTAATATATGGAGAAGGTGATATGGTAATATGCGGGCATACAGATGTCAGCTTCCAGATAGACAAGAATTATTTAAGGTCTCAGTTTGGTTACGTATTTACCTTGAATGGAGGCGCAATAAGTTGGAAAGACTCCAAGCAAGACACCAAAGCAGATTTTGCCACTGATGTAGAATACATTGTAGCTTTGGAACCAGCAAAGGAAGCGGTTTGGATCGATAAGTTTATCTCTGAACTTGATGTAGTATCATCAACGATTCAAACATATGCTTCGCCGCTATCATTTGATCAAAGAGATCAAAAGTAGGAAAGAAATATAAATCGAGAAGATTCTCACTGAAAGGAACTTAGCGGACCTTTTAACTAAGGTCTTATCTCAGAGTAAGTTTGAGGGTTATGTTAGAGCTTATGGTATTGGATACCGTGGCGATTGGCATTATCCCAAGTGGGGGTTTGTTATTAATATATGAGAGGTGTTCTAAGGCAATCGTCTTATGGTTGTATCATTTATTTGATAAATGAAGATTCTCTATTTGAGTATACATATTTTCATGTATTTGATTGAATCTTAAACTCATTTACTGAATGTCCGCAATACGATTAACAACATGAGAGAATTTGTGATTGGATCACAACTAGTGAGTTTCTCTACATGTGTAATTGTGATGTATTGGAATTATCCCTAGTCGATGAATTGATGGATTAGGACGCCATCAATTCTGTTGAGATTAGCACGAGGTATATTCTTTGGTTTATCCAAGCAGTTGTTTCTCACTGGCTGGAGACATTGGGATGTCTAGAGTTAATCGTAGATGCTAGTTATGGTAACTAGTTCATTGGAGTGACTAGCTGTAAGACTTCATATGGTTCTCTACATATATGAATATGTCAATGAAGTTCTTACTGCATCTTAAGTGCGATGTTCCTTCGACTTGCGGTATTCAAGACATCTTGGTCATGAAGACTTATGCTTTGACATCTTAAGCAAGCATCTCCGAGGAGATGTGGACTCGGGATGATTGGGTATAAGTCAAAGTGACCGAAGGTGTTTAAATAGCCTACAGAGGATTCACTATTCCTTGCGAAGAGATGTATATCCTATGACCTCTCGTCGGATTGTTACTAAAGTCTTTGGCCAAAGAATTACATATTTAGAGTATGATACTCTTGTATACATGTACAGTAACTAGAATCCGGAGAACGAGGAAGAAAATACTTGGGCTAGGTGTGACGTAGTTAGTCTAGTGGGGACTGACACAATAAACCATGTCCTGAACCAAGTGGGTATAAGATGAGTGAAAGGAATGGGGCACGATTCATTGTAGCTGCTGAAGGGTTTCAAAAATTGTTCTGGGATCAACTGTTGATTTTTCGATTAATTGAGGATCATGATGTACTACTAGGTGTCACTCATGATCGTTCTATAATTAATGGTTAATTATAGACGGCTAACATAAACCAGGAACCTATTTGGTTACACGCACAACGAGTGTAATTCGAAGAATTTAAAATGAGTTTGAGAATAGGATTCTCAGATCGAGAGAGACTTCATTTGGTTGGACTAAACAAAGAGCGAGTATGAAATGGTTTCAGTCGCATGAGAAGCATGGATGGACCGTGTCTTTTGAAGACATGATGGATGAACCAAATTAATTTGGTTCTAATCCAATGGTGGAAAATAAACCAAAGTGGTTTGGTTTATTTTAAACGAATGAACAAAAGTTGGTTCGGTTCGTTTTAACTTAAAATAGACCAACGTGGTTTAGTTTATTTTAACTTAAATTATTGGAGCGGGTTAACAGGTTATTGGTTATGAACCAATAAGTGCTAGGAGAAGGTTTCTTGATGGTCAAGAAATATGATCTCTATAAAACACGACTTTAGGGTTTTTCGTGGAGAACTTTTGATTATTGGAAACCCTAGCCACCCAAGCCCTCCTCCTTGCTTCTTGCCGCCCAAGAGCTTTAGCCGCCCAAGAGGAGTTGCCGCCCAGGTTTTGCTGCTACCCAAGTCATTGCCTACCACCCATCAGCCGCCGCTGACTCCTCCAGCCATCCTCCCTTGGTAGGCGGCGACCAATGGCGACCATATCTTCCACCAAACAAGTTGTCCAGCTTGTTCTCCTCTTTGTGAAGAGGTCGTTTGGTCGGTGTTTTGCGTCCGATAGTGACCTATTTGCTAGATATTGGTTCTCCGACAATCCTCATAGGTGGCGGGTTGAGTTTTCGTCAATCGATTGACGAAAACTGCTTCCGAGAAGCGAGTTTGTAAAACTCGATTTTTGGATCCAAATTTTATTCGGATTGTGATATTCTCTCGGATCACATCATCTTCGACACGAGGCTAGTAACTCTTACGAAGACGAGGCTCGTAGCTTGGTGAAGCTATCCCGACGATACTCGGCGTGGATACGAATAGAGGCAATTCTAGCGAGAGATTCTTCGTTTGATGTCATTCTCGCTACACGTGATACGTCAGGTATAACTAGAGTAATTTCCTTTTATTGCAAAATTATAAATAGAGATTATGTCTACACATGTTGTATCCTGTATGCGTGTGATGTGTGTGTTATAATAAATTAGATTTATTTCTTTTATTGCTCCCGCTGTGTGCATGTTTACGAAACGTGTTCGAACACACACTCGCCGCGGTGCCGAGGAAACCCAACAAGGAGGTGATTGTTGGAGCAATCAGTCTCAGGTCATGGTTGACCAAGCTCGAGGGAGACTTGGCAAGGGAAAGTCCAAGAATGATCTTGGCATGGAAAAGTCTGAGTATGAATATTTGGCAATGGAAAGTCCAAGATTGGATTCTTGGCAATAGAGAAGTCCAAGTTTGGATACTTGGCAACAAAGATATAGTTTTGGCTACGTAAGTCCAAGTGTGTAGTTTTGACGGTGAAAGTCCAAGTTTGGAACTTAGCAAATGGAAAGTCTAAGGGTGTAATCTTGGCCATGTAAGTTCAAATGTATAGTCTTAGCAGTAAAAGTTCAAGTATGATTTGGCAAGGAAGTCTAAAGGCGAGGTTTTGGCAGTATAAAATCTAAGCATGTAGTCTTGACAACATAAGTCCAAATAAACCTTCGCAAAGGAGACCCGATTAGTATGACATAGCCGATGAAAGTACCTGAAGGCCAACACGAAGGGTAAAGGAGTCGTGAAGGACTCAGATGGACCTTTAGGGCATTAGACTGATAAAAGGTGGCTAGAAGGTTTAGGTCTAGATTAAGAGTGGTCGATCAAGTATGAGGCGATCATACTTAGGTGAAACCTCACTTTTGAGGTTTACCAGTCGAGTGGTGGTATTGGCCAGTCGACTGGTCAAGTATGAAACACTCGGGAGCTTAGTTGACTCATAGCAGTCGACTGAGGCTTGACTGCAGATTAAGTGCTATGGTAGTCAACTGGTAGACATCACTAGTCGACTGGTCCATGACAGTCGATTGGTGGTAGTAGACATGAGCACAGAAGCTCTGGTAGTCGACTGGGCAATCAACTACTGGTTTGGGAGTCTACTACTGATAAGGACAGTCGATTGCTAGGGATCCATTGGCTAGAATGCTACATGGATTAGTCTGTTGTGAGATAAAGGATAGATGAGAAGTCGACTGCCAGATGTGAAATCAGCCAGCAGCATGCTTTAAATGGAGCTCGAGACACTACAAGAAAAAAGTTCATAGACAATGCTTTTTATGCGTTTTTTATGTAACTAAAAAAGTGTTGTTAAAAGTACTGTTGTTAAAAGTCCGGCTAATGACAATGGATAAAAAAGTATTGTCTTTTCTAGCAAAGACAATGCTTTTGCAACGGAAAAAAAGCGTAGTCGTTTTTCGCAAGGAAAATGCTTTTGCAACAAATAAAAAATGTTGTCCTTGAGACAAAGACAATTCTTTTACAACGGATAAAAAGTATTGTCTTTTTTTAGAAACGACAACGATTTTACAACGAATTTAAAGTGTTGTCATTTTAGCAGATATAACGATTTTACAGTGGATTAAAATTGTTGTCTTTTAGCATAGACAATGTTTTTTTACAATGGATAAAAAGTATTGTCATTTGAAATGAAATATCAATTTTTATCAACAAATATAAATCGTTATCTTTTATATCTACAAAAACGTTGTCTACTATATTACATGATGAACTACTTAATTAAACACTTATAAATAATACCAATTAAAATATTATTAAAGTACAACTAATCAATCTCCTTACAATTGAAACATAAATATTGCATAATCGACAAATAATACGCAAATCTTGAACATATTCCTAACAATAATTTGACAGTATCTCAAGAAGAGAGCCAAGTAGCCAACATAAAAATAATTGCTGGAGCACAAGCTGAAATTTACATTCTATCAAACGAAGAATAACTATGGTTTCTCGAGTGAACAGAAGTCTTTTGCATAGAAGAAATATATGATACAAACATCAAAATACTAGTTGAATTTTGGGCACAGAGTAAAACTTGCAAAAATCTATTTTCTTTAAATTTTCTTCAACTTCAGTGACATCAGTGAATGCAACCTCTAAAAAAAAAAAAATAATAATCATAGAAGATGATGACAGTCAGAGATAGTTACAACTATATTTGTAGAACTTAAAGTCTGGAGTGAAATATAATGTCTAAATCTTACGCATGTTGCACCATGTACTGCAGAAGAAAAGAAATCCTAGATAAAACAATTCCACATGCATATGAATGGGTAAATATGGTCTTTTTACCTACTTTACAATATTATTGAGACGATAAGAACAAAATTTAAAAAAATTATAATTCGGTACTCGAAACTTCCCCCACGCGAGGTATCGAGACGATAAGAACAAATAAAATATTAATAAAGAAACAACGGGCATACATATAATTTGAGTTACCAGAAATTTGTAAATCAGGGAGTATAAAATTCACAAACATACGCACTAAAACAAGTGAGTTAATTCACAATCAAGATACCAAAATAGAAAAATATCTACACAAATTTCAAAAATCGCATAGCCAACTCTTCACTGCTTGATAAAATTTACTGAAAAAACAAATATCATGAGACCATTGGAATAACACGGAGATAATATGTCAGAGCATATTCTTGAAACTAAAACTACGAATATAATCAGGAATCAGGTAACTAGGTTGACAGGAAATATTCCTGAAAGTGGAAATCAAAACTAAGGACACATGTAGGAAGCAGGGAAAAGAGCTGCCTACCTTTCTTATTTCATGATTTCTGTATAAAACACCACTCGTTCCCTTAGGGCCCAATCCATATTTGTGCACATCCGTTGAAATTGATGTGACTCCATTAACAGTAAAATCATAGAAGATTATTTAACCGCATGCCACTTTCCTAACTTCATGGTAAATCATTTACACATGCTATTATTAACTATCTGCTCGGAAGATTATTTAACCAAGTTGAAAAGTAATGTTGAATCTTTTTCGACATTAAGCTTCAAATAGTCTCTTTTCGTATCGGTTGAATTGTACTTTAGTGATTTCCTATCATGTAATGGGTGTCAAGCAGAATAACTGTTATAGTAACACCCATGCAATTGGGATTAAGAGACTACAATAAGAGAAAGAAGTCTGCACCATGAAAGACATTCCACAATTCATATCAACCTAGAGTTCAAGGTCCTCTATATAATTATATTAATGGGATTGATGCAGCAACGGATTTTCTATCTCATTTTGAGAGAATGATGACGTCAAAGAGATTTGGGATCCTCTTCGACCGCAACAGTAAAAAAGATAAATAACGGTGCAGCAAGCAACAAAGAATGATGACAAAAGATTTAACGTGATTCGAAATTTCAATTCCTACTCCACGGGATAAGCTCTAGGGCGAGCTCCGATGCTAGACACGTTCACTATCAAATCCCTCCTTCTCGGAAGTGCTTTCGGAGGTAGAGAAAATTGTTGGATCGATGCGGTTCGCTAGAGGGGGGGTGAATAGCGAAAAACCTTTTCTTTTAAAAACGTTCGATGGACAAATATACGCAGCGGAAATGTAAATGAAACAAAAAGAGACAAGTTTATTTTTACTTGGTTCGTAGCCTTCGGCTACTACTCCAAGGCTCTAACGGTCCTAGACCGTGTACGGAGGGCAATTCACTAAAACACTCCTCCTCGTTGGAGGTAGGAGTTTTACGATTACAAAAGCCTTCGAAGCAAAAAGATACAGAGACAAACCCTCTCTTCTATTAAAGTAAAATGCAACGAAAAACCTCGATTGAAAAGAATTGCAATATTGAAAGCAATAACAAATTAAGATTATACCAACAACTAAACAAAAGAAACTTTAAGCTAGGGTTGTTGGCAGCACTTCGTTGTTGTAGAGTCGTCGGAGAGTTACAGCGTAACGGAGGCTTTTGAGCACTTAGAATTGTTGTTCAAACCCTAGGTTTGACCCTCCTTTTATAGCCTTTGAGCCCCTTTTCGAGAGGAACCCTAGCCAATCAAATTTGAGCACAACTCCCCTTGAAACTTGGTGATAAACCTTGACTCCTCGAGGTTGATCCTTTGACCAACAATGATCGATGGCCATCACCCGATCACGGCGCAAAGATCAGTCGCCGTAGTCACCCGACCGATGATGGACGGATGAGTCCTTTAGGTTGGCAATGACCGATCAAGGCAATGTTAGCTTAAAGAAAACATTATTTCGACGGTCGTCGACCGTCCGATCTCGACCTAGACCACCTATGAGATGTCTTGGGTCGGATCTACGCTTAAGTCTTTCCCCGTAACGAGGGTACGATCTTACTTACACTCGCACACACGAGCTTACCTCGATACTTACGTGTTGCTTTTGCTTCCGGCCTTCCACTCAATTCCTTCGGCTCCCTCCGAAGTCACTTGAGTGTCGCCCGACCACGGCGGCTTCCTCCGGGTGTCGCTAGCCTTCAGCTCCAGCTATAACAATTTTATGCACACTCGATTCAGCTCGTGAGATAACAACATGAGCTTAACTTTGTATTGTTTGCTATAATCAAAACTCAGGTTCGACTTAGGTACCTACTGCACCAACAATCTCTCCCTTTTTGATTTATGGCAAACCCACATACAAAGTTAAGTGCATTAAGAAAAGATATGCATGAATGAGCAGGAGTGTTAAGAGCATGAATGAACAGGAGTATAAAAACTCTTTTTCAAGTGCTCCCCCTTGAGGAATCCTCCCCCTTGACCGAGGGTGAGTACTTGAGAAAGAGTTTTAACTCTCCCCCTTGACGTTTGCTACTAAAAAAAAGAATTAAGTAACCGAAATTACTTAATATCGGCCATAGTATTTAAAATTAGTTTTAAGTTAAGAAATCAAAAAATTGATTTCTTAACCTTGACCTTTACTTCCATTTTGTTATCAAGTTATCTTAAAGTTTAAGTAAATTACTTTCTGTTAACAAGTTAACTAAAGTTTGTAAGTCTTGGCAAGAAAAAATATTGATCCCTTAACTTTGGCCTTTTTCTCCCCCTTTTGCCATACATCGAAAAGAGTGAGAGTGTGTGAAAAAAAGTTTTACTTTTAAATTCCAAGCATGTTCCACATTATTTTGAAAATAATATACTGAAAATAAGTTCATCTATAAAATGTTCGACTCATATTTGGCTTGATTGATATAAAAGATCAACCAGTCCTGTTCAGAGTCGGTTAGTATGTGTGATTATACTCCGTGGTTCATAGCGATGCACTAGCTCTACATCTGGAACCAGGAGTAGGGACCTAACATCTCACGCCCATCTACGTGGCTAAGTACACAAACACAGTAGTCCTATGTATTGTGAGATGTACTGGCTCCTTAAATCTATAGGTGCATGATATCTAAGGTATGTCCTATGCTAGTTCCATGAAAATTAAGAAATAGTAGTAAGAAAATATAATTTGTAAGTTCCTATTCTACTACGCACATGCCCAATTTTCGTCTCAAGAGACTAAATTCGACTTTGGATAGTGGTTTAGTGAACAGGTCTGCTAGGTTAGACTTCGAGTCAACATATTCGAGGTGTATGGAGCCGTTGGCTACATGTTCTCGAATGAAATGGTGTTTTACCTCTATATGCTTTGTCCTTGAATGGCATATAGGGTTCTTAGTTAGATTTATCGAACTTATGTTGTCTACAAAAATTTTAGTTTTGGTGAAGTCTAACCTAAAGTCTCAGAGAGTGTGCTTCATCCAAAGAAGCTGAGTTACACACTCACCCATCGCAACGTATTCGGCTTCGGTGGTAGATAAGACAACACAATGTTGCTTCCTACTGCACCAACTTACTAGACTCGAGCCGAGTAGTTGACAACAACCACTCGTGCTCTTTCTATCGAGTTTACTACTGACATAATCCGAATCGGAGTAGCCAATTAGTTCGAACTCCGTAGATCTAGGGTACCAAATACCAACGTTAAGTGTACCCTTAAGATATCTAAGGATACGCTTAACTAGGGTTAGGTGAGACTCCTTAGCACAGGTTTGATACCTGGCGCACATACTTCTTATGAATAGGATGTCGGGTCGCTCATGATTAAGTATAGGAGACTTCCTATCGCGCTCCTATAGTACTTTAAGTCAATGGACTTACTTTCTAGGTCTTCTCCTATGTTAACATTAACCGCCATTGGGGTGTTTATTATCTTAGCGTCTTGCATTCCAAATCTTTTAATTAACTCCTTAGTGTATTTTTGTTGATATAGGTATATACCATCCTTAGTTTGTTTAATTTGTAGACCTAAAAAGAAACTTAACTCGCCTACCAAGTTCATTTCGAACTCACTTTCCATGAGTGAAATGAACTCGTTTAGTAAGGCTGAGTTAGAGGTCCCAAAAATTATATCGTCTACATAAATTTGAGCTATGAATATTTCTTTACCTAAGGTTTTTACGAAGAGAGTTGGGTCAACTAAGCCTTGGTTAAACCCTTTTGACTTAAGATGGATTGAAAGTCTCTCGTACCAAGCTCGAGAAGCTTGTTTAAGTCCATAGAGAGCTTTCTTAAGTTTTAGAACATGGTCGGGTTTATCTATATTTTCGAATCCGGGGTTGGCTAACATAAACTTCTTCTTTAATGCATCCATTTAGGAATGCCGACTTAACATCCATTTGAAACAGCTTAAATCCTCGATGTGCGGCATAAGCTAGCAACATTCGAATGGATTCGAGTCTAGCTACTGGGGCATAGGTTTCGTCGTAATCTAAGCCTTCGACTTGACTAAACCCTTTGGCGACTAACCTAGCCTTGTTTCTAACTACTTCACCTTTATCATCAAGCTTATTTCGAAACACCCACCTTGTTCCAATTATCGTTTTGTCTTTAGGTGGTGGTACTAATTCCCACACTTCATTCCTAGTAAATTGAGCTAGCTCTTCTTGCATTGCAATAATCCAATCGGGATCAAGAAGAGCTTGTTCAATTGATTTGGGTTCTATCTTTGAAATTAAGGAAATTTGACTAAGGTTCCTATAGGATGCTCTAGTTCGAACTCCTAGATTAGGATCTCCTATCACTTGATCGATAGGGTGGTTAGTTTGAATCCTAGATTGGGTTGGGTTTGTGTCACCTAATGCTTGATCAATGGGGTGACTTGGTTGAACACTAGTTTGACTCGGATCACTTGTCACTTGGTCGACAAGAGGAGTTGGTTGATGTGGATTAGACTCGATCTCGTGGTCGGAGGCGAGTTTGTATCGATGGGCTCAACACTTGGGGTCATTAAGGGTTTTGTAAGTTCGGGTACTTCATCAAATACTACATTGATAGTTTCCTCGACTCTAAGGGTGTCGTGGTTATATACTCTATAAGCTCGACTTGTAGTCGAGTATCCTAGAAAGATTCCGGTCGTGATTTTGGATGTAAATTTCCCTAGGTAATCCTTAGTGTTTAGGATATGTACCTTACACCCAAATACCCTAAAGTACTTGATGTTAGGTATTTTATCGTGATAGATCTCGTATGAGGTCTTAAGGTGCCTTTTTACCATAAGGATCCTATTTTGGACATAGCATGCCGTACTCACGGCTTCTGCCCAAAACCTATCGGGTAGGTCGTATTCGTTCAACATGGTCCTAGCGGCTTCTTGTAGAGTTCGATTTTTCCACTCCACTAGGCCATTTTGCTGAGGGGTCCTAGGGCAAGAGAATTCATGGTGGTATCCGTTTAGGTTACAGAAGTCGGTGAACCTTTGATTTTCGAATTCACCACCATGATCGCTTCTAAGTCTTTTAACCTTAAGGTCTTTTTGATTCTCGATTAATTTGAATAGATTGATTAATTGATCTAGGTATCATTTTTATGTTTGATGAACCTAACCTGTAAACTCGAGTAGTCGCCACAATATTGACTTCTATTGAGTGACTTGGCTCCATGTGAATCGAATAGATCCATATGCAGGAGCTCAAGTACACTTGAGGTTCGTTCTTGGTTAGTTAACTTGTGTTGTGTCCTAGGTTGTTTTCCTTGTTGACAAGCATTACAAATTTTATTAACCAAGTTGTTGAGGTTGGGTAAGCCTCTGACTAAGCCACTCTGACTCATCTTGTGGACGAGTCTTGGGTGCGAGTGACCAAGTCGTCGGTGCCACAACCATGATTCCTCTTCATGTGTCATAAGACATTTGGCTGAGGATTTGATTAAGTTAATTGTGTAAATGTTATTTGTCCTAGTTCCTTTGAGTATTGTTTCAGCTGTTTTATTTGTTTTAATTACACATTCATTTTCTAAAAATATGACCTTATAGTTATTGTCACATAATTGGCTTACGCTAAGCAGGTTATATTCAAAATTCTCTACAAGTAATATATTTTTAATAACAAAATTCGAGTTAAGCTCGATATCACCTGATCCGATGATTTTGAGCTTGCCGTTATTCCCAAAGGCTACCGATCCTTGTCGTTTGAATCGAAGCTTTGTGAATTTGAGTTGATCCCCGGTCATGTGTCGGGAGCAACCGCTGTCCAACATCCATTGATCCTACACACAAGGTGGTTGGATTGGATGTTATATATATATATATATATATATATATATATATATATATATATATATATATATATTTTTAAAAAAAATTGGTTGTGTGTTGTTAAAGCTAGGGCTTCTCTCCGGTGTCTATATGATCAAGCATGTTATACTTATGTGTTTTTTTATGAGATGACTTCCAATTAAGTTGATTAAGTGGATTTAGGTTCAAATAATTTTATGTTAGATTTGGATTTGACCCTAGGCTTGTCAAGTTTACCTTTTCAAGATCATGGCTTCTAGGTCGTGGTGAGGCACAGGGGCCTTCTTTTATCGGATCATCGACCACTTCCTTAGACAAAGCCATGTTCAAGAAAATGATGACTTGACTCACCTAAGATTATTTCCTAGTCTAACTGGTTATTTTTGAAAAGAGGCTCCCCGAGGCTCAATCTTTTCGAAGAATTTTAGTTGGTTATGTTTTTGAAAAGAGGCTCCCCGAGGCTCAATCTTTTCGAAGAATTTTAGTTGGTTATGTTCATGTTCTAAGTGAGTTCACAAGTTTTAAAGCACAAACTTTCTAAGTTAAAGCATACAATTTCTAAGTTAAAGCACAAACTTTCTAAGTTAAAACATGCAATTTCTAAGTTAAAGCACAAACTTTCTAAGTTAAAGCATGCAATTTCTAAGTTAAAGCACAAACATGTTTTGTACTGGCTCCCCCTAGACGGTTGAATCGGTTCGGTCTATCCACATAGTGGATTTGGTCCTTGGGAATCCAGTATGGGTTGGATCCTAGAGTTGAAATCAAAAGGTTCTTAGGGACCCATGCTTGGACATGTTTCCTATGTCGACTTACAATCGACATATACGACCTATTAGTCGTGTTTGAGCCCTTTGAGATCCAAGTAGGAGGTCAAGTCCTTTGGATCCCGAAGTGAACCTTTCCAACGTGTTCCTAAGATCTTCGACTTGACTTTTCAAGAGTGAGTTCTCAACTTTGAGTTTTTCAACCCGAGTTGAGTCCTTCTCTTGAACTCGACTAGTCGAAGAGGTTAGGGAGACCTTGTGTTTGAGGAGTTTGACCTCCTCAACCAGGGTCTCGACCTTGGACTCGGATTTAACTAATTTCCTAGACAAAAACCTAACCGTATTATGTAAAGTATTAAATAAAGTTCGACTCACTTTAAGGGTATCTTTTAAACCGGATGCGTATCCGTGGCTTGACTTGAAGGTAGTTTCGTAGTCCGAGTCATCCTCAGGTTTTGACTCAAGTTCAGGTTCGGTCTCCGTGTCTGACTCAATTGATTTCGCCATGAAGACGTGGTCTTCGTCTTCTTCGGATGACGCTTCTTCCCATGTCGCGTTGAGGGCCTTCTTGTGCTTAGGTGCTTTGTGGTTGAGCTTGGGGCACTCGGACATGATATGTCCAAACCTGTTACACTCATAACACCTAATATTAGAACTTTTAGGCTTACCATGGTTGGGTCGAGTTGTGGTTCGCTTTCGTCCCTTGGCTATCCTTCGAGCTAGGTTCATTAGTTCGACAGTCAATTCCGAGTCAACTTCTTCTTCGGACTCGTCTTCCTCCTCGGTTGGTGGTGGCTTGCTTGCGATTTTCTTCTTCTTTGAACCTGCAAACAAGGCTATACCCCTCTCGGGTTCCGAGTTGGACTGCTCATGTAATTCGAAATCGGAAAAGAGTTCATCTAACCTAATTTTAGAAAGATCCTCGGAGACCTTGTAGGCATCGACCATGGATGCCCACAAGGTAGTCCTCGGAAACGAGTTTAGAACATACCTTATAAGGTCACGGTTTTCGACCTTTTGTCCGATTGCGTGTAGGTTGTTGACTATGTCTTGGACACGGGCGTGGAGTTGCGTCGCGGACTCGTGTTCCTGCATTTTTAGTGTGTACAATTTATTGAACAACAAATCGCGTTTGCAAACCTTAGCTTGATCCGATCCTTCGTGTAACTCGATTAGTTTTGTCCAAAGATCCTTTGCGCTTATGAATGGGCCGACGCGATTTAGCTACTCCTTGCATAGGCCGCATAGGAGGATTTGTGTTGCCTTGGCGTCGGCTTCGACTTGTCATTTTGTCGCAATGGTCCATTGATCATAATCCAAGGAGTCACCCACTTCATTAGTCGGAAGTGTGAAACCCGTTTGGATTATGATCCACATCTCGATTTGGGTTTTGAGAAAGCATTCCATCCGACCCTTCCAATAACGGAAGTCATCTCCATTGTAAAACGGAGGTCGGACGGTGCTAAAACCCTCGAGATGGGCTATTAGAACAAAATACACAAGGAGACGAAGACGAAGAAACTAGCAACGACAAAAACACAAAGAAAAGTACCAAGACTCGCGTCTTGGATTAGTAGTGCGGGAGAAAACTTAACAAAGAGAAATAAATAGAAATAAACAGAATTAAAAGAACAATAAATCTGTAAAAATGGCTAGATTTGTGGTTTCACCAAATCTTATCAACCCCCGGCTCTGATACCAATTGTTGTATCGATGCGGTTCGCTAGAGGGGGGGTGAATAGCGAAAAACCTTTTTCTTTCGAATTCGTTTCAAGACAAATATACGCAGCGGAAATGTAAATGAAACAAAAAGAGACAAGTTTATTTTTTACTTGGTTCGTAGCCTTCGGCTACTACTCCAAGGCCCTAACGGTCCTAGACCGTGTACGGAGGGCAATTAACTAAAACACTCCTCGTTGGAGGTAGGAGTTTTACGATTACAAAAGGCTTCGAAGCAAAAAGATAGAGAGACAAACCCTCTCTTCTATTAAAGTAAAATGCAACGAAAAACCTCGATTGAAAAGAATTGCAATTTTGAAAGCAATAACAAATTAAGATTATACCAACAACTAAACAAAAGAAACTTTAAGCTAGGGTTGTTGGCAGCACTTCATTGTTGTAGAGTCGTCGGAGAGTTGCAGCGTAACGGAGGCTTTTTAGCACTTAGAATTGTTGTAAAAACCCTAGGTTAGGACCTCCTTTTATAGACTTTGAGCCCCTTTTCGAGAGGAACCCTAGCCAATCATATTTGAGCACCACTCCCCTTGAAATTTGGTGATAAACCTTGACTCCTCGAGGCTGATCCTTTGACCAGATCGGATGTGTCCATCACCCGATCATTGCTGGCGATCGATCGAGTGCTAGCCGTAGTCACTCGGTGATGGGCCAGCAATGAGTCCTTCAGTTAGCGATCGTCGTCTGGTAAGGCAATGTTAGCTTAAAGAAAACATTATTTCGGTCGGCCGTCGTCCTCGACCTAGACCACCTGAGATGTCTTGGGTCGGATCTCGCAAGTCTTTCCCGTAACGAGGATACGACCTTACTACTTACACTCACACGAGCTTACCTCGATACTTACGTGTTGCTTTTGCTTTCGGCCTTCCACTCAATTCCTTGGCTCCCTCCGAAGTCACTTGTGTCGCCACCGCGGCTTCCTCCGGGTGTCGCTAGCCTTCAGCTCCAACTATTGCAATTTTCTGCACACTCGATTTAGCTCGTGAGATAACAACATGAGCTTAACTTTGTATCATTTGCTATAATCAAAACTCAGGTTCGACTTAGGTGCCTACTGCACCAACACTTTGGTTCCAGAACAAAAACCCTTCACTCCCTCTCCTTGGTGGCTGGCGACAACAACAAAGAGGAGAAGGTGGCTTGATCTTTCTCCAAAGGGATTGTGTCCGGAACTAGATAGGAGAAGAAGGGAGCTTATTATCTTCCTTTGTTCGGAGTGAACATGGTAAGGAAGATTCGTGATCTAGGAGGCTTCATCTCTTGGAGGATCGTTGCCCACACAACGTCCAAGAGGAGGATAGGACATACAATAGAAGACCTTGAGATAAACAAAAGGTATAATTCTTGTTTTACTTTCCTTTTGTTTCTTTGTATATTGTATATATTGTATGTGGCTAATTTACTTGGACCCCGAATACAAACACAAAAACCGACGAGCCGTACATCGTCTATTCCGTGGCTAATCGAAGAATAGAGGTAGGATGCTTGAACAACAAGTTTGTTCGAGTGACCACTCTAATCGAATAGCACGACGATAGAACGGTTGCTTGGGTAATCCCTAATTGTCATGGATTAATTTTTTTTAATCCGGGGATGATGACGGGATTGCTATGAACAAGTGACCGAGTTGAAGTGGGAAGCGAAGTTTCCTTTCTTCAAGTTGTATCAGAGCTTCGGCTCCGCAAAACCTTCAAGTGGTATTAGAACCACGGTTTCCGATTTTGTGTGTTTAGGATTCAATTACTTTTATGCACTTTTCATATATTATATGTGTCGGATAATAGTAGGATGTGCATAGGTTATCTTTTTGGTTACAGGCATAGGATCCAACTATTATGACCATATGTATGTATGTGATTGTATGTGTGTAATTATATATTATTTGAATCCTCGGGGTTGACGAGGCTAGTATTTAATTTTTGTGATTAAGTACGATATTGTTTAGCCACTCTTTTTATTTTAGTTTACTTTCGATCTAGATTTCATGTACACTCCTTCGTGGAGTATAGGATCGATGGATGTAAATTAAAATAGTTTTCTCTGCTTGGATCTCCGGATGGCTTGTACATGGCGTAGGGAGGAGCGGACGAGATGGCGATACGACAGGAGGCATATTGGAGACAAAAGCCATAATAGTTGGAATTTTGTTTTCATATTTATTGCTTCTTGTTTGATATGCATGTCATTGGCTAGGGAAATTCCTCAATTTTAAATTACTAAGTGGGAGATAGATATTTTTATAAATTCCCACGGCTTCCATTACGATTTGACATGTGATGCAAATAAACTTGCGCATCGGCTCTGAGTGACTTCCTCCCCATCGGATGAGTTTGTTTGCAGATCACAGGGTCGAATATGGTTATAGAAAATTATTAAGGAGCGTGTGTACTTCCCTATTGGAAGGCACAAAACCCGAGATAATTGCCTTGGTACCGAGTAATAGTGAACACTTAGATGCAAATAGGAGTATCCTCCCCATCGGAGTCACTTCTTTTATTTGTAGGGCCGAAGAGGAACCAACTATTAATTTTATTTGTCAAAAAGTTAGGTTCACAATATAGTAAAATTAATGGGTAAAACCTCCTCTTACAAATGTAGAATTTGTATACGTCCACACGATCGTGGCATATGATATTCTCGGTGTTTTGAGGTGTTGGTTGATTTTAAAATTTTATTGTTTGAGAAATCAATAATTTTTTGAAATCTAAAGTTTTGATCTATGTGATTCTTAGGTTTTTCAAAAATGACTTTCAGTCCACTTGCTGTGATACTAAAAGAGAATTAACTTACTGGACCCAATTATGTTGATTGGAAAAGGAATCTTGATATTGTCTTGACTGTTGAGGAGTACAAGTATGTACTCTTCGAAGAGTGTACTCCTAAGCCTGCGAATGAGCAGGAAGTCCTTGGAGCTGAGATCGGTGGGGAAACCCAGGTCGATATCATTCTCCAGTCTCTTCCTAGGAGTTTTGAGCAGTTTCTCCTGAATTACAACATGAATAAGAGTTTGTATTCATCGGTAGAGCTTCTGACAGAACTCCAGGTGGCAGAAGGGCTTGCTCAGGCTCAGGCCATGGTTGCTCAGAAGGTTTCTACTTCTAAGACGAAAGGCAAGAAGAAGAAGAAACAAGGTGGAGCAAAGGTGGTGGGAGGATCTCAGGGAGGCGTGAAGAAGCCGAAAGGCAAGTGCTTCACTTGCAAGAAAACTAGACATGGGAAGAAGGACTGTCCCAACCAGAAACAGAACAAAGGTATATCCTTTGGTCTAGTCGTTGAAACATGTTTAGCGGTGTTATCTACCGGTACCTGGTGTGTAGATACGGGAGCCACTGATCATGTCTGCAATACTTTGCAGGGGTTCCATGAAACCATACGACTGCTGAAGGGGAGATTACCGTTTACTTGGGCGATGCCACGAAGGTGCCGGTTATTTATCTTTTGATAGGAAAAAACTTTGGTTCTGGAAAATTTCCTTTATGTACCTTTATTTATAAAGAATTTGATTTCGGTTTCTAAATTATTTATGGACGGATATTCTATTTCTTTTAAAGAAAGAGTTGTTATAAAAAGGAATAGGGAGATTATCTGTTCTGGTGCTTTGATAGGAAATTTATATACACTTGAACAAAAAGCTCCAACGATGCAAATAAAAGTTAATAACTCATCTTCTAATTCCAATAAGAGAAAAGAACCTTTGAAGATGATTCAAACATATCTTTGGCATCTAAGGCTTGATCATTTTAACCTAAGCAGAATTCAAAGGTTGATAGCTGATGGACCTCTGAGTTCATTAGCGGTGGAAGACTTCCCAACCTGCGAGTCTTGCTTGGAAGGTAAAATGACCAAGAGGCCTTTCAAGGCCAAGGGGTATAAAGCCAAAGATGTGTTGGAATTGTTTCATTCTGATTTGTGTGGTCCTATATCTATCCAGGCAAGAGGTGGTTTTGAGTATTTCATCTCTTTCATAGATGATTATTCAAGATATGGATACATTTACTTGATGCACCGCAAGTCTGAATGTTTGACAAGTTTAAAGAATTCAAGGCTGATGTGGAGAAACGTCAAGGTAATAGTATCAAGAAACTACGATCTGATCGTGGTGGTGAGTACCTCTTGGGAGAGTTTAGGAATTACTTATCAGAGGTTGGGATTCAATCCCAATTGTCTACACCTAGCACGCCCCAGCAGAATGGTGTAGCGGAGCGAAGGAATAGGACTCTTATGGAGATGGTTAGATCAATGATGAGTTATTCTGAGTTGCCAGATTAATTATGGGGATATGCTCTAGATACGACAGTGTATATTCTAAACTTGGTACCATCTAAATCAGTGCCTTCTACTCCCACAGAATTGTGGACTGGGCGAAAGCCTAGTCTGAGACATATTTGGATTTGGGGGAGTCCAACGCATGTGCTAAAGGTAGATGCAGATAAGTTGGAACCTCGTACAGAAGTGTGCATGTTCATTGGCTACCATAGAGGAACGAAAGGTGGTTGTTTTTATAGTCCTAGAGATCAGAGGGTGATCGTTAGAATGAACGCCAGATTTTTAGAGGAAGACTATGTGATTAACCACAAACCCATGAGTAAGATTGTTCTTAAGGAATTAAGATTGTTCTCAAGGAATTGAGAGGGGAAGTCACTACTTTAGTACCACTGGTACAAGAGGATATACCACAAGTCACTGCACCGCGTGTCACATAGGATACACAGGTGATACCTCGTCGTAGTGGGAGTGTTGTTAGACAGCCTGATAGATTCATGTTCTTGGGAAAATCTTCTGATTTTGTCCCTGGTGAACATGAACCTGATCCCTGGACATATGACGAGGCAATCCAAGATAAAGATGTGGTATCTTGGTAAAGTGCAATGAATGCTGAGATTGAATCTATGGATTCAAATCAGGTCTGGGAGCTAGTAGAACCACCCAATGGTGTAAAAGCCATTTGATGCATGTGGATCTACAAAAGAAAGAGAGGAATAGATGGGAAGATTGAGACCTTCAAAGCGAGGCTTGTTGCGAAGGGGTATACTCAGAAAGAGGGCATCGATTATGAGGAGACCTTTTCGCCGGTAGCCATTCTTAAGTCTATCCAGATTCTCTTATGTATTGCTGCTCATATGGATTATGAGGCATGGCAGATGGATGTCAAGACAACTTTCCTTAATGGAAGTCTTGAGGAAAACATCTATATGAAGCAACCAAAAGGATTCATTGCAAAGGGCAATTAGCATCTTGTGTGCAAGCTTAATCGGTCCATTTATAGATTGAAGCAAGCTTCGAGATCTTGGAACATCCGCTTTAATGAGGTAATCCAGTCTTATGGATTTATTCAAAGTCCGGATGAGTTTTGTGTGTACGAGAGATGTGACAGAAACGTAGTGGTATTTCTTGTACTATACGTAGATGACATTTTATTAATTGGCAACAATGTCAAGGTATTATCGGGTGTAAGGGTATGGTTGTCTAAACAGTTTGATATGAAGGACTTGGGAGAAGTAGGACACATCCTTGGGATCAAGTTTATAAGGGATCGCAATAAAAGGATGTTGTGCTTATCTCAAGCTTCATACATAGACACCATTATGGATCGTTTTAGCATGCAGAACTCCAAGAAGGGTTTTCTACCTTTTAGGCATAGAGTTCCTTTATCTAAGGAGATGTGTCCTAGAACGTCTAAGGAGATAGAGGAGATGAAGGCGGTTCCTTATGCTTCGGCGGTGGGAAGCCTCATGTATGCGATACTATGTACGAGACTAGATATCTACTTTGCCGTGGGCATGGTCAGCAGATATCAGAGTATACCAGGACAGGGACATTGGACTATGGTAAAGCATATATTAAAGTACCTGAGAAGGACTACAGATTATATGCTAGTTTACCAAGTAGACCAATTAACTCCCTGTGGGTTATACAGATTTTGACTTCCAATCAGATAGGGATAACAGTAAGTCTACCTCAGGTTTTGTATTTACTTTGGGAGGTGGAGCCATTGTATGGAGGAGTGTCAAGCAGAAATACGTGGCGGACTCCACTATGGAAGCTGAGTATGTGGCAGCCTCTGAGGCGGCCAAAGAAGATGTGTGGCTCAGGAACTTCCTGATGGACTTGGATGTGATTCTTGGTTTGCCCAGAACTATCAAAATTTATTGTGATAATAATGGTGAAGTTGCAAACTCGAAGGAACCACGAGTCCATAAGGCAAGTAAATACATAGAGCGCAAGTACCACCTGATACGAGAAATCGTAAAGGAGGTAGAAGGTGTTGTCGCCTAGATTGCATCAAAGGATACCCTAGTAGATCCTTTCACTAAGGCCTTTTTAGTGAGAGCTTTTGATAGGCATGTGGAGGGAATGGAAATCAGATGTATGGCAGTATGAGGACAACATAGTCTTTTAGTATAAGTGTGAGATTGTTGGGATGTATACTGAAAAGTCTATCTTTTGTATGAACATCTTTATTTTTGAAATAAGAATCACATGATCATTGTTTGCATATTTTTATGGTTATGCATATTGTCTAATACATTACATTGTAGATAACATGGTGTATGGTGTCACACGGGAGATCATGTTATCAGCTCCTTTGAAAGTATAAGTATAGGCTCACAACCGAGATGGCTTTGGACAAACCATTGGTATGGTTGTAGTGTGATTTGGTGTTGGTTTGTCTTGACCATAGAATCACACTAGTACACTTTGTGTGTATTGAGCAGGACCGACTTAGAGGTGATTCCATTTATTGCTGACTATATAATCGAATCAGACCTCAGATGTTATATTGTACATACTCTTAATCCCGATATAATAACGGGAACATATACTTAGTATTCATTTCTTTGATTTATAAATGGGCGAGATTTATAGTTAAATCGATAGGCTCGGTAAGTTGGGAACTGATATTATTTATATGGTGTGTTGTTGATTATAGGAGGAAACCGTGTCCTATATATTAGGATGATGATGTCTTCTTGAGGAGCTCATAAGGTTCATCATGTAAACCCTACAGGTCGACTTGGTCTGGCATGATGAAAAGGTTGAGTGCTACTACTCATGGAGTTAGATGTTGATTAATTAATGGTCAGTAAATTAATTAATCAACGGACATTCGAAATCTTAAACACGGGGAGAAAATGTACATATAATATATGGAGCCCATATTAACTTATGGGGGTTGGTGAGGTAGATCAATGATAATCCTCTAGTGGAATTGATAATCATTAATGGATCGGACTTTATGCGGGCTTGATCCATTGGGTGGTCAAGATCCAACTCCTCCTCATGGTCCCTATTGTAGCCTATTAAAACCTCATGAAGCTTAGATCCAATGGATGAAAACAAAACTCTAGATCCAACGGTAGAGATTAAATCTCTAGATTCGACGGTTGAGATTAAATATCTAGATCCGATGGTTGAGATTAAATCCCTATATCCAATGGTGGAGATTAAAAGGAGGCATTAACCCAACTCTATAAATATAGGATGATTGCTTGGGTGGCAAGAAGATGGAAGGGGATTAGGGTTTGTTCCCTTGGGCAGCTAGGGATCCTAGTTAGGTTAGGATTAGGAGTGGGCGGCTAGGGTTTGGGTGTTGGAGTAGGCGGCAACAAGAGGAGAAGCTCCTTTCATCTTCTTCCTAAGGTGTTGCTGGCAACCTATCCTTCTTCTCTCTACTTTGGCCGGTGCTCAACCTATCTTTCTTCCCCTCTTCCTTTGCTGGCAACTAGGAGAGCTAGGGTTAGGGTATTGGGCGGCTACAAGGTGAAGATTGGTTTCCTTTTTCTTCTCCAAGTGTTGGCCAGCGCCCATGCTCTCATTGATTCTCTTTTGGCCAGTTCCCATACTCCATGTTCTCTTCCTTGGCCGACGGCAACATCGATTCTATTGACTTGGTGGCTGATTCTAGATAGGAAGAAAAGTTTTGTTTTATGATCTTCCTTTGTTCGGAGTGAACAAGGAAAGGAAGATTGGTGATCTAGGAGGCTTCGACTTTTGGAAGATCGTCGCCCACATGAAGTCCAAAAGGAGGAAGGACATACAATAGAAGATCAAGAGGTATAACAAGAGGTATAATCTTATTTATTTTGATTAGTGTTCTTTTGTATTATGTCTATAATTGTTTTTCAATTATATGCATGTTGTATGTGGTTGTTTACTTTATGTATGTGGTTAAATATACTTGAACCCCGAATATAAACACAAAATCCGATGATCCGTACATCGTCTATTCCGTGGCTATTCGTAGAATAGAGGTTGGTCGCTTGAACAATAAGTTTGTTTAAGTGACTACTCTAATCGAATAGCACGACGATGACAAGGTTGCTTGGGCAATCCCTCTTGTCAAGGATAAATTTTTTTATCCCGGGACATAGAAGGGATCGCCATGAACAAGCGACCGAGTTGAAGTGGGAAGCGAAGGTTCTCCACCTTCATGTGGAATAAGAGCTTTGGTTCCAGAACAAAAATCCTTCACTCCCTCTCCTTGGTGGCTGGCGACAACAACAAAGAGGAGAAGGTGGCTTGATCTTTCTCCAAAGGGATTGTGTCCGGAACTAGATAGGAGAAGAAGGGAGCTTATTATCTTCCTTTGTTCGGAGTGAACATGGTAAGGAAGATTCATGATCTAGTAGGATTCATCTCTTGGAGGATCGTTTCCCACACAACGTCCAAGAGGAGGATAGGACATACAATAGAAGACCTTGAGATAAACAAGAGGTATAATTCTTGTTTTGCTTTCCTTTTGTTTCTTTGCATATTGTATATATTGTATGTGGCTAATTTACTTGGACCCCGAATACAAACACAAAAACCGACGATCTGTACATCGTCTATTCCGCGGCTAATCGAAGAATAGAGGTAGGATGCTTGAACAACAAGTTTGTTCGAGTGACCACTCTAATCGAATAGCACGACGATGGAACGGTTGCTTGGGTAATCCCTAATTGTCATGGATTAATTTTTTTTAATCCGGGGATGATGACGGGATTGCCATGAACAAGCGACCGAGTTGAAGTGGGAAGCGAAGTTTCCTTCCTTCAAGTGGTATCAGAGCTTCGGTACCGCAAAACCTTCAAGTGGTATCAGAGCCACAGTTTTCGATTTTGTGTGTTTAGGATTCAATTACTTTTATGCACTTTTCATATATTATATGTGTCGGATAATAGTAGGATGTGCGTAGGTTATCTTTTTGGTTACAGGCATAGGATCCAACTATTATGACCATATGTATGTATGTGATTGTATGTGTGTAATTATATATTATTTGAATCCTCGGGGTTGAAGAGGCTAGTATTTAATTTTTGTTATTAAGTATGACATTGTTTAGCCACTCTTTTTATTTTAGTTTACTTTCGATCTAGATTTCATGTACACCTCTTCGTGGAGTATAGGATTGATGGATGTAAATTAAAATAGTTTTCTCTGCTTGGATCTCTGGATGGCTTGTACATGGCGTAGGGAGGAGCAGACGAGATGGCGATACGACGGGAGGCATATTGGAGACAAAAGCCATAAAGTTGGAATTTTGTTTTCATATTTATTGCTTCTTGTTTGATATGCATGTCATTGGCTAGGAAAATTCCTCAATTTTAAATTACTAAGTGGGAGAGGGATATTTTTATAAATTCCCACGGCCTCCATTACGATTTGACATGTGATGCAAATAAACTTGCGCGTCGGCTCTGAGTGCCTTCCTCCCCATCGAATGAGTTTGTTTGCAGATCACAGGGTCGAATATGGTTATAGAAAATTATTAAGGAGCGTGTGTACTTCCCCATTGGAAGGCACAAAACCCGAGATAATTACCTTGGTACCGAGTAATGGTGAACACTTAGATGCATATAGGAGTATCCTCCCCATCAGAGTCACTTCTTTTATTTTAGGGCCGAAGAGGAACCAACTATTAATTTTATTTGTCAAAAAGTTAGGTTCACAATATAGTAAAATTAATGGGTAAAACCTCCTCTTACAAATGTAGAATTTGTATACGTCCACACGATCGTGGCATATGATATTCTCGGTGTTTTGAGGTGTTGGTTGATTTTAAAATTTTATTGTTTGAGGAATCAATAATTTTTTGAAATCTAAAGTTTTGATCTATGTGATTCTTAGGTTTTTCAAAAATGACTTTCAGTCCACTTGCTGTGATACTAAAAGAAAATTAACTTACTGGACCCAATTATGTTGATTGAAAAAGGAATCTTGATATTGTCTTGACTGTTGAGGAGTACAAGTATGTACTCTTCGAAGAGTGTACTCCTAAGCCTGCGAATGAGCAGGAAGTCTTTGGAGCTGAGATCGGTGGGGAAACCCAGGTCGATATAATTCTCCAGTCTCTTCCTAGGAGTTTTGAGTAGTTTCGCCTGAATTACAACATGAATAAGAGTTTGTATTCGTCGGTGGAGCTTCTGACAGAACTCCAGGTGGCAGAAGGGCTTGCTCAGGCTTAGGCCATGGTTGCTCAGAAGGTTTGTACTTCTAAGCCGAAAGGCAAGAAGAAGAAGAAACAAGGTGGAGCAAAGGTGGTGGGAGGATCTTAGGGAGGCGTGAAGAAGCCTAAAGGCAAGTGCTTCACTTGCAAGCAGACTAGACATGTGAAGAAGGACTGTCCCAACCAGAAACAGAACAAAGGTATATCCTTTGGTCTAGTCGTTGAAACATGTTTAGCGGTGTTATCTACCGGTACCTGGTGTGTAGATACGGGAGCCACTGATCATGTCTGCAATACTTTGCAGGGGTTCCATGAAACCATACGACTGTTGAAGGGGAGATTACTGTTTACTTGGGCGATGCCACGAAGGTGGCGGCTGTTGCAGTGGGATATGTTTATTTATCTTTTGATAGGAATAAAACTTTGGTTTTGGAAAATTTCCTTTATGTACCTTTATTTAGAAAGAATTTGATTTCGGTTTCTAAATTATTTATGGATGGATATTCTATTTCTTTTAAAGAAAGAGTTGTTATAAAAAGGAATAGGAGATTATACATTACGGTGCATTGATTGGAAATTTATATACACTTGAACCAAAAGCTCCAACGATGCAAATAAAAGTTAATAACTCATCTTCTAATTCCAATAAGAGAAAAGAACCTTTGAAGATGATTCAAACATATCTTTGGCATCTAAGGCTTGGTCATTTTAACCTAAGCAGAATTCAAAGGTTGATAGCTGATGGACCTCTAAGTTCATTAGCGGTGGAAGACTTCCCAACCTGCGAGTCTTGCTTGGAAGGTAAAATGACCAAGAGGCCTTTCAAGGCCATGGGGTATAGAGGAAAAGATGTGTTGGAATTGTTTCATTCTGATTTGTGTGGTCCTATATCTATCCGAGGCAAGAGGTGGTTTTGAGTATTTCATCTCTTTCATAGATGATTATTCAAGATATGGATACATTTACTTGATGCACCGCAAGTCTGAATGCTTTGACAAGTTTAAAGAATTCAAGGCTGATGCAGAGAAACTACGATCAGATCGTGGTGGTGAGTACCTCTTGGGAGAGTTTAGGAATTACTTATCGAGGTTGGGATTCAATCCCAATTGTCTACACCTATCGCCCGTGAGAATGGTGTAGCGGAGCGAAGGAATAGGACTCTTATGGAGATGGTTAGATCAATGATGAGTTATTACGAGTTGCAGTTAATTATGGGGATATACTCTAGATCTGGCGGTGTATATTCTAAACTTGGTACCATCTAAATCGGTGCCTTCTACTCCCACAGATTGTGGGTGCGTAGCCTAGTTTGAGACATATTTGGATTTGAGTCCAACACATGTGCTAAAGGTAGATCTTTGGTAAGTTGGAACCTAAATGCATGTTCATTGGCTACCATAGAGGAATGAAAGGTGGTTTGTTTTATAGTCCTAGAGATCGGAGGGTGATCGTTAGAATGAGCCTTGATTTTTAGAGGAAGATTATGTGATTAACTACAAACCCATGAGTAAGATTGTTCTAGAATAAGATTGTTCTAGAAGAATTGAGAGGGGAGGTCACTACTTCAGTACCACCGGTATAAGAGGATATACCACAAGTCACTGCACCGCGTGTCATAGAGGATACACAAGTGATACCCCGTCGTAGTGGGAGGGTTGTTAGAAAGCCTAATAGATTCATGTTTTTGGGAGAATCTTTTGATTTGGTCCCTGGCGAACATGAACCTGATCCCTGGACATATGACGAGACAATCCAAGATAAAGATGCGGTATCTTGGCAAAGTGCGATGAATTCTGAGATAGATTCTATCGATTCAAATCAGGTCTGGGAGCTAGTAGAACCACCCAATGGTGTAAAAACCATTGGATGCAAGTGGATCTACAAAAGAAAGAGAGGAATAGATGGGAAGGTTGAGACCTTCAAAGCGAGGCATCTTGCAAAGGGGTATACTTAGAAAGAGGGCATCGATTTTGAGGAGACCTTTTCGGCGATAGCCATGCTTAAGTCTATCCGGATTCTCTTATGTATTGTTGCTCATATGGATTATGAGGTGTGGCAGATGGATGTCAAGACAACTTTCCTTAATGGAAGTCGTGAGGAAAACATCTATATGAAGCAACCAAAAGGATTCATTGCAAAGGGCAATTAGCATCTTGTGTGCAAGCTTAATCGGTCCATTTATAAATTGAAGCAAGCTTCGAGATCTTGGAACATCCGCTTTGATGAGGTAATCTAGTCTTATGGATTTATTCAAAGTCTGGATGAGTCTTGTGTGTACGAGAGATGTGACAGAAACGTAGTTGTATTTCTTATACTATACGTAGATGACATTTTGTCAATTGGCAACAATGTCAAGGTGTTATCGGACATAAGGGTATGGTTGTCCAAACAGTTTGATATGAAGAACTTGGGAGAAGTGGGACACATCCTTGGGATCAAGGTTATAAGAAATCGTAGGAAAAGGATGTTGTGCTTATCTCAAGCTTCATACATATATACCATTTTTGCTCGGTTTAGCATGCAGAACTCCAAGAAAGGTTTTCTATCTTTCAGGCATGGAGTTCTATTATCTAAGGAGATGTGTCCTAGAACATCTGAGGAGATAGAGGAGATGATGGCGGTTCCTTATGCTTCGGCAGTAGGAAGCCTCATGTATGTCATGCTATGTTTGAGACCACATATCTACTTTGTCATGGGCATGGTCAGTAGATATCAGAGTAATCTAGGAACGGGACATTGGACTGCGGTAAAACATATATTGAAGTACCTGAGAAGGACTAGGGATTATATGATGGTTTACTAGGCAGACCAATTACTCCCTGTGGATTACACAGATTCCGATTTCCAATCAGATAGGGATAATAGTAAGTCTACCTCAGGTTTTGTGTTTACTTTGGGAGGTGGAGCCATTGTTTGGAGGAATGTCAACAGAAATGCGTGGCGGACTCTACCATCGAAGCTGAGTATATGGCAGCCTCTGTGGCGGACAAATAAGTTACATAGCTCAGGAACTTCTTGATGGACTTGGATGTGATTCCTGGTTTGCCCAAAACTATCACAATTTATTGTGATAAAAATGGTGCAGTTGCAAACTCGAAGGAACCACGAGCCCATAAGGCAAGTAAACACATACAGCGCAAGTACCACTTGATACGAGAGATCATAAAGGACGTAGACGTTGTTGTCGCTTAGATTACATCAGAGGATGACTTGGTAGATCCTTTCACTAAGGCCCTTCAAGCGAGAGCTTTTGATAGGCATGTAGAGGGAATGGGAATAAGATGTATGGAAGTATGAGGATAGCATAGTCTTTTAGTATAAGTGGGAGATTGTTTGGATGTATACTGAAAAGTCTATCTTTTGTATGAACATCTTTATTTTTGAAATAAGAATCACATGATCATTGTTTGCATATTTATGGTTATGCATATTTTCTAATACATTACATTATAGATAACATGGTGTATAGTGTCACACGGGAGATCATGTTTCAGTTCCTTGTAAAGTATAAGTAAAGGCTCACAACCGAGATGGTTTTCGACAAACCATTGGTATGGTTGTAGTGTAATTTAATATTGGTTTGTCTTGACCATAGAATTACACTAGTACACTTTTTGAGTGTATTGAGTAGGACCGACTTAGAAGTGATTCGATTTATTGCTGACTACATAATTGAATCGGACCTCGGATATTATGTTGTACATGCTCTTAATCCTGATATAATAACGGGCACATATACTTAGTATTCATTTCTTTGATTTACCAATGGACGAGATTTATAGATTAAATCGATAGGCTCGGTAAGTTAGGAAATAATATTATTTATATAGTGTGTCATTGATTATAAAAGGAAACCGTGTCCTATATATTAGGATGATGATGTCTTCTTGAGGAGCTCATAAGGTTCATCATGTAAACCCTACAGGTGGATTTGGTCTGACATGATGATAAGGTTGAGTGGAACTACTAATGGAGTTAGATGTTGATTAATTAATTGTCAGTAAATTAATTAATTGACGGACATTCGAGATCTTAAACACGGTGAGACATTTGTACAAACAATATATAGAGCCCATATTAATTTATGGGGGTTGGTGAGATAGATCAATGATAATCCTCTAGTGGAATGGATTATCATTAATGGATCGGACTTTATGTGGGTTTGATCCATTGGGTGGCCAAGATCCAACTCCTCCTCATGGTCCCTATTGTAGCCTATTAAAACCCTCATGAAGCTTAGATCCGATGGTGGAAAATGGAACTCTGGATCCGACGGTGGAGATTAAATCTCTAGATCCGATGGTTGAGATTAAATCCCTAGATCCGACGGTGGAGATTAAAAGGAGGCTTAAGCCCAACTCTATAAAAGGAGGCTTAGGAGTGGGAGGCAAACACAACTTGGAGATTAAGGTTTTTGGTTTGGGCGGCAAGGGTTTGGGATTAGGCTTGGGCGGCAACCTTTGGAAGAATTAGGGTTTGTTTCCTTCTCTTCCCAATAGGTAACCGGCGCCCATCTTCTTCCTCCTTGCTTTAGCCGACACCCAACCTTTTTCTATTCTTCTCCTTAGCCGGCGGCAACAAGGGTGAAGGTTATTCCTTTGGAGCTCTTGGCCGGCACCCATTATTCCTTCTCCCTCTCCTTGGTGGCCGACGACAACAACAAAGAGGAGAAGGTGGCTTGATCTTTCTCCAAAGGGATTGTGTCCAGAACTAGATAGGAGAAGAAGGGAGCTTATTATCTTCCTTTGTTCGGAGCAAACAAGGTAAGAAGATTCGTGATCTAGGAGGCTTCATCTCTTGGAGGATCGTTGCCCACACAACGTCCAAGAGGAGGATAGGACATACAATAGAACACCTTGAGGTAAACAAGAGGTATAATTCTGGTTTTGCTTTCCTTTTATTTCTTTGCATATTGTATGTATTGTATGTGGCTAATTTACTTAGACCCCGAATACAAACACATAAACCGATGATCCGTACATCGTCTATTCCGCGGCCAATTGAAGAATAGAGGTAGGATGCTTGAACAACAAGTTTGTTCAAGTGACCACTCTATTCGAATAGCACGATGATGGAACGGTTGCTTGGGTAATCCCTAATTGTCATGGATTAATTTTTTTTAATCTGGGGATGACGACGAGATCGCCATGAACAAGTGATCGAGTTGAAGTGGGAAGCGAAGTTTCCTACCTTCAAGTGGTATCAGAGCTTCGGTTCTGCAAAACCTTCAATAACATGTCATGAAATCATATTTATTTTTATCATATAAAATATCATGATCATGCTTAGGCTTTTCTTTTATGTCATGTGTATTTAGATTTATTCATATGTCATGACATCATGATTATTGGCAATGCTTATTTATGTTATCATTTAGGCCATGCTCATTCATGCATTAATTAAAATTGATTTAAGGACTATGGCATGACTTGAAGTCCCATGTATAAGGGAATCAAGTAGTGTTGCCTTAGAAAAAGCATGAGACTTTAGTTTAGGATGAACAAAACCCACACCTCACATCAAATTGACATGTGTGTATTTTCATACACCCTAGATACATGTAAGATGCTAGGAAATTAGTTAAGTTCATGGTGCATAGTTTTTGCATCTAGATGAACTCAAACTTATCTTATATCATGGGTGGATCATAGGGAAAGCTAATGTGCAAGTCATGTGCATTGAGCCCATTGATCATGATCCAATATAGATTTTCAAAATTATTTTAAAAAACCTTGGTGAAGTTTATCTTTTGATAGAAGTCACCATTGAGAGAGTTGATATAAAGTAGGGTCAAAACATTGAACTTTTCAATGGTTTTGAACTTTGTGTCAATCTCAATATTTTATGGGTATTTTATTTTTCAAATATTTTTCACCCATTATGATTGTTATAAGTATTATATGTACAAAGTTTCACTATTTTTTAAACTATGTATAATTACTTATGTATTTTGAAAATTCGGTTTGTGATTATGATTTCTGCATTTTGCAGATATCAGTCGACTGATGCATAGGGCAGTCGACTATTGACTATCAGAGTCAATTGCCAATGCTAATTTCGGATAAAAAAGGATGTTTAGCCCATGTTTCGGCTATGTTAGGCTACCCTAACTACTCCTAACCCTAGGAAATACTTTGGAAACTATTGGAAAGGGTGAAAAATCCATTGGATATGGATTAGGAGAGTTGTTTAGGGTGTGTATCTATTTTAAGGTGTGTGAAAGTTCAAGGTTGAACTTTCAAACTTAATTTTTATGGTTTAGTGTTCCTATTGGCTTAGGGACTCTCCAAGGATATTGTTGGCGCAATGGTCAAGGGGGAGTAAGCCTTTAGGGGGAGGTTATCCATCATGGGATGATGGATGTGTTCTTCCTCATGAGGGGGAGAATTTGGAGAGTTGGAGAGTTTGTAGGATTGCCTCTCTTGAGTGATATGAGACTTATCACTAGAAAGAGTGAAGGCATCCTGGATGTTTTTGGACCAAGGGGGAGATTGTAAGATCTCATTGGGATATGAGACATTGACACCCTTGGGGAGAACCTTTTTGATGTATGTCAAAAGGGGGAGAATTGATGGGAAAATCAATGGGAGAATTTGAGATTACCAATTTGAGAGAATTGGTAAGGAGTTTGAGTTAGGTGGCCTAACTTAAAGGTGTTTATGGTTTTTGTCAAACATCAAAAAGGGGGAGATTGTTGGTGCAATCGACCCAGGTCACGATTGACCAAACTCGAGTTTTGACTCGAGCGGTATTTTGATGTTTGACAAAATGTATGACAATGTGATTATCATGGGAAAGTCAAGCATGGGTCTTGGCAATGGGAAAGTCAAGTCTTGAGTACTTGAAATGGAAAGTCCAAGTCATGGGTACTTGGCATGGTAAGTCCAAGTGGGACACTTAGCAATGGAAAAGTCAAACATGGGTTGGCATGGAAAGTCCAAGCATGGGTCTTGGCAAGGGAAAGTCCAAGCTTGAGTCTTGGCAATTGAAAAGTCGAACATGGGTTGGCAAGGGAAGTCCAAGGGTTGATATTGGCGGCGTAAAATTCAAGCTAGAGTCTTGGCAGCATAAGTCCAATGGTTAGTGACGTAAAGTCCAAGCGATAGTCTTGGCAGCGTAAGCCCAATGTGCCTTGGCGGTGTAGACCATCTTAGCATTACAATAGCCAATGGAAGCACCTGAAGGCTAACGTATGGATGAATAAATCATGAATGACTTGGAGGGATCTGATAGGCATGAGGCTGACGAGGTGGCTAGAAGGCTTAGGTCTAGGTTAAGAGTGGTCTAGCAAGTATTGAGGGCATCATACTTGGAGTTAAACCTCATGGTTGAGGTTATCAGTCGACTGGGACTTTGGACCAGTCGATTGGTCAAGTGTTTTGACACTTGACAGTCGAGTTGACTCTTGGCGGATCGAATTATGGCGATCGCTGCTCCAAAGTCAAGCGGTGTTCGATCAGAGGAAATGGTCGCGATCATTGATCGCGATTGACGATCCATCGATGGCATGAGTAGTCGACTGCCATGGATGGCAGTCGACTATTGGTCGAGGTTACGAGAGTAGAATGCTCGATATCTGACTGGTCAGTCGGCTATGACCTCGGCAATAAACTGATCGGTTATGGTAGTCGACTTCCAGTGTATCCGTTGGAGCTTATCCAACGTGGATCAAGTCGTTATCTCACAATAGCTCTGAAGGAGCAATGTCGATTGTCGTGATCAGGCTTTAAAAGGAGCTCGTGGAAAAGATTTTGGTATGGTTCTTTGAGGCAAATTGGGGGATTTGCTCTGCAATCCACACCAACAAGACTACTCTCAAACCAAAAGCAAGCATTAAAGTTCACATTGTGTAAAGTTTTCTTTATTTGTATTTGTGTAGTTTACTTGTATTTGCTTGTATTTTATTTCTTATTATTGTAAGAACCTTTATACGAGATTTCTCAACCTCCGACTTGTTGTCGAAAAGGAGTATTTTATTATTAGTGGTGTTAGGCATCGCTAGGGCTCATTCGAGCCCAACCCGTGGAGTAGAAATCCTAAGGTTCCGAACCACGTTATATTGCTTGTATTGGTACTTGTGTTGTGTATTTGTTTTTATCATTATTATTTCAGGTGCATACACTAATGTTTGTAGCAAGCACGCGATCAAATTCCATTGTCAAATGAAAATGCGATATTCATCACCCCTCTAGCAGACACCAACGTTCCTACATCGTCTTCCTATCCTATCAGCTTTTACTTTCTTCATTTTCCAAGAGGGAAAATCAATACCCCCTTTTCCTCTATAAAAACTTCCGGCACCACCTTTTACTTGTATACTCCTCCATTCTTCTACCTTCTAAATGGCAAACTCTTTAGAGTAAAGGAGCAACTCTCCTTCCCCTGAGCCAGGTACAGCAGATCGACAACTCATAAAAGAGCTAGTAGAGCAACTGAAGGAGCTGAGGAGGCGCCTATAGTCAACTAGTCAACCTCCACTCGCAACTACTCCCTACGACAAGAACCGGCTGTGGCCCAATGGGCCCTTATCAAAACACAGTTCATGAACCAGTCTCACGTCAGACTACTTCTTGCCGTATAAGCCCGTCGTAGTGCTCCGACATTACCTCCAGAGAGAATCATCCATGAAACTCCTTAGTTTTCCGTACACTTGGATGCATTTTCTTTACTTCTCTTAAGAAGTTATGCATGTAACCCTTTCCTTCAGTAATAAAAATCTTATTTTGGAAAAATACTAGGTTGTACCTCTTCTTGCTAAAACCTAATTTTCTGAGATAAGTAAAATATCATAGCGCCACCCTTCAACAACATAAACTCGTCAATCTCATGCCAACGTCCCCCTTTGATCATTTGGCACAAGTCCATCGTAATAACCTTCCCTTACCTTAGGTCTGGCCCCATGCAAGGAAGAAATTAATCTTTTGGCAATGCTTCTCTCTTAAACCCAACTCTTCCGGTCCACCACTTGAATCCAACCCTTCCGATCCACCACGGCATGAAGATAACAACTTGACTCGGAGACAAGATGAAAAAATAGTGGCGACGTGACCTAGTGCTTCGTCAGGTCAGATCGGAATAATTATTTTTTATTCTGCCAATCTTCATCAGTGCATCTACTTTGAACCCAACTCCTCCATTCCTCAACCATACGGGGATAATAACATAACTTGGAAATAAGCTGAACAAATAGTGGCAATCTGACCTAGGTCTTTGCCTAGTCAGATCGGAATAATTTTTTACTTTGTCAATCTTAATCAATGCATCTACCTTGAACCCAACTCCTCCGTTCTGCAACCATACGGGGATAATAGCTTGACTTGGAGACAAGCTGAAAAAATAGTGATGATCTGACCTAGGGTTTCGCCTGGTCAGATTGGAATAATTTTTTACTCTGCCAATCTTCCATAATGCATCTACCTTGAACCCAACTCCTCCGATCCGCAATCGCATAGGGATAATAGCTTGACTTGAGGATAAGTTTAAAAAATAGTGATGATATGACCTAGGGATTCGCCTGGTTAGATCGAAAAAAATTTTTACTCTGCCAATCTTCCACAGTGCATCTACCTTGAACCCAATTCCTCCGATCCGTAATCGCCTGGGGATAATAGCTTGACCTGAGGACAAGCTGAAAAAATAGTGATGATCTGACCTAGGGCTTCACCTGGTCAGATCGAAATAATTTTTTACTCCGCCAATCTTCCAAAGTGCATCTACCTTAAACCCAACTCCTCCGATCCGCAATCGCACGGAGAAAATAGCTTGACTTGAGGATAAGCTGAAGAATAGTGACGAACTGACCTAGGGATTCGCCTGGTCAGATCGGAATAAATTTTTACTCCGACAACCTTCCACAGTGCATCTACGTTGAACCCAACTCCTCCGGTCCGCAATCTCACGAGGAAAATAGCTTGACTTGAAGACAAGCTAAAGAATAGTGACGATCTGACCTAGGGCTTCGCCTGGTCAGATCGGAATATTTTTTTACTCCGGCAATCTTCCACAGTGCATCTACCTTGAACCCAACTCCTCCGATCTGCAACCGCACGGGGATAATAGCTTGACCTAAGGACAAACTGAAGAATAGTGACAATATGACCTAGGGCTTTGCCAGATCAGATCAGAATAATTTTCTACTCTGCCAATCTTCTATAGTGCATCTACCATGAACCCAACTCTTCCGATCCGTAACTATACGGGGATAATAGCTTGACCTAAGGACAAGCAGAAGAATAGTGATGATTTTACCTAGGGCTTCGCCTGGTCAGATCGGAATAATTTTTTACTCCACTAATCTTCAACAGTTCATCTACCTTGAATGCAACTCCTTCAATCCGCAACTGCAAGGGGATTATAGCTTGACCTGAAGACAAGCTGAAGAATAATGACGATCTGACCTAGGGCTTCGCCTGGTTAGATCAGAATAATATTTTACTCCGTTAATCTTTGACAGTGCATCTACCTTGAATGTAACTCCTTCGATCTGCAACCGAATGGGGATAATAGCTTGACCGGAGGACAAGTTGAAAAAATAGTGACGATTTGACCTAGGGATTCGCCTGGTCAGATTGAAATAATTTTTTACTCTGTCAATCTTGCAGAGTGCATCTACCTTGAACCCAACTCCTCTGATCCGCAATCGCACGGGGATAATAGCTTCGGCGATTGTCGAATTGTAAACAGTGTGACGATATGATATAAGGCCTTGCCTCATCATATCGAATTGAATTTTTTACTCCGACAATCTTCACAGGTGTATTTACCTTAAACCCTACTCGCCGTTATGCATGAGGATAATAACCCGGCGATTGCCAAGCTATAAAAAGTGTGACGATATGATCTAAGGCCTTGCCTTATCAGATCGGAATGAATTTTTTACTTCACCAATCTTCACAGGTGTATTTATCTTAAACCCTACTCCTCTGTTCATCAATCACACGGGGATAATAGCTTCGGTGATTGTCGAGCTATAAAAAGTGTGACAATCTGATCTAAGGCCTTGCCTCATCAAATCGGAATGAATTTTTTACTTCGACAATTTTCACAGGTGTTTTTACCTTAAACCCTACTCCTTCGATACGCAACCGCACGGGGATAATAGCTTCGGCAATTGCCGAGCTGTAAATAGTTTGACGATCTGATCTAAGGCCTTGCCTTATCAGATCGGAATGAATTTTTTACTTCGTCAATCTTCACAGGTGTATTTACCTTAAACCCTACTCCTTCGATCCATAATCACACGGGGATAATAGCTTCGGCAATTGTCGGGTTGTAAAAAGTGTGACGATCTGATCTAAGCCCTTGCCTCATCAGATCGAAATGAATTTTTTACTCTTCCAATCTTCATAGGCGTATTTACCTTAAACCCTACTCCTCCAATCCACAACTGCATGGGGATAATATCTTCGACGATTTCCATGCTGTAAAAAGTGTGACGATCTGATCTAAGGCCTTGCCTCATAAGATCAAAATTAATTTTTTACTCTGCTAATCTTCATAGGTGTATTTACCTTAAAGCCTACTCCTTCGATCCGCAACCGCACGGGGATAATAGCTTCGGCGATTGCTGAGCTATAAAAAATGTGACGATCTGATCTAAGACCTTGCCTCATCAGATCGGAATGATTTTTTTACTCCGCCAATCTTCACAGGTATATTTATCTTAAACCATACTCCTCCGATCGACAACCGCACTGGGATAATAGCTTCGACGATTGTCGGGCTGTAAAAATTGTGATGATTTGATCTAAGGCCTTGCCCCATCAGATCGAAATGAATTTTTTACTTTGCCAATCTTCACAGGTGTATTTACCTTAAACCCTACTCCTCCGATCCGCAACCGTATGGGGATAATAGCTTCGGTGATTTTTGGGCTATAAAAAGTGTGACGATTTGATCTAAGGTCTTGCCTTATCGGATCGGAATGAATTTTTACCCTACTCCTCCATTCCGCCACCACATGGGGATAATAGCTTTAGCTAATGCTAGGCTGTGAAGAGTCGAATAAAGGCTCAACCCTCCGCTGAACCACACATCCATCTTCTTTTATGGCCCATACCATTGCCCCAGGGCCCAACTATTTCTCCTATCACAAATACATTTCCTCCTTTTAAATCCAACTCCTTGCCTTCCCCTTCTTCGTCTTCTGCTCCTCCTGTCTTCAAAACCTCTCCACATTTCTGCACAGTGCAAAAATTCTTCTCTCTTCTTCTTGCATCCTCCTCAATCCTCCCTTTTGTGCGACAAGATGAAGGCTCGCTGCTCTAAAGTACTTTTCCCACAATGACAAGATGCCCCGATGAGCTCAATTCCAATGCCTGTCAATCTTGCACCGTCGTCTACTGCCCCGGCTTCGGCAGGGCTTCCTTCTGCCACTTCCTCAGTTACATCTCCTTCATTTTTATCAACCATATCATCCCCCCTTTTTCCCGCCATCATCTATTGTGAGTCCCCGACCAGTATCACCATCTTCTCCTTCCCCATCCATATTATCGCCAAACCCTAGCGTTCCTTCTTCTTCGCCTTCACTTCTATGTAACCCTATGTCACCTCCCCCATTCTTGCATACCCAAATCAGATTGCGGGAAGCTCTGTGCCGACGAGTGCAGGAAGAAGATGCTTTTACTTTGGACCCTTTTTCTTCGTTCTCCTTGCCAATGGGCACCGATTTAGTCCTGGTTATGCCTCCTTCATCTTCTATTTCATTAACCCCACCCACATCATCGCCTTCTCCTTCGAATATCCTCATTTACACCACCCCCCATATAGCATCTGAGGGTCTTCATTAGTAGCCTGGTCCTGCTCCATCTTCTAATGCCCCTTTGCTAACTAACGAAAAGCTGCAAATTGTCATATCCCCCTCAGCTGCCCATATGCCTTCCACCGCAGCTTTCGCCCTAGTGTCGATGTCACCTGCACCATCCTCAGAGGGTTCCCCCTTTTTAATTATTCAGTAGGTACTCTTGGACCTCCTTCCCCCATCGTTGAGCCTTCCTTTTCCATTGTCCACCCCCATAAGCCCCTTAGCTACGACCCTTTTTCTCACCACTTCCACATCCCCCCACCACGGACATCCCTATCTCCACGACACCAATAACATCCCCCATTTCATCTTCCTCTCACTCCTCATCTTCAGAACCTTCAAGCTCCCCATCTTCCCTCCAAAATTTTAATCCCTCTTCTAGAAGTGATGTTCCTCCCTTCCCCTTTGGAACCTCCCTTCTTTTTTCTTCTAAACCAATAGAACAACTCCCTATAGCATACCATCCTTCACCTATTATGAGTGAATCATCCCCGCCTATTGCTTCTACTCCTTCTTCTCCTTCTGCCAGAACTCCACGCACCCTCACCTTAGAGGAATTAGCCCCATAGATGGAAAGCTTGCAAAATGTTCTGGAACTAGTAAGCTTTCATAAGCCATTCTTGCCTGCCCCTTTATTAATAACTCTTTCTTTAACTTATTGTCTTCGGGCGGTAACAAATTATCAAGAGCTGAAGCACTCCTTCACTCAAATTAAACAATAGACTCAGCAACAATCGATGGCCAATTTAGCATCTCAGGAAATGTCTAAACAGAGAGAGTCTTCTTTACCTCAAGAACTAGCTCAATGTCGTGCCCAACTGTTAGAAGCTCACCAACAACAACAAAAGGATGCTGAAACCATAGCCGCGCTGCGAAGCCAAGTGAGTAAAGAGATTTTCCATAGTTCAACGTTAATATCAAAGAGAAATCAAGCCCTCTCTCAAGTGCATCGACATGAAGTTTCCTTGCAGCAAGTAAGGAACGAACTTGCCCTTACCAGGACTTATACCGAACCTGTGGAAGGAATCTCTACCTCAATGCAGCAAGATTTGGTAGGCATGTCAAGAATTGTATAGCAAGATCATGCTTCTCACTCTCAAGACATGCCCGCTTTGACTGATACTCTAACTGACATATCGCGCCGATACCGTCGAGTTTGCCGGGACTTTTTGGAGCATTGATGTGAGCAAAACATATAGGGTTTTAGGAGTAGTTTTCGCTCACATCTCATTTCATTTTATGTTTGTTTCATGCATATTTTACTTTGTTTTGCATGCATTTCCTATTTTCTAGTTTGGAGATATACTTTTGTTAATTTATGTGTAGGACGACATTTTTGGAGTAAAAATGGAGCAATTTATGGAGTACGGACCTTAAGGAACACAAACTGGCCATGTCCCAAGACTTGGGCATGTTTCTAAAGTGAAACAGATCAAAATAGAGGCTCCACGAAAAGACATGGCCATGCTGTGTCTTTTAGCATGACTGTGCCTTTTTTCTAGCTCAGTTTTTAGCCTTGATTTCAGCCATTTTCCAGCCTTGCACATGGCCTGGCCATTTGAAATTCACACGGTCGTGTGGTGGCACCGCAAATTCGATGAAATAGGGTTTTTCAAGCATTTATGGAAAGTAGGAGCCACCTCTATATATAGGAAACTTGTCTAAGAGGATGGGGATGACGAGGGAGCCACCCTAGGGCTCCCAAACCCTAGTGAGAGGCATGACGGCCGGGGACAACACTCCAAAGCCCTAAAAAACTTCGGAAACTTGCAACGAGGAGGAAGGAAGCCACTCGAGATCCAAGTTCTACACATCAACTCCCGAGAGAAGAACCTCAACGCATTGTAATCTATATTCTTACCATGCTTTATCCTGTATATCTAAATTTGACAATGCCTTGTATTTCTTTCCTCGTAATCATGGAGTAGATTCTTTGATTCTAGGACAAGGGAGTAGTTTGTGTTGAGTTAGAACATGTTGGTTCAAATATCTTTTCATTCTTGAATCTATATTTGCAAATCGGTGTTTGGTTAGATCTATTGCTATTGTTTTGGTTTTCTAGTCACTGTGCTTAGCCGATACGAGGGGTGACAACCCTCGTATCAAAGATTTAGGGGAATTAAGGAGGAACCTAGGGGTTGGCCTTATCTCCCGTAACTGTGGGTAGAAGGATACGATAGAGTAGGAAGCGCACCCCCATTTTCGACTCGTCACTGGGATTGATTCGACATCCTCATACTGACTATCCTATCCTAAGGCCAGGGGTCGACTTGGTAATGGCAGAGGTAGCTTCTGATAGATGCGAAGGCTCATCGAGGGAGTGTATGATGTCCTTTCCACAAAACCGTAGCTTGGAACCTAGACATAACCCAATTTACAACATGTTCTGCGACACACAAATGAAACTAAAATCCTAGAATCCATCTAAAGATTCGTAGCGTCCCTTCTCTTCCTTCATTTGACACTGTACTAGAGTTAGGACCGCCGACAACCCTTTGAACCACAACCATTAGAATCGATTTCCGAACAATAATGTCCACCGAATAGATAGCTACTTGAATCTCAGTCCCTGTGGGATCGATAATATATATTATTACTTAACGACACCCATGCACTTACGGGCGTTGAGCATGAGCGTGCACTTTGAGTCCTCGACAGTCTCTATTGCGAGATTTGAGGTTGCGTTCACGTGCATCAAGATTTTGGCTCCATTGCCAGGGACTGATTGATTCGATATCGAATCAAGAAGTCGATAGTTGGATTGAACCTAGGCTAGATTTACTTTTCTTATTTTATTTTATTTTATTTCAGTTTTGTTCATTCTGTTGCTCTTTACTTATTTATAATTTCCTGCAAATAACAATGCATGCTTTTACTCATGATTATGGTCAATTTAATGCTGTAAGTTTTGGTAACATTTATTGTGAGCATTGTGATGAAATATGGCATACCATTAACGATTTTTAGGATATATTCGAACCTTCACAATTTGAACAAGAAGATGTCACCTACAATTACAACCAGTGGCCATAAGATGACTCCTATTCATATAGTTATGACTCTGACTACTTAAACCCTCAATATTGTCCGCCTAAATCCCGACTTGAGCATATGATGGAAGATTTCATTCAAACGCAACAAGTGGCGAACGATGAATTCCGATGGCGGCATTCGCAGACAAAGACTCAATATTGTTTCCCAAGCGAGAACAAGTGTTATGAATCGCCATGCGAATTTTATCCGTAACCAAGTCTCCACCCGTAATCCTTGCAAGATAAAGTTACTAGGAATACAAGGAGCATAGTCAACCATTCATGGAGCGACAAAATCTAGTAGATGAAGAAACCAAACAACTAGAAGGTGGCTTTGATGACTGGATTACACCTAATATGGCAGAGACTCACTTTGAGTGAATGAATGAGGAGGACGTAGATGACATAGGAAGTGAAGAAGGACAATCCATTCAATCACCACTGGAAGAAGAACTTGAGGATTATATAATTGATACATTAATCAAGGAGTGCATTGCTTCAATCCAAACACCTCCTAACCTCAGGGGTCTAGAAGAACCTACCTTAACCCTCATCGAAACTTTAGGTACCAATAACGAAGGCCATTTAGTGATTTGTAATCATAAAATTTCATTTGACATAATAGAATCAGCTGATCAATCTTTTGGTGAGGATATTTGTGGTGTGTTACATTATTCATAGCATATGGATGAAACAGAATATTATGATCAAACTCCTGATGATTTTTTAAAGAAAAGCATGTTCACTCTTGAACCAAGGAAGGCATCAAATTAATATCTTGCCCCTCCACGAGCAAGATTTAAGAGATATGGTGATAAGAGAGCACAAGGGAGGAGGCATAAGGTGAGCAAATATCTTGCTCCTCCATGAGCAAGATTCAAACACATCAAATAAAACATAGGAATAAGGTCGAGCTAAAAGACCTTAAACAAAGTGCTTCTTGGGAGGCAACCCAAGTTTAGCTTTTTATGTTCTCTTTCTATTTTATTGCATTCGTTTATAACATTTAGCATTTTGCAAATAAATTAGGACTAGAAATGACTTGCAGGTAGAAACAAAAATCATTTTGAACCTACACGACTGAGCATGTAAGGAGAATTGGGACCGTTGTGCACCATGAGAGAGAAACGGGGGGCACACGGCCAGGTCGTGTGCTTTCACATAGTCGTGCCCCACATTCTAGTAGCACACATGGTCTAGCCATGTGTTTTTACAAGGCTGTGTTGCGCAAGGGATAAAGGGCACCGCACCGTGCATTTCACCCCTATTCATCACTCTCCCTCCAGTCCACACATGTATAGGAGCCCACCTAGTCCACCTCGACATGAGCCTACACCTGCACCACCACCTTTTTCTACTTTTGAGCAGGATGCAGGTATATCATCCTATGATTTTTCGGAGTTTCAATCGCGTCTCGATGATATATATGCCGAGCAGTAGACACAGAGGCAGCGATGGGAGGAGCAGAGCACATATACTCTGGCAGAGTTTCAGGGCTGCCCATCACCAGGAGGAGGCCATATATTGCTATGAGATTCGGCAGCACATGAGTGCCCAGCATGCACAGTGGCCCCTGGATAAGGAGCACAGAGCAGCTACTGCATCCACCAGTTCTCAGATCAACCACATATACATGTGCCATCAGTGTCTGAGCACCAGGTTTACCCAAAAGCCAGACATGCCGAGACTGCCAGACTTCCCACCTCGACCACCATATTAGAGGTACAGTCTCATATAAGTCTGGGGGGAAACCCCAAGTTTTGATTTATTTTGTTTCTAGCAGTAGTTTCTTTTCTAATATTTTCATCTTAGTTGGCATTCATTTGTTAATGCATAGGTTGTTTAGTTTCTTTCAGCGCTTAGTTTTTGTTATCTATAAGCTACCTCAGTAGTATTTTTAAAGTTTTCTTCATGAATTTTTTTACCTCATGGTATTTTATTTTATTTGCTCTAATGAATGTTCTAGACTTAAACTGGTTAGCTTTTATTTTATGATGCACATGGATGCGTCCTCAAATCTCATGACGACTATCATCAGGGACTCAAAGTGTGCGCTCGCGCTCAATGCCCGCAAGTGCATAGATGTCATGAAGTAATAAAGATTATCGATCCCACAGGGACTGAGATTCGAGTACCAATACACTAATTGGTTGTGATTGTTCAGATGAAATCTCTGAGAGAGTCGGTTGGTGAGGACTATCAGTGGACGCTACTCTGTGCGGTGTCACACGGAGGAGGAAAAGAGTGCTGCTTTAAGATCTCTCTGCGTGCTGCTTTGCCCATCTTCACTAAGTGTTTGATGAAGTGGGACCCTACATCGATGCTACTCCTTTCTTGTAGCATGTCCCATAGGCAAAGCAGCTCGTTGGCTCTAACTACACCATCACTCTCCCATGACCAAATATGGTATTGGCCATGATGCGGTGTAGGTATTGAAAGACGGGGTTTTGGAGGCGCGATGCTTTGGCCCTAGATGGGTCATAAGCGTGCTCCCCTGTCAACTCAGTCCAAATCATACGAGAGTTGTACCCATTAGGGGTCCTTCTCTCTCCCTTGCTTGGCAAGCCAAAGCATGAGTTCCATTAGAATCGTGAAAGAGCTCTCAGTCAGTCATCACCGTGCGCTAGAGAGAGAAGCTCTGGCTTCTCTCTAGAGCTTCCCAGGGATCCGACGGTGGAGGCTAGGTAGAAGGGCTGGGACAGTGTCCCCGGAGTTTCGCAGCAGCCAGTGAAGGTTGTGGCCAAAGTAAGTGAGAGACCAATAAACCAAGGAGTGCACTCGAGAACGACGGTCTCTATGGATTGCGTCGAACAACCAACAACTTGCAACCATCGTGCTCTAATGAGGAAGGGACCTAGTGCGGTACAATACAAGGTATGTGAGCGTAATGAAGTCAATACTGCAGGAAAGGATGGCTAGCAGCTAGCAACCGGAGAGTAGCTAGAAACAAGAGCAAAGCGACAGATGCACCGAGATAAGGCTGTGAATACAAGCTTGGTGCAGTGAAACCTAAAGCCTGTGAGGAAGCTAGCACACGAAACCCTGGTTTCAGTAGACTAGGGTTTTTCTCCAGCGACTGGAGGAAGACGAAGGGAAAGGACAGTGGTAGGTGGGGAGCAGGCATCCATACCGTCCGATTGGCACAATCAACGAGGTGATAAAAGGAACATTACTGTTTTCAAAATGTCGGATTCAAAGATTGCTGAAGCTTCGCCCGGGACCACTGTAGCTAGATTTCTCCAAACCCGACAACCCGTTTAACTTAAGTCATTTCTCCAAACCGTTAGCCTATTTAACTTAATTTTAGCTCTCAACCCGATAACCCGTTTAACTTAGGGCACCTGATATGCGGGGATGGGGAAAAGATGCTCGACGGGGATGGAAGGTCTTATGCCTCGATTCAACAGAGACTTCAGGGGGCATACTGCCTAACTTACAGCAGCCAAATGGAGAATCGATGACCGGAGCTCGGTTATAGAAGGAAATGGAAAACTCACAGCATGGAGATATAGCAAATCTGGCCAGAACAGAAGCGGAAGGAGCAAGACCGGAAACACCTCCAGTGCCCCAACTGCGCACTCAAAAAATAGGAGTATGGGTTGACCTTTTTAAGAAGAACAGATTATGTGCTTCGAACACTGCCCTGAGACAATTCCAAAAACAAGAAGGGCATGCAAAATTGGACACTGAGGATCTGGAAGCGGTAGAGGAATCAGTAGGGTTCTGTTTGATTGGCAGGTTCGTAGGCAGGTTTCTGGGATGGAGAGCACTGAAAGAGATCACAGCAAGATGGAAGGCGCCACACAGGCTCCTTACGCATAATTCATTATGGATGGTGTTTAAATTTGCAAGCAAGGAATTGCGGGATGCTGTATTAATCGGAGGACAATACATCGCATACGAGAGCCCTCTGTATCTCAAGATTTTACCGGCATGCTTCTCTTTTAGGCCAGAAACTCATGCCCACATCCCTATGTGGATGCAAATTCATGGATTGCCACTGGACTGCTGGTCTACTTCAGGATTAAGTAAAGTTGCTTCACAAGTTGGCGTGCCGCTATACACAGATAGATACACCAAGGTAAGGGAACGGGTGAACTATGCTAGAGTCTTAGTAGAAGTGGATATCTCCAAGGAGTTGCCTGCAACGATTGCCATTACCCTACCGGATGGCACAGACGCTGACTTGGAGATCAACTTTGAATCCAGCGTGAAACTCTGTAACGGCTGCAAACAAATGGGACACTACCAAGGAAACTGCCCAAGGAATCCACGGAGACAAGCACCAGTAGCAGCCACAGAGGCAATGAGATACCAAATGATACCGTACATGGCAGACATTAACAGTGCAGTCACGGAAATGGATGAAGAAGAGGAAGCTGGTACAGGTATAGGCACAAAAGAATGTGCACCAAGGGAGGAGCAGGGATGGGAGCACATCGATGCAGGGGGACGACAGTATAATGGCAAAAGGAAGAAATACCAACATGAAGGAACACACATAAGATAGACAAGGGAAGATTTATCAAGGTGCAAAGATAGTCAGGGAAGCCAAAGGAAACATGGAAATCAAGGAAATAAGGGAAATCAAGGAAATCAGCAAAGTCAGCAAAATCAGAATGGGCACACAGTAAGGCACACAGTGGACAAGCCAGTGTGACAAAATGATCAGGACAACCAAGGTAGTATCAAGAGGAACAGCAGCAGGAAGGAACTGCCACAACAACATGAGACAGTATCAGGGAAACACTTCAGTCAAAGGAAGGACGAGTATCGAACAGAAAGAAGTAGTAATTTTGGAGCTACAGTAGAGACTGGCACAAGAATTGGCACGCTGGAACATGAGTATGGCAGTATCATCTTCTGATCACCAACTGATAGGGGAACGGCTGGAAACCAGAAACAAGGACAGCCAGCAACAATCAAGGGGCAATCAGATCGGTAGAGGATCCTGGATACAACCAAACGACCAAACAACGATACAACCTTACCAAACAACGGTGGGGAAGCAGCTAAGGAGAATGGCACATTAACTGGCACGCAAGGGCACAACTTTGGATGTACAGAATTACATCAAAGGAAAAGGAAAGAGAAGGGAAGTAGGCACAACAATGAGGAAGGCATTCAGTAAAAGCAACAACAAGAGAAAGAGACAGAGATAGCAAAAACAGCACATGGCAAAAGGGTGCACAACGAAGATAGGGAAGGGCAACAAAAACATGACAAACAAGTACAACCATATTTGGGAATAGCAAATGTGCCAGAAGCCCAGGGGAATCACCAAAGACAACAACCTAACACAGTATATAAGACTGATAATCAGGGAAGCCCCAGACAAAGCACTAGGAGGTTGGAGGAAAGCAAAGAATGTCAAAATGAAACTCCTCAGAATAAACATATGCCTATAGTCACTGATAGCCGGACAGTGACAGATACCACCCTGGCAATAACACTATAGAAACTGGAGCAAGCAAGATCAAGCCTACACATGGAGGAGGAGCTGCACACTATAGATCTTCCTGACACAGCATATGGCTGAAGGATGTGCTCACAGGGGCTATCAGATCACCTGACAGACTGCACGTTGAAGGAAGGGAATGACAAAACACAAGCATAGCCAGTAGAAGGTGGGGAGAAACGGATAGCCCCTTATGCAATTGTATCAGACAAAGGGGGCAAATAAGAATTGGAGCCTGGCATGCAGACTGGCACCCAAGGGTGCATATCTGGAAATACTGAAACATCGCATATCAGGCAGGATAGTGCCCAAGATGGAATCCTAACAGCAATAATGCAGGCAGGTCATTAAGAGAATGGGACGAAGGGTCGCACATCTGTACTGACAAGGCAAATGCAAAGGCAGAAGAACCAGATAGGATACATGGATACTAAACAACCCAAATAGTCAAGATAATCTCAGTGGAAACAAAAGCAAAGGAGAGCAAGCAAAAAATAGGGCAATATCAAAGGGACAATCAAGACAATAAAATAAGGACTACTATGCAAGTGCAACTAGCCAAATAGAGGCTACAGTGAAAACTTGCACAGAAAATGGCACGCATGAGCAAGGAAATAGCAAGGGCAAGCTGCAAAAAGAAGGGGAAGATTCAGACAGTATAGCATGCAGGGTAGAGTCGTAGGAAACCAATAATGGGGAGGAGCTGCAGACCAGACTAGACACAGAGGGCAACACAGTGAGAGCAGTGCAAGTATTAGTAATGCAAAAGGAAATCAGAGGGACCCGAGATCAAGCAATCCAGGAGGTACAGGAAGATACCTCTCCACTGATCATCCTAGCCCTCCCGGTAGCTAGGTGGAGCAAGAAGAAGAAGGAAACAAACCCAGATACCTACCTACCAACAAGGGGAGAGTATCAAGGCACTACTACAGGGCACAATGGAAGAGATGGAGTAGCAGAAATGATGGATGAAGGCTCAGGAGAGGCACTGAAGCCAAAAAAGGCCAGAAAAGGGAGGACACAAGAGAGAAAGGAAAAGAACAAAGCTGCTAGATGGCGGAAGCCGGCTGCAAAATCATGAAGATTGGCACGTGGAACATTAGAGGCCTAAACAAAGGCCTCGAACATAAAGTGGTGCCAAACCTCTTTCGAAATAGAAACTGAGTATACTATGTATTTTAGAAGCGAAATTGACCCAGCAATATTACCAAACACTGAAAACCAAGAAGTTCCAACAGTGGGAGACAAAACAACGCCCAGTAACTCCTCCGTATGTGATGCTCCTCATAAGGGACCCTCAAACTATTGCACTAGACATTGACAGATGGGAGGAGTAGCTAATACATGTCAGAATCAAATATAAGATGACAGGAACAAATATTGCAGTCACATTTGTATATGGCCAACTCTCCATAGTAAGCAGGAAAACCATGTGGACTATGCTCCAACAGATTGCAACAACCATGCACATGTCGTGGCTACTCTTAGGAGATTTTAACTCCCCCCTCTCACCAGCTGACAAATGTGGGGGTGTGCCAGTAACAACATATGCAACAGTGGACTTTCAAAACTTTGCACTAGAGGCAGAAATTGAGGATCTACACTCAATAGGCTGCCGATACACTTGGACAAATGGGCACGTTGTGAGCAAACTGGACAGGGCAATGGTGAACAAAGTGTGGATGGAGCAAGATCGGAGTAGTTTTGTTGAATTTAAAGCTCCGGGAACGATTTCAGACCATGCATCATGCATAGTATCAGTGCTGGAAGGTGGGAGAAAACAAAAAAGGCTATTTAAATTCTTCAACATGTGGACGACACATCCCAGCTTCACCGAACTATTGGAGGACATTTGAAACAGCAATGAATTTAATAGAGTAGAGGGAACAACACAGTATAAGTTCAGGCACAAGCTCACACGACTGAAAACAAATCTCAGACAGCTTAACCAACTGCACTATCAGCACATCCAGGAAAAGCTTAAACACTAACAGCAACAATTGTAGGAGATGTAGCAAAGGGGCTTAGCTAAGGGGCAGATGGAAGAGGGATACCTGATCGCAAGGAAAAAGGTGGAAACACTTGAACAGGCAGAATATCTCTTCTACCTACAACATGCCAAGCACAAGTATCTTCAGGGAGTTGATAGAAACAATTCATATTTCCATGCACTGGTAAAGCGTAACAACAAGAGAAGGGAGGTAGTAGCTTTTGAAAAGAGTAGTGGTGAATCACGAACTCGCACGAGGAAATTATGGACGAATTTTTGACATACTTTCAAGGGTAGCTAGGAGAGCAAGGAGCCATAATGCAATATCAAGGGGATTGCATGGATTTTGGGAGAAAACTTACTGAGGCACAGCAATTGCAGATGGTCCAGCTACCAACAGAAGAGGAAATTAAAGGTGCCCTATTCGAGATTGGAGACCTCAAAGCCCCAGGACCGGATGGGTATAATTCAAAATTCTTTAAGCACTCTTGGGGTACTGTCAGGCAGGATGTAGTGACTGCAGTTATGGAAGTTTTTCAAAGTGGATAGCTTCTCAAATCTTGGAACCACACCCTCATTGTGCTAGTCCCCAAGTCCCCCCATGCCAGCAAGGTCCAAGACTATAGGCCAATCTCATGTTGCAAGGTGATATACAAGATCATAAGCAAACTCCTAGCCAGCCAAATAGCAGAAGTTGCAGACCATCTACTAAATCCTGCACAGACTGCATTCATCAAAGGGTACTGTATATCTGATAACATCCACCTGGCACAGGAATTAATGCGAAGTTACACTAGAAAAAGGATCTCACCGAGGTGTATACTTAAAGTGGATTTACAGAAGGCCTTCGACTCGGTGAACTGGGATTTTCTCCAAGATGTCCTCCAAGCATTGCAGTTTCCTAGCAGATTTGTTGCATGGATCAAGGAGAGCATCACTAGCACTACTTTTTCGGTGGTAATCAATGGTAACAAGCATGGGTTCTTTATTGGACGTCGGAGCCTCAGACAAGGTGATCCCCTATCTCCCTACCTATTCGGCGTGTGTATGGAATTCCTTTCAAGGCTCCTAGCAAGAAGAACTAGCCGGTCAGATTTCCACTTCCACTCAAAGTGCGAGCAACTAAGAATAGCACACCTAGTATATGCAGATGACCTACTACTTCTAGGACGTGGAGATGTGTCAACGGTCAAGGTACTGATGGAGTGTTTATCACAATTTTCCGGTATGGCAGGACTGAATGCAAATATGCTAAATCCAACATATTCATGGCGGGAATTCAAGCAGCAATCAAGGACAGATTACTGACTATCACGGGTTTTCAAGAAGGAGAGATATCGTTCAGATATTTAGGAGTTCCTATTGCATCAAAGAAACTGAAAATTGCAGACTATAGTGCACTCACAGAAGCGTTTGACAAAAGGATTAACTCTTGGCCCAAAAATACACTATCATACGTCGGAAAATGTCAACTCATAACTTCCCCTCCAAGGAGTGGAATGCTCCGATGTCAATACTGCCATTGCCATCAGGAGTCATAGATAAAATTTACAGCACCTGTCGCTCATTCATGTGGTCTACAAAGAACCCCCCCCAATAGCATGGGTGGAGCTATGAAAACCAAAAGAAGAAGGTGGGATGGGTTTACATGATCTAAAAGCATGGAATCTAGCACTCTTGGCAAAGGTGCTTTGGTGGATTCAAGACAAACAGGATACATTATGGATTAGATGGGTCCACCACACATACATACAACAAGGGGGAATATGGGAATGGGGAAGTAAACACAAAGACTCACCCCTCATAAAGGTGTTAATCGCAATCAAGGACAGCCTACTAGCTGCTGTGGGCACCCCGGAAGGAGCAGAACAATGCCTAGCTTCATGGTTTGGACAGTTCAAAGGGGGAGTGTATTAGTAATATATGAGAAATATCCTAAGGCAATCGCCTTATGTATGAACCATTTATATGATAAATGAAGATTCAATATTTGAGTATACATGGTTTCATGTATTTGATTGGATCTTAAACTCATTTACTGAATGTCCGCGATACGACTCACAGCATGAGAGAATTTGTGATTGGATCACAACTAGTGAGTATCTCTACATGTGTAATTGTGATGTATCGGAATTATCCCTAGTTGATGAATTGATGGATTTGGACACCATCAATTCTGTCGAGACTAGCACGAGGTATACTCCTTGGTGTATCCAAGCAGCTGATTCTCACTGGCTGGAGACATTGTGATGTTCGGAGTTGATTGTGGATGCTAGTTATGGTAACTAGTTCATTGGAATGACCAGCCGTAAGACTTCATATGGTTCTCTGCATATATAGATATGTCAATGAAGTTCTTACTGTAGCTTAAGTGCGATATCCTTTGACTTGCGGTATTCAAGTCATCTTGATCATGAAGACTTATGCTTTGACATCTTAAGCAAGCATCTCTCAGGAGATGTGGACCCGAAATGATTGGGTATAAGTCGAAGTGATAGAAGGTGTTTGAATAGCCTATAAAGAATTCACCACTCCTTGTGAGGAGATGTATACCCATGGCCTCTCGTCGGATTGTTACTAAAGTCTTTGGCCAAAGCATTACATGTTTAGAGTAAGGTACTCTTCGATACATGTGCAGTAACTAGAATCCGTAGGACGAGGAAATGATACTTGGGCTAGGTGTGACGTAGTCAGCCTAGTGGGGACTGACACTATAGACCATGTCCTGAACCAAGTGGGTATAAGATGAGTGAAGGGAATGGGGCACGATTCATTCAAGTTGCTGAAGGGTTTCAGAAATAGTTCTGGATCAACCGTTGATCTTTTCGGTTAATTAGGGATCATGATGTACTACTAGGTGCCACTCATGATCGTTCTATAATTAATGGTTAATTATAGACGGCCAACATAAACCGAGAACCTATTTGGTCACACGCACAACGATCGTAATCCGAAGGATTTAAAACGAGCTTGAGAATGGGATTCTCAGACCGAGAGAAACTAGGTTTGGTTGGACCAAACAAGAAGCGAGCATGAAATCGTTTCAGTCGCAATGGAAGCATGGATGGGTCGTGTCTTATGAAGACATAATGGATGAACCAAAATGGTTTGGTTCTAATCCAATGGAGGAGAATAAACCAAAGGGTTTGGTTTATATTAAACGAATGAACCAAAAGTTGGTTCGGTTCGTTTTAACTTAAAATAAACCATCATGGTTTGGTTTATTTTAACTTATATTAATGGAGCGGGTTAACGGGCCTCATGGTTATGATCCAATAACAATTAAGAGAATTAGTTCTCTATAAAAGAGGGCTTAAGGGATTGTTAAGCCCTAATCCAAAACCCTAACCTAAGAGTTGCCGCCCAAGCTCTTCCTCCCTCTAGTCGGCGCCAAGTTGTTGCCGCCGCCCACCTTCTCCAACCGATGACCAGCTGCTGCCATTTTCTCCCATTGCCGGCATTGAGCTGCTGCCGGAGGAGCTCCGGTGATCTCCCTTGGGTTCGGTAAGAAGGTGAGCTTCCACCTTTCCTTTAGCCGGCCCCTACTCCTCCACCAAAAGCTGTCCAGTTTTCTGGACAGCTTGTTTCTTTGTTGTCGGAGCATCGTTTGGACGACGTTTGGAGCTCCGACAGCGCCTAACTTACCGGGGATTCGATCTCCGGTAATCCTCAGAGGTGGAGGATGAAGGATTCGTCAAACGGTTGACGAATACCTCTCCGGAGAAGCGAATTTTGAGGACTCGTCTTTGGATCCGAATTTGGATTCGGATCGTGATCATCTCTCGATCACGTCGTCTTCAACACGAGGCTAGTAACCCGTACGAAGATGAGGCTCGTGACTTAGCGAAGTCATCCCGAAGATACTCGGCGTGGATACGGATAGAGACGATTCTAGCGAGGATCGTTCCGGTTGATATCGTTCCCGCTACACGTGATACGAAAAGTATACGTAGTTAAATTTCCTTTTATTGCAAATTTAAATTTACGGTTATGTATACACATGTACTATGCATGCGTGTGATGTGTGTGTTGTAATAAATGTAGATTTATTATTTTTTATTTCTTCCGCTGTGCACATAGTTACGAAACATGTTCGAACACACACTCGCCGCGGTGCTGGAAACCCAACAGTGGTATCAGAGCCAGGTTGTGTTTCGACATAATCGTAAAATTGTTTTGCGATAGTCATAATGATATTTCTAAAAATTTTCTGCTTTTGGAAAGTTAGAAGTATTTATGGAAATTTTTCATTTTTGGAAAGTCTAGAAGTATTTATGGAAATCTTCCACTTTTTGAAAGTTGGAAGTATTTATGGAAATTGATATTTTCCATAAATAAAATATTTGATTATATTTTGGAAATTTGTTTCCTAATTTAATCATGATTTTATTTGGGAAATCAAATCTTAAAAATATTTTATTTCCATAAGTAGTTTTAATGATTTAGGAAATTAGTTTCCTAAATTGATTTTCCTTAATCAACTATTTCCACAAATAAAATATGTGATTAGATTTGGAAATTTGTTTCCTAATTTAATCATGATTTGATTTGGAGAATCAAATCTTAAACATATTTTATTTTCATAAATAGTTATGATATATAAGGAAATATTGTACATGACATAATTGTATGTCATGTAATTGCATTAGATGCATATCATTATGTCATGCGTGTCATGACATGTAGATGTATGCCATGTATGCCATGCCATTTAGATAATAGTTATTTGCATGCAAAGAGGATGAGACATAAAAACCCTAACTCAATATTAAAGCCTACACCTTCCATTAATATGGTTAGAACCAGAATTCCGTTTCTTGTTCGGGTTGTTGGAATCTCTCCAAGCCCGGCTCGAACCCGAACATGTTCCAACCATAGAATAGTTTAATACTAATATGGTAAGAGTCAGAGGTCAATCGTTAGCTTTGGTTGTTGGACTCTCTCCAAGCCAGGCTAATTGGTTGAATGCGCTCTACCCATATTAAAACTATTTCTTGATTAATGGGTTGGCTTTAACCTGGAGCATCGGCTTGTTGGACTCTCTCCAAGGTCGATGTAAAGGAAGGTGAAGTTGGGTGCTATGTGTTAGGGATCGATTGGCCGGCTAGAGGGGGGTGAATAGCCCTCGTTCGTTGGATGTCGTATTTTGCTCGTCTACAAAACATTAGCGCAAGTGAAATATACAAATGTAAATAAAGACAAGCAAAATATAAACAAGCAATACAAACACCGAGATGTAACGTGGTTCACGGCTACGCCGCTAATCCACGGTCCGATTCGTCCACGGTGAATCACTCCGCAATCTATCCACTAGATCTCTCCTTTGCACAAAGCTAGGTGGAGGTAACCTCTTTACACAAAAACACTCCTCTTACAAATATAATGGAAATAAGCTTGAGTAAGAGGATGGAAAGCTTTAGGGAACTTTGGGAGAGTATTAGAGCATAAGCATTAGCCTCCCAAAACCCCACCCCCTTCCTTTTTATAGAGGAAGAGGGTTTCTTCCCATTGACACAGGATCAGTCGACTGATGGTCTAGATCAGTCGACTGATCCCGTAGCCGTTGCCCAATAATGGCCGCTTTCCATGTTGGATTCCATCCAACGGTATTGGCATCAGTCGACTGATTCTACCATCAGTCGACTGATGCTCGATCAGTCGAGTGCTCAATGGAGTCGACTCCATTCTGTGCCCGTGCACAGTGCTATCACCGATCATTGCCATTCCTCGGCAATGACCGCAAGCACTAACGGTCTTATACCACCGATCGAACCATCGACTTAGAGCAATGCCGCCATGACATGGCGATCCGTGTCGGGAAAACTCATCCGACACTTGGCCAAATGGCCAAGTTTCACCTAAGAGCTACCCCTTCCCGGGTTACAATCCCTCACTCTCATCCCTTAGAGTCCCTCGCCTTCGAAGTTCTCTTCGTTCGCGGCCACGTCCCTCGGCAGCATCAGGCGCACGGCTCTGCAATGATCCTTCGCGTATCTTGCCTCGAAGTCTACTTCCTCTGGCTCCACTCCAAGATTCTCGTCCGGCGGTCCCTCGGATGCTCCAAGCGCACGACTTCTGCAAAGCAATCCTTCACCAACTCAAAGACCGAGTCATGAGATGTGAAACTCGCCACGGCTCCATGTGCGAATTACTAAGTCCTGCACGACTTCAACGCACATATCAAATCATCATAACAAACTAACTTAAACCCTTTGCCACACACATCAAAACCTAATCATGGAAAGAGATTGCCCTAACAATCTCCCCCTTTTTGATGTGTGGAAATCCGTTTAAGTTAGGTAAAAACATTTGATAAAAATTTCTAAGGAAAGAAGGCATGTAAGCATAAACATGATATAGCATCATGCAACTCCCCCTTAATCCATGAAAGTCTCTCTACAAATTCTCTCCCCCTATCATATATTTCTCCCCCTAAAATATTTAACTTAAACATAATTATTTCTCCCCCTTTGACACCATCAGAAAGATTAATACTAAGTTATAAACTCATGGCATCAAGTATAATAGAAGGAAAAATACCAAAAATTGAATTAAAACCTGAATTCGGCCTTCACTTTTCTGATTTTCAGGCCATCAGTCGACTGGTTCAGACTACCAGTCGACTGGCACAAGGTTTTTAGGAATTCCTGATTTTCGGATCGAAATTCAGAAATGCATTAAAAATTCTAGAAAATTCAAAAAATCATGAAATTTGGGGAACATATTTCTTGTAAGTATATCTATCAAAGAAAAAAAGTTTTTCATGAAAAATCATTATATTTTCTAATATTTGCCAAAAATCCAAAAGCTTTAAAAACAACTAGGTCTTTGATCATTCTAGTATCAAGTTTAACACCTAGTTTTGCATCCAATTGTTTCAAAACATGAATACATGTATTTTAAGGTAAGAAATTGTTTTGAAAACATATGAAATATCCAACCATGATCTTTGGGCAATATGTCTATGAATTAAACATAAGCCTTCCCCATGATTGGTCTATTATTGCTATTTTGATACTTTAAATGACCATCTAAATGCCATAGGCATTAGTGGACATTTGTATCATCCTAACATCTCACCCATGCTAAGTTTTCAATCATGGTAGCCTATGGTGAGTGTGAGATGCATCCTAGGGGGTATTTGTATATACTTAACCATTTTATTCATACAATTCTATCAAGGTTAAGTATCAACCTAACAATCCTCATGATCATAAAGATATTTATGACTTAATTTCACATTATGATCATGAAATACATGTATTCATTGAATTGTTCTCATGCATTAGGTATTATATCATGATAATAAACAAAGTATCACCTAAATCATGATTCAAACCTATTTCCCATGATTATGTACCAAATATCAATATCATAAATCACGATTGCAAATATACATAACAATTACATTAATCATCATGATTTAAGCATTATTATCTATTTATGGGCACGTTATCATCACCCAACACTATTCTAAAAATGTTGTCCCGCCATCCTAAGTCAACCAAAATATGATATAGGTAAATTGTATATGGTTGACTACCCTAGGGTTATCCTAACCCTTAAGGATGGATTTTGGAACCCAAAATAGGTTCTTTCCTATGGGGTTCACAAGATACTCCTTGGGGATCCATTTCCTAGCTATTACCTTCTTCTTATCTTGTCCCCTAGTAATTAGGCATTTATAGGCCTTTTCATTTTTCTTTTCTTTATAACCTAGGCCTTTCTTATTAAAACTTGCCCTTTGGCTCCCAATTATCATATTCAATGTGTTGGAGCCAATAGTGAATTTTTCTAGGGCTTTTGTCAAATAATCTACCTTTTCCCTTAAAGCCCTATTTTCATCCATGCATGCATCACTAACATTAAATGGCATATATTCATGTGAGCATGCATCATCATGGCAAGAAGAAATATTTTCATTTTCATTTTAGCATGCTTTTTCTAACTTATTTTCTAAGTCCTTAATTTGATCAAGCATGCTTTTGTTCTTCTTATTAGCTCTAAATAAATCCCTAGTTAAGCTAGAAACCATGGAAACTATTTTCTTAGGAGTTAAATTTGTTACCATAGTTTCCATATCCTCTTCTTCTTCTTCGGATGAGGATGTAGAGGCTCCCCTTCACTAGAGCTCCCTCCACTTGAGCTTGATTCTTCATTTTCGTGGAGGAGCAATCCGAGTCATGAAGAGCCATTAGTGCTAAATTTGTGTAGACATGCTCTTCTTTGGATGAGGATGAGGAAGCAAGGTCATCCCATGCCTTTGCTTTGAGTGCCATGGCCTTTCTCTTTTCCTTGACCTTCTTCTCCTCTTCCTTCTTTTTACTCCCCTTTTTCTTCTTCTTTTCTTCTTTCTTCTTTCTTTCTTCCTTGCTCTTGTTTAGGAGGGGACAATTATCCCTTATGTGTCCCTCTCCTTAGCAATTGTAGCAAATGATTCTCCCCCTTGGTCTTCTATTCCTATCATTTGATTTATTAAAATGAAAACCTTTTAAAACACGTCTTACCCTCCTTACCATATAGGCTTCTTCTGTGCTATCCATGGAAGAGGAGGAAAATGCTTCGTCATCGGAGGAGGAGGGGATCTCTATCTTCTTCTTCCCCTTGTTTGCTATTAGTGCCACTCCCCTTGAAGATTGAAACTTTGGCTCTTCTTGTATTCCTTCAAGCCTCGTTTCGTGGAGCTCCATGGTTGAGAAGAATTCCTCCAAGGTGCTCACTTCTAGGTTCTTGGAGATGTAAAATGAGTCCACCATGGAACTCCATCTTGAGGACCGGGGAAAGGCATCTATGGCCTTCATTACCATATCCCGGTTGGAGAGCCTTTCACCTACACTTGTTAGCCCAATCAAAATGTCTTTAAACCTAGAATGCAATGAAATTACCTTTTCTCCCTTTTCTAATTTGATGTTTGATAGTTGGGAACGGAGGAGGTCTCTTCTTGCTAGCTTAGCCTCCGAGGTACCTTCATGAAGCTCTACTAGCTTCTCCAACATCTCCTTAGCACTAGAACATTCCCATATCCTATTGACTTCTTGTTGGGGGAGTACATTATAGAGGTGGTGCTTGGCCTTTGAATTTGCCAAATACTCCTCTCTTTGTCTTTTGCTCCATCTCGATTTCTCTAATGGCTCCCCATCTGCTCCTAGGCAACTCAAACCGCTTTCCATAATTAACAATATTTCAAAGTCGGTTTCAAGAATACCTCCATTCTCTTTTTCCACCAAGAGAATTCGGCCGTCGAACTCGGTGGGTGGATGTTTGAGCCGCCATTTTGATGTTGAGCTTGTTGCGGCGGTTAGTCCGGTGACAAGCAATCTTTGCTCTGATACCACTTGTTGGGGATCGATTGGCTAGAGGGGGTGAATAGCCCTCGTTCGTTGGATGTCGTATTTTGCTCGTCTACAAAATGTTAGCGCAAGCGGAATATACAAATGTAAATAAAGACAAGCAAAATATAAACAAGCAATACAAAGTGGTTCACGGCTACGCCGCTAATCCACGGTCCGATTCGTCCACGGTGAATCACTCCGCAATCTATCCACTAGATCTCTCCTTTGCACAAAGCTAGGTGGAGGTAACCTCTTTACACAAAAACACTCCTCTTACAAATATAATGGAAATAAGCTTGAGTAAGAGGATGGAAAACTTTAGGGAACTTTGGGAGAGTATTAGAGCATAAGCATTAGCCTCCCAAAACCCCACCCCCTTCCTTTTTATAGAGGAAGAGGGTTTCTTCCCGTTGACACAGGATCAGTCGACTGATGCCCTAGATCAGTTGACTGATCCCGTAGCCGTTGCCCAATAACGGCCGATTTCCACGTTGGATTCCATCCAACGGTATTGGCATCAGTCGACTGATTCTACCATCAGTCGACTGATGCTCGATCAGTCGAGTGCTCAATGGAGTCGACTCCATTTTGCGTCTGCGCGCTGCTATCGATCGCCATTCCACTGGCAATGACTCACAACATCACGATCATTGCCGATCCATGGCGATCGCAAGCACTAAACTGGTCTTATACCAGTCGATCGAACCATCTACTTAGAGCAGTCAACTGCCATGACATGGCAGTCGACTGGTGTCGGGAAAACTCATCCGACACTTGGCCAAATGGCCAAGTTTCACCTAAGAGCTACCCCTTCCCAGGTTACAATCGCTCACTCTCATCCCTTGGAGTCCCTCGCCTTCAAAGTTCTCTTCATTCGCGGCCACGTCCCTCGGCAGCATCAGGCGTACGGCTCTGCAATGCTCCTTCGCGTCTCTTGCCTCGAAGTCTACTTCCTCCGGCTTCACTCCAAGATTCTCGTCCGGCGGTCCCTCGGATGCTCCAAGCGCACGACTTCCGCAAAGCAATCCTTCACCGACTCAAAGACCGAGTCATGAGATGTGAAACTCGCCACGGCTCCATGTGCGAATTACTAAGTCCTGCACGACTTCAATGCACATATCAAATCATCATAACAAACTAACTTAAACCCTTTGCCACACACATCAAAACCTAATCATGGCAAGAGATTGCCCTAACAATCTCCCCCTTTTTGATGTGTGGCAATCCGTTTAAGTTAGGTAAAAACATTTGATAAAAATTTCTAAGGAAAGAAGGCATGTAAGCATAAACATGATATAGCATCATTCAACTCCCCCTTAATCCATGAAAGTCTCTCTACAAATTCTCTCCCCCTATCAAATATTTCTCCCCCTAAAATATTTAACTTAAACATAATTATTTCTCCCCCTTTGACACCATCAGAAAGATTAATACTAAGTTATAAACTCATGGCATCAAGTATAATAGAAGGAAAAATACCAAAAATTGAATTAAAACCTGAATTCGGCCTTCACTTTTCTGATTTTCAGGCCATCAGTCGACTGGTTCAGACTACCAGTCAACTGGCACAAGGTTTTCAGGAATTCCTGATTTTCGGACCAAAATTCAGAAATGCATTAAAAATTCCAGAAAATTCAAAAAATCATGAAATTTGGGGAACATATTTCTTGTAAGTATATCTATCAAAGAAAAATAGTTTTTCATGAAAAATCATTATATTTTCTAATATTTGCCAAAAATCCAAAAGCTTTAAAAACAACTAGGTCTTTGATCATTCTAGTATCAAGTTTAACACCTAGTTTTGCATCCAATTGTTTCAAAACATGAATACATGTATTTTAAGGTAAGAAATTGTTTTGAAAACATATGAAATATCCAACCATGATCTTTGGGCAATATCTCTATGAATTAAAAATAAGCCTTCCCTATGATTGGTCTATTATTGCTATTTTGATACTTTAAATGACCATCTAAATGTCATAGGCATTAGTGGACATTTGTATCATCCTAACATCTCACCCATGCTAAGTTTTCAATCATGGTAGCCTATGGTGAGTGTGAGATGCATCCTAGGGGGTATTTGTATATACTTAACCATTTTATTCATACAATTCTATCAAGGTTAAGTATCAACCTAACAATCCTCATGATCATAAAGATATTTATGACTTAATTTCACATTATGATCATGAAATACATGTATTCATTGAATTGTTCTCATGCATTAGGTATTATATCATGATAATAAACAAAGTATCACCTAAATCATGATTCAAACCTATTTCCCATGATTATGTGCCAAATATCAATATCATAAATCACGATTGCAAATATACATAACAATTACATTAATCATCATGATTTAAGCATTATTATCTATTTATGGGCACGTTATCATCACCCAACACTATTCTAAAAATGTTGTCCCGCCATCCTAAGTCAACCAAAATATGATATAGGTAAATTGTATATGGTTGACTACCCTAGGGTTATCCTAACCCTTAAGGATGGATTTTGGAACCCAAAATAGGTTCTTTCCTATGGGGTTCACAAGATACTCCTTGGGGATCCATTTCCTAGCTATTACCTTCTTCTTATCTTGTCCCCTAGCAATTAGGCATTTATAGGCCTTTTCATTTTTCTTTTCTTTATAACCTAGGCCTTTCTTATTAAAACTTGCCCTTTGGCTCCCAATTATCATATTCAATGTGTTGGAGCCAATAGTGAATTTTTCTAGGGCTTTTGTCAAATAATCTACCTTTTCCCTTAAAGCCCTATTTTCATCCATGCATGCATCACTAACATTAAATGGCATATATTCATGTGAGCATGCATCATCATGGCAAGAAGAAATATTTTCATTTTCATTTAAGCATGCTTTTTCTAACTTATTTTCTAAGTCCTTAATTTGATCAAGCATGCTTTTGTTCTTCTTCTTAGCTCTAAATAAATCCCTAGTTAAGCTAGAAACCATGGAAACTATTTTCTTAGGAGTTAAATTTGTTACCATAGTTTCCATATCCTCTTCTTCTTCTTCGGATGAGGATGTAGAGGCTCCCCCTTCACTAGAGCTCCCTCCACTTGAGCTTGATTCTTCATTTTCGGTGGAGGAGCAATCCGAGTCATGAAGAGCCATTAGTGCTAAATTTGAGTAGACATGCTCTTCTTCTTCGGATGAGGATGAGGAAGCAAGGTCATCTCATGTCTTTGCTTTGAGTGTCATGGCCTTTCCCTTTTCCTTGGCCTTCTTCTCCTCTTCCTTCTTTTTACTCCCCTTTTTCTTCTTCTTTTCTTCTTTCTTCTTTCTTTCTTCCTTGCTCTTGTTTAGGAGGGGACAATTATCCCTTATGTGTCCCTCTCCTTTGAAATTGTAGCAAATGATTCTCCCCCTTGGTCTTCTATTCCTATCATTTGATTTATTAAAATGAAAACCTTTTAAAACACGTCTTACCCTCCTTACCATATAGGCTTCTTCTGTGCTATCCATGGAAGAGGAGGAAAACGCTTCGTCATCGGAGGAGGAGGGGATCTCTATCTTCTTCTTCCCCTTGTTTGCTATTAGTGCCACTCCCCTTGAAGATATAAACTTTGGCTCTTCTTGTATTCCTTCAAGCCTCATTTCGTGGAGCTCCATGGTTGAGAAGAATTCCTCCAAGGTGCTCACTTCTAGGTTCTTGGAGATGTAAAATGAGTCCACCATGGACCTCCATCTTGAGGATCGGGGAAAGGCATCTATGGCCTTCATTACCATATCCCGGTTGGAGAGCCTTTCACCTACACTTGTTAGCCCAATCAAAATCTCTTTAAACCTAGAATGCAATGAAATTACCTTTTCTCCCTTTTCTAATTTGATGTTTGATAGTTGGGAGCGGAGGAGGTCTCTTCTTGTTAGCTTAGCCTCCGAGGTACCTTCATGAAGCTCTACTAGCTTCTCCCACATCTCCTTAGCACTAGAACATTCCCCTATGCTATTGACTTCTTTTTGGGGGAGTACATTATAGAGGTGGTGCTTGGCTTTTGAATTTGCCAAATACTCTTCTCTTTGTCTTTTGCTCCATCTCGATTTCTCTAATGGCTCCCCATCTTTGTTCCTAGGCAACTCGAAACCGTTTTCCATAATTAACAATATTTCAAAGTCGGTTTCGAAGAATACCTCCATTCTCTTTTTCCACCAAGAGAATTCACCGTCGAACTTCGGTGGGTGGATGTTTGAGCCGGCCATTTTTGATGTTGAGCTTGTTGCGACGGTTAGTCCGGTGACAAGCAACCTTTGCTCTAATACCACTTATTGGGGATCGATTGGCCGGCTAGGGGGGGGGGTGAATAGCCCTCGTTCGTTGGATGTCGTATTTTGCTCGTCTACAAAACGTTAGCGCAAGCGGAATATACAAATGTAAATAAAGACAAGCAAAATATAAACAAGCAATACAAACACCGAGATGTAACGTGGTTCACGGCTACGCCGCTAATCCACGGTCCGATTCATCCACGGTGAATCACTCCACAATCTATCCACTAGATCTCTCCTTTGCACAAAGCTAGGAGGAGGTAACCTCTTTACATAAAAACCCTCCTCTTACAAATATAATGGAAATAAGCTTGAGTAAGAGGATGGAAATCTTTAGGGAACTTTGGGAGAGTATTAGAGCATAAGCATTAGCCTCCCAAAACCCCACCCCCTTCCTTTTTATAGAGGAAGAGGGTTTCTTCCCGTTGACACAGGATCAGTCGACTGATGCCCTAGATCAGTCGACTGATCCCGTAGCCATTGCCCAATAACGGCCGCTTTCCACGTTGGATTCCATCAAACGGTATTGGCATTAGTCGACTGATTCTACCATCAGTCGATTGATGCTCGATCAGTCGAGTGCTCAATGGAGTCGACTCCATTCTGTGCCCGTGCATAGTGCTATCCGATCGCCATTCCTAGCAATGATCGCCAATCCATGGCATCGATCGCCAAGCACTAAATCGGTCTTATACCGGATCGATCAACCATCGACTTGAGCGGACTGCCATGACATGGCAGTCGACTGGTGTCGGGAAAACTCATCCGACACTTGGCCAAATGGCCAAGTTTCACCTAAGAGCTACCCCTTCCCGGGTTACAATCGCTCACTCTCATCCCTTGGAGTCCCTCGCCTTCGAAGTTCTCTTCGTTCGCAGCCATGTCCCTCGGCAGCATCAGGCGCACGACTCTGCAATGCTCCTTCGCGTCTCTTGCCTCGAAGTCTACTTCCTCCGGCTTCACTCCAAGATTCTTGTCCGGTGGTCCCTCGGATGCTCCATGCGCACGACTTCCGCAAAGCAATCCTTCACCGACTCAAAGACCGAGTCATGAGATGTGAAACTCGCCACGGCTCCATGTGCGAATTACTAAGTCCTGCACGACTTCAATGCACATATCAAATCATCACAACAAACTAACTTAAACCCTTTGCCACACACATCAAAACCTAATCATGGCAAGAGATTGCCCTAACGCTATGCATATGATGCATACTTGTTAATGTGTTAACAACCCGATGTATGTGTGAACATTCAATTAGTTGATAGCACATTGTGATAGTTGCATATAAGTGATATGCAATCGGTATAGTTGATACCTACCGTCGTAGTTATGAATGGCTTGTTGGACTCTCTCCAAGGTTGTTCATATCTATGATGGATATCAGCCCATTCGGAGATGGACCTACGATCTCTCGAAGTGATTTTGGGGTTTTTGAAATTCGAAAAATGAATGGGATTTATAAATGTATATTGATGCATTTTAAAATCATCTTTTTCATATATGCTCGTTTTGTATTTCTAAGATTGATCATGATGTCTTTGAATTTGCGTTCCATTTTGAATTCAAATAAATTGACAGTGCCGAACTTCTTGGACTGGCTTAGAAACTTGAGAATTGTTCTCAAGGTGAAAAGCTTGCATATGTCCTCGAAGCGCCTCTTCCCGCCCATCCTAGTGACGATGCAACACCAGACCAATTATTGGTCTATTAGAAACATGTGAGTGATTCTGAACAAATGAGTTGCATCATGCTAGCCATGATGGAACCCAAGCTACGAAAGCAGCATGAGCATATGGATGCTCATATCGTAGTCCTTCATCTGTATGAGTTGTTTGATAAGCAAGTGAGATTCGAAAGGTTCGAAGTCTCCAAGCTCCTCTTCACCTCTGAGATGCAAGAAGGTTCATCTGTGGTACTGCTCAACATGCTGAAGACTGTGGAGCCTTCTGAGAAGCATGAGCAGGGGACGGTGTTGTTAGTAGATTCCTCGAAGAAAGGTTCTAAGAGGGAGTCAAAGGAACAACAAAAGGGGAAGAAGAAAAAGGCTAAAAAGGTAGAACCAGCTCAAAAGGGCACTTTCCATCATTATGGCAAGTAGGGCCATTGGCGAAGATATTGCAAGATTTATCTTGAGTCCGTGAAGAAGAATAAGGCATAAGATGCTCCATCTTTTTCATATATCTTCGTTATTGATTGTCATTCTATTTCCTCAAACACTTGGGTATTGGATACTGGGTGTGGCTCACATATATGTAATGACATACATGGGCTAAGGAATAGAAGAAGACTCATCAAGGGAGTGTCAAATTTACGTGTTGGGAATGGAGCAAAGGTTGCTGCACTCGCCATCGGAACGTATTTGTTGAAACTCCCTGCAGGACTTATCTTAGAACTGGACAATTGCTTTTATGTTTCTTCGTTGATAAAGAACATCATTTCTATTTCTTGTTTAAATAGAAATGGTTTCCATTTGACGTTTAGTAACAATTGTTGTTATATAACTTTGAATGGCGTTCTTTATGGAATTGGAACTTTGAGCAATGGCATTTATACGTTGGACATATCCAGTGACATTTTCAATATCGAAGCGAGCAACAAACGTGCTCGAAAGGATGATCAATTAGACTCCTACATGTGGCATTGTCGTCTTGGCCATGTAAGCAAGAAATGCATGTCCGAATTACATCGATGTGGAATTCTGGAATCGTTTGAATTGGATTCATATGATACATGCGAATCATGCTTAAAAGGCAAGATGACTAAGTTACCTTTTACTGGAAAAGGTGAACGAGTGGGAGGGTTACTAGGTCTAATACATACTGATGTATGTGGACCTATGTCAACTCAAGCTTTAGGAGGCTATAGCTACTTCATTACCTTCACCGATGATCACTCACGGTTTGGGTATGTGTTCTTGATGAAACACAAGTCTGAAGCCTTTAAAAAGTTCAAAGAATTCAAAAATGAAGTAGAGAAACAACATGACAAGAGTATTAAAATACTTCGATCAGATCGAGGTGGTGAATACTTAAGTCAGGAGTTTCTTGATTATCTAAGAGACAATGGCATATTGTCTCAATGGACTCCGCCATATACACCACAACATAATGGTGTATCTGAGAGGCGTAACTGGACCTTGTTGGACATGGTTAGGTCAATGATGAATCATGCGAATCTTCTCAAGTCCTTTTGGGGCTATGCACTTCAGACAGCTGTTTACTTGTTAAACAGAATGCCAACCAAGGTAGTCTCTACTACTCCATATGAGATATGGAATGGTAAGAAACCTCATGTATCTTACTTGAAGATATGGGGTTATCCACCTTATGTGAAGCAGACTGTATCAGACAAATTGGATGCTAAGTCTGATAAATGTCTATTTATTGGATACCCTAAGGAAACAAGGGGTTACCAATTCTATCATCCTATGAAACAAAAGGTGTTTGTTTCAAGGCATGTTGTGTTTCTAGAGAAAGAGTTTCTCTTGCAAGAAAACAGTGGGAGTGGCGTCGAGCTTGAGGAGGCTCGAGAGACTCAAATAGACATTGATGAGATACCTGGTGAAGCACAACATCCGATAACTCATAGTGATGAGCAATCGGCCGAACCTACTGTAACACCACATCTTCGTAGATCTGGTAGAACATGCAACATTCCTGAGAGATATGGATTTTTCGTAAGTGAATTGAATGACGTGTTACTCATTGATGATGAGGAGCCTACCAGTTATGAAGAAGTGCTGACAAGTTCAGAAAGGGATAAGTGGCTTGATGTCATAAAGTCGGAAATGGATTCCATGTATGAAAACCAAGTTTGGAACTTGGTTGACCCATCTGAAGGCATCAAGCCTATAGGGTGCAAGTGGGTTTTCAAGAAGAAAATCGACATGGATGGTAATGTGATTACCTATAAAGCTAGATTAGTGGCGAAAGGATATCGACAAAAACAAGGTGTTGATTATGACGAAACCTATTCGCCTGTAGCTATGCTTAAATCCATTCGGATGCTCCTGGCCATAGCGGCTCATTATGATTATGAGATATGGCAGATGGATGTGAAAACAGCTTTCCTTAATGGAAACCTGCTTGAGGACGTGTATATGATACAGCCTGAGGGTTTCACATCGGTTGATAAGACCAAGGTATGCAAATTGCGACGATCCATATATGGATTGAAGCAAGCATCCAGGAGCTGGAATATCCGTTTTGATGAGACAATCAAAAAGTTTGATTTCTCACAAAATCCAGACGAACCTTGTGTGTACAAGAAGGTTAGTGGGAGTGCAGTCGTGTTCCTAGTATTGTATGTCGATGACATATTACTTATAGGAGACGATGTTTCAGTCTTACAGTCAGTTAGGATTTGGTTATCCAAGACATTCTCCATGAAATACCTGGAAGAAGCAACCTAAATCCTCGGGATTAAGATCTATAGAGATAGATCGAAACGGTTGCTTGGTCTTTCGCAGTCTACATATATAGATCGAGTGCTAAAGAGGTTTAGCATGTCGGAATCCAAGAAAGGTTTCCTACCCATCAGGCTTGGGATACACCTTTCGAAGTCTATGTGTCCGCGCACAGAAGACGAGAGGATTTGCATGAGTAAGATTCCCTATGCATCCGCAATAGGATCTATCATGTATGCTATGTTATGTACGAGGTCCAATGTATCGTATGCTCTGAGTGTCACGAGCAGATACCAGTCTGATCCAGGAATGGATCATTGGGTGACTGTTAAGATGATCCTTAAGTACTTAAGAAGAACTAAGGATACGTTCCTAATATATGGAGAAGGGTACATGGTGATACGTGGGTATACGGATGCCAGCTCCAGATAGACAAGGATGATTCCATGTCTCAGTCTGAGTATGTATTCACCTAGAATGGAGGCGCAATAAGTTGGAAAGATTCCAAGCTTGACACTATAGTGGATTCTTCCACTAAGGCAGAATACATTGCAGCTTTGGAAGCAGCAAAGGAAGCGGTTTGGATCAAGAAGTTCATCTCTGAACTTGATGTGGTCTCATCAATGATCCAAACATGTGTTTCGCCGCTATCATCTTATCAGAGAGATCATCAGTAGGAAAGAAATACAAATCGAGAAAATCCCCACTGAAAGGAACTTAGCGGATCCTTTGACTAAGGCATTACCTCAAAGTAAGTTTGAGGGTCATGTTATAGCTTATGGTATTGGATACCGTAGCGATTGGCATTAGGCCAAGTGGGAGTCTGTTAGTAATATATGAGAGATGTCCTAAGGCAATCACCTTATGTATGAACCATTTATATGATAAATGAAGATTCACTATTTGAGTATACATGGTTTCATGTATTTGATTGGATCTTAAACTCATTTACTGAATATCCGCGATATGATTCACAGCATGAGAGAATTTGTGATTGGATCACAACTAGTGAGTATCTCTACATGTGTAATTGTGATATATCGGAATTATCCCTAGTCGATGAATTGATGGATTTGGACACCATCAATTTTGTCGAGACTAGCACGAGGTATACTCCTTGGTGTATCCAAGCAGCTGATTCTCACTGGCTGGAGACATTGTGATGTTCGGAGTTGATCGTGGATGCTAGTTATGGTAACTAGTTCATTGGAATGACCAACCGTAAGACTTCATATGGTTCTCTGCATATATAGATATGTCAATGAAGTTCTTACTGTAGCTTAAGTGTGATGTTTCTTTGACTTGCGGTATTCAAGTCATCTTGATCATGAAGACTTATGCTTTTACATCTTAAGCAAGCATCTCTGAGGAGATGTGGACCCGGGATGATTGGGTATAAGTCGAAGTGATCGAAGGTGTTTGAATAGCCTATAAAGGATTCACCACTCCTTGCGAAGAGATGTATACCCATGGCCTCTCGTCGGATTGTTACTAAAGTCTTTGGCCAAAGCATTACATGTTTAGAGTAAGGTACTCTTCGATACATGTGTAGTAACTAGAATCCGTAGGACGAGGAAATGATACTTGGGCTAGGTATGACGTAGTCAGCCTAGTGGGGATTGACACTATAGACCATGTCCTGAACCAAGTGGGTATAAGATGAGTGAAGGGAATGGGGCACGATTCATTCGAGCTGCTGAAGGGTTTCAGAAATAGTTCTGGATCAACCGGTGATCTTTTTGGTTAATTGGGGATCATGATGTACTACTAGGTGCCACTCATGATCGTTCTATAATTAATGGTTAATTATAGACGGCCAACATAAACCGAGAACCTATTTGGTCACACGCACAACGAGCGTAATCCGAAGGATTTAAAACGAGCTTGAGAATGAGATTCTCAGACCGAGAGAAACTAGGTTTGGTTGGACCAAACAAGAAGCGAGCATGAAATCGTTTCAGTCACAATGGTTGGACCAAACTAGGAAGGGCCATGTCTTATGAAGACATAATGGATGAACCAAAATGGTTTGGTTCTAATCCAATGGAGGAGAATAAACCAAAGGGTTTGGTTTATATTAAACGAATGAACCAAAAGTTGGTTCGGTTCATTTTAACTTAAAATAAACCATCATGGTTTGGTTTATTTTAACTTATATTAATGGAGCGGGTTAACGGGCCTCATGGTTATGATCCAATAACCATTAAGAGAATTAGTTCTCTATAAAAGAGGGCTTAAGGGATTGTTAAGCCCTAATCCAAAACCCTAACCTAAGAGTTGCCGCCCAAGCTCTTCCTCCCTCTAGTCGGTGCCAAGTTGTTGCCGCCGCCCACCTTCTCCAACCGGCGACCAGCTGCTGCCGTTTTCTCCCATTGTCGGCGTCGAGCTGCTGCCGGAGGAGCTCCGGTGATCTCCCTTGGGTTCGGTAAGAAGGTGAGCTTCCACCTTTCCTTTGGCCGGCCCTTACTCCTCCACCAAAAGCTGTCCAGTTTTCTGGACAGCTTGTTTCTTTGTTGTCGGAGCGTCGTTTGGACGACGTTTGGAGCTCTGATAGTGCCTAACTTACTGGGGATTCAATCTCCGGTAATCCTCAGAGGTGGAGGACGAAGGATTCGTCAAACGGTTGACGAATACCTCTCCGGAGAAGCGAGTTTTGAGGACTCATCTTTGGATCCGAATTTGGATTCGGATCGTGATCATCTCTTGATCACGTCGTCTTCAACACGAGGCTAGTAACCCGTACGAAGACAAGGTTCGTGACTTAGGGAAGTCATCCTGAAGATACTCGGCGTGGATATGGATAGAGACGATTATAGCGAGGATCGTTCCGGTTGATGTCGTTCCCGCTACACGTGATACGAAAAGTATACGTAGTTAAATTTCCTTTTATTGCAAATTTAAATTTACGGTTATGTCTACACATGTTGTACTATGCATGCGTGTGATGTGTGTGTTGTAATAAATGTAGATTTATTATTTTTTATTTCTTCCACTGTGCACATGTTTACGAAACATGTTCGAACACACACTACTTGCATGATCTTTGGAAACCTTGAGTGTAGAGAGCATATGATCATTTCAGAGGTAGAGGTGACAGAAGAGCATGGGCAGTGATGGTGTGGCAGAAAGACATCCAACCAAGCCATGCGTTTATTCTATGGATGTTAGCCCAGGGCAAGCTCCCAGTGTGTGCCAGATAGGAATATTTGGAAGACAAGCAATGCATTTTCTACAGCCAAGAGGAGGAGGAATTAAACCACATCTTCTTCCAGTGTGCAACAATTAGACAAATTTGGGGGAGAGTCAGAAGATGGTTGCAAATGAGGCCAGAAATGTGCACATACCGTCAGATGCTTAAAATATTCAGAACACAGTATAGAAGGGCCACTGCACTGAACAGGGTTCACCACCTTGCCATGGCTGCAATGATACATTTGATACGGAGAACCCGAAACTCATGCCGATTTGAAGGACTTAAATTTGATGCAAACTTGATCTTTAGAAAGGTGCAAATCCATGTGTTCAGAGCAGTAAAATACAAGAAGTTCCAATTTCCACCAGGGATCTCGTGAAGGCAAGTAAGTCCCCCCCCCCACCTACTCTCCCAGGGTGGTTCTCCCCGTCACAGGGAAGGTCACCCTATGCTTACCCAGGGTAGTTGTTCCTCAGTCTAGGGCAGTTCCTTCCTTCCTTCTCTCCTTCTCGATCCCCATTCCAGGGCAGTAGCCTTACCCCCAACTCTTCCAGGGCCATTTCTCCCTGTCCCAGGGCAGTTCCCCTATTTCTCCCCAACACTCTCCTCCCTCCAGGCGGTCCCTAACCCCCCCACCCCTACCAACCTTTCCAGGGCCCAACTTCATAGTCTCTAGGCAGTTCCCTTCCTTCCCTCTCTCTCTCTCCCTCGCACCTCATTCCAGGCTAGTTTCCTTATTTCAGGGTAGTTCCCTTCTCCTTGTTCCAGGGCAGTTCCCATCATTCATTCCAGGACAGTTCCCTTAGTCTGTAACGCTCGAAAAATCTTAGGAGTTTTATAGATAATGAGGCATGATAATAAAGGGGCCCTTATGTGGGTTAAAGAAAATAAAGATAATTACCCATGATGATAATAGGCTTACGTGGGATTTAAAGGAAATAAAAGAAAAGATAAAAGAAAAGAAAACCGGACAAGAAGGGGTGAGTCACCAAAAATCCAATAAAAATTTTATATGATTAGGGAGAAGTCACAAATTTAATTGAAAAAGGAATTAATTCTGTTAAAGAGAGAAATTTAAGGAAATTTATAAGGGAATAGGTTAAGCCTTGATGGTTATAAATTTAACCTCCCTAATACCCTAGAGGACACCTCTCTACTCTCTTGATCCCTCCACCGCCGAACCACACATCAAGGAGAATTCTCTCCTAGGGTTGTCTTCTCCGCCGAATCCAAGGAAAGGTGGGATTCAAGAGACCTTGGAGGGCAGCTGTTAGGGGGGGACAGAAGGTTACATCTCATTAGATTTTACAAATATAAGTTAAAGCAATCGAAGGTAAGAATTCCCTCACCTGCAGTACATGGGTTTCTCTCACATGGCTTTCACGTTCCTAATGTTGTGCTATGCAATAAAGAGTTTTTCATGTTCTTCTTTTCCCTGTATTGCATATGATTAACCTTAGTCGAGGTTCCATGGTTGATATTGCTTAAGACCCTAGGACGAGGTTCATATAAATTTTGTTAAGCAGAACACGTATAGAGGCCAACACGCCGCTCTTTCACCCGACACAGGCGTGTCGGGGTGAGCAGCGCGGGACACGCCTATGCCGCCCCGGCACAGGCGTGTTAGGGCCAAACAACTCAGGCATAAAGCGTGCTATCCGGGCACAAAGCATGTCGCTCGGGCGCCAGGCGTGTCGCTTGACCGCTGGAGGTGCTACTCGGCTAGCAGGCGTACCTCTCGGCTAACAGGCGTGCCGCTCAGCCACGACACGGGTGTGTCGTCCAACGCTGGCCGGCTGTGCTGGGCTCGGGAAGATTAAAAAGGACAAGAAAATAAATAAATAAAAAATATATATTTCCGAACATGATTCCGAATGATTTTCCATGTTATGCTAGGTATATATGTGGTATTGATATGATGCTAGTTAGACGATATATTTGCATGATTTCATACCTTATGTCCATGTTAACGGCTGATGTAGGACCATTGTATCATAATGTATATGTTAAGTTTTGCTCATTTTATCATGATGTACCTATTTATGTTCATGAACGATAGGCACCCCTATGCTATAGTTACGTAAGGCTTATTAATATGAATTGGTTAAGAAATCTTTCCCTAAGAGTGGGGATAAGAACACTCTTTATGTTATGTCAAAGAACATGTATGCTATTTTACTTTACGCATGGCTTGTATCCAAAGTTGCCCCTAGGCGGGCCTAGTGGTAATGACACGACGTCGACGGCCGACGGATCGACGACCACAAGGTCGCCAAATGGGCCACCGAATGGACCGCCAAATGGGCTGGGCCGAGTCATGGATACAATGTCGGGCCCTAATGTTGAGATTATGTTTAAGTACTTATGAAAGTATATGTTTTCAAAGAGCATTCTGCATATAACTATTCCATGCCTATGTTATTACGAGATGTTATGTTATTGTGATAAAAATGCCATGGGGATACTTGTCCTAGATGATCATGTCACGGATTGCTTTACTCATGAATTTTGAATGCTAAGTTTATATGCCTCTTGATGATCATATTAATAGTTACATCCATGCTATGACTATATGTTAGTTAAATGAACATGTCACTATCTTATGTGTAATTTATGTCGTATGGCTTTTGTGAGTAGGAAAGGATCTTACTCTGCATATGTGCTGATAGTGTCGTTTTTCCCTTGTACTGCAGAGCAAGGCAAGGAATGGAATAATTGAAGGGAGCAGCAAGAGGCAAAGATGTGTGTGGCAGTGGCATGGTGGATAAGATTTAGTTTATGGTTCGGGCAGATTATGCATGTTTTACCGTTCAGTGTTAAGACTTAAATGATGTTTTTGCCTTAGTTGTCACTCTCGTTTATTATATAAATCTTGAATTTCTTTAGTACATGTTTAGTTAAGAAAATTGCTAAGACCGTTACATCATAGTTAATCTGTTAGGTGGATTAGGTTAATATAGTTAGCTTAAGAAAGGGATTTTATTATTTTAAATGCTTCTGCTGTATGTATATGCATGTATGTATGATCGCGTAGCGCCGCCCTTCACTCCCCTCTGAGGTACGGGAAGGGCGGGCGTTACAGGTGGTATCAGAGCCCAGTTCTGCCTTTCCACTACACACACATCAAGCTTCCATCCTGCCACTCCAAGTAAGACATTCTATGTCTACTCTATTTATTTTATATATGATATATATACGCTAAGAAATGTTTTTAGTTGGGTATGCATTATGTCACATTGATAATACGGTAGCATTATTATTATACACAGAAATGTTATAACATGTAGCATAGCATATATGTTATTTCATACGTATTATTTAGACCATTGACATATAATTGGTTGATGTATGTTACTCTTTATATGTAAAATTAAATAACATAATATATGTCATAAGTAATATACTGTATATTATAGTATTATTAAATATATTGATATATTTGACTCCATAATTAATAGTTCTTATTGCTATTAATATAGATGTCTACAGCATAGTCATCCGTCTATGCATATCACAACTTTAATTATTATGTTTTCTCTTAAGACATAATAAATTACTTAATATCATCCTATGCATAATTAAATTAATTGAATATATAAACATGTTAATTAATAACGTTATTATGAATAAAGCTTAATTCATAATAAACAATATAATTAACGCCTATTTATGTTAATTATATGTTAACATAGTAACATATGGATTATAATTATTAATAACATAATTATGAGCATCCTATACCCTTATAATTATTATCAGTTACATCTTGACTTAACTATCATTAGTTATGATATATGCATAACTTAACATGTGAATATATATATAATTTAAACTATTAAATTATGATAAAATAATTTATATACATTTAGGTGCCACCTTCCTAAACTATTAATTAATAACATGTGAATATTTCGTTTAACCATAAGTATATATGGTTATAAATATAATATGCATGAGCCTTGAATAACCTTTATATTATGTTTACTATTAAAGGGCGCGAATGATCGGTTAATATTAGTTTAACCGTATTATCCTGGCAACTATATCAAGGTTAATAACTTGCTTATTGATCAGTTGCATATTATATTATAGTATATAGCATATAGTAATATGGCATATATGATTATATTATTAATACATGATTGGGCTTATTAACATATATGTTTTATGTGTATATCATATATATTAATATGTATGGTTATAATTGTTTAACCATATATACCATATCAGGATAAATAATTATAATGTATCATAATAAACACCTTCGTGCCATTAATATTCAATTGATTATAACATAATATCATATATATTGTGCGTAACAATTATCTATGGACATTATGAGTTCGTAATCATGCCTTTCGGAGTGATGAATGCTCCTGCTATGTTCATGGACCTGATGAATCGGGTATTCCCGGCGTTTCTTGACAAGTTTGTGATCGTCTTCATTGACGATATCCTCGTCTATTCAAGAAATCAAGAAGAGCATGCCGAACACCTGAAGATGGTATTACAAATTCTTCGAGAAAAGCAACTATATGCCAAGTTCTCCAAATGTGAATTCTGGCTCGATCAAGTATCTTTTCTGGGTCATATTATATCCAAAGATGGAGTTATGGTAGACCCAAGAAAGATTGAAGCTGTGAGTAATCGAGCAGCCAAAGAATGCTAGCGAAGTGAGGAGTTTTCAATTAGCTGGGCTATTACACGGAAATTGTAGAAGACTTCGCCGTAATAGCAAAGACTGCATGACAGCTTCACCCTAAGAACAAGAAGTATGTATGGACGGAGGAATGTGAGAAGAGTTTCTTGGAGCTGAAAAGAAGACTTACAAGTGCTCCAATCCTTACTCTCCCAGAGAACGACAAGAGCTTCGACATGTACTGCGATGCCTCCGGATTGGGACTCAGAGCTGTACTTATGCAGAGTGGTAAAGTTATTGCCTATGCCTCTAGGCAACTCAAGGAACATGAAAAGAACTATCCCACTCACGATTTAGAGTTGGCCGCTGTGGTCTTCGCTCTCAAGGTATGGAGGCACTATCTGTATGGAGCATAGTGTAAGATCTATACAGACCACCAGAGTCTGAGATATTTCTTCACACAGAGGGACCTCAATATGAGACAACGCAGATGGCTTGAGCTCGTGAAGGACTATGACTACGAGATTTTCTATCACCCAGGGAAAGCGAACAAAGTGGCCGATGCACTCAGCAAGAAGTCCAGTGCCACCTTGATGTCTCTATCGGGATTGTCTCGACCGCTGGAGACGGAAATCATGAGCTATGGAATCGAGGTTATTTCAGGACAGCTTTCGACCATGGCAATAGTACCATCACTATTCGATGACATATTGGCAAAACAAAGTAGTGATCCAAACCTCCAGAGGATCAAGCGGGAGATCCTAGAAGGAAAAACCGAGGATTTTCGTGTCGCTGATAGCGGAATATTATACCTTAGGGATCGTCTATGTATCCCTAATGATCCGGAACTATGCAAGAAGATATTGGAGGAGGCTCATGGGACCCCCTATTCTATGCATCCGGGATCCACCAAAATGTATCAAGATCTGAAAGAGAAATTCTGGTGGTCCAGTATGAAGAGGGATGTAGCACAAGACGCCGCACTTTTGACTTCGCCAAGAAGTTAAAGCAGAACATCAGAGGCCTGGAGGAGTTCTGCAACCGATCCAAATTCCAGAGTGGAAATGGGAAGACATCTCATGGACTTTATTTCAGGTCTTCCCAGGACTACGAACGGATATGACGCAATATGGGTTATCGTTGATAGATTGATGAAGTCAGCCCATTTCCTAGCAATCAAGATGACCTATTCGATTGAGCAACAGTGTACTTCGTTCAGTTACGTATTGCTAATTCCTTCGACCACGCCAAGACCATCATTTCAAATAGGGATGATCGCTTCATGTCACAGTTTTGGGAATGCGTTCATAAGGCTCTTGGCACGAAGCTGCATTTCAGTACCGCCTTTCATCCTCAGACAGACGGACAAACAGAAAGGGTGAACCAAGTACTAGAAGACATGTTACGAGCTTGTGCCCTGGACTTCAAAGGGAGCTGGTGCCGATATTTATGTCTAGCGGAATTCGCTTACAACAATAGCTATCAGGCTACCATCGGAATGACACCTTATGAAGCTTTATATGGGAGGAGATGTAGGTCTCCAATCTGTTGGTACGAAGGTGGTGAGAAGAATGAGATGGGACTTCGGATGGAATTCTTCGAGGACACCACCCGAGCAATACAGAATATCTGCCAAAGAATAGAGACTGCTCAGAGTCGACAGAAAAACTATGCGGATCAGCAACGTAGACCTTTGAAATTCAATGTCGGAGATTTGGTATTTCTCCGGGTAGCACCTATGAAAGGAATAATGAGATTCGGGAAGAAAGGGAAGCTAAGTCCGCGATATGTATGTTGTCAATTATACCTGTTCGGAGCTTTGGCTTGTGTCGCAGGAAAAATCACCTTGGAAATTAACTCATGCTTCACCAACCAAATCAATCCAGATGCTTCTACGCCTCTCTGCAGCCGAACCTCTCGCAGCCGATCAACTCGCACAGCCGATCAACCCTCGCAGCAACCCCACCTTGGACGCACACTCCTTCCCATTTAAGGGAAGGAGAGCGTGCTCGAGGCGGTTCCACGAACTGCCTCTGTGCAGTTCGTGGAACTTCCACGAACTTACATCTCCCACTCATCCAAGGTATGTCACATAGACAAAAATGATCACACAGACCATTTTAGAAGGGGTGTTTAGTCACATAGACTAAATAATCACACAGATTATTTTAGAAGAGGTGTTTAGTCACATAGACTAAATCGAAGCAATATCTATTGTCCCAAAAGAGTAATAGAACAGAGATGAATAGTCACAAAGACTAAATGAAACATCAAATTAGAAAATGGTTCGTGCGACAGCAAGCACATTGAGCATTCAAATGCTAAGAAAGTTGTTACACCTTACATAGCTGCTCATAGAGTGATACATGCTAAGAGAAGTTGTTACGCTACTTAACTCTGATACATAATCATTCTCCCGATGACACAGAGTCATCTCCAGGTGGTACAAAACCATTTATCTTATGGCACACAACCATTTTCCAGGTGACACACAGTCGTTTTCCAAATGATACAAAATCATATTTCTGGTGGTACATAACCATTTACCTGAAACATCCATGTCTTGATTTTTACCCAGAATAAATAATCTCATTTACATCAATATGAACATCTCTAATCCCTTAAATTGACCATCATGTCAAGAGCATGTCTCATATTCCAAATATTCACAAACATTTCTGTACACAACAGAAAAGAGTCGACTAGTGAATAATACTCATTAGATGTAAACCTATTTAATCTTCCTTTTTAGTGTGAATCTATTCATTTTAATCAATCGCTTTCTTAGTCATATTCCATAGACCGAATCATACATAGTCATAGGTAGACATGCTAAAGTAGCAAACCTTGATTAAAACTTCAAGTAGACACCTAAATAGTCACAAAGGGCAAATATTGAGATCAACATATAATCTCAAAGGGCTCACATAGTAGAGAAGCAGGGATCCATTCTCCTACTACCCTCAGTGTCGTCTTAGCACATGTGGTATGATTCACATGCTACGATGTCTTTCCTCTTTACCAATAAAGAGCGCATGTTTCCCTCAAATTAACATCGTACAGATTTCGATCTAGACATTCCCAATGTCTAATCCAGAATTCAACACATGAATCCAGAATTCAACATATGAATTCTAATCTGGCTCACAAACAGGCATAGTAAATGGTGGGATCATTTACTTCGATCATTTACCACAAAATGATCTTATCTTGATAGAATTATCAAGACGACCCTAACTTATAGGAATGTAACAAATTTTACAGCTTCCAAAGCTAACAACCACATAGGTTGACCTATAAGCATCGGTCTTACCTCTATTCATACGCAACAAATAGAGATGATTGTCCATGTGAGAGGACCAATCACTACCTGCCAACATGCTTATCGAGATCTTATCACTAGAATGTAACATAACATACACTGAATAGATTATGGCTAGCATTTCAAACAATCAAATCATAACATTCAATTGTCATTACAAAAACTGTTACATTCTACGAAGTTCCATGGACTTTACATGCTCATTAAATGACTCTCTAGTCATTGGCTTAGTAAAAGGATCTGCAAGCATAGCTCGTGTAGGGATATACTCAAGAATCACCTTCTTTTTAGCAACAATATCCCTGATAAAGTTGTATTTTATAGCAATATGCTTGCCCTTGCTGTGATATTTGGGATCCTTGGAAAAAGCTATCGCAGCTTGACTGTCACAATAGACAGTCACTGGACTCCCACTGTTTTCAGCAATCTTCAAATGCTTTAGGAACCTTCTCAACCAGACTGCTTCTTGTACAGCTGCTGAACATGCCACATATTCAGCTTCCATTGTAGATAAGGCTACACAGGCCTGTTTCTTGCTGTTCCAGGAGATGGCGCCACCATTCAACAAGAACGCATAGCCTGATGTTGATTTTCTATCATCCGTGTCCCCCTAATCTGCATCAGATCCGAATAGCCCCTAAGGCTCATATCTGATCCTTGATAACAAAGACAATTCTCTGTCGTCGCCTTCAGATATCTGAAAATCCTTTTCACTGCCTTCAGTGTCTCGATCCTGGGTTTGACTGGAACCGGCTGACTAAGCCCACTGCATAGCTGATATCGGGACGAGTACACAACATAGTATACATTAAACTACCTATGGCACTTGCATATGGTTTTTTATTCATGTCGGCTATTTCAGCTGGAGTCTTGGGACTTATACTTTGCTCAAAAGCAGTACCTTTACAATAGGTGTCAATGTAGTAACATCTCAGTAATATAAGACTATTGTGACAAACCCACAAGTCTCTTTGATCGATCCCGGATGATCTTAAACCCTAAGATGTATTCACTTCTCCCATATCTATTGTGTCAAATTGAGAAGACACCACTTTTGACTTCTTCAATAAAACCTATGTCATTTCCGCTATCAAGATATCATCAACATATAATGATAGAATGACATACTTTTTTCCTTCTTTAGGAAACGCAATGATCTTCATTAATCATTTCCATAAGATAAAACCACTTTGTTAAATCTTATGTTCCATTGCCTTGACTCTTGCTTCAACCCATATATAGATTTCTTCAATCTACATACTTTATCCTCTTGGCCTAAAGCAATGAAACCTTCTGGCTGAACCATATAGATTTCCTCGTCAAGCTCACCATTAAGGAAAGCGATTTTGACATCCATCTGATGTAATTCCAAGTCATAATACGCCACAAAGGCTAAAATAACTCGGATTGACACAAACTTCACTACGGGAGAAAATGTCTCTTCAAAGTCAATACCCTCTCTTTGGGTAAATCCTTTTGCAACCAAACGAGCCTTGTATCGGTTAATCGATCCATCAGACTTCCTCTTTATTTTGAGAATCCACTTATTCCCAATAGCCCTTCGGCTAGGAGGAAGATCGACTAACTCCCAAACTTGATTCCGAATCATTTACTCCATCTCTTCTTCCATTGCATTTTTCCACTTATCTCTAACCCTACATCCCAACGCTTCCTCAACTGATTGAGGTTCATCTTCGTCAACTGGGAGTGTCATCATGGCCTCATTCTCAATGTCAAACCTCCTTTTAGGTATGATCTTACGAACACTTTTTCGTAAGTTGGGCTGTTGAGAAGTCACCCCGTGATCAGGCACATTACTCCCACTCGGTTGACTAGGTTTAGGTATCCCACTAGACACCTGTCTTGTTGATAACAACTCATCCTCCTCATAAAGAGGAACTGTCTTATCAACTTCACCCTTTGTTAGGAACTCAGTTTCTAGAAAAGTGGCATCTCTAGACTCAATCTCAGAGATTGTTCCATCTTGTTGCTCACCTATAAAAACATAACCTTTTGAGGTCTCAGAATATCTTATAAAGATACACTTCTTACCTCTAGGTCCTAGTTTTCCATATTTGTGAGAACTATCATGAACGTAGGCAGCTGACCCCCAGGGTCTCAGATTGCTCAAATCTGGTTTTCTGCCCGTCCAACGTTCATATGGGGTCGATGGAACTGACTTTAAAGGCACTTTGTTAAGTATATAGGCCGCAGCTAGTAATGCATCTCCCCAATAGGAGACTGACAAATTAGCCTGCGCCATCATAGACCTAACCATTTCAAGAAGAGTCCTATTTCTTCTTTCAGCAACCCCATTTTGCTGTGGAGTTCCTGGGATCGTTAACTGTCTAATAATCCCCTTATCATTACATGTCATCTTGAACAAATCAGACAGATATTCACCCCCATCGCCGCGTAAGGCCTTAACCTTACGTTCCGCTTGATTCTCAACTCTTCGCTCAAGCGAATGAAATAATCCAACGCTTGCATTTTTGAGAAATCAAATACACATGACCATACCTAGTGAAATCATCAATAAATGTAATGAAGTAGGAAGCTCCATGCCTAGCCTTCACACTCATCGGACCACAAATATCCAAATGAATCAATTGTAATGGCAAGTCTGCTCTAATAGCCTTTCCAAATAGTTTCCTAGTTGCTTTTCCAGCAAGACAATGCTCACATATAGACAAGCTAATCTTAGCACGAGAGCCCAATAAACCCTCTCTAGCTAATCGATTCATGCGATCTTGTCCTATATGTCCCAATCTAGCATGCCAAACCTCATCAGATATATCCGCATTACTAGTAAGAGCAATGTTTGAAAAAACAACTATGAATCACACAATTCACATCAGGCACCACATCTAGTACCATAAAACCATTAGATAAATAACCATATCCGATTGACACGAGTCAATCTTAAGTTCTACACAATGATCAAAAATTTACAGAGTACCCCAAATCAAGAAGACAAGTAACAGATACAAGATTCCTTCAAATCTCTGGAGCATACAAGACATCATGCAGAAACAAAGTACTTCCACCACGAAGGTTAAGTTTACAAGTGCCAACTCCCTTGACTTCGACTCTTGCATTGTTTCCTACATAGATCCATTTGTTGCCAGCAGGTACCCGGTGGTACTCCACATATGTAACCCGCTCTCGAGCTACATGGTTGGTTGCTCCCGAATCTATAATCCACAAAGGATAAGAATCAGCCATCAACACAGTACTAGCAACAAAATGCTCAGAAGACAGATTAGAGGTTACCTTCTTTGGCTCAGTACACTCCCGAGCAAAGTGGCCCTTCTTGCCACAATTAAAGCAAGATAACCTGCTTTTAGGCTTCTTCCCCGTCTTCTTCTTCTTGATTTGATCCTTCCCAGCAGCAGTAGCAACATTTTTATTCTTTCCCTTTCCCTTCTTGTACCATTTCTTCTTGGATCCAGATGATCCAGCAGAGCCTGCAGCCAAATAGGCTTGGCCAGAAATCCTCGCGGATTCTACTCTCTCAACCTCCAGCTCAACATGCCGTGAGACATCAGCGAAAGTCTTAATACTCTCACTGTGAGTTAAGGTCTGCTTCATGGTCTCCCAAGAATCGGGAAGGGAACGAATAACCGCCTGAACCTGTTGTTCATCGGTTAATTGATGACCGAAAGTTTTCAGCTCCCGAATCATATTGGACATCTCCCTGAGATGTTGAATCATCGTTGCATTCGGGCGCTTCTTGTAGCTGTCGAACCTGATCGTCAGCTGATGAAGCTTACTTAGACTTATTCCACTGTATCTCTCTCTAAGCGCTACCCAGACTGCATGAGCTGAAGGATATGGCTCATACTCTAACACTAGGTCATCCACCATTGAACTTATCAATATGCCCTTAGCAGTGGAATCCTTCCTTTTCCATACCTTATAGGTATCAAGGTCACATCTGTACTGTGTTGTATTACTCTCAACAGGTTCTATCACAACCTGATTAACAGCCTCTAGGACTTCTTGTTCCTCAAGAACATACTGAATCTTGAGGTGTCATATTTTATAGTTATCCCCATTCAGTTTTTCACCTTTGTTCAGTTCAGCTATGATATTTTTAGTCGCCATAACCTAACATAAATAAACACATTATTTAGTTACTCAGTGTATGCTTTTATGTATGTAATCTCAAAAATAAACTCAAGATAAATCCGATCTGGTTTACAAAATCAAGTGACAACTGCGTTATCACTCATTATTTGTATGTGCCAATCAGACTTAGATTGATATATTTTATTACATACATCCCACTTAATGATATTAATCATTATTACAGCATGATATTACACATTAAATGAACATATCATTATATACTCATTTGAACTAATCAAGGGTATATCCAATAATCATGCATCATGTAGAGTTAACAGCATCATATGAACTAATCATTAAATGAACACATCATTAAAATAAACATGTTGTACAATGTTAACAAATAACAAAGTCTACTAAGAATGTAACAGATTACATTCTTCCTACTCATAAACTAAAACAACTCCTAATAGACTAGATAAGCGATTACTGCTCCCACTAGGACAAGCCCTAGTGCAGCAGTAATCATGACATGTCCCCTCCGACTAGACTCAACCACAGTACTCTCTGCTGGGATACTCACAGGCAACACATGCTGCCCTGATACAGAGTCCTTTAAAGACCTCACAAATCGAGAACCAAAATCCTCCACTGGGTCTTCTTCAGGATCCTCTTCACAGTCAGCATAGTTAATCAGCTCTGTGCACAACTGGGTATATGAAACACGTCCTTCATGTAACCCCCAAAATTGTCGTACCGCGTCAGCAAGATTATCGGGCAATGAACGAATCAACGCCCAAATCCTGTAGTTGTCTAATACTGGAAACTCCTGCATCTCGAGCTTCCAGAATAGTCTGTCCAGCTTCCCAATGTGTCCAACGACTCCATGGTAAGGGTCATAGTCCAAATCTTCGATAGCCTCCCTATACCGATTGCGCAACACATCGCGCCGGGTCATAGTGGTATACATCCGCACCATCTGTAAAATTGAAATAAATCATGTCAGTACATAACCGACAAAACCAGTACAAATACCGGTATATTCCAATTTAATCAAGGCACAGAACAAATACACATATATCAAGAAGAACTAAACTCCTTGAATTTTAGGCTATAATTAATTGACCCAATGATCAATCAATTTTGACCCATAGACAGTCATAAACTAGTTCTATCCTTAAGTTATCCACGTTAGATTCTAATTGTTCCAAAACAATCCATCTAACTTTAGTTATGAGTTTAGTCAACCAAAGTCAACTTCACACAATTCTTGTGTAAATTTAATTGGACGCTAAGTCTTTCGTTGGAATCAAATTAATTGAACCCATGTCCAATTAAAATTTGATTCAAAGCCCATTTAATTAGGCCCAATTAATTCGGCCCAATTGAGTCCAACTAATTTCCCTTTGATTCAAAGCCCAATCAATTCGGCCCAATTAAGCCCAACTAATTTCCCTTTGATTCAAAGCCCAATCAATTCGGCCCAATTAAGCCCAACTAATTTCCCTTTGATTCAAAGCCCAATTCAGCCCAATTAAGCCCAATCTAAATAATCTGTACGAAACAGATTAGTCAAAAAAAAAATTTATTTAATAAAATAGGAAAATTTCCCTTCCGCACGCCCTAATCGCGAGCTCCAGCGCGCCTGCGCTTCGGCGACAGCGACGTCGCCGTCGCCTCCGCGCCACCACTGAGCCGCCGCTTCGCGCCTCGCGCCGCACCGCCTCGAAGCGTCACCTCGCGCCAGCAATGCGTCGCCTCCGACGGCGCCCACCGCGCTTCCAATGCGTCACCGGGCCATCGACGACAGCGCCAACACCGTCGTCTCCGCGCCAGCGGCCGCGCCGTCTCCGGCGCCGTCGCCTCCGTGCCCACGGCAGCGCAACATCAGACGCCGATGCCTCCGCACCAGTGCCCTAATTCCGAGCGCCTGCGGCGAAATCGTCGCTTCCGGAGCATCGCGAGGCGTCGGCGGCCTCACTGCCTCTTGTGCGTTGGCGAATCGCCTCCGATCGCCCACCGGTCGGCCGACGACAGTGCCATCTCCGACGCGAGCGCCTCCATCGCCTCCGAGATTGCCCAACGACATCCCAGGTTTCGGCGACAGCGCCGCCTCTGACGGCATCGACCGACCGCGACAGCGTCGCTTCCGCGCGACCAGATGCCGGTAGCGGCGAGGAAATCAACGGCGAAGAAATCAAACAGGTAAAAAAACATGCTCTGATACCATTGTTGTCAATTATACCTGTTCGGAGCTTTGGCTTGTGTCGGAGGAAAAATGACCTTGGAAATTAACTCACGCTTCACCAACCAAATCAATCTGGATGCTTCTACGCCTCTCTGCAGCCGAACCTCTCGCAGCCGATCAACTCGCACAGCCGATCAACCCTCGCAGCAACCCCACCTTGGACGCACACTCCTTCCCATTTAAGGGAAGGAGAGCGTGCTCGAGGTGGTTCCACGAACTGCCTCTGTGCAGTTCGTGGAACTGCCACGAACTTACAATGTAGGACCATATCCGATCCTGAAAAGAGTTTGCAAGGTAGCTTATGAGCTCGAGCTACCTCAGGAGATGTTGGCTATTCACAACGTGTTCCATGTGTCGATGCTCAAGAAGTGCATTTCCAGTAGAGACCAGATGGTTGAGCCACAGACAGTGCAAATTCAGGAGGACATGAGTTACGAAAGTCGACCGATCCGAGTACTGGACCGGGAAGTCAAAAGACTAAGAAATAAAGAAGTGCCCTTAGCATAAACATGAAAACCGGCGATCCGGACATCGTCTATTCCACGGCTACTCGTAGAATAGAGGATGGTCGCTTGAACAACTAGTTTGTTCAAGTGACCTCTCTAAACGAATAGCACAACGATGGCTTGGTTTCTTTGGCAATCCCTTTTGTCTAGGATTAAATTTTTTTAATCCGGGGACATAGAAGGGATCGCCATGAAGGAAGCTACCGAGGTGAAGTGGGAAGCGAAGTTTCTCCTCACGGACTCGATAAGCAAAACCCTTCACAAATGGGGTTTTTCCTAAAAACCTATGAATTAACACCCTATTTTGGATATAGCAAGCGGTATTAACCGCTTCCGCCCACAAGTAGCTAGGTAAAGAATATGCATTTAGCATAGTCCTAGCCGCCTCTTGTAGGGCACGATTTTTCCTTTCCACAACCCTATTTTGTTGGGGTGTTCTAGGACGAGAAAACTCATGCTTGTACCCTTGTTCTAAGAAAAAGGTTGAGAAATTATAATTCTCAAATTCTCCACCATGATCACTACGGATCCGGTTAATTTTGAGTTTTCTTTCATTCTCTACTCTCTTGCTAAATCCTATGATTATTCCTAGGGGTTCATCTTTATTTTTCATGAAAAATACCCAAGTAAACCTAGAGAAATCATCTACTATTACTAAGCAATATCTACTACCAATCATAGAAGGGGTACTATGACAATCAAATAAGTCCATATGTAAAAGTTCTAAAGGTAAAGCGGTACTAAGTAAAGTTTTACCTTTGTGTGATGTTTTTGATTGTTTCCCTTCTTGGCATGCATCACACATTTTGTCCTTGAGAAATTTGACTTTAGGCAACCCTTTGACTAACTTCATTTTTGCTATTTTGGCTATGTTCTTCATGTTTATGTGTCTTAGCCTCCTATGCCAAAGCCAACTCACCTCTTCTTTTGCAATAAGACACTTAGTAGAGGCATTAGTAGCATAGGATAGATCAACATAGTATATATTTGATTTCCTAAAACCTACTAGCATGCAATCATTTAAAGTTTTTTGTTTTATAAAACATTTTGAAGAGTCAAATTTAACATCAAAATTTGTATCATATAGTTGGCTTACACTAAGTAAATTAAATTTCATATCTTTAACTAATAACGCTTTATGAATGGCAAGGTTGAAGGATACCTCAATTGTGCCCTTTCCTAGAATCTTAAGTTTGCCACTATTACTAAATGATACCTTTCCCTTGCTAGTGTGGTTGATAGTGGAGAATTTTCTCTCATCACCGGTCATGTATTTTGAACACCCACTATCAACAATCCACAAGCTTGGTTCTTCTACCTATATCACATGAAAAATACAAGCCTTAGGCACCCAAATTTTAGGACCACTAGCATCAATTAGAAATTTCTTAGGGACCCAAGCCTTTCTACCCTTGCTTCTAATTATAGATCTTCTACTAACAAGAGATGTAAATGCTACCTCCTTTTTCTTAGGTCTATATCCTAGTCCGGCCTTGTTGTAAATAGTCCTTTAATCCTTAATTATCATGTCTAGGTATTTAGAGCCATTAGTAAATTTTTCTAAACATGCTCTTAGATTACCTATTTCTTTTCTCAATTCATCATTTTCATCTCTAAACATGCATCATCACAAGATAATTTATCACAAGATGGTTCTACATTCTTAAGTGATTTAATTTCTACTTTTAAGTTCTTAATCCTAGTTTTTGATCTATTCAATGCATTTTGAAGGCATGCAATTGTCTTGTAAAGTAAATCTACCCTAGGGGAGTTGTTTACCTCATCATCATCACTTGATGATGATTCATCACTTGAGGAAGAGGATGAAGACTCCTCACTTGAGCTTTCGGCTTCTTCCTCCAAGGCCATGAGGGCTAGGTTCCGGGTGGCATGACACACTTCTTCATCATCGGAGGAGTCCTCCACGCTTAGTGTGTCCCACATTTGTGCCACCATTGCCTCCTTCTTCTTCTTCTCCTTATTTTCCTTCTTTTTCTTTTCCTTCTCCTCCTTCTTCTTTAGTTCTGGGCAATTTGGCTTGATATGCCCTTTCTTGTTGCAACCATAACAAGTTACGTTAGGTGTAGAATTTGAACTATTTGAAGACTTACCTCTTGAGGATTGGAACATCCTCCTCACATTTTTCTTGGTGAGTTTCCTTGACTTCCCACCAAACTTCTTGACATAATGAGCCACCTCGCTTGCCGATAGCTCATCTTCACTACTAGATGAGTCTTCCTCGGATTGGGATGAGGAGGATACTTCTTTCTTCTCCTTCTTCTTTTTGTCCTTCTTTCCTACAAAAAGAGATATACCCTTCTCTTTGGATGAAGTGTTAACTTGTTCGTGCAATTTAAATTCACAAAATAACTCATCTAACTTAACCAAAGAGAGATCCCTAGAGACCTTATAGGCATCTACCATTGAAGCCCATAAGGTTGTTCTAGGGAAGGCTTGGAGCACATACCTTACAAGGTCTCGGTTGTCGACCTTCTCACCTATTACATGTAGTCCGTTGACTACTTCTTTGAAGCGACCGTGCATTTGGCTCACGGCCTCATTGGTCTTCATGAAGAAACTTTGAAGTTGGCCAATTAGGAGATCTCTCTTGGCTCTTCTTGTTTCCTTGGATCCCTCGTTGAGCTCTATCAACTTCTCCCAAAGCTCCTTCGCCGATTCAAATGGCCCCACCTTGCTTAGTTGCTCTTTTGACAACCCACATTGAAGTGTGGTTGTTGCCTTCACGTTGGCTTGAGCCTTCTTGGCCATGTCTCTCTTCCAATCCTTGGTCGGTATGGGCGCTCCGTGTTGATCGACTAGCTTCTCGAAACCATCTACAATGCTAAACCAATTTTCAATATCATTCATAAGATAATACTCCATCCTACCTTTCCAGTAGCCGAAGTCATTATCGTCGAAGAACAGAGGCCTCACCGTGCTATACCCCTCTTGGAAAGCCATCTTGCTCCAGTTGATTGTTAGATCTTCCGATGTGATCCGGGCTCTGATACCACTTGTAGGTGATTGTTGGAAGCTAGAGGGGGGGGGGTGAATAGCTTATTTTCGTTTCTACAAAAATGATTAGCAGAAGCACAAAAAAAAAATAATAACACAAATGAAAACAATGCTAACACAATTCCTTTACGTGGTTCGGAGATAGCGCTCCTACTCCAGGTGATCCTTGAGGTGGATCAACCCTAATCAATATCACTATGAAGCTTTCCTTTACAACAACCCTCCTCTTCTTACAAAGGATGAAGATGGAGCTTAGATAGGAGGAGGGGATTTAAAAGCACTAGAAAGCTTGGAAAAATTGTGGAGGCTTGAGAGTATGATTAGAGAATAAGCATTAGCCCTCAAAACCACCACAAGCCCTCTTTTTATAGAGAGAGGGCTGATTTTTTCATTGGAGCACCATCAGTCGACTGATGTACAACATCAGTCGACTGTTGGCACGGTTAACGACTTCTGAATATCCGAATTCGCGAGATTCAGAGTCGTTACCTCCAACTGTACTTTCATCAGTCGACTGATCCATACATCAATTGACTGATGGAGTGATCAGTCGAGTGATCACGGACCACAGTCGAGCGAGACTCCATTCTGTGCCCATGTTTAACTTGATTAGTCGACTGACACTGTTTGGTAGTCAACTGATCGCAACATCAGTCGACTGTCATGACTAAGCAGTCGATTGATCGTCAGGGTTTCATCCTGACTCAGTCGAGCACCTGACCAGTCGACAGATACATCGTATAAGTCGACTGATACTCATCAAGTATGAATAATTCATACTTGATTTTACCCCCTAGACCAAGACTCAACCTTCTAGCTCTTCCTTAATCCTTGCGCTTCCATGATCCCTCCGAGTCCTCGACTTGTTCATCCTTTGCACTTTGCTTCCAAGAGCTTCCTTCGGTTTTGTCATGTCTTGGGTTTCCCTTTGCTAAAGCGTGCTTGGACTTTACGCTGCCAAGACTACATGCTTGGACTTATACTGCCAAGACTTGCCTTTGGACTTCCTTTGCCAAGATCACACTTGGACTTTGTCTTTACCAAATCTTCATACTTGGATTTTCCTGTCACTTAAACACGTTCACAATTAGATCACAAAGCATTGCCTAACTTAGATGATTATCCAAACATCAACACATATAAATGCTTGGGGCATTGTTGCACCAATAATAATATGATCACTACAAAACTTCCAAAGGTAAGGATCATCCCATACATAATACTTGGCATCACTTTTCAATTTCTGGACTTGTGCATGAGAAAAAAATGAAGGTACTACACGGGCAACTAAATAGTTAGCAAGATCTGCATACCATGGTGTCTTACCCTGCAGGTGAAAAAGCTGTTCATCTGGAAAAGAATCTTCTATGGGGGTGAGCTTGATCTCCCTCACTATCCTGCTCAGATGGTCTGCTACCAGGTTCTCCCTCCCGCTCCTATCACATATCTCTACATCTAATTCTTGAAGCAGAATCATCCATCTAATCAGTCTCGATTTTGCATCAGGCTTCTTCAGAAGGAATTTAAAAGCTGCATGATCAAAAAAAATAACCACATGAGAACATAGCAAATAAGATCTAAATTTATCCAAAGCAAAAAATAATAGCTAAAAGCTCTTTTTCTATGGTGGTGTAGTTGGATTGTGCAGCATCCAATGTCCTTGAGGCGTAGCAGATCACATGAGATGCTCTATCCACTCTCTGCGCCAAGACAGCTCCCACCGCATAGTTCGAGGCATCGCACATCAACTCGAACGGTAGAGTCTAATCTGGTGGTCTCAAGATCGGTGCTGATATCAAAGCCTGCTTAAGCTGGTTAAATGAGTCCTTTCACCTTTAATCAAACTGGAATACCACCTCCTTTTGCAATAAGTTGGTCAAGGGTAGGGCAATCTTGCTGAAATCTTTGATGAAACGTCTGTAGAAACCTGCATGTCCAAGAAAAGCACGAACTTCCCGCACAGAAGCGGGGTAAGATAGAGAAGAAATAATATGAATTTTAGCAGGATCTACTTCAATACCATGCACAGAGATAATATGACCTAAGACTATCCCATGCCCTACCATGAAATGACATTTCTCGAAATTCAAAACCAAATCCGTATCAATGCATCTCCGTAAAACTCTCGATAAATTTTCCAAACATGAATCGAAAGAAGAACCGTACACAAAAAAATCATCCATAAAAACCTCCATGCAATGCTCTAATAAATTTCCAAAAATACTCACCATGCATCGCTGAAATGTCCCAGGAGCGTTGCAAAGTCCAAAAGGCATGCGCCGATAAGCATACGTCACAAAAGGGCAAGTGAAAGTGGTCTTCTCCTGATCGTCTAAAGCAATACATATCTGGAAATAACCGGTGTAACCATCCAAGAAGAAATAATGCAACTTGCCCACCAACCTCTCTAGCATCTGATCAATAAAAGGCAGGGGGTAGTGGTCTTTCCTACTGGCCTGATTAAGCTTCCTGTAGTCCACACAAACTCTCCAAGAATTCTGAACTCTAGTGGGAATCAGCTCATTCTCTGTGTTGGCAACCACTGTAATACCAAATTTTTTCGGAACCACTTGAACAAGACTTACCCATTTACTGTCTGAAATAGGATAGATGATGCCCGCCTGTAAAAGCCTTGTCACCTCTTTCTTTACCACCTCAAGAATCAGTGGGTTAAGTCGTCTCTGTGGCTATCTAACTGGTTTCACATCCTCTTCCGAGTGAATCCTGTGCATACAAATTGAAGGACTGATACCTGGGATATCTGCAAGCATCCACCCAATCGCTTTCCTGTGCTGCATCAGAAGATCTACTAATCTGTACCCCTGATCTGGCTCTAGATCTCGGGCAATAATAACGGGTCGCTGCTCGTCCTTATCCAAATACACATACTTCAAGTGCTCGGGAAGAGGTTTCAATTCAAGCTTCTGTGGTTGCACATCTGATGGAAGTGATTCTTGGGGCGTTGCCTGAAGATCGCAAGTCCCTACACATTCCATGTCCCTGCCCACATCAAAGGTCCCACAAATAGGTCCTAACAAATCATCACTATCAGAATTATCAGAATCATTAGAATCAATGAAGTCACTGCAAAAAGTAGAAGGTATAGAGATATCCAACTGAAAAATGACCTCATAAATGAAATCCATGCAATCCAGCTCATCCTCTATATCCATGCTAAGAATAGAATGATCTTCCATCGAGTGTTTCATCGCGTCCAAAATTCTGAACTGAACTACTATATCTCTTACCTCCATAGAAAGAGTACCTGCCTGCACGTCAATCTTGGTCTTTGCAGTCTTGAGGAAAGGTCTGCCCAAAATAAGCGGAGCTTTACTGCTCTGTGAATCACCCTCCATATCAAGAATATAAAAGTCTGCAGGAAATATTAGCTCTCTCACCTTAACCAACAAATCCTCTATCACCCCAGTTGTGTGAGTCTGACTGCAGTTTGCTAACTGAATCACTACACCTGTTGGCTACAAGGGTCCAATACCCAGTGAATGAAAAACTGACCTTGGCATCACATTAATGGAAGCTCCTAGATCTAGCATAGCATCCTTGAACACATGGCTCCCAATCACACAAGGTACCATAAAAACTCCTGGATCCTCGCACTTCTGGGGAAAAGGTCAATGAGTCGACATGTTCTTTCCAACACTGATCAACTCATTTCCTTTTAGCTTCTTCTTATGAACACACAATTCTTTTAGAAACTTGGTATACTTGGGAATCTGCTCGATCATTGTCAACAAAGGGACATTAACTTCCACCTTACTGAACAACTCTATAAGCTCCTGAAATTCCCAAGCCTTTTCTTCACTAACCCTCTTCCTAGGCTGTGATCTCTGAGGGAAGGGCAATGGAAGCCACTCGGATCATCATGGTCAGGATCCCGCTGCTCTTGCACTACTCTGCGATTTACTCTGCTACTGCTGCTAGAATCAGCAACTGGATCTGGTGCTAAAGCTACCGGGTTTAAAGTAACTCTACCACTCCGCAATGTAATTGAACTAATGTTTCCTTTAGGATTTGGGATAGTCTGAGATGGTAGCTGACTAGAGCCCTGTGACTGTAGCTGATTTATGTTAGATGCAAGCTGGATAATCTGTCTCTCTATATTCTGAATAGATGCATCTGTTTTCTTGCAGATATTAACTGGTATAAGATCCTCCATCTTTGAATTTGAACTCGAACTGGGAGACTTAGCTCTAACTGGCTAAACAGGAGGTCTGATCTATACTGGGTTATTCTGAATGGCTAGGGGTCTCTGAAACACTGGTCTTGGCTGAAAAGACTATTGATAAAATGAATTCCCATACCTCAGATTTGGATGATCTCTCCATCCTAGATTATAAGTAGCAGACATTGGATCATATATAGAATGTTGCTGCTGATACTGAGGCTGATATTGATACGGAGGCTGATACTGAGGTCTGGAAGGAAATTGATTTGCCGCCGCTACTGCTTTATCCTGCTGGAGTGAAGGACATGAATCAGAAGGATGCTCTGGACTCGAACAAATACCACAAACCCTCATAGGCTGCATAGGCACTGTAGAAGATTGGTTTGCTTGATTCAGAGCCAATTGCCTAACTAATGATGTGAGCTCCTGTAAAGAATTCTTCATCTCCGCCTGATCAGTAAAAGCCAGGTGAGCCTCACTCACCCCTCTAGTCACTATTGCTCTGCTCCCAAACTGCTATGAGTTCTCTGCCATATTTGCAATAAGCTCTCGGGCCTCACTCGGAGTCTTGTTAACTAATGCCCCTCCACTAGCTGCATCTATTATACTTCTGTCCATGGGAAGTAGTCCCTTATAGAAGTACTGAACGAGCAAGCAATCGTCAGAACATAATTTCTTGAATCTCTCCCAGTACTCATACAATGTCTCTCTAGTAGACTGTTGAATACTGCAGATGCTTTTCCTGATGGTAGCAGTTCTTGATGCTGGAAGAATTTCTCCAGGAATGCTTTCTTCAATTCAAGCCAACTATTGATGCATCCAGGTGGAAGATAGTACAACCAATATTTAGCTTCTCCAGCCAGTGAAAAAGGGAAAGCTCACAGTTTGATATCCTCCTCTGAAATGCCCTGTGGCTTCATAGTAGAACATACCACATGGAACTCGTGCAAATGCCTGTTGGGATCTTCACCAGATAATCCATGGAACTTAGAAAGCAAATGAACTGTACCTGATCTAAGCTCAAAATTCTCCTCTAAAGCTGGATAGCTAATGCAAGAATACTGGTAGGTCACATCAGGGGTTGCAAGCTCCTTCAGAGTCCTGTTGTTATCTGCCATGACTATCTGCTACTCTGATGGACTACACTCAGAAGTCTTAGTTGATCTGCCCTATGCTCTCTGCAGTGTGTGAAAAGTCCTATCAATCTCAGGATCCAGCGCAAGTAGTTTATCACCTGAAGACTTGGTCATTATCAAAAACAACAATGAGTAACAGATAGAAATGATAAGAAAGACACCAATAACAAAACAAAACAAAACAAACTAACTACAGTTTAAAGACAAACGAATACCATTAAAAATCTCCCCGACAACGGCGCTGAAATTTTGATGAACCGGTAAATTATGTGTCGCGCATGATACCATTTCCCAAATTATTTACCGAACCCCCTAACTACACTAATGCAGTATAGGACTGACTCGGATCATCTCCCAACAAACCTAATGGTTGGACATTTGTTTCTAAACAGAAGTAAACACTAGGGGTCCTTACAATTTATTAAAACACTTATTCGAAGCTACTCTAATGCAAGAACGATTCAACCTTGCATCGCACTATCACTATACGATGCAATGGCCAAACAATTCTGGTAAACAGACATGGAAATGAAATTTGCAAGAAATAAATCTAACTACCAAATAACAATTACCAAGTAACTATCCTAATGTGCAAAACCAAGTAATCACGCACTACACTGTCACTATACGGTACAATGATCAAAGAGTAACGAAACAAATGTGAATAATTCAACCAAGCACCGCACTGTCACTATACGGCACAATGGTCAAACAGTCACTAAAAACTAAACTAACAAACATAAAATAATTCAATCAAGCACCGCACTGTCACTATACGACACAGTAGTCGAAGACTAACTAAAAACTAAATGCAAGGAAAGTAAGCAATTCAACCAAGCACCGCACCATCACTATACGATACATTGGCCAAATGTAAATGAAATCTAAACTAATAACGAAAGCAATTCAACCAAGCACCACATTGTCACTATACGGTACACTGGCCAAAGATTAATTAAAAATTAGGAAGAACAATTACACTAAAGGAAATAAATCTAACTACTAGGTAAACACTGTAAATGACTAACAAGACTCACTAAACTATCAAACCAAATTACCACATGCACAATATACCACACAAATAAAATATGACTGAAACATCGTTGAAACATAACTGAACACTAGGAAATCAATACTGAAAAAAATATAGTGAATAGTAGTGAGCCAACAATGTAAAAATACTGAAACAACCAAAGTAAAACAATAAAACAACAAAGATAAAATTAACCAATAGTTCTCCACAAACAGGAAAGGTACCACCCTCTCCAGAACCCACAACGATATCGAATGTACCTCCACGGCCTCGATGTATGATCTCTCGCCGAATGCGAGAGTTGGACCGATTGTGGTAGTTCATAGCTCCGATGGTGGCTTCGGGACTGTCGTGACCACATCAGTCATTGGGTGGCTCTTCAGAGATGAAGCGGCGCGAATCACAACCGCTAATGTGGAAGGAATTAGATCTGTGAATAAGGATTGATCATCACCACCGGTTGGAAATGGAGAACGCCGCCTGAATCAGAAAAATTACTACCGTCGGAAGCTGGAAATTGATGCTGTCATGACGACAGCAGTAGTAGGTCACCCCTAGCTTCACGTGACCATGTCTCTCTAGGGTAGCTCAGCTCTGGTGGTGAGGGATCTGAGAATCGCCGGTGATGATGGACGAACCCACACCGCTTGGTCGATGGACTGCTACTGCCCAACTTCAGCCGCTAGCTCCACTGGACCAAGGGGAGGAGAGTACGCCGGATGGAATGGGATTGGCGGAAGACCTCTGGAATTGCCAGAATCATCGCCGAAAGTGCTGCATGGATTCTCTGTCGCTGTACTCACGTGGAAGAAGAAGACGCCGCATTCTATTCTCGGTTCTGCATTGCGCGATAGAAGATGTTTGCTTTTCAACTCGATTTTCCTACCACTGATCGTCATTTCCAATCTCAGCCACCCATTTAGATCTTGGTTAAATAACTTCAATTAATATCTTTAAGTGGCTGATCAATCAATCCAACGACTACGAATGATTTGATCCGGATCGACGACTGTGATTGCTCCGATTAGGCTCTTTTCATGTTCCCTATAAAATCACATTCAACCCGTGAAAAATAATACTGAAATTATAGGGATTAAACAATTAATTGCAAATAGATCTAATATGAAAAAACGTCATGAATAACCATAATTACCCCATCAAAGAGCCTAAAATATCCAAATGTAAATAAAAATCACACGATAAAAATGTGACTATCACTTATCACTAGGAAGATTGAAGGCATCCTAGATGTTTTTATACCAAGGGGAAGATTGTAAGATCTCATTGGGATATGAGACATTGACACCCTTGAGGAGGACCTTTTTGATGTATGTCAAAAAGGGAGAAGTTACAATTAGGTTAGTTAGAATTCTCATTGGGATGTGAGAATTGTCAATTGGGGATAATTGGTATACTTGAGTTTGAGGTTTTGTCAAACATTAAAAAGGGAGAGATTGTTGGTGCAATCGACCTAGGTCACGATTGACCGAACTCGAGTTTGACTCGAACAATATTTTGATGTTAGACAAAAAGTATGACATGTGAGTGTCATGGGAAGTCGAAGCATGGGGATTGACATTGAAAGTCCAACATGGGTTGGCCACGTAAGTCCAACATGGGTTGGCCATGTAAGTCCAAGTGTGTAGCCTTGGCAGTGAAAATCCAAGCATGGGGCTTAGTGTTGGGAAAATCCAAGCATAAGGCTTGGTGTTGGTAAAGTCCAAGTGTGTAGACTTGGCATGGAAAATCCAAGCATGGGGCTTGGTGTTTGTAAGTCCAAGTGTGTAGCCTTGGCAATGAGAAGTCTTGAGGACTTGGCAAGGTCACTAGTCTCGTAGGCTTAGGGTCTTTGAGTCGGTGAAGGATGGTATTGTGGAATCCGTGCGCTTGGTGCATCTGAGGGACTGTCGGATGGGGAGCGAATGGAGTGAGGCCAAAGGGAAGAAGACTTCGAGGGCAAGACGTGAAGGATGACATTGCGAAGTCGTGCGCTTGGTGCATCCGAGGGACGTAGGCCGAGGGAAGAGAGCTTCGGAGGGGAACTCCATGAGAGGATGAGGTGGACTTGGCCAAGTGGCTAAGACGATGTGTCGGATGCTCAAACATGATGTTTGAGGTTTTACCCGACGGTTGGATGCTCAAACAAAGTGTTTGTTTGAGGTTTTACTCGACAACAGTTGACTGGTATAGGTGTCGATTCGACTGATCCAAGTCAGGGGCAATCGACTGGTGTGCAACTGGTGGTTCTAGCCTAACAATCGACTGCCAAGGGATGGCAGTCGATTGATTAAGGGTGTCGCTAGCACAGAACCTTTTCGAGTCGATTGATTACCTGGATCACTAAACTGATGGCTTGATCAGTCGACTGATGGTGGATCTGTTGGAACTTGTCCAGCGTGGATTGAGTCGTTATGAGACAACGGCTACAGGGGCAGTTCGACTGGGGCTTTTGGCAGTCGACTGCCAGGCGCGGAATCAACCTGAGACAAGCATAAAAGTAGAAGCTTGGGGAGGATTTCCACAACCATTTTTGGGGAGATTTTGGAGGGGAATTGCTGCTTCATTCCAGATCTTCAAGAGCAAACCAAAACAAGCAACAAACAAGAGTTCAAAGCCATTTGTTGTATAGTATTCTTTACATATTTCATTTGTTGTCTTTGTATTTGCTTGCACATTTTTGTATTACTTTGTAATTGCTTGTACGAGGTTTCTCCACCTCCGACTTGTTGTTGAGAAGGAGCTTTGTTAGTGTCGTGCGCATAACTTGAGCTCGTTCAGCTCACCCCGTGGAGTAGGAACCCTAAGGTTCCGAACCACGTATATCGTATTATATTTGTGCTTGTGTATCTTGCATTCATATTTGTTATTTGTATTTCCGCTGCATATTATCGAATATTGTAGACAAACACAAGACGAGCGAACGAATTCCATCATCTACGTCGAATTGGGCTATTCACCCCCTCTAGCCGGCCACCGATCCTCCAACACATTACATTATATTCAGCTGATCAGTTTGGTATATGCATTGATTATGACTATACTGGTGGTTATTTGTTATTACATTTAAGACTATATACCTGTTGATCTCCATTTATATATCTGTGGATCTCCATATGTATACCTATAGATCTCCATATTCTTTCATATTACCACTAAGTTTTATACTCACCACCACAAACCTTGGGTTTTCTTGTCGCCCAGGTAACAGGTAGAAGTTTTCCTTGAGTGCTCGGAGCTCCGCCAGCTGATCCTATCTCACACTGAGGGTATGGATGTTATTCCATATTATTGTACTATTTTGGATTATTTGTTTTGAGATTGTATCCTATGTTGTTTTCACATTTTGGGTATATGGTTGTGTTGTATGTATTATGGATTTGATTTAGATATTGGTTTTGACTATGTTTCCTTATTGTCTCAAAGTCGTACCGATACGCATGTATTTGAGTCTTTGTGTCTTTATTATTTATTGGTGAATTTCGCTGTGTTTTATGGCTTGTCTGTGATAGCAGCTATTTGGGCCATCTACAGGTAGTTTATCTTATGTTGTCACAAGAGGGTACCGTCCGATCAATGGACAAATATACTCTCAGGGCAAGACACTTCCTATGCTTCAACTCCTGTATCGTCTGAGTCACTTGCAGGAAATGTGTCTTCGACCCCTTCTCCAACTGTAGGATCTTCTTCTCCAGTTGCAGGATCTTCTGGTTCTCCAACTAAAAGATCTCCTTCTCTAGTTGTAGGATCTTCGGTTCTCCATCTATAGGATCTCCTTCTCCAGTTGCAGGGTCAATTGTTGAGAGGGAAGATACACGAGATGAAAGATACACGAGAGTTGATGATGGTAGTTATGTTTCAATTTTATAGCTAAATGTTTCTTGACTTGTTACATTCAATATTTTTGTATTATACGTTCATATGATAAATGGTTTATTATTTGTATTGATAAATCATTTTGAATGATTAGATGTGTTTATCAAGTTTGATATGTGAATTTTTATATATTGTTAGATGTATTTGGAGTAAAATTTGTAAAAATAGTAAATTAGATAATAGTTTTTTTTCATAATATTTTAAATTTGCGACGAAAACAAGATTCATCGCAAATATAGCGATAAAAAAAAATTTATCGCTAATTTGGAGCTGAAAATATAATTTTGTTGTAAAATCTACGATATCAGTCGACTGGAAACATCCACTAGTCAACTAATGGCTCACGACAATTATCAGTCGACTGATCATCAAGATCACTTGACTGATTGACTGTAGCACCTTACAGAATCTTATTTAGCTGACTGCCCAGTTGACTATTCACTCGCCAGTCGACTGATCAAAATGATCAGTGGACTAATTTTACTGTAGCAACTCACAGAACTTTTGATAGTCGACTGACTAGTCGAATCAACGTCGATCGGTGATGGTATTCTTCAGTCGATTGGAATTGAAAATTTTGCATCGAAATTTTTTTTCTCGTACATTTGGCGATGAAAAAATATTCGTCGTCAAATTTATTTGTATTCATGAAAATATGTTTATTAGACTTTTGCGATGAACTATATTTTCGTCGTCGCCAAATTTGGCTTTGAATAGTTATTTTCGTTGCCAAAATTGATGACGAATAGTTACTTTATTTTCGATGCAAAGTAATATGTATTAGTTCTTTGTGACGAACTATTTTTTTGTCCTAGATTTGGTGATGAACTATTTTTTCGTCATAGATTTGGTGATGAACTATGTTCCATCACCAAATTTGGTGACGAATAATTATTTTCGTCGCCAAATTTGGCGACTAATTTTGTAACGAAAATTTTATTTGTTACAATTTTTTCGATGATTTTTTTTCGCTGTAAAATTTAACGGCGAATTATTTACAATGAAAAAAAATTCGTTGTAAATTTGTTGAAAAAAAATGTTGCAACGAATTTTTATTCAAAATTCATAAATCAAATACTACTTTTTTTATAGTGGTTTTACAATGTTAATTTTTTAAAAATTAATTTATTTAAAAATAATGTAAAGGAACACTACATTTAAATTTTAGTTGAGAGTGTTGTCAACATTTAAATTTTGAAATGATGGGCAACATTTAGTTTTTTGCTATATATACATCATTTTCTCATTCATTTTTCACTTTAAACCACTACATATTAGGAGAAAAATGGATAAAAATTTGAGTGATTATTTTAGGAATTTCCTTAACTTTTCAAAAATTGACAAATATTCAAGTGGAGACAAATCTCGAATTTGTCCTAATCTTCTCAATTTCCATTCCACGTACAACCCTCATATAATTTTCAACCTTTTCCATATCCACACCGTATTATTATAATTTCCAAAGTCATTCAATTTTTTTGAGTGGCGTCCGTCGAGCTCCATTTTATACATGTCTTCCAGAATATTGTCAGAGTAATCAATATTCCACGCAAGATCCATCTCATAGAATTAATCCATTTCAATCACTATAGATCCAATCAAATGAATTGAAAAGGGTCAGTGTTAATGCAAGTGACAGTGATAAAAGTATAAAAACACCTCATGTAGTTCCTGATTCATAAATTTCTTCTTTCTCATTAGAAATAAGATCTGGCAATATTATTCTCGATCAAAAAAACTGAGGCAGACAATGAATCAGTTAGAGATCATAACAAGTGGACAATATAGACAGTAGCAGATGATAAACTCATTGCATCAACCTACATTATCATAAACGAATATCTAGAAGTTGGCAATGTCCAGAACAATGAGTCTTTTTGTAAATTGATGGTAGCATACTACAATACCAATAGAGATAAGGGAGCAAAAAAAAGAACTGCATGTTAGTGAAATCGGCCCAGGTCACGATTGACCAGACTCAAGTTTGACTCGAGTAGTGTTTTGATGTTTAACAAAGGAGAAATCATTGTTTAACAATGGTTTGAGTATATGGTTGACATGGGGTTGACCATATGATGGAGAAGTCCAAGTGGGACACTTGGCATAGAAAGTCCAATCATGGGTCTTGGCAAGGGAAAGTCCAAGCTTGAGTCTTGGCAATTGGAAAGTCCAAAATGGAGTTGGCATAGAAAGTCCAACGGTGTAGTCTTGGCCACATAAATCCAAGTGTGTAGTCTTGGCGGTGAAAGTTCAAGTCATGGGTACTTGGAAATTGGGAAGTCCAAGGGTTGATATTGGCAGCGTAAAGTCCAAGGGTAAAGTCTTGGCAGCATAAGTCCAATGGTTTGTCGGCGTAAAGTCCAAGCGTGTGTCTTGGCAACGTAAGCCCAAATATGCCTTGGAGGTGTAGACCAACTTAGTATGACAATAGCCGATGGAAGCACCTAAAGGCTAGCGTATGTATGAACAAGTCATGGACGACTTGAAGGGATCCGATAGGCGTGAGGTTGATGGAGGTAGCTAGAAGGCTTAGATCTAGGCTAAGGGTGGTCGAGCAAGTATGAGGGCATCATACTTGGTGTTAAACCTTATGGTTGAGGTTATTAGTCGACTGGTGCTTTGGACAAGTTGACTGGTCAAGTGTTTCGACACTTGGCAGCCAAGTCGACACTGAGCAGTCGATTGAGATTATGGTCAGTTGACTGGTCGGGAGTCGATTGATGTTCGACTGCGACCGAGTGGCCTTGGCAGTCGACTGGTCTAGAGCAGTCGACTGCCATGGATGGTAGTCGACTATTGGTTTTTGGTCGCGAGGAAAGAATGCTCAGTAGCCGACTTATTAGTTGGCTACGGGGTTGACAGTCGACTGATGGTAATGGACAGTCGACTGCTAGTGTATCCGTTGGCTGGGATGCCAACATGAATTAAGTTATTGTGAGACAACGTCACTATTGGCAGTTGGCTGGGGCCTTATGGAAGTCGATTGCCAGGCGGAAATCCAGGTCGCATGGAGGCATAAAAGGATCTCGACGGGGAGGTTTTCGCCAACGATTTCTTGGGTGATTTGAGACGATTTGCTGGTGCAAATCAGGGTCTTCAAGTGTGGTCCAAAGAAATCAACAAGCAATCATTCAAGTTCACATTTGTAAAGTTTTCTATACTTGTATTTGTGTAGTTTACTTGTATTTGCTTGTATTTCTTTCTTATTATTGTAAGATCGCTTGTACGAGGTTTCTCCACCTCCGACGTGTTGTCAAGGAGTTTATTGAGTAGTGGTGTGTACATCACTAGAGCTCATTTTCAAGCTCGCCCCATGGAGTAGGAACTAGGGTTCCGAACCACGTTATATCGTGTGTATTGTCATGCTTGTATTTTATTGTGTATTTTGTATTTCTACTGTGCTAATGACATTGTAGACAAGCAACACGATTGAGTTCCATCAAGCGAACGAGCGCGCCATTCACCCCTCCTCTAGCGCTCACCGAAGTTCCTACATTTGGTATCAGAGCCCGGGGCTCTTCTACATATTAAAACCGGGAGCAAAAGCGCTAGAGGATGGAGTTGCCAAAAGATGGACTTGAATGGGATGTCAACACTCCAATCTCGTACGTGTTCTATGGATGAGAATGCTTCAATCAATGGAAGACAAAGATTGAAGATTTTATAATGAAGAAGGACTTCGAAGATTGGTCCACCTTGATGGAAGGATTCGAGTATCCAAGAGAGCCAAAAGGAGGATTCCTCAAGATGAAGAAATGGACTGAGGAACAAATCCAAGAGTTCGAGAAAAATCAAAAGGTAATGAAATTTTTGATTGAATTAATACCTAACGACTTTGTATCTAGGTTAGGTGAATTTCAAGATGCCAAGTGTTGGAACATCGGTGGTCGGCTAGAGGGGGGTGAATAGTCATCTTTCGTAGATGGTGGAATTAGCTCGCTTAATTGTCTAAAAATTATTGTTAGCGCAAGCGGAAATACTAAAATCAAAGACAATTAAGTAAATGCAAGAAGTAAAGAAAATCAAATGCTAACACAAATGTGTAATGTGGTTCACGGCCTTGCCGCTTATCCACGGACCAATTCGTTCCAGGTGAATCACGCCTAAACCTTCACTATTCTCTCCTTAGCACCAAGCAAGGTGGAGGTAACCTTTTCTTACAAGATCACTCTTCTTACAATAGGATTGAGATAAATGCAAGTAAGAAGAGTAGGAAAACGTTTTGGGCACTTGGGTGTTATTTGGAGTTAAAGCATTAGGCTCCCAAGATGACCCAAGGCTCCTTTTTATAGAGAAGAAGCCTTTCTTCCCATTGGGCAGAAGCCTTTCTTCCCGTTAGGCTTAGCAATGATCGTGATGCCTCGATCGACCGGCATTCGTAGTTGTTGCCCTATAATGACTTTTTCCACGTTGGATTCCAACCAATGGCTCCCACATTAGTCGACTGATCATCCCATCAGTCGATGATGAGCTCAACAACGATCAGTCTTTCGAACGAGCGTCGACTATCCAACATTCTATGCTCGAAACCTCGACATCGATCGTGATCCCGCGGTTGGTGATGGGTAGCGATCGGCCCCAAACCGCTATCGGCTAGAACGACTCGAACACTAGTCGAGTCTCGATCGACTTGGGCGATCGATTGCTACCTCTGACGATCGGTGGTGTCGGGAAAACCCATTCGACACTTAGCCAATTAGCCAAGTTCACCTAATGAACTACCCCATCCCGGGTTACATTCACTCACTCTCATTCCCTTGGAGTCCCTCACCTTCGAAGTTGTCTTCGTTCGGCCACGTATCTCGGATGCGCCAAGTGTACGACTTCACAGTGCCATCCTTTGCGTCTCACCCTAAAGTCTACTTCTTTTGGCTTCACTCTAATGCTCCTCGTTTGGCGGGCCGTCGGATTCACCAAGCGCACGGCTTTCGCAATGCATCTTTCACCGACTCAAGGACCGAGTCATGAGATGATGAATCTTGCCAATGCTAAATCCATGTGCGAATTACTAAGTCCTGCATGACTTCAACGCCCATATCAAATTCATATCAATCCTAACTTAAATCCTTTGCCACACACATCAAAACCACATCACATGAGTTGATTGCTCTAACAATCTCCCCCTGTTTGATGTGTGGCAATCCGTTTAAGTTAGGTAAAAACAATAACATAAAACATAAGGCAAGAAAGCATGTAAATAACATGATTATTAAAACTCCCCCTTAAACATGCAACTCCCCCTTAACACATGCTAAATTTCCCCCTTAGCATGATTAACTTAAACTCATCATTTCTGCCCCTTTGACACCATCAAAAACATTGTACAAATGTTATACACGCATAGCATCAAATCTAAGGAAGAAAAATACCCAAAAATCATTCAAAACCTAATAAAATAGATTACTATACTCGTGCACAGTACATCAGTCGACTGAATTAGAAGATCAGTCGACTGGCACTCAGTTTTCAAGATTTTCTGATTTCGGAGCCCGATTTCAGAAATGTGTTAAAAATTCCAGAAAAATAGAAAATCATGAAATTTTGAGAAAATATTTCTTATAAGTCTTTTTATAAGTGAAAAATGATTTTTAATGAAAATTTATTTTATTTTGAAACTTTGGCAAAAACTCAAAATTGCAAAAATGTCTAAAGTTTGTATCCACTTTAAAACTTAGTTTTGCCTTAAAACTTTTCAAAACATGAACTCACTGTTTATGAAACATAAAATGATTTTAAAAAATTTAAAATATCTAACTATGATCGATGGGCAATATGTCCATTGATTAAACATTTGCTTTCCCCATAGTTGGTCTATGATTGCTCTAATGATACACTTAATGACCCATCTAAATGCCATAAGCATTAGTGGACCATTTGTATCATCCTATCATCTCACCCATTGCTATGTTCTCAATCAAGTAAGCCTTATAGTGGGATGTGAGATGTATCTAAAGGTATTTATACTTAACCAAAATTTCATGCAATTCTACCCATAGTTAAGTATCATCCTAAAAACCCAATCATGAACATGCATCAAGAATTATCAATCATGATCATAAATCATCAATTATTGCATATCATGATTATAAATCACTAATTACATATCATGATAATAAAATATAAAATTAAGCATGAATCATGATTCAAGCATTCAATTTATGGGTTATACACTATCATCACCCAACACTATGTTAAAAATTTATAACCCACACCATCCTAAGTCAACCATTCAATATGATATAAGTAAAGTCCACTCATGGTTGACTATCCTAAGGTTTTCCTAACCCTTAAGGATGGATTTGGGAACCCAATGTAAATTTTTCCCTATAGGGTTCACTAAAAATTCCTTAGGGATTCATTTTCTAGCTATCATTTTATTTTTGGCTTGACCCCTAGCAATTAGGCAATGATAGATCTTTTCATTTTTATTTCCTTTATAACCTAGGCCTTTCCTATTGAAACTTGCCCTTTGGCTCCTTATGATCATGTTCAAAGTGTTGGAGCCTATAGTGAATTTTGCTAGGGCCTTAGTTAAATGGTCTACCTTTACCCTTAAGGCCTTGTTTTCATCCATACATGCATCACTAACATTAAGAGGAATGTAATCATTTTGTGAGAATGCATTTTCTAGTTTTTCCTCTAGGACTTTAATTTCATTTTGCATGCATTTATTTCTCTTTTTAGCCCTAAACAAGTCCTTAGTTAAACTAGTAATCATTGAAATTACTTCATGGGAGGGTAGTTTCGTTACCTTACTCACCCAATCCCCTTCCGATGATGAGGATAAAGATGAGGGCGCTCCCCCTTCACTTGAGCTCTCCTCCTCGCTAGTGCTTCTTTCTTCTTCCTCGGAGGAGGTGGAGTCCAAATCATCTATCCCCATTAAGGCGAGGTTTATGAAGGCTTCTTCTTCTTCGAATGATGATGACGGATCATCCCATGTAGCCTTGTGTGCCTTCCCTTTCTCCTTGGTTTTCTTTTCATCCTCCTTCTTCTTGCTCCCCTTCTTCTTTTCTTCTTTCTTTCTCCTTTCTTCTTTACTCTTGTTCAATAGGGAACAATCGTCCCTTATATGTCCCTCTCCTTGGTAATTGTAGCAAATGATTTTTCGCCTCGGCCTTCTCCTCCTATCATTAGATTTGTTAAATTTAAAATTTTTAAGTGCATGTCTTACCTTCCTTACCATGTAGGCCTCTTCCATGCTATCCATGGAGGAGGAAGATGAATCTTCATCGGATGAAGAAGGTGGAGTCTCCTTCTTCTTCTTCCCCTTGTTGGCCATTAATGCAACTCCCCTTGATGGCTTGATGCTTGGTTCTTCAATTATTCCTTCAAGCCGAGATTCATGCAATTCCATAGTGGAGAAAAATTCATCTAAAGTAATTGCCTCTAGATTCTTTGAGATATAGAATGAGTCCACCATTGAACTCCACTTGGATGATCGGGGAAAGGCATCAATTGCCTTCATGATCATGTCCCTATTGAAGAGCTTCTTGTTAGTAATATATGAGAGATGTCCTAAGGCAATCGCCTTATGTTTGAACCATTTATATGATAAATGAAGATTCACTATTTGAGTATATATGTTTTCATGTATTTGATTAGATCTTAAACTCATTTATTGAATGTCCACGATACGATTCACAGCATGAGAGAATTTGTGATTGGATCACAACTAGTAAGTATCTTTACATGTGTAATTGTGATGTATCGAAATTATCCCTAGTCGATGAATTGATGGATTTGGACACCATTGATTCTGTTGAGACTAGCACGAGGTTTACTCCTTGGTGTATCCAAGAAGTTGATTCTCACTAGCTGGAGACATTGTGATGTCCAGAGTTAATCGTGGATGCTAGTTTTGGTAACTAGTTCATTGGAGTGACCAGCCGTAAGACTTCATATGGTACTCTGTATATATAGATATGTCAATGAAGTTCTTACTGCAGCTTAAGTGCGATGTTCCTTTGACTTGCGGTATTCAAGTCTTCTTGATCATGAAGACTTATGCTTTGACATGTTAAGCAAGCATCTCTGAGGAGATGTGGACCCGGGACGATTGAGTATAAGTCGAAGTGATCGAAGGTGTTTGAATAGCCTATACAGGATTCACCACTCCTTGTGAGGAGATGTATACCCATGGTCTCTCGTCGGATTGTTACTAAAGTCTTTGGCCAAAGCATTACATGTTTAGAGTAATGTACTCTTCGATACATGTTCAGTAACTAGAATCTGTAGGACGAGGAAATGATACTTGGGCTAGGTGTGACGTAGTCAGCCTAGTGGGGACTGACACTATAGACCATGTCCTGAACCAAGTGGGTATAAGACGAGTGAAGGGAATGGGGCACGATTCATTCGAGCTGCTGAAGGGTTTCAGAAATAGTTCTGGATCAACCGTTGATCTTTTCGGTTAATTGGGGATCATGATGTACTACTAGGTGCCACTCATGATCGTTCTATAATTAATGGTTAATTATAGATGGCCAACATAAACCGAGAACCTATTTGGTCACACGCACAATGAGCGTAATCAGAAGGATTTAAAACGAGCTTGAGAATGAGATTCTCAGACCGAGAGAAACTAGGTTTGGTTGGACCAAACATGAAGTGAGCATGAAATCATTTCAGTCGCAATGGAAGCGTGGATGAGCCGTGTCTTATGAAAACATGTTGGATGAACCAAATTGGTTTGGTTCTAATCCAATGGAGGAGAATAAACCAAAGGGTTTGGTTTGTTTTAAACGAATGAACCAAAAGTTGGTTCGGTTCGTTTTAACTTAAAATAAACCATCATGGTTTGGTTTATTTTAACTTAAATTAATGGAGCGGGTTAATGGGCCTTTGATTATGATCCGATAACCATTAAGAGAATTTGTTCTCTATAAAATAGGGCTTAAGGGTTTTGTTAAGCCCTAATCCAAAAGCCTTGCAACCCTAATTGTTGCCGCCCCCTCCTCTCCTTGGTGTAGTCGGCGCCAACCCTAGTGCTGCTGCCCACCACCACCTAGCTCCCTTGTCGGCGTCTAGAAGGTACTGTCCTTCCCCCTTGCCGATGTCGAGCTGCTGCCGGAGGAGCTCCGGTGATCTCCTTTTGGTTCGGCAATAAGGTGAGCTTCAACCTTCCCTTTTGGCCGGCCCCTATTCCTCCACCAAAGCTGTCCAGTTTTCTGGACAGCTTGTTTCCTTCCCGTTGGAGCGTCATTTGGATGACGTTTGGAGCTCCGACAGCGGTAGCCTTGCCCTCCGGTAATCCTCATAGGTGGAGGACGAAGGATTCGTCAAACGGTTGACGAATACCTTTCCGGAGAAGCGAGTTTTTGAGGATTCGTTTTGGATCCGAATTTTGATTCGGATCGTGATCTTCTCTCGATCACATCGTCTTCAACACGAGGCTAGTAACCCGTACGAAGATGAGGCTCGTGACTTTGTGAAGTCATCCCGAAGATACTCGGCGTGGATACGGATAGAGACGATTCTAGCGAGAATCATTCCGGTCGATGCATTTCCCGCTACACGTGATACGTCAGGTATACGTAGTTTAAGTTTCCTTTTATTGCAAAATTTGAATTTATGGTTATGTCTACACATGTTGTACTATGCATGAGTGTGATGTGTGTGTTGTAATAAATTAAATTTATTATTTTATTCCTTCCGCTGTGCACATGTTTACGAAACATGTTCGAACACACACTCGCCGCGGTGCCGGAAACCCAACACTTCTCCCCTACACTAGATAAACCGTTAAGAATTTCTTTAAACCGAGAATGTAAAGATGTTACCTTCTCCCCTTTATCGAGTTTGATGTTATTGAGTTGGGAGAAGAGGACATCTCTTCTTGCTAGCTTGGCCTCGGATGTGCCTTCATGAAGTTCTATAAGCTTCTCCCACATCTCTTTGGCACTAGCACATTCTCCTATTTGGTTGACTTCTTGTTGAGGGAATAGATTGAATAGATGATGCTTGGCTTTCGAATTCGCCAAGTACTCCTCTCTTTGTTTCTTTGTCCATCTCAATTTTTCCAATGGCTCCCCTTCTTCATCCCTAGGAACTTCGAAACCATTTTCCATGATTAGCATTATTTCAAAATCCATTTTGAAGAATACCTCCATACGCTTCTTCCACCACACAAATTCCCCCTCGAACATTGGCGGATGGATGTTGGAGTCGTCCATCGTTGTTGTCGTGCTTGTTGTGGCGGTGAGTTCGGTGACAAGCAACTTGGCTTTGATACCACTTGTTGGAATGTTGGTGGCTGGCTAGAGGGGGGTGAATAGCCTTCTTTCGTAGATGGTGGAATTAGCTCGCTTAATTGTCTACAAATTACGGTTAGCGCAAGCAGAAATACTAAAATCAAAGACAATTAAGTAAATGCAAGAAGTAAAGGAAATCAAACGCTAACACAATTGTGTAACGTGGTTCACGGCCTTGTCGCTCATCCACGGACCGATTCGTTCCAGGTGAATCATGCCTAAACCTTAACTATTCTCTCCTTGGAACCAAGCAAGGTGGAGGTAACCTTTTCTTACAAGATGACTCTTCTTACAATAGGATTGAGATAAATGCAAGTAAGAAGAGTAGGAAAACATTTTGGGCACTTGGGTGTTGTTTGGAGTTAAAGCATTAGGCTCCCAAGATGACCCAAGGCTCCTTTTTATAGGGAAGAAGCCTTTCTTCCCGTTGGGCAGCTAGCAGTCGACTGATGCCTCAATTAGTCGACTGCTGCTGTAGTTGTTGCCCTATAACGACTGCTTTCACATTGGATTCCAACCAACGACTCCCACATCAGTCGACTGATCATCCCATTAGTCGACTGATGGAGCCAACAGTCGAGTGCTTGAATCGAGCAATCGACTATCCAACATTCTGTGCTTGAAACCCTCGACATCAGTCGACTGATCCCCTTGGCAGTCGATTGTTGGAGCTAGCAGTCGACTGCCACAAGCTGATAGTCGACTGTTTGGCCAGAACTTGGACTCGAATACTAGTTGAGTCTCTAGTCGACTTGGAGCAGTCGACTGCTACCTATAGGATTCGACTGGTGTCGGGAAAACCCATCCGACACTTAGCCAATTGGTCAAGTTCACCTAATGAGCTATCCCGTCCTGGGTTACATTTGCTCACTCTCATTCCCTTGGAGTCCCTCACCTTCGAAGTTCTCTTCGTTCGACCACATCTCTCAAATGCGCCAAGTGCACGACTTCGTAGCGTCATCCTTCGTGTCTCGCTCTGAAGTTTACTTCCTTCGGCTTCACTCCAATGCTCCTCATTCGGCGGTCCCTCAGATCCACCAAGCGCGCGACTTTCGCAATGCATCTTTCACCGACTCAAGGATCGAGTCATGAGATGGTGAATCTTACCAATGCTACATCCATGTGCGAATTACTAAGTTCTGCATGACTTCAACGCACATATCAAATCCATATCAATCCTAACTTAAACCCTTTGCCACACACATCAAAACCACATCACATGGGTTGATTGCTCTAACACCAAGGAGCTATGGAATAAATTGGCCAAGCTTCATGAAGAATCATCCATGGCTCAAGTAGAGAGAGAGCCCGAAGAGGAGTGCTCATCCTCACAAAAAAGTGAGGATTCGGAGGTCGAGAGGTGTTCGACATCCGAGGAGGAAGAAGAGGTGGAAGAAATAGAAGAAACTTCCACCTCTAGGATTGAGGGGGAGGAGAGAATTTCCACACCATAGCAAACTCAAGAGGAACCATCTACCTCCGGTCAAGAAGAAGAGGAAGTTCACGATTCCCCTACCATGGAAGGTAACTCAAGCATTTCAATAAATAATAAAAATCATATCATATGCTTTGAGTGTAGGAAATATGGGCACTATAAGAGCAAGTGCCCTAAGAAGGTCAAGAAGGCTCCACCGGTGACAAAGGTCAAGGATGTCGGTGCCCCAACAATTAAAAGCAAAGAACACATTGTGTGATTCAAGTGCAATCAACGGGGCCACTACCGAAGTCAATGCCCTAGGGGGAGGAAGAAAACCCAAGAAGGAGCATTATATGTAGGGGGAGCTTCTAAAGCAAACCCCAAGGTATATTTCAATAATGTACATTCAAATTTTTATGTTAAAAAGCATGCTTTTAATACCCTTCCAATTGTGCATAATCATAAGGAGCATGCTAGAAATAATAAATATTATTGTTTAGGCACTAAGAGTTGTGATATTAAGTCTAAGGATCATATTAGAGAAACAACAACTCTAGACCCATTCTACCTAAGGAAGCAATTCGAAAGGTAGAAAACCATTTAGGCATTAACCCTAAGAAGGGTAGGCATATGCCTAGAAGAAATGGTAATACCCAAAGAATAAATGAAAATTCAAAAATTGGACAATTAGAATTAGAGAACCAAGTCTTGAGGTCAAGACTAAAAAAACTAGAGAAGACCCTTAGGAAAATGCAAAATCAAATGCAAGGGTCAAATGATCAAAATTTAGGATCAAGGAGTCAAAACCTAGGGTCTAGGAGGCAAGGTCCACCTAAGAGCAAGAAAGGTTTGGGTCACAAATCTAAGCTCAAGGAAACCTACCACAATGTTCCATTCTATTATGGAACTCAACCTAGATCTAGGAAAACCAAGGTTGCTAGGGAAGTCATCCCTAAGGCTAACCATGGTAGATGCCTAGTGGTTAAGGTTTCAAGGAAACCTAGGGAAGCCACTAAGAAGGTTACAAGGGGAGTTACTGATAGTTGCATTTTTTATTGCGCTATTTTTGCTTGTGGATTAGATATTTTAGGCTCTTTGATGGGATAATTATTGTTATTCGGGATGTTTTTACATATTGAGTCTAATTGCGATTAATTGCGTCAATTCCTATAATTTCAGTATTTTTCATGAATTTCATGTGATTTTGTAGGAAACATATAATGAGGGTCTAATTGGAGCAATCACAACCGTCGATCTGAATCAGATCTGAGCATTATGGACCATCCGATGAATGTAGCTGATTCTGAGCCATCTATTCAGATCTGGAGAGATCCATTCCGTACATTCAGATCTAGATATTTGAGCCCTTCATCCAGATTCGACCGATCGTGATTATCTCTTCATATGAATCAGATCCGTCCATTTGAAATCAGACTGATTTCAGCCGTTGGATGCACAACCTTAATTGATTCATCAAAACATCAAACCCTAGCTTACTTGGACGGCTGAGATTGAAAGGGGCTAAATGGATCGGACGGTTCATGGAAATAGCTTCAAAAATCCCAAATTTCCCATCTTCGGCGATCGGCAGAAGGTGCAGAAGGAATCGTGACAAACAACAGAAGGTCTACTTCCTCGCGAGCGACGGCGACGTCCTCTTCTGCTTCCGCGCGAGTGGCGGCAAGATCTCGCAGGCAACCGGCGGCGAAGCAGGAAGAAGATCCTCAACATCGCAAAGAAAGCACAGAAACTTCACGAGCGGCGTTCTATTCCTCGCGAGCGACGGCGGCGACCTCTTCTGCTTCCGTGCGAGCGGCGACGGGATTGCACAGGAATCGCTGGCGATGCGCAAAAGGAGTTCCCTCAACATCGCGAAGAGCAGCACAACTCGAGCCGAGGAATTTTTTCCCCTTTTCACACGCAGCGGAGTAGTCTTCTTCCCCACGAGCGGCGACGACAATCCGGCAGTTCTTTCCGGCGACCTTCCCTCCGACAGCCGACGGCAATCCCATCCGATCCTCGGCGGTAGATCCAGATGTCGTGATTCGGGTAGCTGATCCGAAGCGAGGCGAGGCAGGATTTCGGCGAGTTCATTCTGAAGGTAGGAAACTTCGCTTCCCACTTTAACTCGGTCGCTTATTCACGGCGATCCCTCCTACATCCCAAGTAAAAAAAAAATTATCCTTGATAAGAGAGATTACCCAAGCTACCGTTTCATCGTCATGCTATTCGATTAGAGTGGTCACTTGAACAAACTTGTTGTTCAAGCAACCAACCTCTATTCTACGATTAGCCACGGAATAGACGATGTATGGTTTGCTGACTTTTGTGTTTGTATTCGGGGTCCAAGTATATTTAACTATAAAAATAGAATACACAACATGTATATGATTGAAAAACAATTATAGACATGTTACAAAAGAAAATAGACAAGCGTTATACCTCTCGATCTTCTATTGTATGTCTTTCCTCCTTTTGGACGTCGTGTGGGCGACGATCTTCCAAAAGTCGAAGCTCCTAGATCACCAATCTTCCTTCCTTTCTCGCTCCAAACAAGAGGAAGTATAGAAAACAAAACACTTCTCCTTCTTTCAACCAACCACCAAGCTCCAAGCTCGGTGCTTGCCGCCGGCCAAGAAGAAGAACAAAGAGAATTGGGCACCGGCCAAGAGCCTCAAGGGAAGACCCTAAGCTTTGTTTCCACCGGCCAAGGAGAAGAGAAGGAGGAGCTTTGGACGCCGGCCAAGGGAGGGAAGGAGATGATGGGCGCCGGCCACCTTAAGGAAGAAGAGAAGAAAGGAAAACAATTCCTTAATTGTGGCCGCCTAAGCTCCAAACCCTAGCCTCCAAGCTCCTTGCCGCCCAACCCTAATCCTATCTTGCTTCTAATTTTTCTTGCCGCCCACCCTAATCTCTCCTTTTATAGAGTTAGGGATAAGCTTTGTTTTAATCTCCACCATTGGTTCTAGGGATTTAATCTCAACCGTCGGATCTAGAGATTTAATCTCAACCGTCGGATCTAGATATTTAATCTCTACCGTTGGATCTAGGCTTCATGAGGTTTTAATAGGCTATAATAGGGACCAAGAGGAGGAGTTGGATCTTGGCCACCCAATGGATCAAGCCCACATAAAGTCCGATCCATTAATGATAATCCAATCCACTAGAGGATTATCATTGATCTACCTCACCAACCCCCATAAGTTAATATGGGCTCCATATATTATTTGTACATTTTTCTCCCCGTGTTTAAGATCTCGAATGTTCGTCGATTAATTAATTTACTGACAATTAATTAATCAACATCTAACTCCATGAGTAGTACCACTCAACATTATCATCATGCCGGACCAAGTCCACCTGCAGGGTTTACATGATGAACCTTATGAGCTCCTCAAGGAGACATTATCATCCTAATATATAGGACACGATTTCCTCCTATAGTCAATGACACACCATATAAATAATATCATTTCCCAACTTACCAGGCCTATCGATTTAATCTATAAATCTCGCACATTGGTAAATCAAAGAAATGAATACTAAGTATATGTGCCCGTTATTATATCGGGATTAAGAGCATGTACAATATAATATTTGAGTCCGATTCGATTATGTAGTCAGCAATAAATTGAATCACCTCTAAGTCGGTCTTGCTCAATACACACAAAGTGTACTAATGTGATTCTATGGTCAAGACAAACCAATACCAAATCACACTACAACCATACCAATGGTTTGTCCAAAGCCATCTAGGTTGTGAGCCTTTACTTATACTCTATAAGGAGATGATAACATGATATACTGTGTGACACTACACCCCATGTTATCTACAATGTAATATATTAGACAGTATGCATAATCACAAATATGAAAACAATGATCTTGTGATTCTTATTTCAAAAATAAAGATGTTCATACAAAAGATAGACTTTTCAGTATACATCCCAACAATCTCCCACTTATACTAAAAGACTATGTTGTCCTCAAACTGCCATACATTTGATCCCCATTCCCTCCACATGTCTATCAAAAGCTCTCACCGGAAGGGCCTTAGTGAAAGGATCTGCCAGGTTATCCTCCGATGCAATCTTGGCCACAACAACTTCTCCTCTCTTTACGATTTCTCGTATCAGGTGGTACTTGCGCTCTATGTGTTTACTTGCCTTATGGGCTCGTGGTTCCTTCGAGTTTGCAACTGGACCACTATTATCACAATAAATTGTGATAGTTTTGGGAAAACCAGGAATCACATCCAAGTCCATCAAGAAGTTCCTGAGCCACACAGCTTCTTTGGTCGCCTCAGAGGCCACCACATCTTCAGCTTCCATGGTGGAGTCTGCCACGCATTTCTGCTTGACACTCCTCCATACAATGGCTCCATCTCCCAAAGTAAACACAAAACCTGAGGTAGACTTACTGTTATCCCTATCTGATTGGAAGTCGGAATCCGTGTAACCCATAGGGAGTAATTGGTCTGCCTGGTAAACTAGCATATAATCCCTAGTCCTTCTCAGGTACTTCAATATATGCTTTATCGCAGTCCAATGTCCCTATCCTGGATTACTCTGATATCTACTGACCATGCCCACAGCAAAGCAGATATCTGGTCTCGTACATAGCATCGCATACATGAGGCTTCCTACTGCCGAAGCATAAGGAACCGCCTTCATCTCCTCTATATCCTCAGATGTTCTAGGACACATCTCCTTAGATAAAGGAACTCCATGCCTGAAAGGTAGAAAACCTTTCTTGGAGTTCTACATGTTAACACGATCCATAATGGTGTCTATGTATGAAGCTTGAGATAAACACAACATCCTTTTCCTGCGATCCCTTATAACCTTGATCCCAAGGATGTGTCCCACTTCTCCCAAGTCCTTTATATCAAACTGTTTGGACAACCATACCCTTACGTCCGATAACACCTTGACATTGTTGCCAATTAACAAAATGTCATCTACGTATAGTACTGTAAATACCACTACGTTTCCGTCACATCTCTTGTATACACAAGACTCATCCCGACTTTGAATAAATCCATAAGACTGGATTACCTCATCAAAGCGGATGTTCCAAGACCTCGAAGCTTGCTTCAATCCATAAATGGACCGATTAAGCTTGCACACAAGATGCTCTTTGCCCTTTGCAATGAATCCCTCTGGTTGCTTCATATAGATGTTTTCCTCAAGACTTCCATTAAGGAAAGCTGTCTTGACATCCATCTGTCATACCTCATAATCCATATGAGCAGCAATGCATAAGAGAATCCGGATAGACTTAAGCATGGCTATCGGTGTCACGCCCGCCCTTTTCAGGGGTTCGGAGGGGCGGCGCGACGCGATCGTACATACATGCATTACAGTGGAAGACTACATATACTTCTTACAGTAGAAGACTTTAGACTTTTTTGTTTTTCTTTTAAACATAAACATGCATCATCATTTCATAAATACTTAGTTCCAGTTCATGACATTCAACTTAAAGAAAACATGCATAAGTATGGAAAGCATAAATAGATTTCCTCCACCATGCCACTACCACACACACTTTTCCCCTCCTACTGCTCCCTTTAGTTTAGCCATGCTTTACCCTTATCTGCTGTACAAGGGAACATAAAACTATAAGCACATGGGCTTAGTAAGATCATGTCCTACTCACAAAAACCATACGTCAAGCATTAAGCATAGAGTAGTGACATGATCATTTAAGCTCATACAAGCATAACATTCATATAAACATTCAAGAACATAAGCAAACATAGCATGCATATAAACATACCAGAACATAAGCATAGCATTCATATAAACATTCAAGAACATAAACAAACATAACATGCATATAAACATACCAGAACATAAGCATAGCATTCATATAAACATTCAAGAACATAAACAAATATAACATGCATATAAACATACCAGAACATAAGCATAGCATTCCTATAAACATTCAAGAACATAAGCAAGCATATCATGCATATAACATCATAATGATCTAGACATGAAATAAAGGTATATGCAAGATGCTCTTTGAAAACATATATATTATAAGTACTTAAACATAATCTCAACATATTGGGCACAACATTGTACCACATACATCATCATCATAGCGCGCATCCCTAATAGACCTGAGGTAGATAATCCCGAATCCACTAGAGTACTAGGCCCGTACTATGTCCGTTGGCCTAGGGGCAACATAACATAGAAGCCCATCCTAAGCCCATACTTATGACTGTCAGCCTAGGGCATATGGGAGCCCATCTCGTACTGAGTCTGTACTACGATCGTCGACCCAGGGGCACGTAGGAGCCCATCCCTTGGACCTTGTTAGGGTCCTGGTACAAGCCATGTAGAAAGTAAAATAACATATCATGTTCCTTATCATAACATATCATATTTCTTTTCATAAATATATCATGTTCCTTATCGTGGCATATCATGTTTCTTCTTCATAGCATAACATGTTTCTTCTTCATAACATATCATATTGCTTTTCAGAACATATCATGTTCCTTCTTCATAACATATCATATTTCTTTTCATACATACCATGTTCCTTCTTTATAACATATCATACATTCATACAATTTACATGGCAATGAGCATAACATGATCATACATTTAACATGGTAATGAGCAGAATATAATCATGCATTCCTTCAATTAACATGGACATATGGTAGTGCCATAAACCAATCATGCTAAACAACTTGAGAAAGGACTACTTAACATCATGCTAACAACACACACATATAGGGCATGGCATAAACATCATGAACAAGCATAACATGGTGTGATCTAAACTTCATGGAGTCCTACCAAAATTTTAAACCCTAAACAACTTGTACATGATCTAAATAACCACATATTAATTCTATCACATATAAATCATGGCATGGAAGACACTTAGGAGTTTAAATGAGTCTTGGTCGAGAGCTTCAAGGAATCCTAAGATCCATTTCTTAAATCTAGCTTAGCTATCAACATGTTACCTTCATCTACATTCAAAACATAACATGACAACTTATAGATCATGATAGACCTAAATGGGTCTTGGCTGAATGTTTCAAGGAACTTTAAGGATCAACCACTTAAATTTGGGTTAGCTAACAACATGTTATCTTCATCTAAAATCAAAACATAGCATGGCAACTTATAGGTCCTAGCATGATAGACCATTAGGGGCCTAAATGGGTCTTGGCCGAATGTCTCAAGGAGCTTTAAAGTTCAACCACTTAAATTTTGTTTAGCTAACAACATGTTATCTTCATCTATCATTAAAACATAGCATGAACTCATCTAGAGCGTAGCATAGAACATGTTATCTTCATCTAACATCAAAACATGGCATGAACTCATCTAGAACATAGCATAGAACATGTTATCTTCATCTAACATCAAAACATGGCATGAACGCATCTAGAGCATAGCATAGAAAAACCATTAGGGGTCCAAAGGGGCTTGGTTGAGAGTTCTATGAGGGTTTGAAGATCAACCACTTAACCAAACCTATCTAGAAACCTATCATCTTCATATTCATGCAAAGTATAGCATGGACCATCATGGAAAGCACAAGGAATGGTCTTTGCCAAAAGTTTCTTGAAGTTTTAAGATCTAACACTTAACCAAACCTATATAGCAACCTATCATCATCATATTCATACAAGGTATAGCATGGATCATCATGGAAAGCACAAGGAATGGTCTTGGCCGAAAGTTTCTTGGAGTTTTTAAGATCAAACACTTAACCAAACCTATCTAGCAACTTATCATCATCATATTCATACAAGGTATAGCATGGATCATCATGGAAAGCACAAGGAAGGGTCTTGGCCGAAAGTTTCTTGGAGTTTTTAAGATCAAACACTTAACCAAACCTATCTAGCAACCTATCATCATCATATTCATACAAGGTATAGCATGGATCATCATGGAAAGCACATGGAAGGGTCTTGGACGAAAGTTCATGAAGGGTTTTTACTTAATAACATCAATCGAAACAACTTGTATGCAGGTGAGGGGATACTTACATCCTTCGCTTTGTTAATAGTTGGAAAATACCCTAGTTTGTGCCAAGATTAGAGCCTTCTCCTAGCTTGGTTAGTTTTCGGAAAATGGAAGAGAGGAACTTAGGGTTTCAGTGAGGAAGAAGAAGAGGAGAAGTGGAGAATGAAAATTGGGTTTTCTCTTGTCTCCTCATTCCCTATTTATTCACTTGAAGGTGTCCCTGAGCCTTCTTTACCCTTATCTATCATTTCCCATATTCCTCTAATAGCACAACCCTGCTGGGCTTCTGGTTATTGGATGTATCTTAGGGCTTAGCTATCTATTAGAGGTTTGGGGTTCATTTCCTAGGCTATGCATCCTTTTTGGCTCTATTTATTTTATTTTTTTGAAAGAGCCCACATAAAGCCCATTATATTCATGCAAAAATTCTTGTAAAATTGCCAATAATTTTATGGGCGTTACAACTGATGAAAAGGTCTCCTCATAATCAATACACTCTTTTTGAGTATTCCCCTTTGCAACAAGCCTCGCTTTGAAGGTCTCAACCTTCCCGTCTATTCCTCTCTTTCTTTTGTAGATCCACTTGCATCCAATGGTTTTTACACCATCGGGTGGTTCTACTAGCTCCCAGACATGATTTGAATCCATAGATTCAATCTCAGTATTCATTACACTTTGCCAAGATACTGCATCTTTATCTTGGATTGCCTCATCATATGTCTAAGGATCAGGTTCATGTTCGCCAGGGACCAAATCAGAAGATTCTCCCAAGAACATGAATCTACCAGGTTATCTCACAACCCTCCCACTACGATGAGGTATCACCTGTGTATCCTCTGTGACACGCGGTGCAGTGACTTGTGGTATATCTTCTTGTACCGACGGTACTAAAGAAGTGACTTCCCCTTTTAATTCCTCCAAAACAATCTTACTCATGGGCCTGTGGTTCATCACATAGTCTTCCTCTAGAAATTTGGTGTTCGTGCTAACGATCACCCTATGATCTTTAGGACTATAAAACAAACCACCTTTCGTTCCTCTAGGATAGCTAACGAACATGCACACTTCTGTACGAGGTTCCAACTTACCAGCATCTGCCTTCAGCACATGTGCTGGACTCCCCCAAATCCGAATATGTCTCAGACTAGGCTTTTGCCCAGTCCATAATTCTATGGGAGTAGGAGGCACTGATTTAGATGGTACCAAGTTCAGAATGTACACTGTCGTATCTAGAACATATCCCCATAACGAATCTGGTAACTCAGAATAACTCATCATCGATCTAACCATCTCTATAAGAGTCCTATTCCTTCGCTTTGCTACACCATTCTGCTGGGGTATGCTAGGTGCAGATAATTGGGATTGAATCCCAGCCTCTGATAAGTAATTCCTAAACTCTCCTAAGAGGTACTCACCACCATGATCAGATCACAGTGTCTTGATACTTTTACCTTGACGTTTCTTCACATCAGTCTTGAATTTTTTGAACTTGTCAAAGCATTCAGACTTGCGGTGCAGCAAGTAAATGTATCCATATCTTGAATAATTGTCTATGAAGGAGATGAAATATTCAAAACCACCTCTAGCCTGGATAGACATAGGACCACACAAATTAGAATGAACCAATTCCAACACATCTTTGGCTCTATACCCCTTAGCCTTAAAAGGCCACTTGGTCATTTTACCCTCCAAGCATGATTTGCAGGTTGGGAAATCTTCCACCACAAATGAACCCAGAGGTCCATCAGCTATCAACCTTTGAATTCTGCTTAGGTTAATATGACTAAGTCTTAGATGCCAAAGATATGTTTGGTTCATCTTCGAAGGTTCTTTTCTCTTATTGGAATTAGAAGATGAGTTATTAACTTCTATTTGCATCGTGGGAGCTTTTGGTTCAAGTGTATATAAATTTCCTATCAATGCACCCGAGCAGATAATATCCCTATTCATTTTTATAACAACTCTATCATTAAAAGAAATAGAATATCCATCCATAAATAATTTAGAAACCGAAATCAAATTCTTTCTAAATAAAGGTACATAAAGGCAATTCTTAAGAACCAAAACTTTATTTTTCTCAAAAGATAAAAAAACATCTCCCACTGCAACAGTCGCCACCTTCGTGGCATCGCCCAAGTATCTGATAATCTCCCCTTGATCGTCTGGTTTCTTGGAAACATGATCAGTGGCTCCCATATCTACACACTAGGTGCCGGTAGATAACACCACTAAACATGTTTCAATGACTAGACCAAAAGATATACCTTTGTTCTGCTTGCGGTTAGGGCAATCCTTCTTCCAGGGTCAAGTCTACTTACAAGTGAAGCACTTGCCTTTTGGCTTCTTCACTCCTCCCTGAGTTTTTCCCACCGCCTTTGCCCCAGCTTGTTTCTTCTTCTTCTTGCCTTTCAGCTTAGGAGTAGAAACCTTTTGGGTAACCATGGCTTGCGCCTGAGCACTCTGACGAAATAGCCCCTCTGCCGCCTGGAGTTCTGTCAGAAGCTCCGCCAACGAATACAACCTCTTGTTCATGTTGTAGTTCAGGCAAAACTGCTCAAAACTCCTAGGTAGAGACTGGAGAATGATATCGACCTGGGGTTCCCCATCGATCTCAGCTCCGAGGACTTCCAGCTCATTCAAATGAGCCATCATCTTGAGAACATGATCCCTCACGAGTGTTCCCTCGATCATGGTTGTCATCATCAAGTTCCTCATGGCTTCCTGCCTAGCAGCCCTATTCTGGTGTCCGAAAAGTTCTTTGAAATTGAGCATCATGTCATAAGCAGTGGGCATGGCTTGATGCTGATGTTGCAGTACATTTGACATAGATGCCAAAATGTAACACCGCGCCATCTCATCGGCCTTGATCCACTTCTTATAACTCTCCTTCTCTTTTTCTCCAGAATCATCCGCAGGCTTAGGAGGGCACTCTTCGAGGAGTAAATATTTGTATTCCTTAGCAGTCAAGACAATGTCAAGATTCCTCTTCCAATCAACATAGTTGGGTCCAGTAAGTTTATTTTCTTTTAGTATCACAGCAAGCAGGTTGAAAGTCATTTTGAAAGAAAACCTAAGAATCACATAGATAAAAAACATTAGATTTCAAAAAATTATTGATTCCTCAAACAATAAAATTTTTAAATCAACCAACACCTCAAAACACCGAGAATATCGTATGTCACGATAGTGTGGACGTATACGAATTTTATATTTGTAAGAGGAGGTTTTACCCATTAATTTTACTATCCTGTCAACCTAACTTTTTGACAAATAAAATTAATAGATGGTTCCTCTTCGGCCCTACAAATAAAAGCAGTGACTCCGATAGGGAGGATACTTATATTTGTATCTAAGTGTTCACCATTACTCGGTACCAAGGTAATTATCTCGGGTTATGTACCTTTCGATGGGGAAGTACATGTTGGGTTTCCGGCACCACGGTGAGTGTGTGTTCGAACATGTTTCGTAAACATGTGCACAGCGGAAGGAATAAAATAATAAATCTAATTTATTACAACACACACATCACACGCATGCATAGTACAACATGTGTAGACATAACCGTAAATTCAAATTTTTGCAATAAAAGGAAATTTACATGACGTATACCTGACGTATCACGTGTAGCGGGAAAGGCATGAACCGCGATTCTCGCTCGAATCGTCTCAATCCATTATCCACGCCGAGTATCTTCAGGATGACTTCACTAAGTCACGAGCCTCGTCTTCATACGGGTTACTAGCCTCGTGTTGAAGACGATGTGATCGAGAGAAGATCACGATCCGAATCAAATTTCGGATCCAAAAACGAGTCCTTAAAAACTCGCTTCTCCGGAGAGGTATTCGTCAACCGTTTGATGAATACTTCGTCCTCCACCTATGAGGATTACCGGAGATCGAATCTCCAGCAAGTCTACCGTTGTCGGAGCTCCAAACGTCGTCCAAATGACGCTCCAACGAGAAGGAAACAAGCTGTCCAGAAAACTGGACAGCTTTGGTGGAGGAATAAGGGCCGGCCAAAAGGGAAGGTTGAAGCTCACCTTATTGCCGAACCCAAGGGAGATCACCGGAGCTCCTCCGACAGCAGCTCGATGCCTGCAAGAGGGAAGGTCAACACCTTCTGGATGCCGGCAAGGGAGCTAGGGGTGGGCGGCGGCAAGGGGGGCTGTTGGCGCCGACTTCACCAAGGAGAGGAGGGGCCGACAACTTTAGGTTAAGGGAATTTGGATTAGGGCTTAACAAAACCCTTAAGCCCTATTTTATAGAGAACAAATTCTATTAATGGTTATCGGATCATAACCAAAGGCCTGTTAACCCGCTCCATTAATTTAAATTAAAATAAACCAAACCATGATGGTTTATTTTAAGTTAAAACGAACCGAACCAACTTTGGTTCATTCGTTTAAAACAAACCAAACCCTTTGGTTTATTCTCCTCCATTGGATTAGAACCAAACCAATTTGGTTCATCCATCATGTCTTCATAAGACACGACCCATCCACGCTTCCATTGGCACTAAAACAATTTCATGCTCGCTCCATGTTTGGTCCAACCAAACCTAGTTTCTCTTGGTCTGAGAATCTCATTCTCAAGCTCGTTTTAAATCCTTCGGATTACGCTCGTTGTGCGTGTGACCAAATAGGTTCTTGGTTTATGTTGGCCGTCTATAATTAACCATTAATTATAGAACGATCATGAGTGGCACCTAGTAGTACATCATGATCTCCAATTAACCGAAAAGATCAACGGTTGATCCAGAACTATTTCTGAAACCTTTCAGCAGCTCGAATGAATCGTGCCCCATTCCCTTCACTCATCTTATACCCACTTGGTTCAGGACATGGTCTATAGTGTCATCCCCCACTAGGTTGACTACGTCACACCTAGCCCAAGTATCATTTCCTCGTCCTACGGATTCTAGTTACTGCACATGTATCGAAGAGTACCTTATTCTAAACATGTAATGCTTTGGCCAAAGACTTTAGTAACAATCCGACGCGAGGCCATGAGTATACATCTCCTCGCAAGGAGTGGTGAATCCTTTATAGGCTATTCAAACACCTTCGATCACTTCGACTTATACCCAATCATCCCGGGTCCACATCTCTTCAAAGATGCTTGCTTAAGATGTCAAAGCATAAGTTTTCATGATCAAGATGACTTGAATACCGCAAGTCAAAGGAACATCACACTTAAGCTACAGTAAGAACTTCATTGACATATCTATATATGCAGAGAACCATATGAAGTCTTACGGCTGGTCACTCCAATGAACTAGTTACCATAACTAGCATCCATGATTAACTCCGGACATCACAATGTCTCTAGCTAGTGAGAATCAGCTGCTTGGATACACCAAAGAGTATACCTCGTGCTAGTCTCGACAAAATCAATGGTGTCCAAATCCATCAATTCATCGACTAGGGATAATTTCGATACATCACAATTACACATGTAGAGATACTCACTAGTTGTGATCCAATCACAAATTCTCTCATGCTATGAATCATATCATGGACATTCAGTAAATGAGTTTAAGATCTAATCAAATACATGAAAACATGTATACTCAAATAGTGAATCTTCATTTATCATATAAATGGTTCATACATAAGGCGATTGCCTTAGGACATCTCTCATATATTACTAACAGACTCCCACTGGGCCTAATGCCAATCGCTACGGTATCCAATACCATAAGCTCTAACATGACCCTCAAACTTATTTTGAGGTAATGCTTTAGT